>JBBDGP010000623.1:5217500-6417500 GCA_037952835.1 Lithobates septentrionalis | reverse complement strand
CGTCACAGAGGCTCTACCTGTCACTGCTTGAACGAGAAGCAATGACACTGGAATCGACAATGGAAGGCTGGATAAATGGAAAAGGACCCACTGTATTAGTGTCACTACTACAGTACTTACTGCACGTTGCTGACGTGGAGGACTTCTGCTCCTCCACCCTCTGCCTTCCGGCGGTGCTGGGCCTGGATACGATCTTTAAATAAAATCAAACACATCATGGTAAATGTCGCGTCGCATGCTTGACAAAAAAAATATCCTGCACACATTGCACAATGCAATGCTGACACCAACCTTAATAAGCCAGGAGCAGGATGATCTCATCCTCCCCTACACCCGCTAGGAGCTCCGCCTCATGGGGGAGGAGAGGCACCTGCTTCCCTCTGTGCCCCAACTGCCTGCGTTTCCACGCTATGGAACTGCAAAACAAAAAGAGAATAGAAACGGGTTCCACAATTAAACTACAATTGTAATCTGAAAATGACATCAACACATGAAACACATGTAGAATGAAACAATGCAAATGGAATTTTTGGATTAGGCGCATTTTTTCATGTAGCACAAGATTTGCACATTTATATATTAACCAAATTTATTTTTAAGAAAAACGTATGCTTTTTTGGTGCACAATAAAATATAAAAGACAAGATTGGGATTGTGCCGACTGCCAAGTAAATATAGATGTCCAGTCCACCTTTCTAATTATTACACGGCGCACGCTTGTGTGAACTGTGTATGGTGTAAAATTTCCTTTGTTTCCTTTGCAAAGCATTAACCCACTTGCGGATGTGGACCCCCCATAGTAACTAAACATATGGCGGATCCGCAAGCTGGTTAAGTCCAGCCACCGTAACATTTTTTTTTTTTTTTAAATATATTTAACTTTTTATTTTTCAATAACAAAAAATGTAAAACCCAGCGGTGATCTAATGCCACCAATAAAAGCTCTATATGTGGCAGGAGAAGAGCATAAATTTCATTTGGGTAGTACATCGCAGGAGCGTGCAGTTGTCAGTTAAAGCTGCAACGCGCTAAGTAAATAATAGCAGAATATGGTCTGGTCAGAAAGGGGGCGTAACCTACAGGTGGTCAAGTGGAACTTAAGAGCACTTACTGCTCAGTTTAGTGAAAACTAAGAACAAATAATGGCCATGGAAATATTCCCCTTACAATGATCGTGGCGATAATATATTTAACATGTGCAACTGAAAACTATGATTTCATGTGTAAAAAATGTCACTTAACTTTACTGACATCACATGTGATAGCAATAATATATGTTTATGTGTGTGTGTGGATGGGGGCACTTGTTTTTGGGCATAATATGTGATTTCATTTTTAACCACTTGCCGACTGGCTCACGCCGATATATATCCGCAGAATGGCACGGCTGCACAAAGTAATGTGACATTGGGACCCGTGGACTTGATGTCCGCTGCATGCCGGCGATCGTGTGACGGAGCTGAAGAACGGGGAGATGCACAAGTACACAGCATCTCCCTGTTCTGCCTAGTGACAGGACAGTGATTTTCTGCTCCCTGTCATCGGGAGCAGTGATCAGTGTTGTGTCACTGGTAGCCCATCCCCCCACAGTTAGAATCACTCCCTAGGACACGTTTAACCCCTTCAGCGCCCCCTAGTGGTTAACACCTTCCCTGCCAGTGTCATTTTTTACACAGTAAAATCAGTGAATTTTTTGAGCTTTGATCATTGTATAAATGACAATGGTCCCAAAATGGCATCAAAAGTGTCAGATGTGTCCGCCATAATGTCGCAGTCACAATAAAAATCGCTGATCACCGCCATTACTAGTAAAAAAAATTATTAATAAAAATGCCATAAAACTATCCCTATTTTGTAGACGCTATAACGTTTGCGCAAACCAATCACTAAACGCTTATTGCAATTTTTGTTACCAAAAATATGTAGAAGAATACGTATCGGCCTAAACTGAGGAAACAATTTGTTTCTTTATGTATTTTTTGGGGATACATTACTTATATAGCAAAAAGTAAAAAAATAATTGCTTTTTTTTCAAAATTGTCGCTCTTTTTTTGTTTATAGCTAAAAAAAAAAAAAAAAAAACGCAGAGGTGATGAAATACCACCAAAAGAAAGCTCTATTTGTGGGGAAAAAAGAACGTCAAATTTGTTTGGGAGCCACGTTGCACGACCACGCAATTGTCAGTTAAAGCGACGCAGTGCCGAATCGCAAAAAGTGGCACGGTCATTTGGCAGCCAAATCCTCCGGGGCTGAAGTGGTTAAAATGTAAAAAAAAATAATCAGACATGTTACTTACCGTTTTATGTTGCAGAATTTTTTGCGACAGGCAGTCGGGTCACGCCAGTGGCGATAGGTCTCCTAAACCCTTCTGGAGATCTCCTCCCACTTCTCCCGCTTCCACTCCTGAGTGGTTACCCTGGAGCGGGGGCCACACAGCTGCATCCAGCAAGGAAGCGTTTCCTTTACAAGGACCTAAGGTTACACTTCCTGCTGGTTGCAGCTTGTGTCACCCTCCTGCGCCCATTTTTTGGATGATGGTGTTGGGTATCTTGCTGCTGCTGCCTCCATAGAAGGCCCAGGAAGTGGAACGTCCTCCATGTCGTCGAAATTAATTTATGCCTTTGAGACTGACACAGACACAACGTCGGATTCCGCGCCCGCCATTGCACTTGCGATTGAGAAACGAATGTGAAAGTTAGCTGACTGTTGGGGTAGAGTAGACCAATGAATGAACAACGAAGATTCGACAAAGCAACGAAAAACATACAAACGTCAAATCTTTGGCTTATGGTGTCTGTCGAAAGTTCTAAGAAGATTCGACGGAGCAGCTAGTAAACTAAACTGTACGCCGCAATCGTACATTTCCAGTCAAATGCATCCGCCCATAGGCTATAGAAAAATTTTAATGTTGCTTGACTAGTAAAATAATTAATAAATATAATTATTAATTTATTACTAGTCATACAACATTAGAATTCTACTACAGCTAGCTTGCGGCGTCGTACAGTTTAGCTGCTCCGTCGGATCTTCTTTGAACATTCGACAGACACCATAAGCCTTCAATGACAGATTCGACCTTATTTAATTTTATATATATATATATATATATATATTTTGTGATTAGGTGTACATATACTTTAAATAGGATCCATCGGTTTTGCTTGCAAATGATCTTTAAGAAACATAGACAAGTGACGGCAGAAAAGTACTGAGTAGTCCATCGAGTCTGCCCATTTTTTTTCCCTCGTTCTCTAACTATAGATTTATGTGTATCCCAAGCATGTTTGAAGCCGTTTACTATTGATTGTCTCACTACCTCTTTTGGTAGTTTATTCCAATCATCAATCACCATTTCAGTAAAATAATACTTTCTTATGCCCCGTACACACAATCAGAAATTCCGCCAGCAAAAGTCGGATGTGAGCTTTTGGTCAGAAAATCCGACCATGTGTATGCTCCATCAGACTTTTGTTGGCAGAATTCCAGTCAGCAAAAGATTGAGAGCAGGTTCTCTTTCTTTCAGTCGGAAAAAGTTCCTATTCGAAAATGCGTTCGTCTGTATGTAATTCGGACGTGCAAAATATCACGCATGCTTGGAAACAATTTGATGCATGCTCGGAAGCAACGAACTTCATTTTCTCGGCTCGTCGTAGTGTTGTACGTCACCGCGTTCTTGACGGTCGAAAGTTCTGAGACATTTTGTGTGACCGTGTGTATGCAAGGCAAGCTTGAGCGGAATTCCGTTGGAAAAACCATTCAAGTTTTTTCTGACGGAATTGCTGATCGGGTGTACGCGGCATAAGGTTTGTTTTGAACTTTCCTCCAGTGAGTTTGAGATCATGTCCCCATGTTCTTGATTTTGGTTTCATATTGAAAAGACCGCCTTCCTGAGCCTTATTGATGTATTTAAAGGTTTCAATCATGTCTCCCCTTTCTCTTCTTTCCTCTAGACTGTATATATTAAGTTCCTGAAGTCGCTCTCAATATGTTTTATCCCCTAAACCTTTTCCTCATTACTGACTTACATGAATTGATTTACTTAAACTGGAGAGTGCAAAATCTGGAGCAGCTGTGCATGGTAGCCAATCAGCTTCGAACTTCAGCTTGTTCAATTAAGCTTTGACAAAAAAAAACCTGGAAGCTCTACGCAGAGCTGCACCAGATTTTGCACTCTCTAGTTTTAGTAAATCAACCCTAAAAGGAGAACTACCATCCAAGTAGGCCATATGGGTTGCCACCATCCCTGATATCAAGAGACAGAGAGAAAACCCTTCAAAGAGTTGGGACTTTAAAGGCAACAAAGCAGTAAAAAACAATTTTATTGATACAAATATACAAAAATATATAAATATGACAATATGAAGAGCGTATAATACAATTCACTGCATACACAATAAAATAAGGATATGGATATGCTGATGTAGAATTCGAATGTATATTCGTGTAATCTTCCACCTTAGGCCCAAGTAAATCAGTAAATCAACCCCACCATGCTTCGTTCTGCACTGTGCCTCTGTGTGGATGCTGTCATCTTGGTAGAAACAGGGCCTCAGTTCCCCATAACAGAGCTGCCCCCCTGTTGACTGGTGGTTTCATAACTCTTGGGAGAAAATTTGAAAACCAGCAGGGGCTGTAGAAAGAAAGCAGGAAATCCAATCCAAAGAATCATTTTACATATGAATTGTACATTCACATCAGGCCCTGCCCTCATGGAGCTTACAATCTAGGGTCCCTAACTCACATTCATACAAATACATACTAGGGCCAATTATCCTATCATCATGTCTTTGAAGTGTGGGAGGAAACCCACGCAGGTACAGGGAGAAATTACAAATTCAAGGTAGGTAGTGACCTGGTTGGGATTAGAACACCCTCATAGCATGATGCTGCCACCACCATGCTTCACTGTTGGGACTGTATTGGACAGGTGATGAGCAGTGCCTGGCTTTCTCCACACATACTGCTTAGAATTAAGGCCAAAAAGTTCTATCTTGGTCTCATCAGACCAGAGAATCTTATTTCTCACCATCTTGGAGTCCTTCAGGTGTTTTTTTAACAAACTCCATGTGGGCATTCATGTGTCTTGCACTGAGGAGAGGCTTCCGTCGGGCCACTCTGCCATAAAGCCCAGACTGGTGGAGGGCTGCAGTGATGGTTGACTTTCTAGAACTTTCTCCCATCTCCCGACTGCATCTCTGGAGCTAAGCCACAGTGATCTTTGGGTTCTTCTTTATCTCTCTCACCAAGGCTCTTCTCCCCCAATAGCTCAGTTTGGCCAGATGGCCAGCTCTAGGAAGCATTCTGGTTGTCCCAAACGTCTTCCATTTAAGGATTATGGAGGCCACTGTGCATTCTGGTCGTCCCAAACGTCTTCCATTTAAGGATTATGGAGGCCACTGGGCTCTTAGGAATCTTAAGTGCAGCAGAAATTTTTTTGTAACCTTGGCCAGATCTGTGCCTTGCCACAATTCTGTCTCTGAGCTCTTCAGGCAGTTCCTTTGACCTCATGATTCTCATTTGCTCTGACATGCACTGTAAGCTGTAAGGTCTTATATAGACAGGTGTGTGGCTTTCCTAATCAAGTCCAATCAGTATAATCAAACACAGCTGGACTCAAATGAAGGTGTTGAACCATCTCAAGGATGATCAGAAGAAATGGACAGCACCTGAGTTAAATATATGAGTCACAGCAAAGGGTCTGAATACTTATGACCATGTGATATTTCAGTTTTTCTTTTTTAATAAATCTGCAAAAATGTCAACAATTCTGTGTTTTTCTGTCAATATGGGGTGCTGTGTGTACATTAATGAGGAAAAAAGTAACTTAAATGATTTTAGCAAATGGCTGCAATGTAACAAAGAGTGAAAAATTTAAGGGGGTTTGAATACTTTCCATCCCACTGTATATTGCACATTTGCATCAGACTCTGCCCAGAAGGAGCTTACAATCTAAAGTCCCTAACTCACATTCATACTTACACATACTAGTGTCAATTTAGGCAGGACCTAATGTCTCCTATGTACTCATCTAAAACAGACTGAGCACAAACTATACTGTACTGTGTTGCTTTTCTTGGCCATGCTGGCTGGGATCTGACCGTCCTGAACCTGGAAGTGCTCCAAGCTGAGCAGTTCCAAGTTCTTGCCTCATGGGAGAGATATGGAAAAGGACATTTCTTGTCTCCCTGACACTCTCCATTATGAAAATAGATGCAAATGTCCCTGGCTCCCATAGGACACAGGTCCCTAATGTAGAAAGGGGGAGGGGATGCATGTCTCCTGACCTAAAAGAAAAATAAAATACTGCAATTAAAGAGCTCAAAATGCTATTGCAGCTGTAAGTTTATTTACATCCCATTACTTTTGCACCATAATAGGGCAGTGGCAATAAAAGAATTATAGGAAATTTCCATTAGTAAGTAATACTTGAGGTTACTGGCAATGTAAATAACATTTGGTTTTCTTGTATATGTCAAATAACTGGGTAATTCAGTTATAAGAGAATGCTTTAATTTTAATGGCCTTGCAGGAGGGTAGAAAAGACAAAAAATATATCTTAGGGAAATGTCACCAGTGTACCCTGGAGATATAAAGACTTACAGGGTGATTCAACATCCTGAAAAATGTTTAGAGTAGTATTGACCAATGGAAATATTTTGTTTTTACTAATCACAATCAAACCAATGAACTGGAATCTTTTATATATGCTTTGCTCTGTTACAGTTACCTGTTCAAAAAAACAACAAAACATTATTTTTATGTATTATTTTTTAATAATGTAAATTGTATGATCCTTGTTCTTGTTCATTCTGTAAAATAATCACACAGGTTTTGCAAAGAAGGATTTTGTTTAAATATTCACATTGGTACATTTCATAAGAATCAATCATCTTCAAGGCTGACCACTCATTGTATTATGTGATTGCATAATGCAAAGTATGTTGTTGGCATGCCACAGGAAACCAATTACCTTTTTTCTTTTTTTATCAGCATATCTGTCTACTGGAGAGTGGTCTTGACCTGTTAAAAATAGTAAGCGCTTTTCATATTGTAAAGAATTTATGCTTGAAAAAATGTATAAAAAACAAAGAAAAAAAAATGAAACAATCAAAAAAAAGAAATTCCATTCCAAGCATCTTGTAAATGGTTTAAGAGACAACACAATGCTACTGCATACCTATAATGTATCTATGAATATATTCAAGAATGCTTTTCAGTAATCAGTACAATATGAAATTCAAGCCCTGTACTAATTTTACCATAAAAGCAATAGAGCTTTAAGTAAGATCAATTTTACACTAGAAAAGTATTGCCTAAAACAGTCATTGTCTCTGTGTGCAAAGCAACCTTTGGCCGCTGAAGTAACCTTTGATTAGAACACAGTTTGAAAACAATTGCAAATAAATCCCTCTATTGAAATCACTGGACATGCAAGTCCCACTGAAGTGTAATGTCATCCTAAACCTTTTCTTTTAAAATTGAAAGCACATTTCAAAGTATTGTCTGAAACACATTTAAAGACAAAACAGAATGTGTATCATGAAATCAGACAAAAATTAACACTATGACAGAAACATTATGAAGTTGCGTTCTATTTTTATAACATATGCTTCACCTTGTAAAGATATACTGTAGTAGAAGACAGTATCTGCTATAGCATAACTTTCACAGTAATAGTGCACCTTAAAAGAACATAAAGTCTTTTCAATGTTTTTATGTTAAAGTATGTTAAAGAGATCAAATAGATATAAACAATTTTCACTGGTTTATTTAACCTGGTTTCTGTGTATAGTATGTAATTACTATATGCTGCGTGCGTGTACAAAGGGACAGCCACTTTATTTATATAGGAGGTAGGCACAAAAAGTGAACACCAGTATTACACATCTTAACAGGGGGATTTACTAAAACTGGTGCATATAGAATCTGGTGTATCCTTGCATAAAAAACAATTAGCGTCTAACCTAAAGTGAAACTTTAGGCAGAAAATTAAGTAGCTATGTAAAACATCGGAAATAAGGGGCTATACTGTTTAACCACTTAAGGACCACCCCACGCAGATATACTGTGGCAGTGCGGCCCTCCTGCATGAACTCACATACAGGTATGTGATTTCGTGCAGTGGGTCTAGGGCACGTTGTGATTGAACACAGTGAGAGCCAATCAGCAGGACCCGGTGATCGCTCACAGGAGAGGCAGAACAGCGGTCTGCCAATGTAAACAAGGCAGACCTCCGTTCTGTGAGGGAGGGAGATGGAGATCTTGTTCTGTTCCCTGCAGCATTGTGACGCATTGAACCAGAGGCAAATTCAAAAAGTACAAAACACATAACACACACACACAATGCATTGTAATCTGTTAGGATTACATTACTGTATAAAATAATGTGACATCTGTTTTGTCTCCCTAGCAGGGATGAGCCGAACACCCCCTGGTTCGCAGCAGAACATGCGAACAGGCAAAAATTTGTTTGAACATGTGAACACCGTTAAAGTCTATGGGACACGAACGTGAAAAATCAAAAGTGCTCCTTTTAAAGGCTTATATGCAAGTTATCAGTATCTTAAAATCAAAAATAATGGAGAATGTGTAACCAGTAAGTGCATTTATTTGAACCATAAAAAAATGTCATGTTGTAATTCAATTGGCATTATAACATGTAAAAACTGGCCAAGTGGTACAATACGTATTCCACAATATAAGATTGACACATCTTTACACAAAATTATATACAACCATACATATCCGGACTGTTGACTGTATAAATCCCCGAAGCGTTTCGACCTATGTACGGTCATCATTAGGGGGATAGTTGGTTCTATAAAATACATTGAACATCTTCAAAATTTAAAAACATGTCATCATAAATCTCATTGTAAGGTTAAAATGGCAATATATTTACCGCTGAAAAGTAGAGGGAATAATCCTTTGGCCAGAGCTGTTAAAAGCCGTAAATGGATCCGGGGGGCCCCATATTCGCCCCTGCCTCCCCAGAGCGCATAAGTCCAGCCCGAGGGGCTTACAAGGAGCCACAATGATGCCTTTCAGGGGAGGGGGGAGTCCGCACCTGTGACAAACTCCCAATGGATCATAATGATTCTCAGCACATTTGGCAAGAGTATTAAGTGTATGGGCTAACTTCAATCCTAGTGATCAATATATATTAATCTGATATCCTAAAGTTTCATGAGTGTAATTAGTTATATAAGATGTGGCAAAACCATAATAAAATAAAAAAATTGTTGTATAGTTATAAGGTTATTTAAATAGTGTGGTGTGTGAAAATAGGAGAAGGAGAAGTGGTAAGTAGGGATGAGCCGAACACCCCCCGGTTCGGTTCGCACCAGAACCTGCGAACGGACCGAAAGTTCGCACGAACGTTAGAACCCCATTGACGTCTATGGGACTCGAACGTTCGAAATCAAAAGTGCTCATTTTAAAGGCTAATTTGCATGGTATTGTCCTAAAAAGGGTTTGGGGAACCGGGTCCTACCCCAGGGGACATGTATCAATGCAAAAAAACTTTTAAAAACGGCCGTTTTTTCGGGAGCAGTGATTTTAATGATGCTTAGAGTAAAAAAAAAAAGTGAAATATTCCTTTAAATATCGTACCTGGGGGGTGTCTATAGCATGCCTGTAAAGTGACGCGTGTTTCCCGTGTTTAGAACAGTCCCTGCACCAAATGTCATTTTTAAAGGAAAAAATCTCATTTAAAACTGCTTGCGGGTTTAATGTAATGTCGGGTCATGGCAATATGGATGAAAATCAGTGAGACAAACGGCATGGGTACCCCCCAGTCCACTACCAGGCCCTTTGGGTCTTGTATGGATATTAAGGGGAACCCCGCACCCAAATTAAAATAAAGAAAGGTGTGGGGCCACCAGGCCCTATATACTCTGAACAGCAGTATACAGGCGGTGCAAACAAGACAGGGACTGTAGGTTTGTTGTTAAGTAGAATCTCTTTGTAATTTTGAACGGGTACATTTTTAACGTGTTTAGCTCCAGCCAAAAAATCTTTTTTAAGCTTTTTGGAAAACATAGGGAAGGGTTATCACCCCTGTGACATTTGTTTTGCTGTCTTTCCTCCTCTTCAGAAGATTTCACCTCACTTTTTGTCCCAATGAAAAATGTTTTTTGAAAATTTGGATTTTTTTGTGGAACAAGGATTGGAAAGCATCAGTGGAAAGGAGAATTTTTTTTCCCATATTAACTCTTACAGGAGAGAATTTCCCTTCCTGGGGGTAGATTTCATCTCACTTCCTGTTATCTCCTTCCGTTTGCAAGTAGGAGTCGTTTGTAAGTTAGATGTTTGAAAGTAGGGTCCTGCCCTATATACTCAGCAGAAATTTGGGCCTTAGGTGTTGCTGTGGCCACAACACTGTAAGCCCTCACAGGGCCCTGCTGTGAAATATTAGATCAAGAATTGTAATTACATGCCCCTGTTGAACAGGAGCTGAAAAATTAGGCCTTAGGCACTGGTGCTGGTGCCACAACACTGCAACCCCTCACAGACACTCTAGTTGGAACGCAGGAACAAGCCCTGCTGCAAAGTATTGCATCAAAAACTGTAATTACACGACCCTGTTAGACAGGGGCAGAAAAATTGGGCCTTAGGCACTCAGGGATAGTCACTCAGCATCAGCATAGGCAGTCTTTGAAGGGATCTGAGATTTAAAAAAAAATTATTCGGTTACATCAGCATCAGGTGCTTGGTAGCTGGTGGTGATCCAAGACTGATTCATTTTTATGAAGGTCAGTCGATCGACCGAGTCGGTGGACAGACGCACCCTGTGATCGGTTACCACGCCTCCAGCAGCACTGAATGTGCGTTCCGAAAGATCGCTGGATGCAGGACAGGCCAGTAGCTCAATTGCATACTGTGCAAGCTCTGGCCAGTGATCCATCCTCAAGACCCAGTAACCCAGAGGATTTTCGGTGGGAAAGGTGTCCAAGTCTGATCTTGCCCCTAGGTATTCCTACACCATGTAAAACAGACGCTGGCGATGGTTGCTGGAACCGATCATACCTTGGGGCTGCGGACCAAAAAATTGTCTGAACGCATCGGTCAGACGGCCACCTTCTCCACCGCTCCTTCTTTGACTGACCGAAGCCTCAGCAACACGTTGTCCAGAAACAGGAGTTTGTAACCTCCCAGTCTCTGGGAACGCATTGCACAGACCTTTCTGCAAGGCCTCCCGAAGATGTTTCATCCTCTGCTCCCTCTGCGATGGCAAGATAAGGTCCGCAACCTTACCCTTGTAACGTGGATCAAGGAGGGTTGCCAGCCAGTATTGGTCCTTCTCCTTGATACCACGAATACGAGGATCCTTACGTAGGCTTTGCAGGATCAAGGAGGCCATGCAGCGTAGGTTTGCTGAGGCATTCAGTCCGGAGTCCTCTGGGTCACTAAGGATGACAACGTCCGCAGCCACCTCCTCCCAGCCACGTACAAGTCCATGTGTTTCTTGGGACTGATCCCTTAAAGACTACTGCTGATGCTGAGTGCCAGGCTCCACCTCCATACTGACACAATCTTCCTCCTCCTCCTCCTCCTCCTCGTCCTCTTCCTGTGTGATCGGCGGGCACGCAGGAACACTGTCTGGATAAAGGGGGCCTTGAGAGCTAAGGAAGTCCTCCTCTTCCTGCCTCTGTTCTGCCTCAAGTGCCCTGTCCATTATTCCACGCAGCGTGTGCTCCAACAGGTGGACAAGGGGGACAGTGTCACTGATGCATGCACTGTCACTGCTCACCATCCTCGTGGCCTCCTCGAATGGTGACAGGACAGTGCATGCATCCCTGATCATGGCCCACTGGCGTGGGGAAAAAAAAACAAGCTCCCCTGACCCTGTCCTGGTGCCATAGTCGCACAGGTGCTCATTGATGGCCCTCTGCTGCGTGTGCAGCCGCTGCAGCATGGCCAACGTTGAGTTCCACCTGGTGGGCATGTCACAGATTAGGCGGTTCTTGGGCAGGTTAAACTCCTTTTGGAGGTCCGTCAGCCAAGCACTGGCATTATATGACCGGCGGAAATGCACACAGACTTTCCTGGCCTTCCTCAGGACATCCTGTAAGCCCGGGTACCTGCCCAAGAACCGCTGCACCACCAAGTTAAGGACGTGAGCCAAACAGGGCACATGGGTCATTTGTCCCTGTCGGAGGGCAGAGAGGAGGTTGGTGCCATTGTCGCAAACCACCATTCCTGCCTTAAGTTGGCATGGCGTCAACCACCTCTGAACCTGCCCCTGCAGAGCTGACAGAACCTCTGCCCCAGTGTGGCTCCTGTCCCCCAAGCACACCAGCTCAAGCACGGCATCTTTTGGCCTGCGTACTTGCGTAGCTCCTTGAACGACTACGGAGCACCGCTGGTTCCGAGGAAGAGGCCATGGAGGAAGAAGAAGAGGAGGGGGTGGAGGAGAGAGGTGTGTCACAATCATTAGCATTTTGGAGGCGTGGTGGCGGAACAACCTCCAACACTACTGCACCTTGTCCTGCATCCTTCCCAGCTGCCAGCAGAGTCACCCAATGCGCAGTGAAACTTAGGTAACGTCCCTGTCCATGCCTGCTGGACCATGAGTCAGCGGTAATATGCACCTTACCGCTGACCGCCCTGTCCAGCGAGGCATGGACATTGCCTTCCACATGCCGGTAGAGAGCCGGAATCGCCTTCCGTGAGAAAAAGTGGCGTTTGGGTACCTGCCACTGAGGAACCGCGCATTCCACAAACTCACGGAAGGGGGCAGAGTCTACCAACTGAAAAGGCAGCAGTTGAAGTGCTAGCAATTTTGCCAAGCTAGCATTCAACCGCTGGGCATGTGGATGGCTGGGAGCAAACTTCTTTCGGCGGTGCAGCAGCTGGGGCAGGGAAATTTGCCTGGTACAATCTGACGTCGGTGTACCAAAAGCAGATTGCCCACAAGTACTTGGCTGTGACACACCTAATTCTACACCTTCATTCCTCTCACTGCAGGTCTCAGAGAGGACTGGAGGTCTAGTGGGGTTGGAAATCTCAGCTGATGAGGAGCAAGGAGAGATCCTCTTTGTTCTTTGGTGTGGGTCTTTTAGATACGCTTGCCAACGAACTGCATGGCAGGTCAACATATGTCTAGTCAAGCATGTGGTACCCAAGCGGGAGATGTTTTGGCCACGTGAGATACGCTTGAGACATATGTTGCAAATAGCAGCGGTGTGATCTGATGCACTCGTCTCAAAAAAGGCCCACACCAAAGAACTTTTTGAATAACGCGCAGAGACTGCAGCGCCCTGCACATGTGGAGCTTTGGGGTGTGATGCAGTCAATGTGCTGCCCTTAGGCTGGCCCCTGGAGGGCATCCTGCCTTGTTGGTGATGTGCCGCCTCCTCCTCCTCCTCCTCTCTCCTATCAGGCACCCACGTTGAGTCAGTGACCTCATCATCCCCTCCCTCCTCATCACTGGAGCAAACCTGGCAGTATGCTGCAGCAGGAGGAGCATGACTGCCAGATTGCTGTCCTTCTTGGGCACCCCCTCTGTCCGTGCTCATGTTACTGCCTTCATCGAGCTCAGTATCATCATCAGAGCCTTCCAAACGCTGGGCATCCTCCTGGAGAATGTACCCAACACTGTGGTCAAACAGTTCGAGGGACTCCTCAGGAGGACATGGTGGAGCTAGGGAAGGAGTCACTGATGACATTGAGCCGAGGGAAGAGGCCGCTGCTTTGCCAGACAAAGCACCCTGGGCATGGGTGAGAGAGGATGAGGAGGATGAGGACGGCTTGGTCATCCACTCGACCAAGTCTTCCGCATGTTGCGGCTCAACACGGCCAGCTGCCGAAAAAAAGGCCAAGCGTGTCCCATGGCCACGTGCTGATGAGGATGCACCGTCTCCACGACCAGCACTAGACACAGAGCCTGCTTGCCCTCTCTTATTGGCTTGTGACTGTCTGCCTCTCCTTCTTGGCCTTCCAGACATACTAATGGCCTGTAGCTGCACTAAGCTGGGATATATATATCTATATATATATATATATATATATATATATATATATATATATATATGTACTGATACTGCAGCTAGCAAAATCAACTGCTTGCCTGTAGTATGAAAACACCACCAACCTTCTACAGGTAGCTTTAGCTGAACACTGTGAGGTGGACGCACCCCACTAACTTGTAGGTTTAGCTGAACACTGTGAGCAGGACGCACTGTACTAAATGTAAATAGTCTAGCTGCCTGACCGTGGTACTAATAGGATCAAAAGAACACCAGTAATTTTCTTCAGGTAGCTTTATATACTGTAACAAGACAAGCCTGCCTGTCAGTAGGAAGATAACAGGAACGGATCTAGCTGAACACTGTGAGCAGGATGCACTGTACTAAATGTAAATAGTCTAGCCGCCTGACCGTGGTACTAATAGGATCAAAAGAACACCAGTAATTTTCTTCAGGTAGCTTTATATACTGTAACAAGACAAGCCTGCCTGTCAGTAGGAAGATAACAGGAACGGATCTAGCTGAACACTGTGAGCAGGACGCACTGTACTAAATGTAAATAGTCTAGCTGCCTGACCGTGGTACTAATAGGATCAAAAGAACACCAGTAAGTTTCTTTAGGTAGCTGTTAATACTGTAACAAGACAAGCCTGCCTGTCAGTAGGAAGATAACAGGAACGGATCTAGCTGAACACTGTGAGCAGGACGCACTGTACTAAATGTAAATAGTCTAGCTGCCTGACCGTGGTACTAATAGGATCAAAAGAACACCAGTAAGTTTCTTTAGGTAGCTGTTAATACTGTAACAAGACAAGCCTGCCTGTCAGTAGGAAGATAACAGGAACGGATCTAGCTGAACACTGTGAGCAGGACGCACTGCACTAAATGTAAATAGTCTAGAAGATAACAGGAATGGATCTAGCTAAACTGAATACAGTGTATATATATATATGCAACACCTGGGATGCATATATATATACACAATACACTGTAAGTGCAGCTAACTGACTGACTGTTCTGCCTAATCTATCTAACTCAAATCAAATGACACTGTCTCTCTCTCTGTCTATCTCTTTCAATGCCGGAACACACACTACACAGGGCCGCCGTGCAGGCGGCCTTATATAGTGTGGGGCGTGTACTAAATCCCCTGAGCCATAATTGGCCAAAGCCTCCTTGGCTTTGGCCAATTACGGCTCTCTGTTCAGGCAGCGCTGTGATTGGCCAAGCATGCGGGTCATAGTGCATGCTTGGCCAATCATCAGCAAGCAATGCACTGCGATGCCGCAGTGAATTATGGGCCGTGACGCGCCACACGAATTTGGCGCGAACGGCCCATATCGTTCGCAATTCGGCGAACGTCCGAACAGCCGATGTTCGACTCGAACATGGGTTCGACTCGAACACGAAGCTCATCCCTAGTGGTAAGCGGTAATATGAACCTTACTGCTGACCGCCCTGTCCAACGAGGCCAAAACATTGCCTTTCACATGCCAGTAGAGAGCTGGAATGGCCTTCCATGAAAAGAAATGGCATTTTGAAACCTGCCACTGTGGTACAGCACATTCCACAAATTCACGAAAGGGGGCAGAGTCTACCAGCTGAAAAGGCAGCAGTTGCAGTGCTAGCAATTTGGCCAAGCTAGCATTTAGACGCTGAGCATGTGGATGGCTGGGACCGAATTTCTTTTTGCAGTTCAGCAACTGGGGTAGGGAAATTCACCTACTAAAATCAGATGGTGGTGTACTGCTAGCAGATTGGCTGCAAGTACTTGGGACACCTATTGCTATACCTTCATTCCTCTGACTGCAGGTTTTTGAGAGGACTGAAGGTATAGTAAGGTTGGAGATCCCAGATGAGAAGCAAGGAGAAGTCCGCCATTTTCTTTGATGTGGGTCTTTCAAGTGCAGTTGCCAACGGACTGTATGGCAGGTTGTCATATGTCTGAACAAGCATGTGGTGCCCAAGTGGCTGCTGTTCTGGCCACGCTTGATCCGCTTCAGACATAGGTTGCAAATAGGGATGAGCTTCGTGTTCGAGTCGAACCCATGTTCGACTCGAACATCGGCTGTTCGACCGTCCGTCGAATTGCGAACGTTATGGGCCGTTCGCGCCAAATTCGTGTGGCGCGTCACGGCCCATAATTCACTGCGGCATCGCAGTGCATTGCTGGCTGATGATTGGCCAAGCATGCACTATGACCCGCATGCTTGGCCAATCACAGCGCCGTCAGTAGAGAGAGCTGTAATTGGCCAAAGCCAGGGTGGCTTTGGCCAATTATGGCTCAGGGGATTTAGTACACGCCCCACACAGTATAAGGCCGCCTGCACGGCGGCCCTGTGTAGTGTGTTCCGGTGTGTTGATAGAGAGAGAGACAGACAGTGTCATTTGATTTGAGTTAGATAGATTAGGCTAGATCTGTTCCTGCTATTTACATTTAGTGCAGTGCGTCCTGCTCACAGTGTTCAGCTAGATCCGTTCCTGCTATTTACATTTAGTGCAGTCAGTGCGTCCTGCTCACAGTGTTCAGCTAGATCCGTTCCTGCTATTTACATTTAGTGCAGTGCGTCCTGCTCACAGTGTTCAGCTAGATCTGTTCCTGCTATTTACATTTAGTGCAGTGCGTCCTGCTCACAGTGTTCAGCTAGATCCGTTCCTGCTATTTACATTTAGTGCAGTGCGTCCTGCTCACAGTGTTCAGCTAGATCTGTTCCTGCTATTTACATTTAGTGCAGTGCGTCCTGCTCACAGTGTTCAGCTAGATCCGTTCCTGCTATTTACATTTAGTGCAGTCAGTGCGTCCTGCTCACAGTGTTCAGCTAGATCTGTTCCTGCTATTTACATTTAGTGCAGTGCGTCCTGCTCACAGTGTTCAGCTAAATCCGTTCCTGCTATTTACATTTAGTGCAGTGCGTCCTGCTCACAGTGTTCAGCTAGATCTGTTCCTGCTATTTACATTTAGTGCAGTGCGTCCTGCTCACAGTGTTCAGCTAGATCCGTTCCTGCTATTTACATTTAGTGCAGTCAGTGCGTCCTGCTCACAGTGTTCAGCTAGATCCGTTCCTGCTATTTACATTTAGTGCAGTGCGTTCTGCTCACAGTGTTCAGCTAGATCTGTTCCTGCTATTTACATTTAGTGCAGTGCGTCCTGCTCACAGTGTTCAGCTAGATCTGTTCCTGCTATTTACATTTAGTGCAGTGCGTCCTGCTCACAGTGTTCCGCTAGATCCGTTCCTGCTATTTACATTTAGTGCAGTGCGTCCTGCTCACAGTGTTCAGCTAGATCTGTTCCTGCTATTTACATTTAGTGCAGTGCGTCCTGCTCACAGTGTTCAGCTAGATCTGTTCCTGCTATTTACATTTAGTGCAGTGCGTCCTGCTCACAGTGTTCAGCTAGATCCGTTCCTGCTATTTACATTTAGTGCAGTGCGTCCTGCTCACAGTGTTCAGCTAGATCTGTTCCTGCTATTTACATTTAGTGCAGTGCGTCCTGCTCACAGTGTTCAGCTAGATCCGTTCCTGCTATTTACATTTAGTGCAGTCAGTGCGTCCTGCTCACAGTGTTCAGCTAGATCCGTTCCTGCTATTTACAATGACATTTGGTGCAGGGACTGTTCTAAACATGGGAAACACGCGTCACTTTACAGGCATACTATAGAAACCCCCCAGGTACGATATTTAAAGGAATATTTCACTTTTTTTTTTTTACTTTAAGCATCATTAAAATCACTGCTCCCGAAAAAACGGCCGTTTTTAAAAGGTTTTTTTGCATTGATACATGTCCCCTGGGGTAGGACCCGGGTCCCCAAACCCTTTTTCGGACAATACCATGCAAATTAGCCTTTAAAATGAGCACTTTTGATTTCGAACGTTCGAGTCCCATAGACGTCAATGGGGTTCTAACGTTCGTGCGAACTTTCGGTCCGTTCGCGGGTTCTGGTGCGAACCGAACCGGGGGGTGTTCGGCTCATCCCTAGTTGCAAACAGCAACGGTGCGATGTGCTGCACACGTGGCGAAAAAGGCCCACACTAAGGAACTTTTCAACGGCGAGTTTACAGTGTGATGCAATAGGGTGGCTGCCCTCTAGAGGACATCCTGCCTCATTGGAGTTGTGCCTCCTCCTCCTCTCTAATCTCAGGCACCCAAGTACTATCAGTGACCTCATCATCCCCTCCCTCCTCATCACTGGAACAAACTTGGTAGTATGCTGAAGCTGGGGGAACATGACTGCCAGTTTCTTGTCCTTCTTAGGCACCCCCTCTCTCTAGGCTCACCTTTCTCCCTTCCTTAACCTGGGAACCAACATCGGAGCCTTCAAATCACTGCGCATCCTCCAGCAGTATGTACCCGACACTGTGGTCGGATAATTCTGGGGACTCCTCCATGCATGATGGTGGGGCTATGGAAGGAGTGACTGTGGACAAGGAGCCGCTAAAATAGGCCGCTTTTTCAGCTGCGTTGAAAGGCAAACTACTCTGAACCTGGGTGACAGAGAATGAGGAGGATGAGGACGGCTTTGTTTTCCACTCCACCAACTCTTCTGCTTGTTCTGGCTCAATAACACAGCCAGTAGCAGAAAAAAAAGGAAAAGAGTGCCCCACGGCCACCTGCAGAGGATGCACCATGTCCACCACTGTTGACTGTAGACACAGAGGCTGCTTGCCCTCTTTTAGTGGCCTGTGAGAGTCTGCCTCTCCTTGGTGGCCTTCCAGCCATGATGTATTTTTTTGTTTTGCAACACCACACTACAATGTATTAGATACTGTGTACACCGCCTTAAGTGTATTAGAAACTGTACACACTGTATTAGATACTGTGTACACCGCCCTCACTGTATTAGAAACTGCACTACGGCTGTATTGTGTACTGTGTACACCAGCAGAAGTGTATTAGAAACAGTACACCACAGAATGCATTATACACATATACAAGACTATATACACATATACAAGACTGTGGATATATATATATATATTATATATATATATATATCAGCCGCTGCGGCAGGTTGGCACAATCCCGCGAGCCATCGTAGCTATAAGTCGGCACGCACAAATCCTTGTTCTGTTCTGAGAGCAGATGCAGATCATGAGTTCCTAATAGCTAGGAACCACAATCTGTCATCTCCTATAGTCAGTCCTCTCCCACTACAGTTAGAACACACAGTCAGGAACACAGTTAACCCCTTGATCACACCCTAGTGTTAACCCCTTCCTTGCCAGTGACATTTATACAGTAATCAGTGCATTTTTATAGCACTGATTGCTGTATAATTGTCAATTGTCCCAAAAATGTGTCAAAAGTGTCTGATGTTTCCGCCATAATGTCGCAGTCATTATAAAAATTGCAGTTCGCTGCCATTACTAGTAAAAAAAAAAAAATAATAAAAATGCCATAAATCTATCCCCTATTTTGTATACGCTTATTGCAATTTTTATTACCAAAAATATGTAGAAGAATACATATGGACCTTAACTGAGAAGAAAATTAGCTTTTTTTAAAAAAAAAAAATTGGGGATATTTATTATAGCAAAATGTACAAAATATTGTTTTTTTTCAAAATTGGCGCTATTTTTGTGTATTGCGTAAAAATAAAAAACGCAGAGATAATCAAATACCACCAAAAGAAAGCTCTATTTGTGGGAAAAAAAGGACATCGATTTTGTTTGAGTACAACATCGCACGACCGCGCAATTGTCAGCTAAACGACACAGTGCTGTATCGCAAAAAGTGCTCTGGTCATTGAGCAGCCAAATCTTCGTGGGCTGCAGTGGTTAATATTGTATATTAGAAACAGTATTAGTATTATTATTAGAAGTGTATTAGAAACAGTACACCATAGAATGCACTGTAGATATAGGCTACACTGGATGCAGAGCACCTGCTATTCTCCTTTCACGGTCCAACGTACAGGTACGTCGGTGCATGCAGGAGAGCCGACCTGCCACAGTATATCTGCATGAGCTGATCGGCGAGTGGTTAAGTGAGTTCTTTCTAAGAATTACAGGCCTACAATATAAATTAACAAATTTCCATGCAAAACACTGTACTGGACATTCAAAAATCATACTGCCAGAGAGGTTAAGCTTCAACAATAAAACCTAGGGTGATGATTGGTTACTATGCACAGCTGCACCAGATTCTGTGTGCACCAGTTTTGGTAAATCCCCCCCAAAGCATATGTGAAGTAAATCTAAATGACCTGAGCAAATCAGGGTCAATAAAATAAATGAAAACTGCTATTATATTGTGAATTATGCTTTTTCAATGTTGTCTTTTGAGCAGTCAGATGAACACAGTGGCTTTGAAGCATATTTCCTAAATGAGCAGGGTCCATGGTTTTGCCTGAAGAATCTGGTCAGTGCCTTGGCAGGTTTGTTTAGTGGATGTGTTAACCAGTGATGTCACTAGATAATAGGACTTTGTTGGCCTGAATTAAATAGAAATAGAAAAGGGTGAATTTATGAGCATTAACATTCACTGATCAATTGATTAACCTCCCTGGCGGTTTTCCCGAGTGTGGCTCGGGGTTACATTTCAGGACCATTAGCGGTAACCCCGAGCCACACTCGGGATTACATCGCAGGATCCTGGTGCCTCCTTACTTACCTTGTCCCCGGGATCCTGCGATGTCACCCGCACTGTCCGAGGGCTCCGTCCTCCTCCGAAGCCTCTCCGTGCCAGGCTCCGTTCCCTGCGAGCGTCGCGACGCACGGGGGCGGAGCCTGGCGGCAAATTCAAAAAAATGTAAAAATCATAACACATACAGTACTGCAATCTTACAGATTACAGTACTGTATGAAATCATTTCACATCCCATTTGTCCCCAGTGCTCTGGCCCATGCCCTGCATGCAGTTTTATGTTGCATATACTGTTCTTTCTGGCTGGAAACTGGAGATTGTCCATAGCAACCAAAAAGTGTCCCTTTAGGTCAAAAATGGCTTTAGACCAGCTAGAAAACTGCGATAGTAAATTAGAACACTTGCAGAATTGAGCGATAGTGAATCGTGTGGAAATTTATTTTATTACTATTTATTTTTATTTTTTATAATTATTATTATTTTTTTATTATATTATAATTTATGTTTTTGTGTTTCAAACTTTATCATACCCGGGATATCTACTAGACTCTTGTTTGGACAGATTTAAGTGTGTTATTGTTAATAATTAAATACCTACAATATAAAACGCCAAATTTCATTGCAAAATAATTGTACCGCTTTCAGCACCTAAAATCAGAAAGAATCATACCGCCAAGGAGGTTAAGGAAAGTTGTCTTTTAGGTTTACATACAGTTTAACCTCTTGGCGGCGGAGCCTCCTGGCCCTTTAAGAGGTTTATGATGCCGGGGAGGTGGGGAGTGTCTTAAGGTTGCGTGGTCCGAAAACTCCCGATCACAATGAGCGATCGGAAGCTTTTGGTAAACTGATGGTAACTGTGCTGGGGACGTGCAAAGGGTGTGCTCTCAGCGCAGGTGTATTTGGGCAATTAATGCAAATATGTGGCCCCCTAGTGCTTAGGACCAGGCGCAGAGAGGCCGAAGAAAAAACTGAAGAAATTAAAAATAAAAATAAAAAAATGGTTGAAGCAATTACATATAATATTACCTTCCTATATATTTACTAATGCTAGCAGCATAAGGATTAAAAAAAGTTAATGTTGATTGAGAGATCTTAGTTCCACTTTATTTGCGTAAGCTGAACAGAAGAAAAAGTTGTGATTCTCTATTATTTTTTTCTTTGTCTGTGCCCTCTAGCTTGTATGCTTTTGTAATATACCGTATGTTGTGTTACTGGTTACTAAGAATGGACAGTAAATTGAGTGACTTGTCAGACTTTTAGACTATCAAAGAAGACAAATTTTTGGTACCCATTTAAACTGTGAGTCTGAGACTATAACAGCAGAATGTACGGGGTTTAAATTCAAACCTTTATTGGCTAACATAACTTTTTGCAAGCTTTTGTGACCGTAAGGTCCCTTCTTCGGGTTTTATACAATTTAACTCTTTAATACTAACTAGAACAGCAAAATTGATGGGTGTATGCCAATCTCCATGGTTATATTTGCATAACATGGCAAAACTTCTTAAAAAAAGGAATAATAGTGACCAAAAATCAAAACTGAATTTTATCTCTTCCATGGATGTTGACTTGAATTTTCTGCTGAATGTTTTTAGAGGAAACACGGCCTTTAACCTGTTGCCGCCCGCCCACCGTCATATGACGGCGGAGCGGTGCGGCTCTTGTTCTGGGCCGCCGTCATATGATGATGCGCGCAGCCCTGCTCTGTCGGTGTCGCCGTGTCCCCAGGACACAGCGTGTCACCGACAGGGGTGAACAGCCATTGGGCATGGCTGTTCACCATGTGATTAGCCATGATTACGTCACGGCCGATAACAAATGGGTATTCCCCGCTTTAGACCTCGCATGCACGCGATCGGGAGCACGCAGCACGGTCACGTTAGTGGCGGTGTGTTCCCAGGGACACTGCTCATCACTGACAAGGGTAAACGGCCAATGGCTGGTGGCTGTTTACCACGTGATAGGCTGTGATCCATTCACAGCCGATCACTAAATGTAAACAAAGACCGGTTACTAGCTGTTACCGGCTCTTCTCACACACCGTTTCCAATGTGAGGAGAGAAGAGCCAGAAGCAGTGAGTTATCGATCTGTGTTTGTACTGTACTGCACCAACACAACAAATAAAAGAAAACCTGTCACATCGCCCCCCCCCCATTACAGCTGTCACCCAACAGTCACATCAGTCACCACATCAGTGCTTATAAAAGTGCACCTGTCATCCATCAGTGCCTACAAAGTGTACCTGTCACCCATCAGTGCCCACAAAGTGCACCTGTCACCGTCAGAGACTGCCGTTAGCAGTGCACCTGTCACCCATCAGTGACCATCACCAGTGACCGTCATCAGTGACCGCCATCAGTGACCGCCATCCTTGACCCTCATCTGTCACCTATCAGTCCCATAAAGTGCACCAGTCACCATCAGTGACTGTCATCCATCACCTGTCACCCACCAGTGACCGTCACACGTCACCTGTCACCCACCAGTAACCGTCACACATCACCCGTCACCTGTCGCCCATCAGTGACCGTCACCTGTCACCCATCACCTGTCACCCATCAGTGACCATCATTTGTCACCCGTTGCACAGCCCATCAGAAAAAATGTCCAAAAGATTCTATACAAGTGAGGATGCATTCCAGATCCTCTCCATGACTGATGAGAGCAGCGGGGAGTTATCATCAGATTCAAGTGCCAATTCAGATTGTGAATCAAATTCAGCATTTGAACCGATCGATAGTAGTGGATCGGCAAATGAATCAGAGGAAGAATGGACCCCTCCTAAAAGAGCACGGCGCTCTGGAAACTAGGCAGCCACCAGCAATATACCACAGAATCAAATTCCCAGGCCCAGTACCAGCGCTGTTACCAGCGATAGACCCCAAAACCAAAGGCCCAGTACCAGAGCTGCCGCCAGCGAAAGGCCAAAAGAAATGCCCAGTACCAGCATCATGCCCAAATGCCAGCACAGGGACTCCAACTACAAGCACTGGAGTGCCACGTCCCCCAAGAGCCAAGGCCGCTACATATCTCCCAGATGGTCTTGCCAATCCAACATGGCTGCCTTCCGACTAAAAATCAGCAAGAATTCCCCCTTTCACCGCACAGCCAGGTGTGCAGGCCAATACCCAAAATTTTTCTGAAATTGATTGTTTTAATTTATTTTTGCCCAACACTTTGCTGCAACTCATCGTGGACCAGACCAATTTATATGCCCAGCAGTATATTGCCAACAACCCCCAATCTTCATACGCCCGTCCATTTGAGTGGAAAGATTTGACTCTGGAGGAGTTCAAAGTGTTTATGGGCCTCACCATAAACATGGGGCTTACAAAAAAAATGAAGGACATGCCTATTGGTCCACCAACCCCATCCACCACATGCCCATTTTTCTTTCTCGTACATCACGGGACACAGAGCCTCAGTAATTACTGATGGGTTATAGGGTATCACTAGGTGATTGGACACTGGTCACACCCTAGACAGGAAGTTCAACCCCCTATATAACCCCTCCCCTTCCTGGGGATGCCTCAGTTTTGTAGCAAAGCAATATAAGTGTATTAGAAGAGGGGCGGGACCTCTGTATCCCGTGATGTACCTCAAAAGAAAAGGATTTTACAGGTAAGCTGTTATAAAAAATCCTATTTTCTTTCTCGTACATCACGGGACACAGAGCCTCAGTAATTACTGATGGGATGTCCCAGAGCAATGCTATTTGAGGGGAGGGGACCACACAAAGTAGGGTATAATTAGACCTGAGGACCTCGTACCGCTGCCTGCAGCACACTACGCCCAAAGGCGATATCCTCATGCCTTCCCACATCCACCTGATAAAATCTGGTGAATGTATGGACTGAAGACCAGGTTGCGGTCTTGCAGATTTGAGCCATAGAGGCCCGGTGATGCACCGCCCAAGAAGCACTAATAGTCCTTGTAGAGAGTGCCTTGATTTGAAAAAGGTGGAATTTTCTGTTTCAAAACGTAAGCTTAAATAATCATTTGTCGAATCCATTATGAAATGGTAGACTTTGACGCTGCCTGTCCTCTATTGGGACCTTCTGGCAGTACGAACAAAACATCAGTTTTGCGAATTTGAGCAGTTGCTTCCAGATGACTGCTCTTACTACATTCAAAGAATGTAGTGACCTTTCTTCCGTAGAACAGGGATCTGGAAAAAAGGAAGGTAGAATAATATCTTGGTTTAGATGAAAATCTGAAACCACTTTCGGTAGAAAGCTAGGATGAGGGCGCAATACCACTCTATCCTTGTGTATGATTAAATAAGGCTCTTTACAGGAAAGAGCTGCTCTGATACTCTTCTAGTAGAAGAAATGGCTACCAGAAAAAATTAACTTTCTTGTCAACAAGACCAAGAGAATTTGACGTATTGGTTTAAAAGGCTGTTTCTGTAAAACTGACAGAAATTCGAGTCCCAGGGGTTTAGGGGCGCCCTAACCGGAGGATTAAGACGCGTTACCCCCTGTATAAAGCTTCGGACTAAAGAATGCAAAGCAAGCGGCCATTGAAATAATACTGACAAGGCCGAGACAGAATTACTGAGGCTCTGTGTCCCGTGATGTACCTCAAAAGAAAAGGATTTTACAGGTAAGCTGTTATAAAAAATCCTATTATTCTTCCGTAATGTCCAGGTCCTGATACGAGATGACAATGCGCTTTCTTCATTTCACTGACAACACCCAGTGCCCTCCCCGCAATCATCCAAATTACGCTAAATTATATATATTTCGCCCACTCATTAATTTCTTTTCCCAACGATTTGCAGAACTCTATGTCCCCGATAAGCATATATGTGTAGATGAGTCCCTGGTACCCTTTTCAGGCCGGCTAGGAATAAAACAATACATTCCTAGCAAAAGGGCCAAATATGGAGTGAAATTTTATAAGCTTTGCAAGAGCGTCACGGGATATCTGTATGCGTTCCAGATATACGAAGGAAGAGATTCCCAGAGCCAGCCCCCTGAGTGCCCGGCCTACATGGGTAAAACTGGTAAAACTGTATGGGACCTGGCATACCCACTGCTGAAGGTTACCACATATACCTGGATAACTTCTACACCAGCCTGCCCCTTTTCAAACACCTATACCTCACACAAACCCCTGGCCTGTGGAACCTCCAGAAAGAACAGGAAGGGCTTCCCACAAGCCATAGTGAATAAGAAATTGTAAAGGGAAGAAAGAGCAACTTTGAGATGCAACGAAGTGCTGGCCTTGAGGTGGAAGGATACCAGGAATGTGTACATGATGTCCACCATCCATGACGACACTACAGTTGAAGTTCAGAGAAGACGAGGTCCCATTGTAAAGCCAAAATGAGTACAAAATTACAATCTGTACATGGAGGGGTGGATTTCAACTACCAAATGCTTCAGCCCTATTTAGCATTAAGGAGGTCCCGTTTCTAGTAAAAGAAAGTAGCACTCTATTTAATTAATTTGGCCATTTATAATGCCTACATAATTTACACCAAATCCACCAAAAGCCCTGCCCACTTCCTAAAATTCAAAGAAGAAGTTGTCACGTCCCTCATCTACCATCAAAGACCCCCCCCAGAAAACCTGATTGCGGCCCTCAGCCTGCTGCTGACTTACTGCCGCCATCCCCTTGCCTGCAGCCTAAACTGACCACACCTCTGCCTGCTATCTGGACTATGGAAATAATTAGCTGTAGCAAGAGGAAATATGTTTATGAAGGGCTGGAGAGCAGTACAATAATGAGTGCAGGGAGGTAACGGTGTACCAGGACCAATATTATGGCTGTGCTGGCTGTCTCTGCCTGGACAATTTCTATGGACAAATGCTTTGGCTGTGCTGACGATATCCTTGTGCTGACTATAGACAATATTCCTGCCTGCTGCCTGGATAATTACTATTGTTGCTAAGCACATCCCTGCCTGCTGCCTGCTACCTGCTGCCAGCACCAATTATCTCCTCTGGGGACACTACTAAAACCACAGGTAATACTTTTTTTTTACCAGTTCCTCAATAGAATTTATTTTGGAGTGTAATTTTTGGTATGTAAATGCTATGTGTTAGAAATATAAGGGCCTTCAAAAATAATAGGTTGTCAGGAAATGAGATGTATAATTTATGCTTTTAGAAAGCCTGAAGGTGCTACTTCAATGTTGGTCCTCTGTATGTGGTCAGGCTGTGTAAAAGTCTATGCAAAAATTGTACAATCAGCGCAAACACAAATGTAAATCAATCCAATGCAAGCTGAACACTTAAGGGTTAACACCAAGCCCAAAATAATGTACTAGCTCAGGAATCCATGGAATATGGTAACCTTATCATTTGCCATACTGGAGGACAAGTTGTGGGTTGTCATCATATACCAGCAGAGTATTTGATCCGGACGTATCCAGCATTGGTGGTAATTTTATCATCTGTTACACTGGGGGATAAGCTGTGGGCTGTCATCCAACACCAGCAGAGCATCCGATCCGGGCGTATCCAGCATTGGTGGTAATTATGCCTACTTTGATCTTTTATCTGGTAAGCAGTATATTTGCTCAGATACTTTGAAGAACCTCAAGTGTTTTTTAGTAAGAAGATATATTACAGAGGAGAAAATTTCTGCCTTATAGAGGACTTTTTTCTCATGTTGTTTGCGCTGCACTTTCTTTTGTTTATTTTGTGTAAAAGTCTCACACGTGGTATTGCGATACGCAGGAGGAGGAGCAGAATGTATTTTGGTTTGTCATTTTTGCTATGTACATGCTATGTGTTGAAAATATCTTAAAAATGAACAACTTTATGGAAAAAAATGCGTTTTAATTTTTTTTCCACATTTTCCAAAAACTTCTGGAAAAAAATGAACCGTTCAAAAGACTCATTATGCCTCATAGATTATACATTGAGGTGTCTGCTTTCCAAAATGGGGTCATTTTGAGGGTGTTTCCATTGTCCTGGTGCTCCAGGGCCTTCAAAAGTGTAATAGGTGGTTGAGAAATGAGATGTGTAATTTATGCTTGTAGAACATCTGAAGGTGCTACTTCAATGTTGGTCCTCTGTATGTGGCCAGGCTGTGTAAAAGTCTCACACATGTGGTATTGCCATACTCAGGAGGAGTAGTAGAATGTATTTTGGGGTGTCATTTTTGCTATGTACATGCTATGTGTTGGTAATATCTTAAAAATTTACAACTTTGTGAGAAAAAAAAATGCGTTTTCATTTTTTTTTCCACATTTTCCAAAAACTTCTGCAAAAAAAATGAACCGCTCAAATAACTCATTATGCCTCATAGATTATACATTGGGGTGTCTGCTTTCCAAAATGGGGTCATTTTTGTTGGCGTTTCCATTGTCCTGGGCCTCCAGGGCCTTCAAAAATGTAATAGGTGGTTGAGAAATGAGATGTGTAATTTATGCTTGTAGAACGCCTGAAGGTGCTACATCACTGGCGGGCCTCTGTATGTGGCCAGGCTGTGTAAAAGTCTCACACATGTGGTATCACCATACTCAGGAGTAGGGATGAGCTGAACAACCCCCTGTTCGGTTCGCGCCAGAGCATACGAACAGGCAAAAAATTTGTTCGAACACCGTTAAAGTCTATGAGACACGAACATGAATAATCAAAAGTGCTCCTTTTAAAGGCTTATATGCAAGTTATTGTCATAAAAGGTGTTTGGGGACTTGGGTCCTGCCCCAGGGGACATGGATCAATGCAAAAAAAGTTTTAAAAACGGCCGTTTTTTCAGGAGCAGTGATTTTAATAATGCTTAAAGTGAAACAATAAAAGTGTAATATTCCTTTAAATTTCGTACCTGGGGGGTGTCTATAGTATGCCTGTAAAGGGGCGCATGTTTCCCATGTTTAGAACAGTCTGACAGCAAAATGACATTTCAAAGGAACTACTCGTGGCTATTAACCACTTGCTGCCCGCCCGCCGTCATATGACGGTGGGACGGTGCAGCTGTTCTGTGCCGCTGTCATATGACGGCGCAGCCTTCCAGGCAGCCCAGGGGGCGCGCGCGCGCCCGCCTCATCGCTCGGGTCCCGGTGCGTGTGCCCGGCGGCCGCGATGTCCGCTGGGCACCCGCGATTGCCTGGTAACCGAGCAGGACCGTGGATCTGTGTGTGTAAACACACAGATCCACGTCCTGTCAGATGGGAGGAGAGCGATGGTGTGTCCCTTGTACAGAGGAACACCTTTCGGTCTCCTTCCCTTGTGAGTCCCCTCCCCCCACAGTTAGAATCACTCCCTAGCAACATATTTAACCCTACAGCGCCCCCTCCTGGTTAACCCCTTCATTGCCAGTCACATTTATACAGTAATCAATGCATTTTTATAGCACGGATCGCTGTATAAATGTGAATGGTCCCAAAAATGTGTCAAAAGTGTCCGATATGTCCGCCGCAATATCGCAGTCACGATAAAATTGCAGATCGTCGCCATTACTAGTAAAAAAATAATAATAATAAAAATGCTATAAATCTATCCCCTTTTTTTGTAGACGCTATAACTTTTGCGCAAACCAATAAATATATGCTTATTGTGATATTTTTTACCAAAAATATGTAGAAGAATATGTATTGGCCTAAACTGAGGAAAAATTTTGTTTTAAAAAAAAATTTGGATATTTATTATCCAAGAAGAACCAGAAGAACCAGAAGATGAAGGAAGATAGAAGAAAGAAGAAGCATTTAAATAAAGGAATTGTCAAAAACTGTCTCTTGTCATTTTTAACATTTTTGACAGTTTTTTAGTGAAATGGTAGGGGTAAGTACCCCCTTACCATTTCACACAGGGGGGGGCCGGGATCTGGGGGTCCCCTTGTTAAAGGGGCTTCCAGATTCCGATAAGCCCCCCGCCCGCAGACCCCCACAACCACCGGCCAGGGTTGTGGGGATGAGGCCCTTGTCCTCATCAACATGGGGACAAGGTGTTTTGGGGGGCTACCCCAAAGCACCCTCCCAATGTTGAGGGCATGTGGCCTGGTACGGTTCAGGAGGGGGGGGGGGCACACTTTCGTCCCCCCTCTTTTCCTGCGGCCTGCCAGGTTGCGTGCTCGGATAAGGGTCTGGTATGGATTTTTGGGGGGATCCCACGCCGTTTTTTTTTTTTTTTTGGCGCGGGGTTCCCCTTAAAATCCATACCAGACCTGAAGGGTCTGGTATGGAATTTAGGGGGAACCCCACGTCATTTTTTTAAAAAATTTTGGCCGGGGTTCCCCTTAATATCCATACCAGACCTGAAGGGCCTGGTATGGAATTTAGGAGGACTCCCACGTCATTTTTTTTTAAATTTTGGTTCGGGGTTCCCCTTTGGGGAATTCCCATGCCGTTTTTATTAATGAACTTCTATGTGTATTGTCGGCAATGCAATAGCCGCGGGTAGTTTTAAATGAGTTTTTTCCTTCAAAATGTCATTTTGCTGTCAGACTGTTCTAAACACAGGAAACATGCGCCCCTTTACAGGCATACTATAGACACCCCCCAGGTACGAAATTTAAAGGGATATTACACTTTTATTGTTTGACTTTAAGCATTATTAAAATCACTGCTCCTGAAAAAACGGACGTTTTTAAAACTTTTTTTTGCATTGATCCATGTCCCCTGGGGCAGGACCCAGGTCCCCAAACACTTTTTATGACAATAACTTGCATATTAGCCTTTAAAATTAGCACTTTTGATTATTCATGTTTGTGTCCCATAGACTTTAACGGTGTTCGCGTGTTCGAACGAACTTTTTTCCTGTTCGCATGTTCTTATGCAAACCGAACAGGGGGGTGTTCGGCTCATCCCTAGTAAGCAATACTGGGAGAAAATATAGAGGAGGGGGGGGCGCCAACTGTAATAGCCTATTATGCAAAATAGAAGTTAATGTAATAGTTACACTAACTTCTATTTTGCATAATAGGCTATTACAGTTAGCGCCTCCACACCCCCCTTCCTCTATATTTACTACTAACAGAGGTAATGGACACCCTCTGAGGATGGCTGCCTCCTTGTTCCAGATGTTATTGCCTGATCTTAATGTGCTATTATAGCTACCATTGCACCATCCACTCTAGACATCACATCATACGGAGCACCTTGTAGTGTATATATTATTTTTATGGTAATTTGCTAAGGTCCTGTTTATTAGTAATGTTTATAGTGTCTTCATTTCGTTCCGAATTAATATTTGACAAATTTTCCGTTATTCGGAGATAAGGATATATCGGAATACCCGAATTTCAGTATAAACAAAGTTTACCAAATGCTCTAAGTAACTAAATGAAATTCTTCCGAATTTTCCGAAATTCAAATTTAAATTTTACATTGAATTCCAATCGAATTTGAACTGTTAATGTATTTCTGAAATCAAAGACTGTGTGTGTGTTATTAGAGTACCATTTCAAAATAATGCTGTTTTTGTTAAGCCAGGTGATTTAAACAGTCATTGTAATCATTTGATGAAGATTTTTCTTTTGTTTGTTCACTTTGCCACATTCGAATCGAAAAAAAAAAAATCTAAAGTTTTCGATTTGACCGGTTCAAAATGTATCGTTTTGAATTAATCTAAAAAATTGGTAAATTCAAAGAAAATTTGAAAAAGACATAAAACAAATTCCAAATATGAATTCTGAATACGAATCCCAAATACTAATTGAACGAATCAATGTTCAAACAGCTAAACAGCTAAATGATCACCAACAATTAGGCCCACCATACACGGTGCAAATTTCTTTTCTGCATCCAAGGGTTGCAGGAAAGAAATTTGCACGATTTCCTCATCTACGCAGACAGTGTTGACAGTGGAATCAGCTATTGTCTTCCCCTCATGGGGGGGGGCAGGGGTGGGCAGGGGAAGCTGTCCCAGCCTGGAGAAGACAGTGATTAACGCTAGCGGCTGTAGCAGCCACTAGCGATAATCGCAAGAGAATTGCTAGTGGCTGTACGCCAAGATTCAAACTGTGTATAGTTGGCCTTAGCCTTCTTTGGTGTAAGGCCTGGTTGCAGACACTTGAATTAGAGTTCAAGGCTTGCTGAATCAACTGAATTTCGATCCATCTATGGCCAGCTTAAAGTGATTGTAAACCCCATTCATGAAATCTGACCTGGGGACAAATATCTGCAGTGTTTACTTATCTCTTTCCAAAGCTTTGAGTCCTGTGTCTTTCTCCTGCTCCGTTCCTCTGTTATCAGCATCATAACTTCTGACAAATTCTCAGACACAGGAGATAAAAGCAGCTGGAAATTTGTGTCAGGGAGGGTGCTTACAGATAGATAAGCAGGGAGCTTGTCTATTCAGACTGCAGCTCTGCAAGTTTCTTCATTCCTCTGCCTATGTGGAGGTGTGTGCCTTTCATCCAATCAGCTCTCACACAGTGTATGCCCAGACTCCCCGCCCACTGCTGAAACAGGAAGAAAGATTTATCACGTGATATGCACTTTTTAAAGAATGTAGAAAGCTGAAGACAGCAGATATACATGTAAAACTTATGTAGGGCGATCCGTTTAATCTACGTGTATCATCTGAGGCAGTCCACTTCACTGGGTAAAGGTTTTCACTGAAGTACATTGTCCACTGTCCACCTTTCCTAATTATGTCATTAGGGAGAATACAGTAAGAGCTTGTCTATAGTAAGCTTGGTTTAACTAGATGAAAAAAAAAATCAATTACATTGCAGAATTACAGCAATATGTGTTATAAATGTCATTTTCAGCAGCAATTATCCATTTTACATTAATTTATAACCACTTATAGAGAGTGTTTTTTAAGATAATGTGAAGAAGAGCAGTGGTGATTTACTATATCAGAATCATAAAAAGGCTCCCTAAATGGTGTTTGCAATTATTTTAAAGTGACAAATTGCTGTAAAACATTGATTCCACTGGGTGATTAGATAGATCTGTTTTGGATACACTACACAAACTCTGTCAAATGTATAGCATTGAAATGAAAACCTTGCTTCATGCTATTAACCCAAATAGCTGATATCTGCAACAGTTATGCCCCGTACACACGGTCGGATTTTCAGACGGAAAATGTGTGATAGGACCTTGTCGGAAATTCTGACCGTGTGTGGGCTCCATCACACATTTTTCATCGGATTTTCCGACACACAAAGTTTGAGAGCAGGCTATAAAATTTTCCGACAACAAAATTCGTTGTCGGAATTTCCGATCGTGTGTGCACAAATCCGATGCACAAAGTGCCACGCATGCTCAGAATAAATTAAGAGATGAAAGCTATTGGCTACTGCCCCGTTTATAGTCCCGACGTACGTGTTTTACGTCACCGCGTTCAGAATGATCGGATTTTCCGACAACTTTGTGTGACCGTGTGTATGCAAGACAAATTTGAGCCAACATCCGTCGGAAAAAATCCTAGGATTTTGTTGTCGGAATGTCCGATCAATGTCCGACCGTGTGTACGGGACATTACAGTGTATTGTACAATGATTTTTTAAAAGTTGAGTATTGAGAGTTTCCAGGGCAATGTAACAGCATGACCAGAAAGGATATGGTGAGGTGGGCTAAATGGAACCAAAAATCCTCCACTAAACCATAGAAAAGCTCAGTACTGTATAGCCTACTTTAACCACTTGACCTCAGGAAGATTCATGACCAGGCCATTTTTTTTGATACTGCACTGCATTACTTTAACTGACAACTGCGCAGCCATATGACGCTGTACACAAATAAAATATATGCTATTTTTTTCTCCACAAATAGAGCTTCTTTTGGTGGTATTTGATCACCACTGGGTTTTTTATTTTTTTGCGCTATAAAAAAAAAGGCCAACAATTTTGAAAAAAATTTTTTTTTTACATCCTGCTATAAAACACATCCAATAAGAAAAATGTAAAAAATGTAATTTCTTCATAAATTTAGGCCAATATGTATTCTGCTACATATTTTTGGTAAAAAAAAAAAAAAAAAAAAGCATCCTATATATTGATTGGTTTATGCAAAATTTATTGCATCTACAAACTATGGGATACGTACTGGAATTTGTATTTATATATTTAATTTTTATACTAGTAATGGCGGCGACCAGCGACTTATAGCATGACTGTGATATTGCGATGGAGAATCGGACACTAACTGACAATTTTGACACTTTGTGGAAACCAGTGACACTAATACAGTGATCAGTGCTAAAAATATGCACTGTAACTGCACTAATAACACTGGCTGGGAAGGAGTTAAACACCTAGGGCAATCAAAGGGTAAACTGTGTGCCTAGACAGTGTTTTTGTGTACTGTTTTAGGTGATTTTACTAAGGGAAGTGATGGATTTTATACCTTACTTTGCAAGGGACACAGAATCCATCAATTCCTCCCCTGTCAGAATGAAGTTTTGCCTTGTTTACATAGGAAGAGCTCCGTTCTGTGTCTCTGAGCGACGGACGGCAAGTACCGGTAGACATCCAATGCCCAGCGCCCACAGATTGGCTTCTGCTGTGAGTAATCACAGCAGAAGCAGGCCACCGACTGCACACGCACAAGGCCCCTAGGTGGAAGTACAGAATCAAGTATATATATATATGTGATTCTGCAGAGGAGGGCTGCCCTGTAGCAGTATATCTGCTATGGGGTGGTCCTTAAGTGGTTTAATGGGTATCTACATGTCTCACTTCCATTTCAAATTTAATAAAAAAGATGTTTATTTCTCATCTGATTGTTTTCATACACTACACTGCTGATGAGCAACAAGCCTGAAACAGCTGTATGCAGTTTGAAATAACAGGGTCTGTTTGAACTGTAAAACAATGACTCCCTATTAAAAAAAGAAGGCTAAACCCCTGTTTCAACACAAAACCCGTTTTAATGTAAACTGTTAGACAGTGCCATTTATTGCAGGCTAGCAGGTAAGTGTGCTGGGAAATATTTTGTTTGTTTGTGCTGTGTAGGGATGAGCCGAACACCCCCCCCCCCCCGGTTTGGTTTGCACCAGAACATGCGAATAGGCAAAAAATGTGTGCGAACATGCGAACACCGTTTAAGTCTATGGGACGCAAACAAGAAAAAACAGTGCTAAAAGTGCTAATTTTAAAGGGCTATATGCAAGTTATTGCCATAAGTGCATGGGGACCCAGGTACTGCCCTAGGGGACATGCATCAATGCAAAAAAAAAGTTTTAAAAACAATTATTTTTTCAGGAGCAGTGATTTTAATAATGCTTAAAGTGAAGCAATAAAAATGAAATATTCCTTTAAATATCGTGCCTGGGGGTCCCCTTAATCTGCCTGTAAAGTAGCAGATCTGTCTGATGTGTGTTACAGTCCCACAGCTAAAAGACATTTCTAAAGGAAAAATGTAATTTAAACTTGCTTGCGGCTGTAATGTATTGCCGGTAATATATGTAGATAAAAATCAAGAAAAACGGCGTGGGTTCCCCCCCAGTCCATACCAGGCCCTTTGTGTCTGGTATGAATATTAAGGAGAACTCCACGCCAGAATTAAAAAAAAAAAAACAGCATGGGGTCCCCCTCAAAATCAATACCAGACCCTTATCTGAGCATGCAGCCTGGAGGACAGGATGGGGGGATCACCCCCCCTCCTAAACCATACCAGGCCACATGCCCTCAGGGTGCTCATCAAGGGCCTCATCCCCATAACTCTTGACCGGTGGTTGTGAGGGTCTGCAGGTGGGGGGCTTATCAGAATAGTTTGTTTAGCAAAAAATAAAAACCCCAGAGGTAATCAAATACCACCAATAAAAGCTATATTTGTGGGAAGAAAATTATAAAAATTTGGTTTGGGGTACAGTGTTCAGGGCCGTCTTTAAGGCAGGGCAAAAGGGGCGTCTGCCCTGGGCCCCATCATTGTTGTGGGGCCCAAAGCAGCTGCCTCATACTTGCCAACTATCCCAGTTCAAATTCCCTTTCGCCTTGAAGTTTTAGTCCCGTGCTCTGTCCCGATATCTCAGTGTGAAGTTATGTTACTAATGCTGCTCAGCTCTGCCTATTGCCATGTACAGATGACTCACCCGCAGACCCTGTGATTACATGTAAATGACCTCCATTGATATGTAAATAGTGCCTGCATTATTATGTAAATAGCTGCAGGCTGGCTGCATTGATGAGGTCATATCCATATATGAGGTCGTATCCACCATCACTTTTGCTGAATGCTGCCCACTGGAGAGGTAGGGGCATGCTTGAAAGTCCTGCCTAAAACTGTGGTCATTAAGCTTAACAGCAGCCTGTTCTGCAAAGGTAAGCAAATTGGAGATGGAACAATTTTTCAAAATAACATGGTGCAACAGCACCCTGAATTGTGGTGCAGGTAAATAAACACATCTCAGCAGATGCGTGAGAGTGTCATTAACAATTAATGGCACTGTTGAGTATCTGCTAAAGGGCAGCACATTTCTGTGGGGTCTGGGAAGCAATTTTGCATGTGTTCCTCACACACAGAAATGTGAACGCAGGCTAAATGTCTCAGTTACATTGGTGGTCAGTGTAAATCTTTTCATTACATTGGAGCTTGGTGTACAATTCTTTCATTCGCACTGGTGGCCAGTGTGAAAGTCCCCCTTACATTGCTGGTCAGTGTAATTCCCTCCCTCCTTACATTAGTGGTTCCTGTGAATGCTCCTAGTCCATTAGTGGTCAGTGCAAATCCCCATGACATTAGTGGTCAGTGTAAATGCCCATTACATTAGTGGTCAGTGTTAATTCCCATTACATTGGGGTTTTCTGTCTATGGATGACCTCCCCAGTCCATGGTGTGTAGGCAGTGAGGAGATGACGTGCTTTAACCTTTAGTAAGCAATCTGTGAGCGGTAATGATGTGCACTAACCTCTTGCAACCAATCATTGAGCAGTAAGGATATGCAGTAACCTCTATCAACCAATTAGCAAGCAGTAATAATGTGCAGTAACCTCTAGCAACCATAGGTGAGTGGTAAGTATGTCCATTAACCTCTAGCAACCAAACAGTGAGCAGTATTCATGTACAGTAATCTGTAGCAACCAATCAACAAGCAGAAGTCATGCTGTGACCTCTAGAAAATAATAAGTGAGCCATAATGTGTGCTGTAACCTCTAGCAGCCAGTCAGTGAGTGGTAATGATACACCGTAACCTCTGGCAACCAATCGCTGCCTGATCTGATTCAGTAAACGGATCTTGAGTCTAAATGCTATTTATTGTGGGCTCAGATCAGATGGAGAGCGAAATTGCATGGTGGGGAGCCCAAGAAAATATTTGCCCAGGGTACAATCAATATTAAAGACTGCCCTGTCAGTGTTACATGACCGCACAATTGTCATTCAAAATGCGACAGAGCTGAAAGCTCAAAATTGTCCTGGGCAGGAAGGGGCAAAAGTGCCTGGTATTGAAGTGGTTAAATACACTGCCTGCACGCCACTAACTAACCTGCCTGCCTAATCTAGCTCAATCTATCTCCGTCCACATACTATACACGGCCGCTATGTAAGCAGCCTTACATAGTTTGGGGCGTGGACTTAGTCCCCCTGAGCCGTGAGTGGCCAAAGGCAGGGTGCCTTTATAGACATGTGCATTTTGTTTTGTTTTGATTTGTTATTTAAATAAATTTGTTTAGTTAAATTTGTTTATGGGATTTGTTTTGTTTATTCATTTTCAAATCGATTCTAAAAGTTTTCCAATCAATTTCTTTTTTTTTTCCTCTTAAATAATCTTTATTAACATCTCTTAACTTTACATACACCATGTTAAAAACAACCGCAAGTTCAAGTATACATACTCTGTTGGAAAAGAGACCGTGTAACCTCAACCGTTCCACTCCATACTCATATTACAACTACATATCTTATCCAACAGCTAGCCTCTTATGGTACCTTAGGACGACAGGTAGTTATTTTCCCCCATACCCTCCCATCTTCCCCTTGCTTCCGTCCCTCCCTAAACCAGAGCCTCCCTTTTATTCCTGACATCCTACGCTTACTATCCAGGGGTTCCACATCTTTTTAAATTTTTTTAAGGCTCCCTCTTCTGATATATAGGGCTCTCTCCTTCCATATTACGTCGTTTATTGTTTTAACCCACTCATCGACTGCCGGGGGGAGGGCTGATTGCCATCTCTGCATAATAAGCTTCCGAGCTTGGTATAGGCATCTCAAAACCACTATCCTGACCGCTGTCTCCTCCAGACTCCATACCCTATATCCAAGAATGCAGAGTCTGACATCTGCCTCTAAAAGAATCCCCCACTTGTCTCCAATAGAGCCCACAACCCCCAACCAGTACCGTACCAGTTTAGGGCACCTCCATACCATATGTATCAGATCACCCTCCTCCCCACACCTGGGGCACTTGGCATCGGGTCTTACACCAAAGAGGAATAGTTTTTTTGGGGTGTAGTATGCTCTATATAGCAACATTAGGTGGGAGAGTCTCTGTGCAGGTGAGACTGAAACCTCCTGCCCTACCTCCAAAACTTCCCTCCATTGTGTATCAGTTAACTTTCCCACATCCTTCTCCCACCCCTCCCTGCAGCCAAGGTGCTCTGGACTAACAATGGCTTCCTTGCATAATTGCGTGTATATTCTGGAGATAAAACCCTTCATCTGCCCGGGTCTAATCACTCTCTGTAGCAGTACAGCGTCTGTCCAAACTAGGGGACCTACCCTAAATTGTGCCTCCAGGGCCGCTCTCATTTGTAAATACCTAAAAAATGTTTGTTTTGGGATACTATATTCTTTTTGGAGGTCCTCAAAGGTTTTCAATACGTTCCCTCGATACAATTGGGCCAGTCTATTTATACCCCATCTCACCCATTCCTTAAATTCCCCCATAGCCACAATCTCCTGTAAGTTTCTGTTGTGCCAGAGGGGAGCGAATTCTGTGAACCCGGCATATCCCATTAAGGTCTTAGTTGCTTTCCAGACTTTTATTATTAACTTGGTTGTGGGATCAATTTCTAATAGTTTTCGAATTCGAATAGTTTTCAAATTTAAAACGTTTTCGAATTCGAATAGTTTTCGAATTCAAATATAAAAGGAAGAAATAAGAGTGGTGCGCTTATTCAATAGCATGCCATGAATTAATATACTTAAAGAATGAACATGATAAAGTATCCAAAACATACAAATAAATAAATGTAAATAAAAGTCCAACTAAAGCCCAATAGTAGGAGTCAGTTCATATAGAGATAAAAATCTCATAGGTGTGACTTGATAGAAGAAAAACAGACAACACATCAATCCAAACATGGACTGTTAAATTTATGAATTGGCCGCTCACCTCCAAAAATGACCCAAAGGTCAAAAAAGGCTCATCAGATAGTCAGATAAGGAATCCTGCTGATGGCTCTGTAAAGACATCCAGGTCCCAAGCGAAGACGAAGAACTACGTCCAGATCTTGCTATCAAAACATCTTGGGAGACTCCATATGTAGAGGAAACAGCTCGCTCCAAGAAATGGCACTTCTTGTATATGCAGCTTCTTTTACTTAATAAATTTACTTTTTATTTGTGTCAGAAACCATGAAATCAGACCGAGACAGAAGTACAGTTAAATCACACTTGTTTAATAATAAAAGTAAAAAGAAAAAACGTAGTCAAAACATAGCCAGAGTTCAGTAACCGGAACAGATAGTCAGCCAATCCAGAAGTCAGGGATCAAAGTAGTGGAACAGCAAGGAGGATCTGGAGCCAGAAGCGATGTCAGCAAAGCCAGTCTTTAACCACTTCCCGACCGGTGCGCGCCGATGTACGTTGGCAGGATGTCACGGCTGAGCAAATGGACTTACAGGTATGTCCATTTGAACTCCCCGCCATGCCATTGCGTGCGCGCCACCGGTGGCGCACGCACGCCGGCCAGGAGCTCCGTAAGTCGGGTTGCGGGTCCCGTGGACTCGATTGCCACGGGGATACCTGCGATCGCCTCACGGAGAGGACGAACGGGGAGATGCTTATGTAAACAGCATCTCCCCATTCTGCCTAGTGACAATAGTTACATAGTTACATAGGTACATAGTAGGTGAGGTTGAAAAAAGACACACGTCCATCAAGTCCATGTGTCAGTATTACCTTACATATCCCTGTATGTTGCGGTCATTCAGGTGATTATCTAATAGTTTCTTGAAGCTATCAATGCTCCCCGCTGAGACCACCGCCTGTGGAAGGGAATTCCACATCCTTACCGCTCTTACAGTAAAGAACCCTCTACGTAGTTTAAGGTTAAACCTCTTTTCTTCTAATTGTAATGAGTGGCCCTGAGTCTTATTAAACTCTCTTCTGCGAAAAAGTTTTATCCCTATTGTGGGGTCACCAGTACAGTATTTGTAAATTGAAATCATATCTCCTCTCAAGCGTCTCTTCTCCAGAGAGAATAAGTTCAACGCTCGCAACCTTTCCTCATAACTAAGATCCTCCAGACCCTTTATTAGCTTTGTTGCCCTTCTTTGTACTCGCTCCATTTCCAGTACATCCTTCCTGAGGACTGGTGCCCAGAACTGGACAGCATACTCCAGGTGCGGCCGGACCAGAGTCTTGTAGAGCGGGAGAATTATCGTTTTATCTCTGGAGTTGATCCCCCTTTTAATACATGCCAATATTCTGTTTGCCTTATTAGCAGCAGCTTGGCATTGCATGCCATTGCTGAGCCTATCATCTACTAGGACCCCCAGGTCCTTTTCCATCCTAGATTCCCCCAGAGGTTCTCCCCCCAGTGTATAGATTGCATTCATATTTTTGCCACCCAAATGCATTATTTTACATTTTTCTACATTGAACCTCATTCGCCATGTAGTCGCCCACCCCATTAATTTGTTCAGGTCTTTTTGCAAGGTTTCCACATCCTGCAGAGAAGTTATTGCCCTGCTTAGCTTAGTATCGTCTGCAAATACATGGATTGAACTGTTTATCCCATCCTCCAGATCGTTTATAAACAAATTAAATAGGATTGGTCCCAGCACAGAACCCTGGGGAACCCCACTACCCACCCCTGACCATTCTGAGTACTCCCCATTTATCACCACCCTCTGAACACGCCCTTGTAGCCAGTTTTCAATCCAGGTACTCACCCTATGGTCCATGCCAACGGACCCTATTTTGTACAGTAAACATTTATGGGGAACTGTGTCAAATGCTTTTGCAAAATCCAGATACACCACATCTACGGGCCTTCCTTTATCTAGATGGCAACTCACCTCCTCATAGAAGGTTAATAGATTGGTTTGGCAAGAACGATTCTTCATGAATCCATGCTGATTACTGCTAATGATATCGTTCTTATTACTAAAATCTTGTATATAGTCCCTTATCATCCCCTCCAAGATTTTACATACTATTGATGTTAGGCTAACTGGTCTGTAATTCCCAGGGATGTTTTTTGGGCCCTTTTTAAATATTGGTGCTACATTGGCTTTTCTCCAATCAGCTGGTACCATTCCAGTCAATAGACTGTCTGTAAAAATTAGGAACAACGGTCTGGCAATCACCTGACTGAGTTCCCTAAGTACCCTCGGATGCAAGCCATCTGGTCCCGGTGATTTATTAATGTTAAGTTTCTCAAGTCTAATTTTAATTCCGTCCTCTGTTAACCATGGAGGTGCTACCTGTGTTGTGTCATGAGGATAAACACTGCAGTTTTGGTTACTGAAGCCCCCCGATTCACTTGTGAAGACTGAGGAGAAGAATAAATTCAATACCTTTGCCATCTCCCCATCCTTTGTAACCAGATGTCCTTCCTCATTCTTTATGGGGCCAATATGGTCTGTCCTCCCTTTTTTACTGTTTACATACTTAAAGAATTTCTTGGGATTTTTTTTTGCTCTCCTCCGCTATGTGTCTTTCATGTTCTATCTTAGCCATCCTAATTGCACCCTTACATTTCTTATTGCATTCTTTATAAAGTCTGAATGCTGAGGATGATCCCTCAACCTTGTATTTTTTGAAGGCCTTCTCCTTTGCTTTTATATGCATTTTTTACATTGGAGTTAAGCCATCCAGGATTTTTGTTCGCTCTTTTAAATTTATTACCCAATGGGATACATTGGCTAATGCCCTTATTTAATATGCTCTTAAAGCAAACCCATCTCTCCTCCGTATTCTTTGTTCCTAATATTTTATCCCAATTTATGCCTTTTAGCAAGGTTTGTAGTTTAGGGAAGTTGGCTCTTTTGAAATTCAGTGTCTTTGTATTCCCTTTATGTTTCCCATTTGTGTGATTTATACTGAAACTAATTGACCTGTGATCGCTGTTACCTAAATTGCCCCGTATTTCCACATCTGTGATCAGGTCTGTATTGTTGGTAATCAGTAGATCCAGTAATGTTTTATTTCTAGTTGGTGCGTCTACCATCTGACCCATAAAATTGTCCTGCAAGACATTAAGGAACTGGCGAGCCTTAAATGAATGCGCGGTTCCCTCCGCCCAGTCTATGTCTGGATAATTAAAATCCCCCATTATGATAACACTTCCCATCCTTGCTGCTAATCCAATTTGTGATAGGAGATCCGTCTCCACTTCCTCCTTCAGGTTAGGGGGCCTATAGCATACTCCCAGTATTATTTTCCCCTTAGCTTCATCCCTTTGGAGCTCTACCCATAAGGATTCCACCTCCTCTCTAGCTCCCTCAGTGATGTCATCTCTCACATTCGCTTGTACATTATTCTTGATATATAGGCATACCCCTCCCCCTTTTTTACCCTCTCTATCCTTGCGGTATAGGGTATACCCTTGAATGTTTGCCAGCCAATCATGAGAGCTGTTGAACCAGGTCTCTGAAATTCCCACAAAATCCAAATCCTCCTTGTACAACAGTATCTCTAGTTCACCCATCTTGTCCGCCATGCTCCTGGCATTGGTGAACATGCCACATAGTTTAGACGCATATTGTCCTCATATTGGGTGTTTCAAAATTGCAACTAGGACTTGCTACTATACTCACCTTGTGTTTTTGTGCTTTGGTTAACCTACCACTAATGCCCCCAACACTACCCTCTGGAATATCATCCGCGCTGGCTATCACTTTCTCTGGACCCTCCCCCCCATCGCCTAGTTTAAAAACCCCTAACTTTTTGGCCATCTTCATTCCCAGCAGATCTGCACCCTCCTCATTTAGGTGCAGTCCGTCCCTTCTATAGTACCGGTTACCGACTGAGAAGTCGACCAAGTCCTCCAGGAACCCAAACCCCTCCTTACTACACCAGCTCTTCAGCCACTTGTTTACTTCCCTAATCTCCCTCTGCCTTTCTGGTGTGGCTCGATGTACCGGTAGTATTCCTGAGAATACTACCTTGGAGGTCCTTTTCCTCAATTTAGCACCTACAGTGCCTTGCGAAAGTATTCAGCCCCCTTGAACTTTTCAACCTTTTGCCACATTTCAGGCTTCAAACATAAAGATATAAAATTTTTATTTTTTGTGAAGAATCACCAACAAGTGGGACACAATTGTAAAGTGGAACGAAATCTTTTGGATTTTTGAAACTTTTTTAACTAATAAAAAAATAAAAAGTGGGGCGTGCAAAATTATTCGGCCCCCTTGCGTTAATACTTTGTAGAGCCACCTTTTGCTGCGATTACAGCTGCAAGTCGCTTGGGGTATGTCTCTATCAGTTTTGCACATCGAGAGACTGAAATTCTTGCCCGTTCTTCTTTGCAAAACAGCTCGAGCTCAGTGAGGTTGGATGGAGAGCGTTTGTGAACAGCAGTTTTCAGCTCTTTCCACACATTCTCGATTGGATTCAGGTCTGGACTTTGACTTGGCCATTCTAACACCTGGATACGTTTATTTGTGAACCATTCCTTTGTAGATTTTGCTGTATGTTTGGGATCATTGTCTTGTTGGAAGATAAATCTCCGTCCCAGTTTCAGGTCTTTTGCAGACTCCAACAGGTTTTCATCCAGAATGGTCCTGTATTTGGCTGCATCCATCTTCCCCTCAATTTTAACCATCTTCCCTGTCCCTGCTGAAGAAAAGCAGGCCCAAACCATGATGCTGCCACCACCATGTTTGACAGTGGGGATGGTGTGTTGAGTGTGATGAGCTGTGTTGCTTTTATGCCAAACATATCGTTTTGCATTGTGGCCAAAAAGTTCGATTTTGGTTTCATCGGACCAGAGCACCTTCTTCCACATGTTTGGTGTGTCTCCCAGGTGGCTTGTGGCAAACTTTAGACGAGACTTTTTATGGATATCTTTGAGAAATGGCTTTCTTCTTGCCACTCTTCCATAAAGGCCAGATTTGTGCAGTGTACGACTGATTGTTGTCCTATGGACAGACTCTCCCACCTCAGCTGTAGTTCTCTGCAGTTCATCCAGAGTGATCATGGGCCTCTTGGCTGCATCTCTGATCAGTCTTCTCCTTGTCTGAGCTGAAAGTTTAGAGGGACAGCCAGGTCTTGGTACATTTGCAGTGGTCTGATACTCCTTCCATTTCAAAATGATCGCTTGCACAGTGCTCCTTGGGATGTTTAAAGCTTGGGAAATCTTTTTGTATCCAAATCCGGCTTTAAACTTCTCCACAACAATATTACGGACCTGCCTGGTGTGTTCCTTGGTCTTCCTGATGCTCTCTGCGCTTTCAACAGAACCCTGAGACTATCACAGAGCAGGTGCATTTATACAGAGACTTGATTACACACAGGTGGATTCTATTTATCACCATCAGTCATTTAGGACAACATTGGATCATTCAGAGATCCTCGCTGAACTTCTGGAGTGAGTTTTCTGCACTGAAAGTAAAGGGGCCGAATAATTTTGCACGCACCACTTTTCAGTTTTTTATTTGCTAAAAAAGTTTAAAATATCCAATAGATTTCGTTCCACTTCACAATTGTGCCCCACTTGTTGGTGATTCTTCACAAAAAATTAGAATTTTATATCTTTATGTTTGAAGCCTGAAATGTGGCAAAAGGTTGAAAAGTTCAAGGGGGCCGAATACTTTTGCAAGGCACTGTAAGTCCCTAAAATCGTTCTTTAGGACACTCCATCTGCCTCTGACTTTGTCATTGGTGCCAACGTGCACCATGACAGCCGGGTCTTCCCCAGCCACTCCCAGTAATCTGTCCACAAGATCCGTGATGTGCCGAACCCGAGCGCCCGGTAGACAACATACTGTTCGGCGCTTCAGGTCTTGGTTACAGATTGCCCTCTCTGCCCTTCTAAGAATTGAGTCCCCTACCACCAGAATCTGTCTTTCCTTTCCCTTTGCTGCCCCCCCCACTCTCACTGGAGGAGTTCTTCCCCTGGCAGCTAGGAGAGTCCCTCATCTCCAGCAGTGCTGGTCCCTGACTGGTTTCACCAATGACACTCAATGGAGCGTACTTATTGGGATGCTCCAGTCCTGGATCGGCCTCTCTGGCACTTCCCCCTCTACCCCTCCTGACTGTCACCCATCTACTCTTTGCTAGTGCCTGCGCCTCTTTGTCTCCACCCGCCTCTGTGCTGACCCTTGCCGGTACCTGCCGTGTACATTCCTGGCTCACCTTTAGTATGGAGGGACTTCTCAGTGCTGACAGTTGCTTCCCTAGATTCAGAACCTGGGCTTCCAGGGAAACAATGTGCTTACATTTTGCACAGCAGTATTCACCCTCGATCGGATGATCAAGGAACGCATACATGCGGCAAGATGTACAAAGAGTCGCCTCTCCACACCCGCCGGGCATCGTACCTATTAAATTTAGTGAGGATTTGGGGATTTTACCCTGTCCAAATTACCTAACAGCTAGCTTCCTGGCACTAATACTCAAGACAATACACAGGTACACAACAAGACAATACACAGGTACTCACAGACCTACGTGCAATCGCAGAACAGTCGCAGACCTACGTGCACTCACAATACTCAAGTATACAGTACACAATCACTGATCACAGCTCCCTGTCATCAGCAGCAGTGATCAGCGTAGTGACACACACAGCCCCTCCCCCCTACAGTTAGAATCACTCCCCTAGGACATATAGCCACACATGATAGCCACACATTATAGCGATTCTAGTGCGGCTTCAAGAAAAAGAAAAAAAGAGATAGTGAAACAAGCTCACAAGAATGCCCCAGGTCAACTTATGATAAAAATAATGACAAGAAAACACGTTTGCAACGCCCACCTGTCGGTGCAACCCCCAACACCTCAAGAAATGGTAACATACAAAACCATTCACTTGTGACATTAACCACTCCAACAGTGAACTTGAACCCGGTCTCGACACGGCGGGACCTATGTCCCAACAAATGTCGGAACAACCTCCAGCTACGACCTTCTCCAGATTCCCGGATGGCACCCATATTCAGTTCCAATACTTTGGATTCCAGACGTAATTCTTTAACCACACCTACTCCTGCACGAACAACGAGCCAACTGTTAAAGTAGAGGGTCCCGGGGGCGTGGCCTGGACGGGAACCGAGGTGGCTGCTTAAACAGGATGCTCCCGCACTCGGAGGACGACAAACGCCTTATTTGGGGCTTTAAAATCACTATCCCATGATGGGAAAGCCCAACAGAAGCACCTCGACACCCCGCACACAAAAAGACCCAGGCACGCAGATCAGCGGTAATATTGCAGGGATATTTCGGACCAGACAAGCGGCACAACTCGAGGCTTCACAGGCCGCGCAGGCCTCACACACTCTACAGGCCTCATCCCCGGACTCAATTAGGAGCAGCACGGACCCGCTTATGGACGAAGACGGCTCCGGAGTTCCTCTCCCAAGCTTACTTGACCTGCAAAGAGACCTCCAAAGAGTCGCCCTAGACATCAAACACACCATGATGTCGGCGATCTCAGATCTCAAGGCGGACATTCACTCCATGAACGATCGAATCGCAGAGGTGGAGGAAAATGCTCGCACACAAGCCACCGCTATCAGGCAAGTACAGAAAACGTATGATTCACATTTGCCACATTTATTTGAGCTCCATAGACAAGTGGAAGACCTGGACAATAGGGGACGCAGGCATAACGTGAGGGGGGTCCCGGAAGGAGTCGACCAGGCCGCACTACAGCACACAGTCTGTTCCATCTTTAATGACCTACTGGGCCGACCAGCAGACTCCCCCATAGAAATGGAACGCATACATCGTGCATTAAGACCCCCTCCCCGCGATAATGAACCACCCAGGGACATTGTCTGTTTCATTGTCAACTTCCCCTTGAAAGAGGAGATTCTTAAAAAAAGCAAGAGACAGAGGCCGCATATTACTCAATGGTACTGAAGTGAAATTGTTTCAGGACTTATCTCAAATCACTCTACAGAACAGACGCACCTTGCGCCCCCTACTGGAAGTTCTTCACACGCACAATATCCAATATAGATGGAAGTTTCCGTTCTGCCTGTCGGCATCCACTAGGGGTCGCACAGCCTTTCTTAGAACCCCGGAAGATCTACCCGCCTTCTGCGAACAAATGGACATTCCTCAGATGGACATACCCGAGTGGTATGCTTTCTACTTCCCTACGGACCCATGGAAGCCAGTCTCATACAACTCATCACCCAAGGCCCAAAGACAGCGCTCCAGACGCCGCAGATTGGACCCTACATCACCTGGAGATCGCCAATCCCGCCGAGACCTCCCAGCCCGCAGCCCAGGCCTGGCAGATACTCCCCGTCTGAACTACTAGAGGACATCGCTCTCCTTTACACTGGCCATACTGCTTTTACACAGTAAACCTAACTTTTCCTCCCTTCTAGCATATTGCTTATCCCCCTCCCCCGGTTCTCTTTTTGTTTTCTTTTCCCCTATGTTTTTCTCCCCATTTTTTGTTTACCCGAAGGAGCAACACCAGTCTTACCAAGGACTGGTAGTGGAAACTCTTCGCCTAGCTGAGAGACGCATATACATGACCCTTGCAGAAGCTCCAACACCTCATCTGGACTTGTGAGTAGCATTTTGGCCAAGATGTGACTGATCTGTTACTCACTCACATCCCTAACACCAATACCAGTTTTACACTTACCTGGGTTGTAACTATAGCTACCCAATCGGGCCGATCTCTCTTGCCCAGAGCAAAGAGCTTTAATTCTATTTTTGGTTATGTTATGCTTGTTTTGCTTGTTTCAAATGTCTGTGCGGCCTATATGCGCCAGAGTTGCAGTTCATTTTCCCTTCCAACGGGATCTCATACCCCACCCATGACTTATGCACTTGTATCAAGCTCTCTACAACCCCACTTTACCATTAGCAAGTAAGGAAATGAGGCTAACCCATCCCATTAACAGTAAATCCTTACCAACACTATCGCCCCGTTAACTCTCCATTGCCCACGCATATTCCTGAACCCGGAGCAGAGATCCAGACTCCCACACTAACAGGCCTGTTGCTAAAAAGGGGGGGGCAGAAAATGCAGAAAATACAAAAATTTAGAGTAATATTAGGAAACTTAGTTACAGAAAGACATAGAAGACTATGTGTAGAAGTTCTTCTTGCCTTCCCTAATGGATAAACCTCCAAGAGGTCAGGCTACCATCGGTTGTTGTTCCTGCCTACTCTATACATGTGTATTAAGTTTTGCGAGGGGAGTTTTTCTTTTTTCTTTTCTCTCCCCTTTTTTCCTTTCTTTTTTGTATAATGACTTAATGTGCAGAAACATAGATCATTGACAGGGATCCTAGGATACCATTTTTAACACCAGAACTAACATATAAGGTTCCGAAAAATTTTACTATACATAGGATTGAACTGACATACATATGGTCCCTTACCACCCACACATGGCTTTCCATAATGCAAAAAAAGCAAAAAAACGCGCTATAAAGTAATAGTCCGACTGTGAAGTCTCATACAAAAATGAATAGTCCCAATTAAAATCCAAAAGGAAAGAAGATTTTATATAACGAACCTTAGGGAATGTCCCCTAAGGTTCGTTATCAGTATCTGCTCCTTTGGTGTTTGGTTCCTGGTCCTAATGAATTTGCACATAAGGGTCTGTCTTCTGGTAAGCAGTTCGCACTAATAGTTTTCTCAGCACCTGGTGGGATTTCCTTTCACATACCTTTGGGGTGATTTATACACGCTGACTGTCCATTTATATCTGGTAAGCAGATTTTGGGTGTCTTTGTAGCTTTCACCCATTCACTTTTATTTTGCATGATTGCATGATACTCACTATATTGTCCTAGCTATTTAGCACAGGATTTTATATGATCACACATGATTTATGGCTGGTTGAGTGTCACTTCTTTTTTGGTTTGGAGTGTTGCTTATGTAAACAATATTACGCTATATTTTTGTCATATATATTTTTTCGGACCATACTCTGTGGATCCACGGGACGAGGGCGTCCTTCCTGCTTCATCTGGATTGTTCATCTAAAGGCCCAGGCTGGGTTTAAGCCACTCGCCCTTTTTTGGCTTTCTTCTGGTAAGCACAATACCTATTGGTGTGTTCCGCAAACTGTGTCCGTTATCACTGTTTCTTTCTGGATGAAGTTTATGTCACAAACCTATCTTCTTTCCTTTTGGATTTTAATTGGGACTATTCATTTTTGTATGAGACTTCACAGTTGGACTATTGTTCAAATTACTTTATAGCGCGGTTTTTTGCTTTTTTTGATGGGCCACACTTATAACCGCAGCTTGTTTTTTCCTTATTTTCCATAATGCAGTTTATTGCACACATCTACGTGCCCCCAACCACTATTATATAGCATGTTTTGTCCTCCATAGTGCTGCAGCACTCATTCCTACCACAGCTCGCATACCCCACACAGCTGTCCATACGGACTAGAGCTACTAAACCGGACATCTCTCCCATAGGTGGATAGGCAAGCCTACGCCCACCTCCGGTACGTCCTATTTACATACCCGTTGTATCTTTGAGGTACGTTCCCTAATCCCCCGGACCTCAAGTCTACCTGCTTCGCCTCCCCCCCCCCCATCTGTTACCCCCCCTTTTTCCCCCTCCTCCCCCCTCATTTTTCTGTCCTCTCATTCCCCTTCTACCCTTCTGTCTCTACTTTGTCTAACCCTTCCTGCCTATTTTGCACCTTCTTTATATCACATCTACTCTATAGGGCGGGGGCCGCTCCTCCTTCCCCCTTTCCAGCCTCCAATTATCCACGGATCCATTCTGTACCGCGTGTACAGGACACGACACCAGCTAGCTCAACTTAACACCCTTTGAACTCTTGGACATCCACAATGTCAAGGGGAGCTGCAACCTCTACACAACAGCTTTCACTTAAATGCCTATCACTAAATGTAAAAGGCTTAAATATTCCAGAAAAAAGGTTGCAAGTATTATCGGCACTGACTAAACATAAAGCCCACTTCCTCCTGTTACAGGAAACACACTTCTGTGCAAAACATGTCCCCAAACTGTCGAATCATATATATAAACACACACTCCACTCTACGAACCAAACATCGAAAACAAAAGGAGTATCTATCCTTATCTCCAAACACGCTGACTTTCAACTGAAGGACTCCCTGGTTGATCAAGAGGGTAGATACATTTTTATTAAAGGCACTTACGCATCAAAACCAATCACAATTGCAAATGTGTACTGCCCAAATGAGCACCAAGTAACTTTCTTCAGACGAATTTGTGACCTTCTTTCCACATTTCAAGAGGGCATAGTACTTCTTGGTGGCGATTTCAATGTCCCACTAAACCCAACCTTAGATTCTTCTACGGGGACCTCTGCACTCCCCTATCGGGCATTACGACAAATTAAGCTCCAATTACAGAATTTGACACTCCACGACTCATGGCGCACCATGTACCCGACTGACAAAGATTATACTTTCTTCTCCTCCCCACACCAAAAATACTCGAGAATTGACTACATATTTCTATCCCAAACAGACTTAACACTCCTCTCCCATGCCACAATAGAACCTATGTTCCTATCAGACCATCATCCCATCACGATCACTTTAACATTCCCAGACTACAATAACAGAACCAAGACCTGGAGACTGAACCCCTCCCTCCTTAAAGACCCCGACGTAGTGGGACAAATAAACACCCGACTCCAACAGTACTTTCAAGAAAACTCCTCCCCAGATATAACCCCGGTCACACTTTGGGAAGCCCACAAATGTGTCATTAGGGGGAAACTCATAGCCCCAGCAACAAAAGAGAAAAAAACACGACAGGCCCATATTGCATCCCTCCTCGAAACTATCAATAGACTTGAAAAAACACATAAACAATCTACCTCTCACTCCACACTTCAGGACCTCCTTTATGCTAGATCCACTCTATTGGAGGAACTAGGGAAACGCACAAGGCGACAATATGTGCTCAGACAAAAAGTGTTCTACGAACACGGTAACAAAAGTGGGAGATTGCTTGCACGCACTATACAAGCTGCCAAGACCTCTTCCATAATTCATCACCTTTGCACCGATAAGGGTGCAGTGCTCTCTAAAAATGAGAACATAGCAGCCCATTTCGAAAGCTTTTATTCTAAACTATATAACCTGCCACCCCAGAACACAGACGCATCCAACATCTCACTTCGCCAATCTCAAATACATGATTTCCTAACCCAATACTGCCCTAAACTGATAACTCCACAACAGGCTGCTGCCCTAGAATGCCCTATGTCCACAGAGGAGTTGTGTCTGGCAATGAAACAAATGAAAGTAGGCAATAGCCCAGGCCCAGATGGCCTACCACTAATTTACTACAAAAGCTTCCTAGATACTCTTTCACCACAAATGCTCAACGCCTTCAACTCCCTGTCGGACCCAAAACTAGGAGAAAAAGGTTCCCCCAAGAAGGCAAATTACCCAAACACAATCTGGAAAAAACAATGAATTTATTGGTACTACAAATCACCACACAAAACAACGAAAATGGGCAAAATGAGGAAATATGTCATGGACCCAAGTTAAAATAGATAACGTTATCATTAAAAACAACGATACCATCCTTCTCCAGAAGAAAAAGATGTGGAAGTACTATCTGGAGGCGATGGCCCCTAATGGGTTAAATATTGAATGCAGCCTCCAGCCCTTTCTGGAGAAGTAATTGGTTGTCGCATCCCCCCTCCCTTCTTCTGTTTTTCTGTCTCTTGGATAATGGTTCCCTGCCTACTTAATGATTATGGTTTCTGTTTTTTGTTTTTATACTGACTATTTCCCTTTTGTTCTCTCCTAATTACTTTCTATTTCACACTAAATACTTTTTGAGCTGGTGTTTAGTACATGTGAAGTGCATTGCATTGCACAAATAGATCACAATTGATCATATATAGCCAATTGCGATACTTCTACCTGCTGAATGTCTGTGATGAGTGGTAACCTTGGACGACATCTGAGGATTTTATTCCGAGGGAGGAGCCGGATGTGGGTGGCTAATTGGATCGGCTGCTGATCCCGGGATGCCGGACGTCTCCCCTTCCAGCTCCGGCATGCGGCTGAGAGCAACCTTTTCCCCTCTGTAGTTCGCCCGCCCCCGCTCTGGAGCCTGGAGCCCCGGAGCCTGATGATCCGCACCGCACCGCAGAGCACCGCTAATCCCCTGCAGGTATCTCGGGCACGAACCCCCCAGCAACGCTGAAGCACCTCGGGCATGCCCGGAAGTCGGGCACGCCGGGAAGGGAAGGAGGAGGACGGTAGCCAAGCAACGACGAACCACACTGAATCGCTGTAGCGCTGGAAGGAGCAGCTGACACAGGAAAGAAAAACCCGTGCTGCGGGAAAAAAAAAAGAGCTGGGTAAGATCGTTTAAAAAACGACTGAGGGGGTAAGTGTCTCTCTTTTTTTTATCACATAACATGAAAGATCTCCCTTCTCTGCAAAAGATTAAGAACTGCAGGTAAAAACCGTGGAAAGTAAACTCATATTACTTATGCTATGTCAGTATTGCCTGCTCACACACAAGATATACCTCTGAAGATAATTGGGACTGGGACTCTTAGTATTGTAGTAACTGAAAGCAGCTAATTAGAGCAGGATTTGTAATAGTGATAAAATCCCCCCTTTGAGGGTCACCAATATAGATGGTTACCCCCCCGTCCCTACCTGATCTCTCTTGTTTCCCTCATCTCTCTCTTCCTGGGTGTGCCGCTATCTCCTTTTGAGGACTTAAAACTAAAGTAATTGTACAGTTTGGACACAGGGTGTAGGGGTAGCCCCAGAAAGACCAGGGGGCTCCCGGGAACACCCGACCCAAAGGGGCGGGGATTCCAGAAGAAAGTAATCCCTCGGTTGACTGCAAAGAGCACCGGAGAGGGCAGATCATACACTGCACAAACATAATACTGACCAAAACCGGAAAGATACCCACACCTACACCTACCTCGCAGGATCCCCAAGGTGAACAGTATAATGAAGGGAAGGGGAGGGAAGGCGGCCACAGCCAATACGGCTAGTAGCAACAGAACAAGCATTAGTCCGGGCGCTATAAGGAAATATATGGTCCAAGATGGGAATAAAGGGAGCCCAGGGAAGGCAGGCGGCTTCAAATGCAAAACCCCTGAACCCCTACCCAAAATAAGCACATGAAGACAACTAGCGGAGATGGACACCAACACTGTAGGTACGGAGACAACGGAAGAGGCCTCAAAGGCCCCTCAGGAGGACAAACAACTAGCAACAAAAAGGGAGATGGCAGAAATGTTCGCAAGATTAGAAACACTAATCAAAAGCGAGATCGGAGCAATTCGACAGGACATGGGCCATACATTAAAAAGAGTGGAAGAATTGGAAACAACAATGGACACTCAGGGAATGGAGATAAAAGTCCTAAAACAGCAAATAGAAGAAATCCAGAGAGAACAAAGAAACTTACGGTACAAACTGGAAGACCAGGAGAACCGGAATAGGAGGAAGAACCTGCGGATAAGAGGTCTGCCCGAGATGGAAGGGGGGAAAGAGAACCTTCAAGAAATAATTGATTAAATCTTTGGAGATCGCTTAGATCCAACTGACAATAGACCCAAGATCAAGCTCGAGCGGGCCCACAGGATAAGAAAGCCAGTGGAGATCAGGGGGGGACGTCCCACGAGATGTAATTGTCCGTTTTCATAATTTCCAAGATAAAGAAAAGATTAAATCAAGCATAAGAACAAATCAACAAGTGAAATACGGAGAGGCAAACCTACAGATCTTCCCAGATCTATCTGCAGAGACCCTAGCCAGGAGAAGAATCCTCAAGCCACTTCTTGTTCATCTCAGAGCAAATGATGTCCAATATTCATGGGGCTTCCCGGCTTGTTTGACAGGACACAAGGAGGGTCGCTCTGCGACACACAGGTTCCCCGAAGAGACACAAAAATTCTGTCAACGCTTAGAAGTGCCATTGGTGGAAATACCGGGATGGTGGGAAAAATCTGAAACTCAAGAAGGCAGGGAGGGGACCCCTGCCTGGAAGCCAGTTACTAAAATGATGCGACCATAAATAAGAGATATAAGATAGTTGTCAGGAAATGTTCCATCCGCTGGTAAGACCTGTTATTCGGCATGCAGTACTGAGGTCCACCAGCAGGTGTCTCCTGGCAGTTTGGAACTGTCAGGAGAGCTTTTCCCTGTTAATAATATATCATCTTTGGGCCGCAGTACTGGCGTCCACCAGCGGATGGATCCTGGCAGTGTGGAGTAGACAGTACCTCCTACAATCAGGTGTCACTTGAGGCCAATCATAGGCCTATAAATACCCGGCAAACATTCACATGTTTGCCTTGACTTCTTCATTGCCTCCTGACCTGCTAGTGATCTCATCCTGTGCCCTGAACCTGATCCTGTCTCGGACCCTATCCTGTCCCACCTGTTACCTTGCATCCCTGCCTGCAGTCTGACCCATCCATCCTCTCCCTGTCCTGTGTTCCTTACCCCATCTGCTGATCTCCCTGTGTATGACCTTGGCCTGGCTTACGTTTATGTCTCTGGAACATCCCCTGTCCATCTGCTGATCTGCTGTGTATGACCCTGGGCTGGCTATTGTTTATGAACCTGGTATTTCCCATTTATTACACTTATCTGTCTATTGTTATTTGTGGGTCTCTGTCTGTGGTTGGTTATTGCACTGTATCATATTGGAGTTGGTTGGTTGTATTATATTATTCACTTTCTTTAATAAATTTATATATTTTCACTTATATACGTTTTGGTGTCCTCTGTCGCAGATCACACGGTTCTGGTCACACCTGCTCATGACAGTAAGTCAAGGCCATCCCTGACCAGAAGTGGCTGCACAGGGGAACCATTTTGATTCAGTTGGTTGCAAACATGAATACCGATGAGGTTATTTATCTTTCTCTGCTGGCATCTGAAAGTGGTGATTATTGCCGCCAGGCTTTGAAAGGATGGTCTAGTGATCAGTTGTTTGCCACTATACGTTTGGCTCACTCCCTGGTCGGAGGGTGAGACCGGTATGCAAGGCACTGCTCCCCGCTTTCTAGAATTAGAAGAGAGATTCAGCCCACAAGGAGGTATAGCAACAGGATGACTGGGATAAACTTAATTTCATACAATGTGAGGGGCATCAATTCTCCCGTGAAGTGTGCGAACATAATGGGAGAATTGAGGCTCCTCAATGCAGAGGCAATCTTCTTGCAGGAGACGCACTTTTGTGGGCAAGAATCAAAGAATACGCTCGAGGGACTTCCCAAACTGGGAATACGGGGACTCCCCAGTTAAGAGTTCAAAAGGTATAGCTATAGGCTTCGCCAAAAATGTTAGATTTCGGTTAGATGAAAGAATGATTGACCCTGAGGGACGGTTCCTATTCCTTAGGGGCAATCTTAACGGGGTGGAATGCACGCTGGCAAACATCTACTGCCCAAACACCAACCCCAGAGGGTACCTTTTGGGTATTCTCTCAAAACTTGAAAGTTTCAAAAGGGGGAGGACTATTATTGCAGGAGATTTCAATATATGCCTTGACCCAGGTAAAGATAGTACATCGTGTGCCCGTGGGACTGGAGGGATATGGATGAATAAACTTAAAAGGAAACTGCATCAATGTCAACTATCAGATATCTGGAGGCTGCAACATCCGAACGAAAGAGACTATTCCTACTACTCCCACGTACACTCGACGTACTCTAGATTAGACTTTTTTTGGTGGAACATAGGTATGTTGATGAAGTAGAAGGCACAAGAATTGGGTCAATACCATTTTCCGACCATGCCCCAGTAAGCCTTCGGTGGAAATTAGTCAAAGGGAACCCTCCTTCCAATAGTTGGAGATTAAATGAAGATTTATTACATGACAGAGATATTGATCAGTGTATCAAGGAAGGAATAGAATTTTACTTCAAAACTAACTCGGTCGAGGAAACCTCAGAAGCTGTAGTATGGGAGGCCCATAAAGCATATATTAGAGGCATCTTAATAAAAGCGGGCTCAGAAAGGAAGAAAAAGGAGGCTAAGGAAAGATTAGCCATACAGAAAAGCATCCAGGAGCTGGAACAACAACATAAGCAAACAGGAGAAGAGGAGATAATGGTGGAATTACATAAGAAAAGAGAGGCCATGCGGGAGCTCATAGAAGTAGAAAACCGTAAGGTATATAACCGGGTTAAAAAAGAAAGATATATAGGAGGTAACAGACCCGGGAGGCTCCTGGCTAGGGTCCTAAGCAAAAAGAAAAATAATAACTACATTGACAAAATAAAAGCCAAATCAGGCGAGATTGCCTATAAAGATAAAGACATTGCTAGGACCTTCCAGGAGTTCTACGGGGGACTGTATGCCATAAATAAAAAGATAAGTATCGAAGAGAAGGAAGAAAAGCAAGGGAAAATTAAAAAGTACCTAAAAGATAGTGGCCTGGCTAATCTTTTTGAAAGTGAACAAGCTACCTTGGAAGCCCCATATACGGAACTTGAAGTGAGGAAAGCGCTCAAAGGGCTGCAACTGGGAAAAAGCCCATGTCCGGATGGACTGACGGTGCTCTATTATAAAAAATATCAGGACTACCTAATACCAAAAATGTGCTCTTATATGAATGATATTGGGGAAAAAGGAGAAATGAGAAAGGAAGCTCTGGTAGCCACAATAGCGGTCATCCCAAAGGAAGGCAAAGATAACACAGTATGCTCAAGCTACAGGCCGATTTCCCTCCTAAACGTCGACCCGAAAATATATGCGAAAGTAATTGCAGATAGATTAAAACCCATAATAGAAAGGATTGTGCACCCAGATCAGGTTGGGTTCGTGTCAGGCCGACAAGGCAGGGATAACAGTATCAAGACCCTCCTGGCGGTGCAACAGTTGAAGAAGAGTGGAGTCCCAGGTCTACTCTTGTCAATAGACGCTGAAAAAGCGTTCGACAGAGTAGACTGGGACTTCATGATGGGCACACTAGAGGAGATGGGTTTTGGGATCAAGATCCATAGAAGAATAGGGGCATTGTACTCTGGACCTACAGCAAGAGTAAGGATAAACGGAGTCCTTTCGGAGCCGTTTGATATGTATAATGGGACAAGACAGGGGTATCCGCTCTCCCCCGTCCTGTTCGTATTGGCTCTAGAGCCCCTACTAGAAAAGATCAGGCAGTGCCCGGATATTAGTGGGGTAACGATAGGTAAAGATCAATATAAACTAGCCGCATTCGCGGACGATATCCTCTTATACATAACGCGCCCAAGGATATCCCTCCCAAATATAATGTCAACCTTGTTAGAGTACGGAAAGTTTTCTAACTTCAAAATCAACCCAAATAAATCAGAAACATTAAGCTTCAACACCAGCAAAACCAGAGATCACTCATACCAGAAGCACTTCCCCTTTTTATGGGGGCAAAATGAATTAAACTACCTAGGGATAAAGATCACAACCTCATATGAGACGCTTTTCCACGCCAACTTCATACCACTTCTTAACGAGATTAGGCAAGAACTTAGGAGAGTTCACTTAGGACAACTATCTTGGGGAGGGAGAATAAACATATACAAAATGGTTGTACTGCCAAAAATTACCTACAAAATGCAAATGTTGCCAGTGGCACTCCCACAGGCCTACTTAAGAAAACTGCACTCAATTTTTTTAAGATTCATTTGGAGAGGAAAAGCACCACGTTTAAAATTTACACAATTGACAAAAGCTAAAAGGTAAAGGGGGATGGGGAGCACCAGATGTGCGTAAATATTACGAAGCTATAGCTCTAGCTAGAGTAATTGATTGGGCGAAAAATAAAGCAGATAAACACTGGGTAAAAATGGAGAGGGAAATCAGCAATATTAAGTTGAATAGAATAATTTGGATACCACCACACCTAAGGAAATTTAGTTCTGAAACGCATGAGATCACTAAACACGCACTTAAGATATGGGATAATGTCCATAAAAGGGAGTACTGGGGATATAATTCCCCTTTAATGTCACTTAAGGACTCAGAATACTTCACACCAGGGAGAGGGAAGTGGTTTGGGAGATGGCTATTAGACGAGAACATACAGTTAAAAGATGTCATGCAACAGAATAAAATATGCACATACCAAGAGCTAAGGGAAAAAAAAGTTTACTGGTAATAAATACTTGGCGATACAACCAATTGAGTCAGTTCATAAGATCCCTCCCACAACCAATCAGATCAAAGGAGAACCTACGCCCACTAGAGAAAATGTGCTCGGATAAAGACAAGAAGGGAGGGTTCTCCCAGACATACAGATTACTGATAGGTTTAGGGAACACAGAAACCCCCTTGTTTATACAGAAGTGGGAGAAGGAGCTAGGGAGGGAGCTCACTGCCCCAGAGGGGTCATTGATTCTAAGCAGAGCAGCAGCTACGTCAGTTAACAGCAAAATCCTGGAGTTAAACTTTAGATGCCTAGCCAGGATGTACCTGACCCCAGACCGACTGAATAAATTCCAAAACGGACCCCCACAACATTGTTGGAGGGGGTGTAAGGAATCAGGATCAATGACCCATATTTGGTGGCAATGCCCGACAATTAAAACATTCTGGAGCGAAGTGAGGGGATTTATTAAAGACATAACAGGGATTAGCGTACCAGACGACCCCTGGGTTTGTCTATTCCACATGAGTGAAATGCCCAATAAAGCCTACCTGAGAACGTTACTGCCGCATCTCATTGATGCGGCCAAAAGTCTGATACCCAAATACTGGAGAAGGATAGAAAGACCCGCAATGAAGGATTGGTTGGAGAAAATTAATGAAATATACACTCTAGAATACTTAAGGTACAGTGAGGGTACGAAAATGGGCGCGTTTGAGACAAAATGGAGAAGGTGGGTTGAGTTTAAAATGTCCCTGAGAGCGGCCGAAATATGGACAGCCTAGGTAGGAAGATAGAGAGACCCAGAGATTAACAGCAAAATGAGCCCGGAGGCTGAAACAGAGATAGATTAGAAGAAGTCAAAAAGAGAGGGGGGGCAGGAGGGGGGTACGGTCTTGAGGGGGTTAGGGGGGAAATGTATAAAGGTAAAATGTATAAATCAAATACCACGTAAATAAGTCTTGAAAGGTAAAAAAGGGTAATCAGCATTACCACGATGATGAGAAGCAGGAATGGGAAGAAGTTGGAAGTACTGATAACTGAAAAACGACTCCTAGATAAATAATCTTGCTGAGTGGTTAAAAAAAAAAAAAAAAAAAAAAAAAAAAAGAGAACCTTGGACGACATCTGGTGGTCAAACACGGATCTGATAGCCAGAGTCCCACCAATAAATAATCAAGATGTATTCTGTGAGGGTAGTAATCCTTTCACCAAGCGATACACCACGTGCTGGGGACCCCAATGAAAACTCACTCACCAGAAATCAGATCAATAAAAGCCTTGATTAATAGTAGTAAATCTGCATCAATATCCAAAGCGACCACCAGATGTCAGTATTATTCCCAGTAGTTCCAATAGGATATGTAGAAGAAACAAAAATGCTCACATAGCGTGATACTGCTAAACATTTTTATTTGAACCATCCAAACATCCCCTTAAAACCATGCGTACCAAAATTTAATAAACATTGAGCAAAGATAACAAAGTGCACTGTGCCTGATTGCGTCCTCCAGTCGTGAAAACCTGTCAGGAGCGCTCCCTGTGTGTAACCACAGTCACACGCTTCCTGGTTCCTCGGTTGGTGGAGCACATGCGTCACTTCCTGTGCGACACGTCCCTAACGTTTCGTCACTTCCTGGACTTCTTCTGAGGGCGTGACACACAAGAAAGGAGGCCGGTATTTATATAAGTGGCAGGCGGAACAGCCAATCAGCAGAAGCAGACGCCCGGATGACTCACACATCCCCGCCCCTAATGCTAAATACTGTCAGCAATGTGTGAAATAACATCATCCGGACATTCTGCTCCCACAGGTCGTATTAAGCATGACAATACCGGTTCTAGTGGAAAATGACCTAATGCATAAAAAACAAGTACCTTGAATACCTGCAATCATTCAGTGTATGCGGTGCGGACATTGATCCGCAGCGCTATCATTGAGCAAGCACACTTTCGGTATTCATTAAAACTGATTAAAATATTCACTCTCAAAATATAAAAGTTTTCAGTAAACAAGAATTGTCTAGCAATTTTACATCATACATTGCTTATCCTATGAATAAAGATAAAAACTGCATAGCGATTTCTTAGCACGTATTGAATAATCGCATACGCTAAATTGCACCTGATAAACATATGTTGGAATATTAAAATAAATATATTGTCTAGCAATTTTACATCATACATTGCTTATCCTATGAAAAGATAAAAACTGCATAGCGATTTCCTAGCACGTATTGAATAATCGCATACACTAAATTGCACCTGATGAACATATGTTGGAATATTAAAATAAATATATTGTCTAGCAATTTTACATCCAACATTGCTTATCCTATGAAAAGGTAAAAACTGCATAGCGATTTCCTAGCACGTATTGAATAATCGCATACACTAAATTGCACCTGATAAACACATGTTGAAATATTAAAATAAATATGTATTAAAATTGTATATCCAAAATGTATATATGTACATATATAAAATATATGACAATCCACATGTAAATATATGTATATAAAACATCTATATATGAAACGTGATCATATAGGAGTCAAAATTCCATTATAATAAAACATTACACTGTGATAGAATGAAACTGGAACCATACCCCAGGGTATGTCTATGTGTCACTGATAAAACAATTTATGTCAAGCTCTATGTTAAGACCCTTGGGGGCAATCACATCCACAGAATAGATCCAATGGGTTTCACGTTTGGATAACTCTCGGATGCGATTTATGCCCCTCCAATGGGATTGGAGATGTTCAACCCCCCAAAATTCCAATCCCGTCGGGTCACTATCATGTTTTAATTTAAAATGCAGTGAGACGTTATGATCCTTATAGCCTATTTTTATGTTGTTTATGTGTTCAGCTATTCTCACCCGTAATAGCCTTTTTGTACGGCCTATATAGATTAAACCGCAAGGACATTTCAATGCGTACACCACAAAGGTGCTGTTGCATGTAATGAATTGTTTAATCCCAAAACTGCGATTATTAATCGGGGAAAGGAAACTATCAATTCCTCTAAGAGGTCTGGAGACCTCCCTGCAGGCTTTGCATCTCCTGCACGCAAAAAAGCCGTTGCGATCCCAAAATGTCGGAGGACGTTTAGGAGGGTCAATCACTTTCTTCACCACTCTGTCTCCAAAACTCATGGTTTTTCTATAAATGAACTGTGGCTCAGAAGGTAATACAGTGGTGAGTTTCTTATCTAACCGGAGTATATGCCAGTGTCTTCTGAAGATCTCCTCCACTTCCTTGTATTGAGTATGAATTATCATAGGATAAGCAATGTATGATGTAAAATTGCTAGACAATATATTTATTTTAATATTCCAACATATGTTTATCAGGTGCAATTTAGCGTATGCGATTATTCAATACGTGCTAAGAAATCGCTATGCAGTTTTTATCTTTATTCATAGGATAAGCAATGTATGATGTAAAATTGCTAGACAATTCTTGTTTACTGAAAACTTTTATATTTTGAGAGTGAATATTTTAATCAGTTTTAATGAATACCGAAAGTGTGCTTGCTCAATGATAGCGCTGCGGATCAATGTCCGCACCGCATACACTGAATGATTGCAGGTATTCAAGGTACTTGTTTTTTATGCATTAGGTCATTTTCCACTAGAACCGGTATTGTCATGCTTAATACGACCTGTGGGAGCAGAATGTCCGAATGATGTTATTTCACACATTGCTGACAGTATTTAGCATTAGGGGCGGGGATGTGTGAGTCATCCGGGCGTCTGCTTCTGCTGATTGGCTGTTCCGCCTGCCACTTATATAAATACCGGCCTCCTTTCTTGTGTGTCATGCCCTCAGAAGAAGTCCAGGAAGTGACGAAACGTTAGGGACGTGTCGCACAGGAAGTGACGCATGTGCTCCACCAACCGAGGAACCAGGAAGCGTGTGACTGTGGTTACAGGGAGCGCTCCTGACAGGTTTTCACGACTGGAGGACGCAATCAGGCACAGTGCACTTTGTTATCTTTGCTCAATGATTATTAAATTTTGGTACGCATGGTTTTAAGGGGATGTTTGGATGGTTCAAATAAAAATGTTTAGCAGTATCACGCTATGTGAGCATTTTTGTTTCTTCTACATATCCTATTGGAACTACTGGGAATAATACTGACATCTGGTGGTCGCTTTGGATATTGATGCAGATTTACTACTATTAATCAAGGCTTTTATTGATCTGATTTCTGGTGAGTGAGTTTTCATTGGGGTCCCCAGCACGTGGTGTATCGCTTGGTGAAAGGATTACTACCCTCACAGAATACATCTTGATTATTTATTGGTGGGACTCTGGCTATCAGATCCGTGTTTGAACTTTCTGAAATAGATTAAGAAAGAGACCCTGTTTAATTGGGGTGCACAGCGCTGCTGCAATACTGAAGAGACACTTTATATATTTATATATTTATAATTGTGTATTTATATATTTATATAATTTAATTGATTCATTATTGCCTATATACATGTTCTACTATTTAAGCAGCTGCTACTAGTCATATAATTATTTATGTGCCGCACATACACCGTTAGAATATTGTACTAAGCGCAGAGCATTGTTGTTTTTTTGGGACGGGCATATACAACATACATTCACTCAAGGCACATATTTAGTTCTCTGCTGCTATGGACGTCCTACGGTATTTAAGTAATAGGCACATTGATGTGGACGCTTTGTTCACCAGTTATGAACCGACCACCACACAAACCAATTACAATGGAGCAATGTCAGCACTGGGCCATGTGTTAGAAAAACAAGTACGGACTTGGTGGGACATATGTAGTCTTGAACAATACATCAAGGAAAAAGTCATCATTAGGAGTCTTAGATGGGATGTCACCCCACAGGATGGGTTGGATGACCAAGGTTCCATGCAAGAATGGTTGGACTTTTTTAACGGTGTGGGTTTCAAGCTACAACAGTTAGTCCTACAAAGAAAAAAACGCAAAATGGCCAATTTGGAGTCAAGAATCAATGATCTACAACAGCAATTAGACCCAATAAAAGATAGTCAACAAATTATAGAGTTTAATGCCAGAATGCAAAAGAAATTGGAAAAAGTTGATAGAGAGACACAAAAAAAGAAACTGAAGAAATACCATAGGGATTTGGAGGACTTCAAAAAGAATTCCATTTACTCGTGGCAACAAGTGCCTTGTAGAAATGAGGCAGGAGATCAATCTATACAAGAGCCTACTGCACCTCCACAGCAGATCCGGCGACTGATACCAGGATTACCATCGGTTAACTATCCGGTATCTACGAATGATCGTGCAGGGAACACTTCGTATGCAAATTCACCGATTAGATGTTCCACTCCCATACAGAAAGGAGGAAGGAAACTAAAGGGGAATGGAAGACGTTCTAATCAGAACGGTTATTTACAACCCAACACTAGGGATGAGCCGAACACCCCCCGGTTCGGTTCGCACCAGAACCCGCGAACGGACCGCAAGTTCGCACGAACGTTAGAACCCCATTGACGTCTATGGGACTCGAACGTTCGAAATCAAAAGTGCTCATTTTAAAGGCTAATTTGCATGGTATTGTCCTAAAAAGGGTTTGGGGACCCGGGTCCTACCCCAGGGGACATGTATCAATGCAAAAAAAACTTTTAAAAACGGCCGTTTTTTCGGGAGCAGTGATTTTAATGATGCTTAAAGTAAAAAAAAAAAAGTGAAATATTCCTTTAAATATCGTACCTGGGGGGTGTCTATAGTATGCCTGTAAAGTGACGCGTGTTTCCCATGTTTAGAACAGTCCCTGCACCAAATGTCATTTTTAAAGGAAAAAATCTCATTTAAAACTGCTTGCGGGTTTAATGTCATGTCGGGTCCTGGCAATATGGATGAAAATCAGTGAGACAAACGGCATGGGTACCCCCCAGTCCATTACCAGGCCCTTTGGGTCTTGTATGGATATTAAGGGGAACCCCGCACCCAAATTAAAATAAGGAAAGGTCCCTATATACTCTGAACAGCAGTATACAGGCGGTGCAAACAAGACAGGGACTGTAGGTTTGTTGTTAAGTAGAATCTGTTTGTAATTTTGAACATTTTTAATGTGTTTAGCTCCAGCCAAAAAATCTTTTCTAAGCTTTTTGGAAAACATAGGGAAGGGTTATCACCCCTGTGACATTTGTTTTGCGTCTTTCCTCCTCTTCAGAAGATTTCACCTCACTTTTTTGTCCCAATGAAAAATGTTTTTTGAAAATTTGGGTTTTTTTGTGGAACAAGGATTGGAAAGCATCAGTGGAAAGGAGAAATTGTTTTCCCATATTAACTCTTACATGAGAGAATTTCCCTTCCTATGGGTAGATTTCATCTCACTTCCTGTTGTCTCCTTCCGTTTGCAAGTAGGAGTCGTTTGTAAGTTAGATGTTTGAAAGTAGGGTCCTGCCCTATATACTCAGCAGAAATTTGGGCCTTAGGTGTTGCTGTGGCCAAAACACTGTAAGCCCTCACAGGGCCCTGCTGTGAAATATTAGATCAAGAATTGTAATTACATGCCCCTGTTGAACAGGAGCTGAAAAATTAGGCCTTAGGCACTGGTGCTGGTGCCACAACACTGCAACCCCTCACAGACACTCTAGTTGGAACGCAGGAACGAGCCCTGCTGCAAAGTATTGCATCAAAAATTGTAATTACACGCCCCTGTTAGACAGGGGCAGAAAAATTGGGCCTTAGGCACTGGTGCTGGTGCCACAACACTGCAACCCCTCACAGACACTCTAGTTGGAACGCAGGAACGAGCACTGCTGCAAAGTATTGCATCAAAAATTGTAATTTCACGCCCCTGTTAGACAGGGGCAGAAAAATTGGGCCTTAGGCACTGGTGCTGGTGCCACAACACTGCAACCCCTCACAGACACTCTAGTTGGAATGCAGGAACGAGCCGTGCTGCAAAGTATTACATCAAAAATTGTAATTACACGCCCCTGTTATACAGGGGCTGAAAAATTGTGCCTTAGGCACTGGTGGTGGCGCCCAGAACCAAAAATGTTCTTACAAGCTATCAGCGTGATGATTGAGGAGGAAGAGGATAATTACTCAGGGATAATCACTCAGCATCAGCATAGGCAGTCTTTGAAGGGATCTGAAAAAAATTATTCAGTTACATCAGCATCAGGTGCTTGGTAGCTGGTGGTGATCCAAGACTGATTCATTTTTATGAAGGTCAGCCGATCGACCGAGTCAGTGGACAGACGCACCCTGTGATCGGTTACCACGCCTCCAGCAGCACTGAATGTACGTTCCGAAAGAACGCTGGATGCAGGACAGGCCAGTAGCTCAATTGCATACTGTGCAAGCTCTGGCCAGTGATCCATCCTCAAGACCCAGTAACCCAGAGGATTTTCGGTGGGAAAGGTGTCCAAGTCTGATCTTGCCCCTAGGTATTCCTGCACCATGTAAAACAGACGCTGGCGATGGTTGCTGGAACCGATCATACCTTGGGGCTGCGGACCAAAAAATTGTCTGAACGCATCGGTCAGACGGCCACCTTCTCCACCGCTCCTTCTTTGACTGACCGAAGCCTCAGCAACACGTTGTCCAGAAACAGGAGTTTGTAACCTCCCAGTCTCTGGGAACGCGTTGCACAGACCTTTCTGCAAGGCCTCCCGAAGATGTTTCATCCTCTGCTCCCTCTGCGATGGCAAGATAAGGTCCGCAACCTTACCCTTGTAACGTGGATCAAGGAGGGTTGCCAGCCAGTATTGGTCCTTCTCCTTGATACCACGAATACGAGGATCCTTACGCAGGCTTTGCAGGATCAGGGAGGCCATGCAGCGTAGGTTTGCTGAGGCATTCGGTCCGGAGTCCTCTGGGTCACTAAGGACAACAACGTCCGCAGCCACCTCCTCCCAGCCACGTACAAGTCCATGTGTTCCTTGGGACTGATCCCTTAAAGACTGCTGATGCTGAGTGCCAGGCTCCACCTCCATACTGACACAATCTTCCTCCTCCTCCTCCTCCTCCTCCTCCTCCTCGTCCTCTTCCTGTGTGATCGGCGGGCATGCAGGAACACTGTCTGGATAAAGGGGGCCTTGAGAGCTAAGGAAGTCCTCCTCTTCCTGCCTCTGTTCTGCCTCAAGTGCCCTGTCCATTATTCCACGCAGCGTGTGCTCCAACAGGTGGACAAGGGGGACAGTGTCACTGATGCATGCACTGTCAGTGCTCACCATCCTCGTGGCCTCCTCGAATGGTGACAGGACAGTGCATGCATCCCTGATCATGGCCCACTGGCGTGGGGAAAAAAAACCAAGGTCCCCTGACCCTGTCCTGGTGCCATAGTCGCACAGGTACTCATTGATGGCCCTCTGCTGCGTGTGCAGCCGCTGCAGCATGGCCAACGTCGAGTTCCACCTGGTGGGCATGTCACAGATTAGGCGGTTCTTGGGCAGGTTAAACTCCTTTTGGAGGTCCGTCAGCCGAGCACTGGCATTATATGACCGGCGGAAATGCACAGAGACTTTCCTGGCCTGCCTCAGGACATCCTGTAAGCCCGGGTACCTGCCCAAGAACCGCTGCACCACCAAGTTAAGGACGTGAGCCAAACAGGGCACATGGGTCAGTTGTCCCTGTCGGAGGGCAGAGAGGAGGTTGGTGCCATTGTCGCAAACCACCATTCCTGCCTTAAGTTGGCGTGGCGTCAACCACCTCTGAACCTGCCCCTGCAGAGCTGACAGAACCTCTGCCCCAGTGTGGCTCCTGTCCCCCAAGCACACCAGCTCAAGCACCGCATGGCATCTTTTGGCCTGCGTACTTGCGTAGCCCCTTGAACGCCTACGGAGCACCGCTGGTTCCGAGGAAGAGGCCATGGAGGAAGAAGAAGAGGAGGGGGTGGAGGAGAGAGGTGTGTCACAATCAGCATTTTGGAGGCGTGGTGGCGGAACAACCTCCAACACTACTGCACCTTGTCCTGCATCCTTCCCAGCTGCCAGCAGAGTCACCCAATGCGCCGTGAAACTTAAGTAACGTCCCTGTCCATGCCTGCTGGACCATGAGTCAGCGGTAATATGCACCTTACCGCTGACCGCCCTGTCCAGCGAGGCATGGACATTGCCTTCCACATGCCGGTAGAGAGCCGGAATCGCCTTCCGTGAGAAAAAGTGGCGTTTGGGTACCTGCCACTGAGGAACCGCACATTCCACAAACTCACGGAAGGGGGCAGAGTCTACCAACTGAAAAGGCAGCAGTTGAAGTGCTAGCAATTTTGCCAAGCTAGCATTCAACCGCTGGGCATGTGGATGGCTGGGAGCAAACTTCTTTCGGCGGTGCAGCAGCTGGGGCAGGGAAATTTGCCTGGTACAATCTGACGTCGGTGTACCAAAAGCAGATTGCCCACAAGTACTTGGCTGTGACACACCTAATTCTACACCTTCATTCCTCTCACTGCAGGTCTCAGAGAGGACTGAAGGTCTAGTGGGGTTGGAAATCTCAGCTGATGAGGAGCAAGGAGAGATCCTCTTTGTTCTTTGGTGTGGGTCTTTCAGATACGCTTGCCAACGAACTGCATGGCAGGTCAACATATGTCTGGTCAAGCATGTGGTACCCAAGCGGGAGATGTTTTGGCCACGCGAGATACGCTTGAGACATATGTTGCAAATAGCAGCGGTGCGATCTGATGCACTCGTCTCAAAAAAGGCCCACACCAAAGAACTTTTTGAATAACGCGCAGAGACTGCAGCGCCCTGCACATGTGGAGCTTTGGGGTGTGATGCAGTCAATGTGCTGCCCTTAGGCTGGCCCCTGGAGGGCATCCTGCCTAGTTGGTGATGTGCCACCTCCTCCTCCTCCTCCTCCTCCTCTCTCCTATCAGGCACCCACGTTGAGTCAGTGACCTCATCATCCCCTCCCTCCTCATCACTGGAGCAAACCTGGCAGTATGCTGCAGCAGGGGGAGCATGACTGCCAGATTGCTGTCCTTCTTGGGCACCCCCTCTGTCCGTGCTCATGTTACTGCCTTCATTGAGCTCAGTATCATCATCAGAGCCTTCCAAATGCTGGGCATCCTCCTGGAGCATGTACCCAACACTGTGGTCAAACAGTTCGAGGGAATCCTCATGAGGACATGGTGGAGCTAGGGAAGGAGTCACTGATGACATTGAGCTGAGGGAAGAGGCCGCTGCTTTGCCAGACAAAGCACCCTGGGCATGGGTGAGAGAGGATGAGGAGGATGAGGACGGCTTGGTCATCCACTCGACCAAGTCTTCCGCATGTTGCGGCTCAACACGGCCAGCTGCCGAAAAAAAGGCCAAGCGTGTCCCATGGCCACGTGCTGATGAGGATGCACCGTCTCCACGACCAGCACTAGACACAGAGCCTGCTTGCCCTCTCTTATTGGCTTGTGACTGTCTGCCTCTCCTTCTTGGCCTTCCAGACATACTAATGGCCTGTAGCTGCACTAAGCTGGGATAGAACACCTGTAATTTTCTTCAGGTAGCTTTATATACTGTAACCAGACAAGCCTGCCTGTCAGTAGGAAGATAACAGGAACGGATCTAGCTGAACACTGTGAGCAGGACGTACTGCACTAAATGTATATAGCAGGAACGGATCTAGCTGAACACTGTGAGCAGGACGCACTGTACTAAATGTAAATAGTCTAGCTGCCTGACCGTGGTACTAATAGGATCAAAAAGAACACCTGTAATTTTCTTAAGGTAGCTTTATATACTGTAACCAGACAAGCCTGCCTGTCAGTAGGAAGATAACAGGAACGGATCTAGCTGAACACTGTGAGCAGGACACACTGTACTAAATGTAAATAGTCTAGCTGCCTGACCGTGGTACTAATAGGATCAAAAAGAACACCTGTAATTTTCTTCAGGTAGCTTTATATACTGTAACCAGACAAGCCTGCCTGTCAGTAGGAAGATAACAGGAACGGATCTAGCTGAACACTGTGAGCAGGACGTACTGCACTAAATGTATATAGCAGGAACGGATCTAGCTGAACACTGTGAGCAGGACGCACTGCACTGAATGTAAATAGCAGGAACGGATCTAGCTGAACACTGTGAGCAGGACGCACTGCACTGAATGTAAATAGCAGGAACGGATCTAGCTGAACACTGTGAGCAGGACGCACTGCACTGAATGTAAATAGCAGGAACGGATCTAGCTGAACACTGTGAGCAGGACGTACTGCACTAAATGTATATAGCAGGAACGGATCTAGCGGAACACTGTGAGCAGGACGCACTGCACTGAATGTAAATAGCAGGAACGGATCTAGCTGAACACTGTGAGCAGGACGCACTGCACTGAATGTAAATACCAGGAACGGATCTAGCTGAACACTGTGAGCAGGACGCACTGCACTGAATGTAAATAGCAGGAACGGATCTAGCTGAACACTGTGAGCAGGACGCACTGCACTGAATGTAAATAGCAGGAACGGATCTAGCTGAACACTGTGAGCAGGACGCACTGCACTGAATGTAAATAGCAGGAACGGATCTAGCTGAACACTGTGAGCAGGACGCACTGCACTGAATGTAAATAGCAGGAACGGATCTAGCTGAACACTGTGAGCAGGACGCACTGCACTGAATGTAAATAGCAGGAACGGATCTAGCTGAACACTGTGAGCAGGACGCACTGCACTGAATGTAAATAGCAGGAACGGATCTAGCTGAACACTGTGAGCAGGACGCACTGCACTGAATGTAAATAGCAGGAACGGATCTAGCTGAACACTGTGAGCAGGACACACTGCACTAAATAGTCTAGATAGAAGATAACAGGAACGGATCTAGCTAAACTGAATACAGTGTATATATATATATGCAACACCTGGGATGCATATATATACACAATACACTGTAAGTGCAGCTAACTGACTGACTGTTCTGCCTAATCTATCTAACTCAAATCAAATGACACTGTCTCTCTCTCTCTCTATCTCTCAGCACACCGGAACACACACTACACAGGGCCGCCGTGCAGGCGGCCTTATATAGTGTGGGGTGTGTACTAAATCCCCTGAGCCATAATTGGCCAAAGCCACCCTGGCTTTGGCCAATTACAGCTCTCTCTACTGACGGCGCTGTGATTGGCCAAGCATGCGGGTCATAGTGCATGCTTGGCCAATCATCAGCCATCAATGCACTGCGATGCCGCAGTGAATTATGGGCCGTGACGCGCCACACGAATTTGGCGCGAACGGCCCATATCGTTCGCAATTCGACGGACGGTCGAACAGCCGATGTTCGAGTCGAACATGGGTTCGACTCGAACACGAAGCTCATCCCTACCCAACACCTATGACATACCCACACACAACAGGTTTCAGCCCCTGCAGGAATATCGAAATAATCAAGAGAATTATGCTAACAATCACCCACACCCCCATCCTTTTTTAGGGAGAGGAAGGGGTCGCTCGTCCAGAGGTCGGAACCAACCCCGACGCGGAGGGAGACCCCACCCGTGGGTTCAATACAGGGACCAGCAACCCCAGAACAACCCCAATACCCCACACTGGAAGACTCAACATCCGCAACGAAAGAGGGACCCGCCGCAATACCCACAATCAAAGGAAGAAAATATCGTGGTTGCAGAGCAGGATCTAGGACCCAAAAAAAGAAGAAGGGAGTCGGAGTAGAGGGCATCTTCAATCTGACTGACAAACAACTAACACACAAAGAGATGAATATTCTGAATCTAGGCTTAAAATGTGGCTTGAAAAAACCAATCAATAAGTTCGACGTCTTCATTGACATCCACAAATATATTAGGAAGATAAATATTAAAAAGTATTTTTTGGGATGCATCCCTAATATATCAGCGGTAACTCATAAGCCAGGGGAGGTGGTCAATAGTGGTCTTAAAAATAAGTCCCTATTTAACCCCCTCAACAATCCCAACCATCAAGTTGAGGTATTCAAAGGGTTAATACTACGAGATCTGGAACGTCTGAAACCCGATAAACAAATGAATGTAAGGCATATCAGTGAGGGGATTACCATGTTGGAGAAACGAAAAGATATCATCATAAGACCAGCCGATAAGGGGGGTGGGGTAGTAATACTCTCAAAGGAGTTCTATCATAACCAGATTATGGAGATGCTCTCAGATGAAGTAACATATAAACGTCTGAAGAATGACCCCACCCTGCCCTATAGGGATGAATTGGATATTCTAGTACACATGGGTTCAAAAAGCGGTGTACTAACGGACAAAGAGAAAAGGTTCCTGTTACCCACCAGCAGTCGGATCCCCACGCTCTACACCTTGCCGAAGATTCACAAAGACCCCTCTAATCCTCCAGCAAGACCTATTGTCAACAGTATTGATTCGGTCTCTTCCAGATTGGGTCAGTACTTGGACCGGTTCTTGCAAAAGAGTGTCACAAATACCCGTTCATATATAAGGGACACTAAGAATTTTTTAAATTGTTTGCAGGATGTGAGCCTGATAGGAAGAGAGCAGGCAATTTTGGTCACAGCCGACGTCTCCTCTCTTTACTCCATCATACAGCATGATGATGCCTTATTGGCGCTCAATTGGGCCCTTAGTCAAAGAGAGGATCTCCCCCACAACCAAAAGATTTTCCTTAGGAATGCCTTGGATTTCTGCCTTAATCATAACTATTTTTGGTATGACGGTACATTCTACTCACAACAAAGAGGCGTTGCGATGGGCGCGAAATTCGCGCCCAGCATAGCCAATTTGTTCATGGCGGAGTGGGAGGATAAGACCATTTTTAGAGAACAAAGGCCGGAACTTATATTTTACAAACGCTTCATTGATGACCTGTTTTTTATCTGGAATGGTACATCTGAGTCGTTAGGAGCATTTATACAGGCCTTGAATAATAATAATAACAATATTAAGCTTACTTCAGAATGGCATAAAGAAGAAACAAACTTTTTAGACGTCACCATTTATAGGGTGAACGATAAATTAGAAACAAGAGTTTATTTTAAAAAAACAGACAGGAACAGTTATTTGCCCATCTCAAGCGGTCATCATCCATTATGGCTCCGGAATATCCCAAAAGGACAGATTATGAGAGTAAGAAGAAACTGCTCTGAAGATACACAGTTCTGGATTCAATCTAAAGTCCTTACAGAGAGATTTGAAGCCAAGGGATATGACCCGAAGAAACTGAAGAAGGTGGTGGAGGAAGTGGCTGAAATACCTAGAATCACATGCTTACAAGAATCACGGCCGGTGGGTTCTGAGGTAGCACCAACAGAAAAAAATCGTAATAAAGAGTGGGGCTTTATTTCTCAATTTCATACTCAATACAAGGAAGTGGAGGAGATCTTCAGAAGACACTGGCATATACTCCGGTTAGATAAGAAACTCACCACTGTATTACCTTCTGAGCCACAGTTCATTTATAGAAAAACCATGAGTTTTGGAGACAGAGTGGTGAAGAAAGTGATTGACCCTCCTAAACGTCCTCCGACATTTTGGGATCGCAACGGCTTTTTTGCGTGCAGGAGATGCAAAGCCTGCAGGGAGGTCTCCAGACCTCTTAGAGGAATTGATAGTTTCCTTTCCCCGATTAATAATCGCAGTTTTGGGATTAAACAATTCATTACATGCAACAGCACCTTTGTGGTGTACGCATTGAAATGTCCTTGCGGTTTAATCTATATAGGCCGTACAAAAAGGCTATTATGGGTGAGAATAGCTGAACACATAAACAACATAAAAATAGGCTATAAGGATCATAACGTCTCACTGCATTTTAAATTAAAACATGATAGTGACCCGACGGGATTGGAATTTTGGGGGGTTGAACATCTCCAATCCCATTGGAGGGGCATAAATCGCATCCGAGAGTTATCCAAACGTGAAACCCATTGGATCTATTCTGTGGATGTGATTGCCCCCAAGGGTCTTAACATAGAGCTTGACATAAATTGTTTTATCAGTGACACATAGACATACCCTGGGGTATGGTTCCAGTTTCATTCTATCACAGTGTAATGTTTTATTATAATGGAATTTTGACTCCTATATGATCACGTTTCATATATAGATGTTTTATATACATATATTTACATGTGGATTGTCATATTTTATATATGTACATATATACATTTTAGATATACAATTTTAATACATATTTATTTTAATATTTCAACATGTGTTTATCAGGTGCAATTTAGTGTATGCGATTATTCAATACGTGCTAGGAAATCGCTATGCAGTTTTTACCTTTTCATAGGATAAGCAATGTTGGATGTAAAATTGCTAGACAATATATTTATTTTAATATTCCAACATATGTTCATCAGGTGCAATTTAGTGTATGCGATTATTCAATACGTGCTAGGAAATCGCTATGCAGTTTTTACCTTTTCATAGGATAAGCAATGTTGGATGTAAAATTGCTAGACAATATATTTATTTTAATATTCCAACATATGTTCATCAGGTGCAATTTAGTGTATGCGATTATTCAATACGTGCTAGGAAATCGCTATGCAGTTTTTATCTTTTCATAGGATAAGCAATGTATGATGTAAAATTGCTAGACAATATATTTATTTTAATATTCCAACATATGTTTATCAGGTGCAATTTAGCGTATGCGATTATTCAATACGTGCTAAGAAATCGCTATGCAGTTTTTATCTTTATTCATAGGATAAGCAATGTATGATGTAAAATTGCTAGACAATTCTTGTTTACTGAAAACTTTTATATTTTGAGAGTGAATATTTTAATCAGTTTTAATGAATACCGAAAGTGTGCTTGCTCAATGATAGCGCTGCGGATCAATGTCCGCACCGCATACACTGAATGATTGCAGGTATTCAAGGTACTTGTTTTTTATGCATTAGGTCATTTTCCACTAGAACCGGTATTGTCATGCTTAATACGACCTGTGGGAGCAGAATGTCCGGATGATGTTATTTCACACATTGCTGACAGTATTTAGCATTAGGGGCGGGGATGTGTGAGTCATCCGGGCGTCTGCTTCTGCTGATTGGCTGTTCCGCCTGCCACTTATATAAATACCGGCCTCCTTTCTTGTGTGTCACGCCCTCAGAAGAAGTCCAGGAAGTGACGAAACGTTAGGGACGTGTCGCACAGGAAGTGACGCATGTGCTCCACCAACCGAGGAACCAGGAAGCGTGTGACTGTGGTTACACACAGGGAGCGCTCCTGACAGGTTTTCACGACTGGAGGACGCAATCAGGCACAGTGCACTTTGTTATCTTTGCTCAATGATTATTAAATTTTGGTACGCATGGTTTTAAGGGGATGTTTGGATGGTTCAAATAAAAATGTTTAGCAGTATCACGCTATGTGAGCATTTTTGTTTCTTCTACATATCCTATTGGAACTACTGGGAATAATACTGACATCTGGTGGTCGCTTTGGATATTGATGCAGATTTACTACTATTAATCAAGGCTTTTATTGATCTGATTTCTGGTGAGTGAGTTTTCATTGGGGTCCCCAGCACGTGGTGTATCGCTTGGTGAAAGGATTACTACCCTCACAGAATACATCTTGATTATTTATTGGTGGGACTCTGGCTATCAGATCCGTGTTTGAACTTTCTGAAATAGATTAAGAAAGAGACCCTGTTTAATTGGGGTGCACAGCGCTGCTGCAATACTGAAGAGACACTTTATATATTTATATATTTATAATTGTGTATTTATATATTTATCTAATTTAATTGATTCATTATTGCCTATATACATGTTCTACTATTTAAGCAGCTGCTACTAGTCATATAATTATTTATGTGCCGCACATACACCGTTAGAATATTGTACTAAGCGCAGAGCATTGTTGTTTTTTTGGGACGGGCATATACAACATACATTCACTCAAGACATCTGGTGGTCGTTAGATGTAATTACATATCCTATTATCCAGCCTATTTAACCTCCGTCCACGGACTCCCCATTGCTCTGAAGAAACCAGCAGTGATTGGCTGGTGAAACGCGTCAGCACGTGACGTCAGCACGTCACCTCGGAGCCGCGTGCTCACAGTGGATGAATGTTTGACCGAGAAAACAGCTGACGGCCGACTCATTGCTTCTTACTGCACGATTTCAATTGAAGGTGCTGGACACAGTGAGGACATCTCCTATCTGACGGCAAGCTGTTTTGGACTGACATCTACAGCTATCATCTGGGGGTAGAGCCTTACATTCTCAGAGCTGCTGAGCCATCTATCCGGTGAGAGAAGTATCACTCCGATTTATGCTTGTTGCTTGATAACGCCCTGGGGGAGGGGCGAAACGCGTCGACGCAACATCCTGTTCACGTTTGCTCGTCTTGTACTAGTGACATCACTTCCTGGCGGTGGAACGCACGCCAAGAGCGGCGAACCGACCGAAATATCTGAATGCCTGCTTTCCTTACCGGTCCCGTGAGTAGCGCATTTATGCGCAGGTGACCTTTGGTTTTTTAAGGTTTTATGCTATATACTTCTCTTCTCTCCTTCGGTGGAACGTGTGCTTCTATGGTTTTATGAGCAATCCTTTTTACATCACTACACCATTGGCCCTGGTTATTGGAAAAGATGGAAAAATTGGAAGCCCGTTTATTGTTTGCCTCATGAAGGAGTATCTATATTGTAGATGACATTTTATGGTCTCTTTGTGTCATCTGGAACGTGCTGAGTGGTTCGCTCCATGCTATCTTATTTTTTTGCACAATTGATATGCCATATCTATACATTTGTATTTCTATTTATATCATTGTATGCTAAACTGCTATTTGTTTGATAGATGCATTTTGTTTTAGTAGTGCATCGTCCCATGATCCTGCCATTTCTACACTGATTGATATTGATTTTGTGGAGGGTCTTGGAGCTCTGGTGGTGCAGCCCAGTGCATGTACACTGAGTGTTGGCTCAGATGCGCGAGCTGCAGGTCCAGTTCTCTGACACATCCATATATATATATTCACTTGTCACTTTACTAACACCTGTGGTGTTTTGTGGTTTTTTGTCTATATATTTTTTCACTTTTAGTTGCTAGCGCAGCCCACTTGGTTTATATGTTGCACAGCCTGGGCTGTCATTGCTCCCCCTGCTACTTTTGCCAATATATAGCTGCTTCACCTGTATGTCCTGTGTCCATATGTTTAACCATTAGTTTACTACTGCCGGTCATCTCTGCTGCTATACCTGTGATTTGGGTTCAGTTCCCGGACTGTCTTAATTTAAATGATGTGCTGAATCAGTCCTCATTCAACAATAATCTTCTGTTCATCCACCCTTACCCACAAACCGTCATACCACTAATATTGTAATCATCTAAGGACTTTATCTCCTATACAGTACTGTCTAGTTAGTAGGAATTTGCTGTCGTGATTGGCGAGTGTATGGGGTATGATTGGCCGCGGCTCCGTTGTTTTTAATGATAACGTTATCTATTTTAACTTGGGTCCCTGACATATTTCCTCATTTTGCCCATTTTTGTTGTTTTGTGTGGTGATTTGTAGTACCAATAAATTCATTGTTTTTCCAGATTGTGTTTGGGTAATTTGCCTTCTTGGGGGAACCTTTTTCTCCTAGTTGTTTTGTATGCTTTACCAGGCAACCCAAACTGCATCCTGTAATTGGTTTATGTGGATGAATATCTGATGCTGCTAGTATCTACTACTTTATCGCTGGTGGTTGATCCAGGCAAAACCCATTTTTTTGTATCCCTGTCAGACCCTTCTACCCCATCAGGCAACCTGCTTGAAGCCCATATAGCAGTCATACCGAAAGCAGATAAAGATCCATCCCTAGCGTCCAATTACAGACCCATTTCATTACTCAACGTAGATATCAAATTATATGCAAAAATGTTAGCAAATAGATTACTGCCCCTAATTCCTGGCCTGATCTCAGCAGACCAAGTGGGTTTTGTCCCGGGGAGGGAAGCCAGAGAGAATACCATCCGCACCTTAAACATACACCATTGGCTTACTTCCTCGGAAGCGAAGGGGTTCCTGTTGTCACTCGATGCCGAGAAGGCGTTTGACAGGGTGGCCTGGGACTATATGCGGGAAGTGCTGAAGGGCATTTGTCTACTACCGCGCATGTGTACATACATAAACGCCTTATATGACAATCCCTCGGCAAGAGTTAAAGCAAACGGCATCCTGTGAAACGCCTTCCCAATAACCAACGGCACTCGCCAAGGATGCCCCCTATCCACTCTCATTTTTATTTTAACCTTAGAACCCCTCTTAAATAGACTGCGAGCGAATACGGATATTCAAGGAATAACTATAAATCGGAGGGAATTTAAGGTAGCAGCTTTCGCAGACGATATCCTGCTTACACTCCAATCACCTCACATAACTCTGCCTAGCTTGCTGAAAGACATCAACCATTTTGGGGTCCTATCAAATTTTAAGATAAACTATCCTAAATCACACGCTCTGAACATATCCCTCTTCCCGCAGGTGGTCACTCACTGTCAAGACTCCTTTCCCTTTCAGTGGAAAGGCGCCGCCATTACTTACTTAGGCATCCAAATTACTAAGCGACTCACAGACCTATATGACCAGAATTTCCTTTATGCCCTCTCGAAAATCCAGACGGAACTAAAGGAGTGGGCCTCCCTTAACGTATCATGGTTCGGACGCTCAGCCCTGATCAAAATGATTGTCCTCCCCCGCCTCCTGTACTTAATGCAGACCATTCCAATACATTTACCCCTTCATTCTTTTGTGCGTATAAAAAGGCTTGTACGACCTTTATTTGGAAGAGCAGTCCTCCAAGAATTAAATACTCACGTTTGACCTGCAGCAAGGTCAAGGGTGGGATTGCACTTCCAGATCTCCACAAGTATTACATAGCCTGCCATTTAACTAGAGTAGTTGACTGGAGTACCAACAGAACAGGGAAACCCTGGGTGACTCTAGAAAACTCTTTTATACCCGGCCATCTACACAATCTCCCCTGGCTCTCATCCAAACATTGGACACAACCAATCAAGAAACATCCACTTATTTACCCGTCACTACTTGCTTTTACTTCGGCTATGACAGCCTTTCAACTATCTTCACGACCAGGGCCTTTGACCTCCCTGAGGGGAAATCTTGATTTCTCCCCGGGGGCATCAGACACATTCTTAAAACAAGAATGGCCACATGAAGAAGTCCAAGCACACCCCTTCTTCCATGCAGGCCGGCTACGATCGTATCATAATCTCAGATCCATATCCCTCACAAAAGACTTTCCTTTTTGGACATAAAGACAGCTGACACACTTTCTCTCCTCTGCAATATCCAATAATACATGGTCGAGAAAACTAACTCCATTTGAAATCCTATGTACCCAGAACACACCTCAAAGACACCTAATATCCACCATCTACTCTCTCCTCCAAGAAACGCCACACCACTCACAAACTGAAACCCTTCGCTCATCCTGGAATAAAGACCTACACATAGACCTCACTGAGGAAGATTGGGAAACCATTCATGTCCATACCCACAAAGGCTCACTAAATGTTGCGATCCAAGAGAATGGATATAAAATACTTACCAAATGGTACAGAACACTGTCTCGCATACATAAATTCTCACCCTCAATCCCAAATACGTGCTGGAGGTGTAATAAAGAAGAGGGCTCTATGATCCACATATGGTGGGAATGCCCGATCCTTCAGGTTTTCTGGAGGGAGGTTCATGACATAATAAAACGAGTCACTACTTACACCCTGGATTTCGAACGAGCACAATATCTCCTCCATCATACAACCTTACCTAAAAGATCTTACCACAGATCGCTGGCCATGCATATGGTAAATGCAGCCAGATTATGCATTCCTGTAAAATGGCGTTCAACCAGCCCCCCGACGATCAGGGAATGGTTGATAAAGATTGCTAAGATAGAGGAGATGGAGGAATTGATCTATATCTCACAAGACCGCATACAAAAATTCACCAATCTATGGGCTTGCTGGACACATTTCAAAAGCACTAATTGCTATAAGTCGTACTTCCCAATATAATATTTTCTCTCTCTTGAGAGACGAGAAAGGGTTCGGAAGCTCCTTATAGCAGAATGGATCAGCTGGGAAGAAGGGGCGGCCCCCTATCCCCCCCTCTTTACCCTAATACTCTACGTATATCCTTCTTCTTTGTTTTTCCTCTCTTTCCCTTTCCCCCCACGGTTTCTCCCTACCCCTACACTTTCTCCTTCCAAATCTTTCCAGTACCCCCCATTCCACCCAAGTTATATATCCCTCTTAGCCATACCTATACATAACCTCCTTGCAATATCAGATTGTGACAACACAACACAGTTTAAAACCTATTAGAGACAGACCTTCCCGTTTTAGTTCCACACAAGTCTCAAGCTCCTACTTACTTCGTGACTGATCCTGGTGAAAATGGCCCACACAAAGTACTCCTGATTCCTATAGTACTTGTATACAGAAAATGTCTTGTAGCAACATATTCAGCTGGTTCTTCTTTTATACATTCTAATTAACCTACAATATGCTTGTGTTCCCCATGACTTTAATGGCATTAACACTTACTGTAACACTATTGTATAAAATGTCATGGAGCATTTCTCAAAATCTGTTCAACTGTTTGTACATGTAATTGTGCTTTTTTCTCAATAAAATCTTTTTTGTGGAAAAAAAAAAAAGTAGAGCGTCCCGGTTCCATCTCAGATGGTAACCGGGACAAATTTGACATTATAAATCTGTCTTCACACCCTCTGACAGAAGATGAGACCTTATTGGAGCTAGGTCTCACGTTCTGTCCGGATGAGGAGGCAGATAAATTTGAACTGATCAAGGATCTGCACCTCTTTACCAGACGCCTTATGTATAAAGTTTTATATGACAAGGATCCAAATAACGTTGAGATATTGAATTCACACAATGCCAACTTAGAAGCTGTCACCTTTGAGGACTTACGAGCTCTTCAGGACCTAATGGACCTATGGGAGGAGAGCAACCCCGAGGAGGCAGGCTGGACATTCAACCCACCTGGATCGGAGGTCTCCCAACCTGAAAACCGGGGGGTTGGCTTATCTAACAACCCTCTTTATTCTTATAACCCTTCTTCCATATCTTCTGTTGGAATAACTTTTGAGACACCAAAGACATATAAACCTAAATCCAAGTCTTTCCCTGTTTTACAGGGTAATTCCAACTTGTGGGCCTTCGTGATCCAGGTCACTAAAGAGATTGAATCTACTAACTGGCCCTCCGGGTAATCTATCTAAACATCTAAAAAAAGCACTACATTTGAGGTCCAATAAGAACATCGTAATAAAACCCTCTGACAAAGGTGGCAACCTTGTTCTAATGGACACAAAACAATATGAGCAAATGTGTTTTGATATCATACGTAATACCGATTGGTACAGACCAGTACCGAAATCTCACGTTAATTACTATATGAAGCTTTATAAGGATATTCTGGCCAAGGCGCACTATAGGGGAGTCATTGACTCAAATACATTAAAATTCTTGGACTCTACCAATCCGGTGACTCCAACATTCTACGCATTGCCTAAAGTGCATAAAAACTTACAGAATCCCCCAGGTCGACCAATCATTTCGGGGTGCGGATCTCTGACAGAAAAGGCCAGCCAACTAGTGGACGAGTATCTATACCCCCATGTAAAGGGACTCTTCTCCTTTGTCAAGGATACCATTGAGCTATTGAAAACATTGGATGGATTACAGCTACCCCAAGGATGTTGGCTAGTTGCGATTGATATAGAGGCCTTGTACAACTCCATACCTCATGTTAGAGGTGTGGAGGTTGTGCGAGAATTTTTGAACGAACAAGATCTTGACTCATGGAAGTACAACAAATTTGTGATTGAAATTCTTAATTTTATACTTACACACAACATCTTTGTGTTTAAGGGTTCCCACTACCTCCAGGTACAGGGCGTGGCAATGGGGGCGAAATGTGCCCCCTCATACACAAACCTGTACCTGGGGGGGTGGGAATGAGATCTTTTCTTTGATGAATCTAAATCTGAGTTTATTGGCAAGATTGTATCATGGCATCTATACATAGATGATGTTTTTATGGTGTGGGCAGGATCAAAAGAACAACTACTAGAATTCCTGATTGGTCTACAGGTAAACACATACAATACAGTAGAACTTGTTTGAAAAAAGCCTTTAATAGGGTAAAGAATCAGAATAGACAACTTCTATTGTACAAGCCCAGACGTAATAAAGCATCAACATCAACAAGAGTGATTACTAAGTATAATAGACAACAAGTAAACGTGCAACATATCTATAAAAAGTTCTGGTACCTACTGGCAGCCGATCAAAAAATCTCTCGTTAAACCCTACCCAGAAATCACCTTCAAACGCTCTCACTCTTTGAGAGATACCCTAATGAGTAGCCACCATCGTAATCAGACCACGCTAAAGTCTAAATCACCAGGCACTTACCCATGCGGCAGGTGCAATTATTGTCCCTTCATTTTAGAAGGGAACAATGTCATCCTTCCCAACAACAACATTTGGACCCCCAAATATAGAACCAACTGCCAATCGGTTGGTTCTGTATACTTAATGAAGTGTCTCTGCTGGGTATTTTATGTGGGAAAGACAAAGCGCCCACTTTTTTGTAGAATCAGGGACCATGTGTCCCTTATCTCCAAACATAGGATGGAAACACCTATTAGCCATCATGTGGGGCTATACCACAATTTTGATTTAAAAGCCATTGGATTTTTTAGTCTCGAACATATTTCGGAGCATGAACAAGGTGATGATATAGACAATAAACTTCTCCAATTGGAGACGAGATGGATCTACTGTTTACAGGCTACTCGGTCCCCTGGCCTCAATGAGGGGATTAGCTACAAACCTTTTCTATAAACATCACCCCTTACTGAGTTTTGCCACTCATGTCCTTTTAGGAGAATGTGCCCCGCTTTTGATTGATCCATCTGACCATATAGACCAGGACATCGGTTGGGAGGCGGGGCCTTTCCCTCCCCCCCTCTTTTCTTCCCCCTCCCCTGTTCTTTCCCTTCTCTCCCGCTTTGGCAATATTCACCACGTTTGAACATTTTGGAATTGCCAGACGTTTATTTTTATCGCGACCAATTCCGGGTTACCTGTCTAGGCCAGTGTTGCCTTTATTAGAAATAATATATCTTTCGGAAAAAGGGAATGATAATACACATGCAGTTGATTATAATGATATGTACAGTGGCTTGCAAAAGTATTCGGCCCCCTTTGAACTTTTCAACCTTTTGCCACATTTCAGGCTTCAAACATAAAGATATAAAATTTTTATTTTTTGTGAAGAATCACCAACAAGTGGGACACAATTGTGAAGTGGAACGAAATCTTTTGGATTTTTGAAACTTTAACTAATAAAAAAATGAAAAGTGGGGCGTGCAAAATTATTCGGCCCCCTTGCGTTAATACTTTGTAGAGCCACCTTTTGCTGCGATTACAGCTGCAAGTGGCTTGGGGTATGTCTCTATCAGTTTTGCACATCGAGAGACTGAAATTCTTGCCCATTCTTCCTTGCAAAACAGCTCGAGCTCAGTGAGGTTGGATGGAGAGCGTTTGTGAACAGCAGTTTTCAGCTCTTTCCACAGATTCTCGATTGGATTCAAGTCTGGACTTTGACTTGGCCATTCTAACACCTGGATACGTTGATTTGTGAACCATTCCTTTGTAGATTTTGCTGCAAGTTTGGGATCATTGTCTTGTTGGAAGATAAATCTCCGTCCCAGTTTCAGGTCTTTTGCAGACTCCAACAGGTTTTCATTGAGAATGGTCCTGTATTTGGCTGCATCCATCTTCCCCTCAATTTTAACCATCTTCCCTGTCCCTGCTGAAGAAAAGCAGGCCCAAACCATGATGCTGCCACCACCATGTTTGACGGTGGGGATGGTGTATTGAGTGTGATGAGTTGTGTTGCTTTTACGCCAAACATATCGTTTTGCATTGTGGCCAAAAAGTTTGATTTTGGTTTCATCCGACCAGAGCACCTTCTTCCACATGTTTGGTGTGTCTCCCAGGTGGCTTGTGGCAAACTTTAGACGAGACTTTTTATGGATATCTTTGAGAAATGGCTTTCTTCTTGCCACTCTTCCATAAAGGCCAGATTTGTGCAGTGTACGACTGATTGTTGTCCTATGGACAGAGACTCCCACCTCATCTGTAGTTCTCTGCAGTTCATCCAGAGTGATCATGGGCCTCTTGGCTGCATCTCTGATCAGTCTTCTCCTTGTCTGAGCTGAAAGTTTAGAGGGACAGCCAGGTCTTGGTAGATTTGCAGTGGTCTGATACTCCTTCCATTTCAAAATGATCGCTTGCACAGTGCTCCTTGGGATGTTTAAAGCTTGGGAAATCTTTTTGTATCCAAATCCGGCTTTAAACTTCTCCACAACAGTATTACAGACCTGCCTGGTGTGTTCCTTGGTCTTCATGATGCTCTCTGCGATTTCAACAGAACCCTGAGACTATCACAGAGCAGGTGCATTTATACAGAGACTTGATTACACACAGGTGGATTCTATTTATCACCATCAGTCATTTAGGACAACATTGGATCATTCAGAGATCCTCGCTGAACTTCTGGAGTGAGTTTTCTGCACTGAAAGTAAAGGGGCCGAATAATTTTGCACGCACCACTTTTCAGTTTTTTAATTGCTAAAAAAGTTTAAAATATCCAATAGATTTCGTTCCACTTCACAATTGTGTCCCACTTGTTGGTGATTCTTCACAAAAAATTAAAATTTTATATCTTTATGTTTGAAGCCTGAAATGTGGCAAAAGGTTGAAAAGTTCAAGGGGGCCGAATACTTTCGCAAGCCACTGTATATCGGTGCAATCTTCTATATGTGGATGCAGATTAGGGGTGCATTATTGTAAATGAATTATTGTAATGTGCAGTCATGACCACATCAAAATTTGTGGTCCCCTTTCTCTCCTTTTTTTTTTTACCCCCCCCCCGGCTTTGTTTCCCTCATTTTACCTCCCCAGTCCAGTGCCATTTGATCCCCGTATGGACGCTCCAAGGGTGTGTACTAGGTAGGGTACACATCCCCCTCTGGCTTTTTCCAACCCGGCACACGCCTGCCTTGAGGTCTCCTCATGGTCCATGGCATCCTGTTTAACCGCATCCCAATAGCCATTACACCATCTGTCCAAGTGTTTCCACTCTCTTGGTTCAGCACGGTCTCCAATGGGAGTCACAGCGCTGTTTTTGGCAACCGGAAGTAGTTTCTACTTCCGGTTTGTTGTTTCCGGTTCCAGGTACTCAGTCCATGGACCTGGAACTTCCTTTTTGCGTCCGCTTGGCGCCGGTGCAGCGTGATGACATACGCAGCATTTTGGCACCATGGGGAGGGATATTTAAACCCCACACACCTAGATGCTTGTTAGCAGTTTGGGAGCTCATGCAAACATGGACGCCGGCACCAGGTAAAACTAACTTTGACCGTCAGTAGGTCCAGCACTTTGCGATATATTCAACTGAAAACTAAGCACTCATCTCTGGTGCCTTATCTGTTTCTTACACTCTTTTTTTTTTTTTTTTAAATATAGGAAGTGATTACCCTTTGTGATCCATCATTTTTGGGGGTTTCTTCAGTAGCACTAACAGAAACGTGACGTAGTTTTTCAGCTTTCCACACAACGGTGTGATACTCATTCAAGGTGAGCAGGTGCTCTTGAAGATTTAAAGACGCAGTTTATACATATATATACGCTTTTTGTTATATAAAACTTTAATATAGGCATATGCATTTTTTTATATATGCTTTTTCAGAAACTATGGAGTAGCTTTGTCCCCTTCCGCATAGGTGCTTTTTGATAACTGACATTGTGCCATCCATGAGCACCCAATACAAATATTTTCCCATATCCTGGGGTGTCGATGAGTATGGTCCACTGTTTAGTTTTTGTTGTGGACTTTTTCTCTCCTCACCCGTAATGTGTGTGTGTGTGTATCTTTACTATTTATAATATATGTTACAGATACTGTAATCATTTTCTCTGTCTGTGATGGTCTTCATCTATAAGAACATACATCCCTCCCTACGGGTGATCAGGCATTTTTCTGGACTACAGGGGGGAGTCAACTCTGGGGGTACCCCTCCTCCCCTCTCCTCTTACTTGACACTTCGGGCCCTGCGACTTCCCCGGAACTCTTTACAGAGGTATGGAGTTGACGTAGGGGTTGTGTTAATTGGGAGCACTTGGGTGGGGGGAGGGTGAGAGCCCAGGTTGTGGCTGGGTGTGTGTGTGTGGGGGGGGGGGGATGGGGGTGGTGTTGTGGGGGGGGGTTGGTGCAATTTTTTTGCAATTTTTATAATTTTTGTTTTTGGGAGGGGTGTTTTTGGTGGAGTCATGGTTGCACAAGCTAAAGAGCTTTCAAGTTGTATAAATGCGAATGTTTCATGTATCTTTTCCATGTATTCACTTTCTTGTTTTCTTCTTTGAACATCCAAGGTTGATTTTATCATGAATATTGTTGTTGAATAATTGAAAAGCCTCATCCATTTTCCTGATGAAGCCTTCCTGGCGAAACATGTTGAAATTTGTGGACGTGGTTATGATCAGACTTCTTTGTGACTACAGCTCTTTCCTTCATTTGTCAATATTAGGTTGAGGATGTTTACCTTTGACTATGAATGTAAAACTGTTTTCACATTTTACTGTTCTTTTTTGTAATATGTATTAATAAATATTTGGTATAATTTTTAATTGACAGTGCTCTTTCTTATACTAGGTGTACCTTTAAAATCCCACTTCTCATATATTTTTTTTTTTGCCCCTAGGACATACTTAACCCCTCCCCGCCCCCTAGTGGTTAACCCCTTCACTGCCACTGTCATTTACACAGTAATCAGTGCATCTTTAATCGCACTGATCGCTGTATAAATGACAATGGTCCCAAAAATGTGTCAAATGTCCGACATGTCCGCCATAACATCGCAGTCACAATAAAAATTGCTGATCGCCGCCATTACTAGTAAAAAAAAAATTATTATTAAAAATTCCATAAAACTATCCCCTATTTTGTAAACGCTATAACTTTTGCGTAAACCAATCAATAAACGCTTATTGCGATTTTTTTTTTACCAAAATTATGTAGAAGAATACGATCGGCCTAAACTGAGGAAAAAAAATGTTTTTTTATATATTTTTGGGGGATATTTATTATAGCAAAATGTAAAAAATAATGCTTTTTTTTTCAAAATTGTCGCTCTTATTTTGTTTATAGCGCAAAAAATAAAAATCGTAAAGGTGATCAAATACCAGTAAAAGAAAGCTCTATTTGTGGAAAAAAAGGACGTCAATTTTGTTTGAGAGCCACGTCGCACGACTGTGCAATTGTCAGTTAAAGCGACGCAGTGCCGAATCGCAAAAAGTGCTCTGGTCAGGAAGGGGGTAAAATCTTCCGGAGCTGAAGCGGTTAAACAAGCAGAGACCCTCTGGACTGGACAGCTTAAGTAGGCAGGACTGATGAGCAGGATATGAACAACAGCTGAGTAACTGTGGAGAAAGATGGGAGCTGGCAATTAGCTGACAGCTGAGCAGCCAGCTCAGGGAAGGGAGGGTTGAGCCCAGCCCTGACAATTTGGCAATATTGTACTATGTATGTTCTTTGTTTCCTTTGAGCGCCATTTATACAAGAAGTGCCATTTCTTGGAGCGAGCTGTTTCCCCTAAATATGGAGTTTCCCAAGATGTGGGAAACTCCATATGTAGAGGAACATATATACATTTATATATTCTTTTTAAACCAAATTACCCATAGTAGTGGGCAAGTTTATTCCTTTATGACACATTACAATTCAAATAGTTTTCCAATTTCAAAATTAATTTTCTAATTTTTTGTTTCGCAAAAATTGTTCCTTTAATAGGACTTACCTTTCACTATGCCAACAAATCAATGCAGTACAATGGCACATTTTGCATGGTACACTTTCTGTAGCCCACAAAATACTATTCCTACCATTAACCACTTGCTGCCCGCCCACCGTCATATGATGGCAGGACAGTGCAGCTGTTATCCTGGGCCGCCGTCATATGACGGGGCATGCGTGCACACCCACCATGTCACTCGGGTCCCGGTGCGCATGCCCGGCGGCCACGATGTCCACCGGGCACCTGTGATTGCCCGGCAACTGAGCAGGACCGTGGATCTGTGTATGTAAACACACAGATCCACGTCCTGTCAGAGGAGAGGAGACTGACGGTGTGTTCCTTGTACAGAGGAACACCGATCGGTCTCCTCCCCTTGTGAGTCCCCTCCCCCACAGTTAGAATCACTCCTTAGGAACATAATTAACCCGTACAGCGCCCCCTCTTCATTGCCAGTCACATTTATACAGTAATCAATGCATTTTTATAGCACGGATTGCTGTATAAATGTGAATGGTCCAAAAAATGTGTCAAAAGTGTCCGATGTGTCCGCGGCAATATCGCAGTCACGATAAAAATCGCAGATCGCCGCCATTACTAGTAAAAATAAAAATGCTATAAATCTATCCCCTTTTTTTGTGAACGCTATAACGTTTGCGCAAACCAATAAATATACGCTTATTGCGATATTTTTTACCAAAAATATGTAGAAGAATACGTATCGGCCTAAACTGAGGAAAAAAATTAGTTTTTAAAAAAAATAAATTTGGATATTTATTATAGCAAGAAGTAAAAAATATTGTGTTTTTTTCAAACTTGTCACTCTTTTTTTGTTTATAGCGCAATAAATAAAAACAGCAGGGGTGATCAAATACCACCAAAAAAAAGCTCTATTAGTGGGGAAAATTTTTTAAAAATTTCATTTGGGTACAGTGTTGTATGACCGCGAAATTGTTATTCAAAGTGCGACAGCGCTGAAAGCTGAAAATTTACTTGGGCAGGAAGAGGGTGAAAATGTCCTGTATGGAAGTGGTTAAAGAGCAATTTGGTTGTGTTTGCGCCGCAGGCTAAAGGTTCCCTGGGTACTTGCCATTATCACGAGTCTCCAATAGCAAGGTCACATGGGTTAGTGAATGCTTGTTTTAAAGCATTTTTAATGCTTGTCAAGAATATTTAAATAATGTAATGCGCATAGTCTGGGCACAGAAGTATTTTAAGGTGTAGTTTCATAAAAATAGGAGAGATAGCTTCATAATGACTATTGCACACCTGAAGCTGCCCCACCTTAAGCCACCTAGAGACTTTACCAAAAGTAGTAAAGTTTAGTTATGTTGCATAGTTTTGTATTCTCTAGAATAATGTGTGAATCTGAGTTTTGTTTTGCCAGTGGATGATACTACCACTAGTAGCCAGTTTTGCTCATTCTTCTTTTCTGCCCAAGGTGCCATCACGCCCAATTAGGGATGAGCCGAACACCCCCCGGTTCGGTTCGCACCAGAACCTGCGAACGGACCGAAAGTTTGCACGAACGTTAGAACCCCATTGATGTCTATGGGACTCGAACGTTCGAAATCAAAAGTGCTCATTTTAAAGGCTAATTTGCATGGTATTGTCCTAAAAAGGGTTTGGGGACCCGGGTCCTACCCCAGGGGACATGTATCAATGCAAAAAAAACTTTTAAAAACGGCCGTTTTTTCGGAAGCAGTGATTTTAATGATGCTTAAAGTAAAAAAAAAAAAAAGTGAAATATTCCTTTAAATATCGTACCTGGGGGGTGTCTATAGTATGCCTGTAAAGTGGCGCATGTTTCCCGTGTTTAGAACAGTCCCTGCACCAAATGTCATTTTTAAAGGAAAAAATCTCATTTAAAACTGCTTGCGGGTTTAATGTAATGTCCGGTCCTGGCAATATGGATGAAAATCAGTGAGACAAACACCATGGGTACCCCCCAGTCCATTACCAGGCCCTTTGGGTCTTGTATGGTTATTAAGGGGAACCCCGCACCCAAATTAAAATAAGGAAAGGTGTGGGGCCACCAGGCCCTATATACTCTGAACAGCAGTATACAGGCGGTGCAAACAAGACAGGGACTGTAGGTTTGTTGTTAAGTAGAATCTGTTTGTCATTTTGAACGGGTACATTTTTAACGTGTTTAGCTCCAGCCAAAAAATCTTTTTTAAGCTTTTTGGAAAACATAGGGAAGGGTTATCACCCCTGTGACATTTGTTTTGCTGTCTTTCCTCCTCTTTAGAAGATTTCACCTCACTTTTTGTCCCAATGACAAATGCTTTTTGAAAATTTGGGTTTTTTTGTGGAACAAGGATTGGAAAGCATCAGTGGAAAGGAGAAATGTTTTTCCCATATTAACTCTTACAGGAGAGAATTTCCCTTCCTAGGGGTAGATTCCATCTCACTTCCTGTTGTCTCCTTCCGTTTGCAAGTAGGAGTCGTTTGTAAGTTAGATGTTTGAAAGTAGGGGCCTGCCCTATATACTCAGCAGAAATTTGGGCCTTAGGTGTTGTTGTGGCCACAACACTGTAAGCCCTCACAGGGCCCTGCTGTGAAATATTAGATCAAGAATTGTAATTACATGCCCCTGTTGAACAGGGGAAGAAAAACTGGGCCTTTGGTGGTGGTGGTGCTGGTGCCACAACACTGTAAGTCCTCACTCGCTCTTGGTGGGTGCAGAAATGGGCCCTGCTGTGAAATATTAGATCAGGAATTGTAATTACATGCCCCTCTTGAACAGGGGCAGAAAAATTGGGCCTTTGGTGGTGGTGGTGGTGGTGCTGGTGCCACAACACTGCAACCCCTCACAGACACTCTAGTTGGAACGCAGGAATGAGCCCTGCTGCAAAGTATTGCATCAAAAATTGTAATTACACGCCCCTGTTAAACAGGGGCAGAAAAATTGGGCCTTAGGCACTGGTGCTGGTGCCACAACACTGCAACCCCTCACAAGACAATCTAGTTGGAACGCAGGAACGAGCACTGCTGCAAAGTATTGCATCAAAAATTGTAATTACATGCCCCTGTTAAACAGGGGCAGAAAAATTGGGCCTTAGGCACTGGTGCTGGTGCCACAACACTGCAACCCCTCACAGACTCTCTAGTTGGAACGCAGGAACGAGCCCTGCTGCAAAGTATTGCATCAAAAATTGTAATTACACGCCCCTGTTAAACAGGGGCTGAAAAATTGTGCCTTAGGCACTGGTGGTGGCGCCCAGAACCAAAAATGTTCTTACAAGCTATCAGCGTGATGATTGAGGAGGAAGAGGATAATTACTCAGGGATAGTCACTCAGCATCAGCATAGGCAGTCTTTGAAGGGATCTGAGATTTCAAAAAAAAATTATTCGGTTACATCAGCATCAGGTGCTTGGTAGCTGGTGGTGATCCAAGACTGATTCATTTTTATGAAGGTCAGTCGATCGACCGAGTCGGTGGACAGACGCACCCTGTGATCGGTTACCACGCCTCCAGCAGCACTGAATGTGCGTTCCGAAAGAACGCTGGATGCAGGACAGGCCAGTAGCTCAATTGCATACTGTGCAAGCTCTGGCCAGTGATCCATCCTCAAGACCCAGTAACCCAGAGGATTTTCGGTGGGAAAGGTGTCCAAGTCTGATCTTGCCCCTAGGTATTCCTGCACCATGTAAAACAGACGGTGGCGATGGTTGCTGGAACCGATCATACCTTGGGGCTGGGGACCAAAAAATTGTCTGAACGCATCGGACTGACGGAAGCCTCAGCAACACGTTGTCCAGAAACAGGAGTTTGTAACCTCCCAGTCTCTGGAAACGCGTTGCACAGACCTTTCTGCAAGGCCTCCCGAAGATGTTTCATCCTCTGCTCCCTCTGCGATGGCAAGATAAGGTCCGCAACCTTACCCTTGTAACGTGGATCAAGGAGGGTTGGCAGCCAGTAATGGTCCTTCTCCTTGATACCACGAATACGAGGATCCTTACGCAGGCTTTGCAGGATCAGGGAGGCCATGCAGCGTAGGTTTGCTGATTCATTCGGTCCGGAGTCCTCTGGGTCACTAAGGACGACATGATCCGCAGCCACCTCCTCCCAGCCACGTACAAGTCCATGTGTTTCTTGGGACTGATCATTTAAAGACTGCTGCTGATGTTGAGTGCCAGGCTCCACCTCCATACTGACACAATCTTCCTCCTCCTCCTCCTCGTCCTCTTCCTGTGTGATCGGCGGGCACGCAGGAACACTGTCTGGATAAAGGGGGCCTTGAGAGCTAAGGAAGTCCTCCTCTTCCTGCCTCTGTTCTGCCTCAAGGGCCCTGTCCATTATTCCACGCAGCGTGTGCTCCAACAGGTGGACAAGGGGGACAGTGTCACTGATGCATGCACTGTCACTGCTCACCATCCTCGTGGCCTCCTCAAATGGTGACAGGACAGTGCATGCATCCCTGATCATGGCCCACTGGTGTGGGGAAAAAAACCAAGCCCCCCTAACCCTGTCCTGGTGCCATAGTCGCACAGGTACTCATTGATGGCCCTCTGCTGCGTGTGCAGCCGCTGCAGCATGGCCAACGTTGAGTTCCACCTGATGGGCATGTCACAGATTAGGCCGTTCTTGGGCAGGTTAAACTCCTTTTGGAGGTCCGTCAGCCGAGCACTGGCATTATATGACCGGCGGAAATGCACACAGACTTTCCTGGCCTGCCTCAGGACATCCTGTAAGCCCGGGTACCTGCCTAAGAACCGCTGCACCACCAAGTTAAGGACGTGAGCCAAACAGGGCACATGGGTCATTTGTCCCTGTCGGAGGGCAGAGAGGAGGTTGGTGCCATTGTCGCAAACCACCATTCCTGCCTTAAGTTGGCGTGTCGTCAACCACCTCTGAACCTGCCCCTGCAGAGCTGACAGAACCTCTGCCCCAGTGTGGCTCCTGTCCCCCAAGCACACCAGCTCAAGCACCGCATGGCATCTTTTGGCCTGCGTACTTGCGTAGCCCCTTTAACGGCTACGGAGCACCGCTGGTTCCGAGGACAAAGCACAGGAAGAGGCCATGGAGGAAGAAGAGGAGGGGGTGGAGGAGAGAGGTGTGTCACAATCTTTAGCATTTTGGAGGCGTGGTGGCGGAACAACCTCCAACACTACTGCACCTTGTCCTGCATCCTTCCCAGCTGCCAGCAGAGTCACCCAATGCGCCGTGAAACTTAGGTAACGTCCCTGTCCATGCCTGCTGGACCATGAGTCAGCAGTAATATGCACCTTACCGCTGACCGCCCTGTCCAGCGAGCCATGGACATTGCCTTCCACATGCCGGTAGAGAGCCGGAATCGCCTTCCGTGAGAAAAAGTGGCGTTTGGGTACCTGCCACTGAGGAACCGCACATTCCACAAACTCACAGAAGGGGGCAGAGTCTACCAACTGAAAAGGCAGCAGTTGAAGTGCTAGCAATTTTGCCAAGCTAGCATTCAACCGCTGGGCATGTGGATGGCTGGGAGCAAACTTCTTTCGGCGGTGCAGCAGCTGGGGCAGGGAAATTTGCCTGGTACAATCTGACGTCGGTGTACCAAAAGCAGATTGCCCACAAGTACTTGGCTGTGACACACCTAATTCTACACCTTCATTCCTCTCAGTGCAGGTCTCAGAGAGGACTGAAGGTATAGTGGGGTTGGAAATCTCAGCTGATGAGGAGCAAGGAGAGGTCCTCTCTGTTCTTTGGTGTGGGTCTTTTAGATACGCTTGCCAACGAACTGCATGGCAGGTCAACATATGTCTGGTCAAGCATGTGGTACCCAAGCGGGAGATGTTTTGGCCACGCGAGATACGCTTGAGACATATGTTGCAAATAGCAGCGGTGCGATCTGATCCAAAAAAGGCCCACACCAAAGAACTTTTTGAATAACGTGCAGAGACTGCAGCGCCCTGCACATGTGGAGCTTTGGGGTGTGATGCAGTCAATGTGCTGCCCTTAGGCTGGCCCCTGGAGGGCATCCTGCCTCGTTGGTGATGTGCCGCCTCCTCCTCCTCCTCCTCTCTCCTATCAGGCACCCACGTTGAGTCAGTGACCTCATCATCCCCTCCCTCCTCATCACTGGAGCAAACCTGGCAGTATGCTGCAGCAGGGGGAGCATGACTGCCAGATTGCTGTCCTTCTTGGGCACCCCCTTTGTCCGTGCTTATGTTACTGCCTTCATCGAGCTCAGTATCATCATCAGAGCCTTCCAAACGCTGGGCATCCTCCTGGAGCATGTACCCAACACTGTGGTCAAACAGTTCGAGGGACTCCTCAGGAGGACATGGTGGGGCTAGGGAAGGAGTCACTGATGACATTGAGCCGAGGGAAGAGGCCGCTGCTTTGCCAGACAAAGTACCCTGGGCATGGGTGAGAGAGGATGAGGAGGATGAGGACGGCTTGGTCATCCACTCGACCAAGTCTTCCGCATGTTGCGGCTCAACACGGCCAGCTGCCGAAAAAAAGGCCAAGCGTGTCCCACGGCCACGTGCTGATGAGGATGCACCGTCTCCACGACCAGCACTAGACACAGAGCCTGCTTGCCCTCTCTTATTGGCTTGTGACTGTCTGCCTCTCCTTCTTGGCCTTCCAGACATACTAATGGGCTGTAGCTGCACTAAGCTGGGATATATATATATATATATATATATATGTACTGATACTGCAGCTAGCAAAATCAACTGCCTGCCTGTAGCATGAGAACACCACCAACCTTCTACAGGTAGCTTTAGCTGAACACTGTGCAGAGCTCGCAAAAAACTAACTTGTAGCTTTTTTAGCTGCCTGCGGTAGTGATAGGATCAGGAAAACACCACCAACTTTCTACAGGTAGCTTTAGGTGAACACTGTGCAGAGCTCGCAAAAAAATAACTTGTAGGTTTAGCTAAACACTGTGAGGTGGACGCACCACACTAACTTGTAGTTTTAGCTGAACACTGTGAGCAGGACGCACAGCACTAACTTGTAGTTTTAGCTGAACACTGTTAGCAGGACGCACTGCACTAACTTGTAGCTTTAGATGAACACTGTGCAGAGGTCTCACTACACCAACTTGTAGGTTTAGCTGAACACTGTGAGCAGGACGCACAGCACTAACTTGTATTTTTAGTTGAACACTGTGAGCAGGACGCACAGCACTAACTTGTAGTTTTAGCTGAACACTGTGAGCAGGACGCACTGCACTTACTTGTAGCTTTAGATGAACACTGTGCAGAGGTCTCACTACACCAACTTGTAGGTTTAGCTGAACACTGTGAGCAGGACGCACAGCACTAACTTGTAGTTCTAGCTGAACACTGTGAGCAGGACAGTTTTAGCTAAACACTGTGAGCAGGACGCACTGCACTAACTTGTAGCTTGAGATGAACACTGTGCAGAGGTCTCACTACACCAACTTTTAGTTTTATCTGAACACTGTGAGCAGGACGCACAGCACTAACTTATAGTTTTAGCTAAACACTGTGAGCAATACGCACTGCACTAACTTGTAGCTTGAGATGAACACTGTGCAGAGGTCTCACTACACCAACTTGTAGTTTTAGCTGAACACTGTGAGCAGGACGCACAGCACTAACTTGTAGTTTTAGCTGAACACTGTGAGTAGGACGCACTGCACTAACTTGTAGCTTTAGATGAACACTGTGCAGAGGTCTCACTACACCAACTTGTAGGTTTAGCTGAACACTGTTAGCAGGACGCACTGCACTAACTGTAAATAGTCTAGTTGCCTGACTGTGGTACTAATAGGATCAAAAGAACACCAGCAATTTTATTCAGGTAGCTGTAAATACTGTAACAAGACAAGCCTGCCTGTCAGTAAGAAGATAACAGGAACTGATCTAGCTGAACACTGTGAGCAGGACGCACTGCACTAACTTGTAGCTTTATATGAACACTGTGCAGAGGTCTCACTACACCAAATTGTAGGTTTAGCTGAACACTGTGAGCAGGACGCACCTCACTAACTTGTAGGTTTAGCTGAACACTGTGAGCAGGACGCACCCCACTAACTTGTAGTTTTAGCTGAACACTGTGAGCAGGACGCACCGCACTAACTTGTAGGTTTAGCTGAACACTGTGAGGTGGACGCACCACACTAACTTGTAGGTTTAGCTGAACACTGTGAGCAGGACGCACCTCACTAACTTGTAGGTTTAGCTGAACACTGTGAGCAGGAGGCACCCCACTAACTTGTAGGTTTAGCTGAACACTGTCAGCAGGACGCACTGCACTAACTTTAAATAGTCTAACTGCCTGATTGTGGTACTAATAGGATCAAAAGAACACCAGTAATTTTCTTCAGGTAGCTGTATATACTGTAACAAGACAAGCCTGCCTGTCAGTAAGAAGATAACAGGAATGGATCTAGCTGAACACTGTGAGCAGGACGCACTGCCCTAACTGTAAATAGTCTAGCTTGTCAAACTTCCTACTATACCATTTATCATTTGTTTTATCTCTACCGTGACTTCAAACACAGCAAACAGTGCCATTGCTATAACTGGAGGTGAGAGGGGTGAGGAGGAGGAACCACTGTTTCCCCTCTCCCACCCCGTCCCATCCTCCAAAATCCCTTTTCTCTTCTTGTGCGTGTGAAAATAACTCAATATCTTATATATCTTTTTTCCCCTTCCCCACCCTTGTTTCAGCATAACATAGCAGTTGAATCCCACATAAAAAATAGTTGACCCTACGCCCATTATTCCCTCCCTCCTCTCCCTGTGCCTTCTTCGGCTAGCCCTAGGGGCGTTTTTAGTGACCTTTGTGTACCCTTCACCCCATTCTAACAAATACCTCCACACCCACCCTATCAATAAATCTACCCCCCCCAAATCTCTCTACTCGCCCCCCACCCCCCTTAAACCCAATCTCTTAAGACAGAGTATCCTCAAAGTAACAAGAATAAACAAAAAATCAACCCCCAACCTTAACCTTATACCGTCTCTCATTGAGAACTTTCACCATCCAGCCCCTCTCCCTCCAGCCCATGCGGGAAAAAAAAAAAAAACCCCAACCCCAGACCCCCAGTCCCATTTAGCGTTCAATGCTTCAAACTTCATATCTTCCAGCTTTACAAGTTCTTTTTGTTTTCCTCGAGCCAAGCTGTAGCCCTGTCGGCTGTATCAAAAAAATGAACTGTCCCTAAAGCTTCTATACGCAGACGTGCTGGGTATAGCAGTGCATACGAGATTTTATACGTCCGTAAGGCTCGTTTAATGTCCCCAAATCCTGCCCTTCTTTTTTGCAGGTCTGGAGAGTAATCTGGGTATAATGAGATCCTAGTTCCATTATAAAGAATGTCCCCTTTCTCTCTAGATTTTTGCATCAATGCCACCTTATCTTTATAACAAAACAGCTTGATAATCATAGGTCTAGGGCGGCCTCCCGACGCAGTGGGCCTAGTGGGAATACGGTGCGCTCTCTCGATAGCAAAGAGATGTGAGAATGTTTCAGTCCCAAAAATCTCCTTGAGCCAGTTTTCCATGAACGCCTCGGGGCGGGTGCCCTCGCTTCTCTCTGGGAGGCCCATCACCCTCACGTTACATCTACGTAACCTGTTTTCCATTTCATCCGTTTTATGCCTATGTGCGTCAAGCTGTGTTTGCATAATCCTGAACTCCTGTTGCATTGGATATAATATGTCCTCTGCTTGACTCAATCTTTCCTCTATAGTAGAGGTCCTCTCTGCCACTCTCTGAAGTTCTTGACCCATGGTGCGTAGTTCTTCCTTGAGGCCCCTTATTTGATTACACAGATCATTCAGGGATCCTTTACAGGAGTTTACTGCGGCCAGTACTTCTTTTAATGTGGGCTCTGGTTCGCTAGTTGTACTCAGATCAGGGAGGGCTCCACTCATAGCTACAGCACCTTTTTCCAAGGGATCTCTCTCAGGGCTTTTCTTGTTCGTTGTTTTAGCGCTGGCTGGTAACATTTTACCTACGCTCCTTCTGTCCCCAGTCGATCCTGCCTGTGTCTTCTCGTGAGCTGACTGATTACCTTTGGCTGGGGAGTGCAGGGGGGTATGTGCGTATTTCTCTAGTTTTGCTGCCACTGCGGTTGCCGATGTTGCTTGGCTCCCCCTTTCCTTAGCGGAACGGGTGGGTTATGTTACTAGAGCTTCTTGGGGCTGCTGCTGCTGAGGCTCCTCACCTTTCTTCCTAGTCATGATAATAGTGTAATGTAGTGCCTAGGTGAGGTTCCCAGCAGTTCCTCCGCCAAGTAAGGTATTTTCTGCTTGTTAACCCTTTGCCCTTTTTACCTCTTTTACTCCCCTTTGGCAGATATTCCTATGCCTGCTATTCCTTGCCTCTCTTCTTTGATTCTGAACAGCCGCCACACATTCAATCCAGAGTTACTGCTTAGTCCTTGCCCTTCTCAGTAAGCCTCTTTGTCTTTTTCCTCTTTTAGCCTTTTTCTTTTCCTTTCCCTCCTTCCCTTTAACTGTGCCGCGTACCTTGTCACTAATTTAACATAGTCTTACTGTAATTGCCCGGAGTTGAGGGCAGATGTCCACATACCTGTCCTGGGGCACTTCAAAGGCAACGTAACACGGACAGCTCAGGCCAGGTTCGGGCGTTTGGGTCTCGGCGTCTGTTGTCCCCTGCGGCTAGCGAGGCCGGCTTCCGTCCCACCGCCGGTTCCCGTGGGTTCCTCCCGGCTCTCGCGAGATCACTGGGCGTTGCTAGGCTGCGGAGCGAGACAATCTCGGCGTCCGCTATCCCCTGCGACTAGCGAAGCCGGGTCACGTCCTATCGCTGGTTCCCGTGGTTTCCGCCCAACTCTCGCGAGATCCCCTGGGCGTTGCTAGGCTACGGAGCGAGGCAGACTAGCAGGCGCGGTCAGCTCAAGCAAGGTTCAAGCGCTTGAGCGATCCAATGGCGGGGCCGACTCCTCAGCTGCGGCCGTCCTCTGCTCTACGCCGTCTTCTGGCCGGGGGTACCGAGGCTGACAAGGCAAGTGCTTTACACTGGGCTGGGCTGCTAGCTAGGTTAGTCTGCTGAGGTTGGCAGCATGAAGGCTGGAGCACTGAGAGAGCTCACACACGTCCACTCACTCTAACATCCGGTCACGCCCCCGGTGGTCCGGGCAAAGTTGTGGTTTGTATTATGTATCATTTATGATAGATGTTTCGAAGCCACCCCCCCTTCCAGACCTAAAAAAAAATTTTATTTTATTTTTTTTTGGGTTTTGTAATGGGTTTTTTTCTATATATTATTTTTTGTTCTCCCGATGCCTAGAGCAGTTGCAATAAGCTCTTGGAATATCAGGGGTATGGGTGATCCTGTCAAAAGAGCTGCAGTTTTCCTGGAACTGGAGTCCCATAAGGCCGGGCTGATATGCTTGCAGGAAACCCACCTAACTAACGAGTCCAAATTATTAATTAAGGATAAAAGATTTCAAACACAATTTCATTCAGTTTACTCCTCCTATTCAAGGGGCGTGAGTATTTTGGTTAAAAAAGAGGTGGCGTTTACCTGCAGGGATGTCAGGATCGACGCATTGGGTTGCTATATTTTTTTACATTGTTTGATAGAAGGTAGAGCTCTGGTAATAGCTAACTTATATATCCCCCCCCCCCCCCGTTTAAGTTGGAGATCCTATATTCCCTGCTAGAATACATGGAGAACAAGGCAGGTACCCCGATGATAGTGGTGGGGGATTTTAATGCGGTCCTTGATAGCTGCCAAGACAGGTTCCCACCTGACACCTGGATGGAAAAGCTGAGGGAGGGAAGGCTTGCTCAATTCCTGGAGGAGATGGGATGGTGCGATCTCTGGAGGATCCGTAATCCAAATAATAGGCAATACTCTTGCTACTCAGGCACACATCACACATTATCTCGTATAGATTTAGCTATAGGCAATAAAGAAGTACATCCGCTAGTAAATAAGATAGAATATGGCCCAAGAGGGATCTCAGATCACTCACCCCTGAAACTAGTAGTGAACATTCATGATAGACAAACGCAGAGACCATGGACAGTAAACCCAGTATGGTTAGAGGTAATAGGGGGAACAGAAGAAATATCCAATAGCCTAAAAGAGTTTATAGCCTGCAATCTAGGTTCTGCACCAACAGGGGTGGTCTGGGATTCCTTAAAGGCCTTTCTTAGGGGGCTCCTAATCCAACATATATCAAGGGTAAAGAAGAAATCAAGAGCACAGGGAGAGAATATTAGAAATGAGGTTATGGAGCTAGAAAGACAATACGTGCTGGACCCTAGCCCAGGGAAACGGGAGCTATGGATTAGGAAGCAACAGGATTACAAAGAGGTAACAACCAGAAACGCGGAGAACCGGAGGCTCTTCCAGAGGCAGAGATGTTTTGAGGAGGGGGAAAGAGTGGGTCGAATGCTGGCCCTATTGGCTAACACTAATTCCCCTTCCTCAATAATCTCTATGATTAGGTCCCCAAGCGGGGAAATTACATCTGACCCTGTAAAGATTAAGGAGGCATTTTTTGATTTTTATAGTATGCTTTACAAGTCAAAAAGAGACGCAGAGAGAGGAGAGGTGGATAGATTCCTTGAGGGAGTCGAGCTGCCGATCCTTTCTGTAACTGATAAGACTAGTTTAGAATCCCCAATAACGTTAGAGGAGTTAAAAAATGCAGTGGCAGACATGCCTAACCATAAATCCCCAGGTCCAGATGGGTTGCCCCTTGAGATTTTTAAGTACTATGGGGAGGCCCTGCTCCCTATCCTACTGAGGACACTGGAGGGGGCGGTTGTAGAGGGTAGACTGCCCGATTCGATGACAGAATCCAATATTGTATTCATACAAAAAGAGGGGAAGGATCAACTGGATGTATCCTCATATAGGCCGATCTCATTACTTTGCTCAGACATTAAAATACTGGCAAAGGTATTAGCAACTAGACTAAGTAAATGTATTGCAAAATTGATACATCCTGACCAGGCAGGGTTTATTCCCCATAGATCCACCAGCGTTAACATCAGAAGGGCATACCTGAATTTCCAAACCCCAGTGGAGAGTGGGGATTCCAGAGCTGTCATGTCCTTGGATATAGCCAAGGCATTTGACAGCCTGGAATGGGGGTACCTCTGGGGGATAATGGAGAAATTTGGTTTTGGCCCCCTATTTATTAATTGGGTAAAAATTTTATATGGCCACCCATCCGCCAGACTAAAGGTTAATAATGAGTACTCAGAAAGTCTTCCACTCGAGCGGGGCACAAGGCAGGGGTGCCCGTTATCACCCCTGCTATTTGCCCTGGCAATGGAACCGCTAGCGGAGGTTGTGAGAAGTTCAACCGAACTACAGGGTTTCAGGAGGAAAAATGGGGATGAAAAGATTGCACTCTATGCCGATGACGTTCTGGTTTTCTTGGGGGACACGGGACCATCCCTAGTCAAAGTGATGCAGGTGGTGGAGGGATTTGGGAGGATCTCGGGTCTAGTAATCAATTGGGAGAAATCAACGCTCCTGCAGATTGACCCAATTGCTAGTACCTTCCCAGACGGTATGCCTGGGCTAAAAATAACAGATAAAATAAGATACCTGGGAATAACAATGTCTAAGGACCACAATCAATATATCCAAGACAACCTGGTCCCGCTGCTGGAAAAATTTAGGAAAAAATGTGATATTTGGTGCCGACTTCCTCTGTCCATGGCAGGTCGAGCGAACCTGATTAGAATGATATGGTTACCGCAATTACTGTACATTCTCCATAACTCCCCGGTATGGATTGCGAGAAAGTGGTTCCTAAGGATAAATTCTTTGTTCCGGGAATTAATCTGGAAAAAAGGACAGGCCAGGATTAGCTTGCAAGCATTACAGCGCCCCACCAGCAAGGGGAGAATGGCAGTCCCCCACCCTTACAGTTATTACTTAGCCGCCCAAGTACAGCACATCGGGGGATGTGAGTCCCCGGGAGAAATGCATGCCAGTAATAAAATCATGCTAGAGGGTATCCCACATAAGTCATTGGTGGAAGCATTAGAAGCAGGCTCACTCCAGCAAAAGTTGCCAACGCACAAACTGGTAACTAAAGCCTGGCAGGAAGTCAAGAGGTCTATGGGGTACAAGGGTGTCACCAAGTTCTCGCCTATATGGCATAATAAATTCCTCCGGGAGTTATTAACTGTCGAAAAGAATGCTATATGGGAACAACATGGTATATCTAGACTAGCCCATTTGGTAAGGATAATAATTTGAAATCCTTTTCAGAGCTGAGATCAGAATACGGAGTCCCGCATAGTACATTCTACAGTTACTTGCAGATTAGGCATGCACTAAACGCCCAATACAGGTCCTGCCCTATAGAGTGGTGTGCTGCACCACTCCTTAATAAAACAGTTAACGCAAAAACCACTAAAGGCCTGATTACAGACGTATATGCGCAACTAATGGACAAAGTGTCAGCCACAAAAACGACCTCGGACCTCAGGGAGAGATGGGAGGCGGATGTGGGGGAGTTGACGGACTACCAGTGGAATAAAATTCTGGAATATGGTCCGATGGCGTCCGTCTCTCCGTCGCAGAGGGCCTCGCATCTCTTCCTGCTGCACAGAGTATACTATACCCCTAAGAGGCTATATAGGTTTGGCCGTAGACTAGATGATAAATGCCCTAGATGCTCAGGGACAGGAGACCTCATCCATATGGTATGGAGATGCCCAAAATTAGTAAGATACTGGCCCGAGGTCGTAAAAATCATAAACTCCAGGTTCAAAGTCAAACTAGAACTAGAAGCTAAAGTCTGTATTCTGGGGTTGGTAAAAGGGGATACGGGGAACTCCAATACAACTACCGCTATAGTAAGGTGCTTATATCAAGCAAGAAAGCTGATAGCGCAATTCTGGTTATCAGCAATACCTCCAACCCCGGAGGAATGGGTCAGGACTATGAACTCACTGGTTTGGACAGAGAGGACCACCTACACCAGAAAAGGCAGCTACAATAAGTTTAGTAAAATATGGAGACCTTGGTTGCAAGAGATGAGTACCCAACATCTCTTCCTGAGTCTACCATAAAACTGAAGTGGTGCTCCTTGCGGAACAGGAAATAAAGACCTAGGGCGCTCAGACTCGGAGAGAAATCAGGGAACTCTACTGGGACATAGATAGATCCAAATAGATAAAGCCTCAAAGTCAACAACAGGTGCGTGATTACCGAAAGATGGGGGGGGGGGAGCTGGATTGGGACGGGGGGGGGGGAGTGGGGAGGAGATGGGAAAAAGAAAAGGGGGGGGGGGGAAAGGGGAAAAAATAAAGTAAATTTTGTATTAATACATTTACAAGCATTTAACACAGTGAGGTGCAGTAAAAACTGTTAGAGGGTTGCTCTTTTCTTGCTTGTACTGTTATATGGAGCCTAACGCATATTCTCTCTGTTACCCTCAGTTTTTTTTTTTTTTTTGTCTTGTTTGTCTTTTATGATTGCAAATAAAAAGGATTTAAAAACGTAAATAGTCTAGCTGCCTGACTGTGGTACTAATAGGATCAAAAGAACACCAGCAATTTTCTTCAGGTAGCTGTAAATACTGTAACAAGACAAGCCTGCCTGTCAGTAGGAAGATAACAGGAACGGATCTAGCTAAACTGAATACAGTGTATATATATATATGCAACACCTGGGATGCATATATATACACAATACACTGTAAGTGCAGCTAAACTGACTGACTGTTCTGCCTAATCTATCTAACTCAAATCAAATGTCACTGTCTGTCTCTCTCTCTCTCTCTCAATGAACGCCGGAACACACACTACACAGGGCCGCCGTGCAGGCGGCCTTATATAGTGTGTACTAAATCCCCTGAGCCATAATTGGCCAAAGCCTCCTTGGCTTTGGCCAATTATGGCTCTCTGTTCAGACGGCGCTGTGATTGGCCAAGCATGCGGGTCATAGTGCATGCTTGGCCAATCATCAGCCAGCAATGCACTGCGATGCCGCAGTGAATTATGGGCCGTGACGCGCCACACGAATTTGGCACGAACGGCCCATATCGTTCGCAAATCGGCGAACGGGCGAACAGACAATGTTTGAGTTGAACATGGGTTCGACTCGAACACGAAGCTCATCCCTACCCCCAATCCTATCCACCAAGGTCTCCACCTCCCAGGATCCCTGCACACTTAATATTACTGCTGCTCCCAGGGTTCCTGGAAGAAAATGTGAGCAGAAGCAGAGCCTAGCACATCCAAGTGACCTGACCTCAGGTTTCCAAGCCAGTTCCAGGGAGCTGTGTGTGGGGTGGTGCCTACTCACCCTGCACATAGGGGGTATCTTCTTTCATGTACACACTCACCAAGGCCACCAGTCTATGGTTACCCATAGTAACAACACACTTTCTCCATTTTCCTGCTGAGTTAACCATTTGTAGTGGCCTTCTATTACTTCCTCTTCAACCTCATGTGTGCTTTACAGGCCCTGTTCCTCTGATATGCCATGTACTTTCAGGCACCCCTTTAAATAGCGTCAGACCAGGCTCAAAACAGTTGATAATTGAAACAGTCTCAGTCTCCTGGGCAGCCCAGAAACAAAACTAAAACAGCAGCACCCCATCAGTAGGCACCTGCCTACAAGGGATTTCTACCACTGGCTGACTTACCCATTCTCAGCACGGCACACTGTCACACTCTCTCTTCACACAAAGATCCCCATCCCAACCATCCACACACATGTCAGCTCTACTGGTCCAAACACTGGTGTCAGGTTTGCTTCACACACCTGCCATGCCTGTGCTGGTTGCCTTCATCACACACACACTCCATGTCTGCACATTGCTGATCACTCTTTGCACTCAATACCTCACACACATTCTACTGCTGTCAGTGCTGTCCTTCACACTGCTGCTGTGCTTCATATCTAGCTCTCTGCATGACTCCCCCCATAATCCCCCCCCCCACTACACATCACTGCTACTATTTCTCTGAACCCCCCTTCTTACCTCCAAATACAGACACGCTACTACTGTTGACAGACAGCTACACATATTATTAGTGCTCCATACCCCACACCAGCCCCTGAGTGTTTTGCACCACCCTCATATCCTCTGTATACAGCTCCTCTGCACATACACACACAGCACCCCTGTCCCCCTCCCAAGATACACATACTGCTGCTGCCTCTACTGTATACCCCCTGCCCTGTCATACATTCACATAACATGGCTCCTGGCTCCTTTACACATACATCCTGTCTTCCTCATTGCAGCTATCCTGCACACTGACACCACTCCTTTGCACACCCTTGAACCCACCAACCTCTCCCCAGTCCTGGTTCCCTACACTTTTTTCTGTATTATCCTTCTGTTCCCAGTACCCCTGCATACACACACAGGCATACTATCACCAAATATTGCAGATGGACCAGGGAAAGAACAAAGGGAATCAACACAGAAAAGCCTAATGACATCCATCCTTCCACAAAGCTGCACCACCTACCCTTTTAGTCCACACCAGACGTAGTGTCAGGGTCTGGACTTGAACCCATAACCTCTGCTGTGTTAGGTAATGTCACTTCTTGATGAGCTACCTGGAATGCTGGACAGTTCCCTGGACAATTCCTTGAATGATTCTGTCTTGAACCTTGATTTTCTTGAACCCTGAACTCTTTGCTCCCATGAACTTCCTGATTTAAGCCATGTCGCTGCACTTCCTTTTTGCCAGATTACTGTGCTCTCTTCAGCCAGTATCCTGCTCCTGTCTTTCCTGCTGCCATCCATATTTTGCTACCACTCGTTATTGACCCTTGGCTTGTTCCTCGACTACGCTTCTGCCTGATCCCAACCTGCAATTACTCATTATGGACCCTTGACATGTTTACTGACTACGCTTCTGTTTAATCCCTACCTGCTTATCTGTTACTGGACCCCGGCTTACTCACATCCTGGGGACCACGACCTGGTACTAACATGCAGCAAATTCATCTCCACCATCAGGAGCTCTGGTGAACAGTGGTTAGTACTTAGACTTTGTACCCCAGATGAGCCCACGTCATTCACCCGGGTGACTGCCTGTGTACCTATCCTTCTGTTTCCTAGTAGTTCGCTACTGCTATAGCAACTGGTCTTCAAGCTTGACCCCTGATCATGAAACAGTCTCTGTTATCACTATGGGCGTCCGCAGGTAGGGGCAAGGGGGATCAAGTGCCCCCCCCGGCAGGGCTGGTGCTATCTATAGGCAAGTGTGCACAATCAGTCGGGGGCGCCGAGCTGCATGTCCCAGGGCTGGGAGTCACATACACAACATGGAGTGTCAGGGAGTGCTGGTGTTTGCAGCCCCTGAGCTGAGGGGAGGCAGCGCGGCCAGAGGCAAGGAATACAAAGCTCTCCCGCTACCTGCCTGTTACCTTTCACCTGCTGCCTGGACAGCGTCTGCTAATGCTCAGCCCATCCAGATCACTGATGATCTTGGCTCAGACTGATGGCTGTGTGTGCTCTGCCTGGACATGTGTGAGAGGCTGAATGCTCCCTTCTGGATAGGGGCACCCAAGAACACTCACCGCATGGGGCCCCAGTCTCATCTGAGCTGCTTGGCCTGTGCAGCTGTTGTTTGAGCCTTCGATCTGCCTTTTCTGGGGTTAGTAATCCATTTAATTCTCCCTAATGTCATCTGAAACTTGCAATATAGAAATTGATTGGAGGGGAGTTCTCCATACTAATGATTGTGTGTGTAATGTATGGGGTGTAATGTATCTGTGTGTATGGGGGTGTAATGTATCTCTGTGTATCGGGGTGTAATGTATCTGTGTGTATGGGGGGTGTAATGTACCTGTGTGTATGGGGGTGTAATGCATCTGGGTGTATGGGGGTGTAATGTATCTGGGTGTATGGGGGTGTAATGTATCTGGGTGTATGGGGGTGTAATGTATCTGGGTGTATGGGGGTGTAATGTATCTGGGTGTATCGGGGTGTAATGTATCTGGGTGTATCAGGGTGTAATGTATCTGGGTGTAATCTGTGTGTATGGGGGGTGTAATGTATCTGGCTGTAATCTGTTGTATGGGGGTGTAGTGTATCTGGGTGTATCTGTACTATGTCTGCAGTCTCTGACCGTGATAATGACAGTTGAAAAGGGGCGGGGCATGGGTGACCTTAAAATGATGCCCCCCCCAAAAAAAAAGTTCTGCGGAAGCCCATGGTTATCAATCTTATATAGTTCCTGCTGTCACCACTTCAAACTCCTTCCTCCAAGATCCTATCTGTTAGGAATGAGCAAAACATTTTGTGGAACTTGATTTCCCAGTGGAAAATGCTGATTTTGTATTCCACACAATTTTGACAAACTTTCCCTCTTATTTTTCCTATAGCTACAGTACCTGCCCACCATCATACCCTTTGCTCTTCTCTATGACACATATCTCCAGCTGCCATACCCTCATCACTGCTTTCCTGTACCAACTGCCTACTGCCATACCCTCCACACTTCTCTCCTTCACATACTTCCCTCCATCATACCTTCTGCACTCATGTCCTTCACATATTACAATATTTTTAGGATGCCCAACCTTGCCCGTTCTTGAACAGGCATACTTTTGCTAGGCATATGTATATTGAATTACTGTGACACTTTTTAGAAGTGTTGTTAATATGGATCACATATTACCTCATGTTCTTCCCCTGCTTTAGCCTTTTCAAGTGTTTTTACCTTGTGAAAAAAATGAATACAATATGTATTAAAAAGGATACCTCAAAACAAAGAAGAGAGAATATTATTCTCTACTGAATGAAAAGCTTGACATGGCTGCTGTCCTCTGCAGTGACTGGATTCAGTTTAATATTGTAATAAAAAAAGAAAAAGATATTAAAGAATTCCACTCAAAAATTGGATTATTGTACTTACCATAAAGTCCATTTCTTGTACAGTAGTTTATTATATTACAGGGATTAAATAACTTTTGGGTTATACTGCTGCCTACAGGAAGATTAGAACACTGGCAAAAAAAAAAAGTGTTGGCCTAGTATCACTTAGGGGTGTGCATCTTCACTGACCTCACAATTCGATTCGATTACGATTATCCTGTCCGCGATTCGATTCGATTCCGCGATGCATCACGATTACTGCGTTCGGTTTTCATCCAAAAAATTAAAGCGGTCAGAAGAACTCAATTTTTTTATATTGTTTTTTTTTTTTCTAAGAAAAGGTAACACTCCCTGCATGTAGCAAGTGTAAATTACAGCAGACAACTTATAGAGGAGTTCCAGACTGCCCCCAAAATACTACAAGAGAGGGTCAAAGACTGCAGACATGATACAGGAGAGGGTCAGAGACTGCAGACATGATACAGGAGAGGGTCAGAGACTGCAGACATGATACAGGAGAGGGTCAGAGACTGCAGACATGATACAGGAGAGGGTCAGAGACTGCAGACATGATACAGGAGATGGTCAGAGACTGCAGACATGATACAGGAGATGGTCAGAGACTGCAGACATGATACAGGAGATGGTCAGAGACTGCAGACATGATACAGGAGATGGTCAGAGACTGCAGACATGATACAGGAGATGCTCAGAGACTGTAGCCATGATACAGGAGATGGTCAGAGACTGTAGACATGATACAGGAGATGGTCAGAGACTGCAGACATGATACAGGAGATGGTCAGAGACTGCGGACATGATACAAGAGAGGATCAGAGACTGCGGATATGATACAAGAGAGGGTCAAAGACTGTGAGCAATGTCCTCATAACGTCCCCCCAAACGATAATATATGCCATTTCATTAATTATGGTTTATGTATGTCTTATTGTCTTAGTGATTGATTCACATCACAACTTCATTGATACCGCTTTTTTTGTATGATTTATGGTTTCTCTCATCACAGATCCCACACATGCAACGCTGCATGTGTGGGGTCAGTGATGAGCAAAACCATAAATCATACAAACAAAAAGTTATTAATGAAGTTGTGATGTGAATCAGTCACTAAGACAATAAGACATACATAAACCATAATTAATGAAATGGCATTGTCACTTGTTAGGTCAACCATCAAGTTTATTTATTTTAAAGTAACTTACTTGTGCATACAGTAACTAACGATTGCTGCAGGAGCCAGAGAGGAGACTACCTGCCTCCAATGAGGGAAACACAATGCCAGTCGAGTGGCAGAACCCGGGGGTGCTCAGGAAAGTAGCACTGGGTCTAAGTGTCAGGGGCGCGGGGGACTGCAGTGTCCACCAGCCGACAGCCGCACAGCACAGAACGCCAGGGGATGGAACAAGGGGGCCAACCATGTAGCCTTGATGCTACCCGGGGAAAGCGGCAGCACCAGCACCAATGCAGTCAGCCAGGGAGAGCGGAGGAAACCTCTCGCGGCTCGACTTCCGGGTTCCAGGAGCTACGGTCACCTGACCAGCCGTGTCACACCTCACACAGGCTCCAGCGAACACTGTGTTTCCCGACGTGGCTGGGGATGACCTCATCGAAAGGGGGGCACGGCTAACGCCCACGGCTCAGTGTGGAGAGGCATAGCGCGGCGTGCAGATAGATGAGGTCATTTAAAAATAGATTTTTAGCGGTCGTAGCATCGATGCCGAATCACAGACGGCCGAATCGCGATGCATCGATGCTGCGATTAAATTCAACACCCCTAGTATCACTCCCTCTACCCCAAGTTTACCTTGGTTTTGTGGAAAAATATTATCAAGAGCATTACCATACAAACAGAGGGTTGGGACCTGTGTCCTTCAATGAACTACAAGAATTAGATTTTATGGTAAGGGACACAGGAACTTATATTGTGTTGGTATTTCCAAAAGCAGGCCAAATAAGAGGTGGGAAACAGCAACAAAACACTATCACGCTCTCGAAAAACAACATAACTAGGGACTGCCTGCAGCATAAAGGGCCACCTAAAGGACCTTATACCCAAAACTGTAATCAGATAAGGCCTGAACATTTCCCTGGTAAAACTTGGAGAATAAGTGAACAGAAGATCAGGTGGCAGCCTTGTAAATCTCTGAAACAGTTACTGATGCCCAAAAGACCACTGAGAAATGGTGGAACGAGAAACAGGTTCCCATTTGTGGAGAGAATATCACGAATAAAAAAAAGAGATTCAATCTTTCCAATGGAAGCAGTGATTGCAAGGTAGACATGCACTAAATCCAAACAATGAAGATAGATTTCCTTCTGATGAACTGGAGCTGGATAGAGTGACAGAAGCATTGCCCTGGTTGAGGTAAATAGCCAAAACTACCTTAGGTAGGCAAGGATGTCTACGCCCCTTATCCTTGTATAGGATCAAAATAGTTTTCCATGTGCCATGTGCCATGGCAAGACATCTGGTTCCTCCCTGATGGCTGATGTAGGCCACTGCTCTTTTATTTTCTGACCAAATCCTGATTGACTGACCCTCCAGTTAGCGTGGAGACAAACATATTGCCCAAAGAATCATTCCAGAATGTTGATCGGTGGACAAGATTCCTTGACAACAAAGCCCCGTTGGTTCAGTTATAAAGGACTCCTTTCTAGTCTGACAGGCTATCATCCATTTTGAGAATTTTCCAAGAGACTGGTAGAAAGGACCCAAACTCCAGAGCAGGATTTCTGAGCCACCAGGCCAGGGACAACCTGGTCCTCAGTGCTAAGCAATTAGGTCTGTCTGGACTGGACACTCTTGTGTTGAAGAGGTCTTGAATGAAGTTGTACAAATGGGATTTAGGGATGAGCCGAACACCCCCCGTCTGGTTCGCACCAGAACTTGCAAACAGGCAAAAAATTTGTACGAACATGCGAACACCATTAAAGTCTATGGGACACGAACATGAAAAATCAGAAGTGCTCATTTTAAAGGCTTATATGCAAGTTATTGCCATAAAAAGTGCTTGGGGACCCAGGTCCTGCCCCAGTGGACAATGCAAAAAAAGTTTTAAAAACGTCCGTTTTTTGGGAGCAGTGATTTTAATAATGTTTAAAGTGAAACAATAAAAATGAAATATTCCTTTAAATATCGTGACTGGGGGTGTCCTTAGTATGCTTGTAAAGTAACGCATTTTTCCCGTGTTTATAACAGTACCACAGCAAAATGACATTTCTAAATGAAAAAAAGTAATTTAAAACTGCTTGCGGCTGTAATGTATGGTCGGGTCCCAGCAATATAGATAAAAATCATTGAAAAAAATGGCATAGGTTACCCCCCTCCCAGTCCATTACCAGGCCCTTTTTGGTCTGGTATGGATATTAAGGGGAACCCGGCACCCAAATTTTAAAAAACAATTGTGTGGCAGCCTCCCCAAAATCCATACCAGGTCCTTCAGGTCTGGTATGGATATTAAGGGGAACCCTGTGCCAAAATGTAAAAAAAAATGGCATAGGGGTCCCCCCCAAAATCCATACCAGGCCCTTCAGGTCTCTTTTTTAAAAACTCGCATAGGGGTCCTCCCCAAAATCCATACCAGACCCTTATCGGAGCACGCAACCTGGCAGGAAAAGAGGGGGGTGATAGAGCGGCCCACCTCCTGAACTGTACCAGGCCACATGCCCTCAACATGGGGAGGATGCTTTGGGGTTGCCCCCAAAGCACCTTGTCCCCTTGTTGATGGGGACAAGGGTCTCATCCCCCCAACCCTGTAAACACCTATCTAGCCAATTACTCTATATCCAATCAGGCAGGCCCTTGCACTATATAATTGATGGAAGATCTAAAGGAGATTGTACAATCAGATTGTATAGTGTATGGCCACCTTTATACACCTAAAATTACTAGTGCATTTGGGGCGTGGCCAAGATGGCGGCGGAGTAGGACGCACTGTTGAGGAGCTCTGTTTCCAGCGGGGGAATCTTATCCTGTTTTATATGCCCTGAGACCCCTGAGGTCTGCTAATATACCCTTAGACTGTTTATGTTGAGGAATGAGACGAACGGGGCACAAATCTAAGGCACAACAGAGGGTGAACGCTCCCAGATCATCTAAGTCTCAGGGAGAGACGGCGCCGCACGTGGCAGGCAGACACAGCATGGCTTCCCAAATGGAGACCGCTCCTCCAGCGCTCTTGGAACAGAGCAACTTCGATGCCCTCATGCGGGCGATCACTGGATGCCAGTCATCTCTGTCAGATCTAACTACCAAGATAGATACGGTCCAGCTGGAGGTCGGTCGGATTCGACAGGACTTCGATAAAATACGCCAGAGAGTTACGGAGACGGAGAATCGGCTCGGTGATACAGAGGACACGGTCCGAGATCATACAGCCTCCCTGCATACCTTGCAGATAAGAGTCAGAACCCTGGAAGCCAGATCCGAAGACGCGGAGAATCGAAACCACCGGAACAACCTCCGAATCGTGGGACTTCCGGAGGGTTCGGAAGGCCAAGACCCGGTTCTCTACATGGAGAGACTCCTCCGCACGCTTTTCCCACAGGCGGCCTTCTCGTCCTTCTTCGCGGTGGAGAGAGCACACAGGATGCCCCCCCAGCGAGGGCCACCGGGATCCCCGCCGCGTACATTCATATTCTGGCTCCTAAATTTTCGTGATCGTGACCTAATCCTCAGAGAAGCCAGGAAGATGCAGGAGATCAGGCACGAATCAGCCCGCCTCATGTTCTTCCCGGATTTTTCGGTGGATACACAAAAGCTAAGGAGGTCATTCGATGATGTGAAGAGGGCTCTCCGGGCAAAGGCTATTAAATATAGTATGTTATTCCCGGCACACCTCAGGGTACAAGACGGTGAGACCACAAGATTTTTCACCTCGCCAGGAGAAGCATCGCAATGGCTGAATACTCTCCCGCCTCGAACTGTGAATTCCCTGTGTCTGCTCCTGCTTACTGCTTCAATCCTGTGAGTAACGTCTTGCTCTCCCTTTCTGCTTTCAACCCTGTCCTGTGTCACCCATGCACTAACTGTATGCGAATGCCCTATTACCTCGGCATATGCCTTCCACTAGCCTTTTGATTATACTCCCCCTCCATTTTGTCCGATATCAACACCTGAAGGCCTAACGCTCCCTGGAACGAAATGGAGGGGATTGTTTGTACCCCTGTGTCCATTGATAGCTTACTAAGTTGTGCAAGACTCTTTTTACTTCCAGCATGGGGACAGGAGATTGCCTTTATGGGTACTGATGTATATAAATGAAGGACTGGAGTATATACTGCTAATATTACTTTCACCTTAAATCTGCTCCTCGCTGGACTGGGACATGTTACACTTCAGTACCCTTAAGCTCCTGTGATATGCACGAAATAGCACTCTGGAGCCCCCCCTATAATAATTATTTTTTATTTTTTCTTCTTTTTCTTTCCCCATCGTTGGAGGCATCTCCTCCTGACAAGTTGTAACTACACGCTCCCTGTTACAACGGAGCGACTGTGCCTTTTTTTTTTTTTCTGTGTGTTCTTTTTTTTTTTTTTTTTCTTCTTTTGGTCATGACCCCAGATAGTCGTTGACTATGATTTGGTTCGGGATACTAGCACAACCCAGTTTGGGAGGGTGTGTGGGGAGGGGGGAGGGGGGGAGTTGGAATGGGTTAAATATGTTCTTAGTTCTGATGAAGGAATGTTTAAGTAACTGTGCCACTATGGATGCTGACTGTGTTGTCTCTGTTTACTATGTGGGGAGGTTGTGGTGGGGGGGAGTGTGGATTGTATCCTGGGATCCAGGTGCACTACTATGCTGGCTGGCTGTGCCATGGCGTATTAATTTCTACTTGCAAATATGGCCCCTTTAACAATTATATCGTGGAATGTCCGGGGACTTAATTCCCGGATAAAGCGCTCTCTGGTTTTCAACTTTCTGAAAACACACCGCCCTGACATATGTATTTTTCAGGAAACCCACCTAACAGGGAGCAGAATTCTTGGGCTTAAAAAGCCGTGGGTAGGGCACTATTACCATGCCACCTACTCCTCTTACGCCAGAGGGGTGAGTGTGCTCATCCACAAATCCCTCCCATTTAGATTGGTTGATCTGCACCTGGATCCCGGGGGAAAATTTGTAATTATGAACGCTGTCATTGCAAATACACCTATGGCAGTGGTGGGATTGTATATCCCCCCTCCAGCATCTTTAACAATTTTAAACACAATTACCCAAAGGTTAACCAACATGTCAGTGAATAATGTGGTGATAGCAGGGGATTTCAATATGCTTCCATGCACAGCATTAGATAAGATGTCGCCAGGAGGGGCCAGTGATTCCCCGCTGTCTCGATGGGCAGACACATTCGGATTCACTGATGTTTGGCGGTGGAAGCACCCCTCCCTGAGAAGGTATACATGCCAATCCGCCACCTATGCAGCTATGTCCAGAATAGACTTAGTGTTTGTCAGTGGATCGTTTTTGCCAAAAGTCCAGGAGGTATCCATTCTACCAAGGGGGATATCTGATCACACCCCTATCCTGCTCCGCATAGGTGTCTACCAGGCCCCCGCCGACTGTCTGTGGCGTCTGTCCCGCTTTTGGATATCCGATGAGAGAGTGGCCCCGGAGGTGGAGGAACACATTACAGACCTGTGGAATGAGAACCCCCCTGCCACTGACCCACCATCTAGTTGGGACGCTTTTAAAATGCAGGTGCGCAGTTACTATCAGCAGAAGATAGGGCAGGTTAGACGTAAGGCAGGAGAGGAACTGGTGGTCGCGGAAAAGAGGACGGTTGAACTTGAGCAATCATACGTGAACACCAAAGATGAGGCGACCCGGAGGGACCTGCAGTGTGCCCTCCGTGAGGTAATGCTTTTAAGGACTATGTCAGCCAAGAAAATGTTACTACACCAGTCACAAAGAGTGTTTGAACAGGGTGAGCGGACGGGCCGACTTCTGGCGGGGTTGTCTAAAGAGCACTCGGCTATGCCAGGTATTGCTAACATTAAAAACTCTCAAGGGCAAATAATCTCTGACCCTGGAGGCATTAATGCCTGCTTTGCCTCCTTCTATAGGGACCTATATTCCTCCAGGGTCGGATATTCTATAGACGAACTTCAAACTTATCTGGAGAGAGTTGAACTCCCTGTGCTGACGGAGGAGACCCGTGGGAGTCTGGACGCTCCGCTCACTCTCAAAGAAATACAGCAGGCTATCGGCTCTATGCAGGCCGGAAAAACACCGGGCGACGATGGTCTGCCGGCGGAGTTCTATAAGGCCCATGTAGATACATTGGCCTGCAGACTGTTGGAAGTGCTGGAGGCCTCATTTAAAACCTCTTCTCTCCCCCCCTCGATGTTGACAGCGGTTATAGTGGTCATCCACAAGCCTGGAAAGGACCCAGAGTTGTGTTCCTCATATAGACCCATTTCGCTGCTCAATGTGGACGCAAAGATCCTCGCGAAGGTGTTGGCCAATCGTCTAAATAGAGTTATCCTAGCCCTGGTTCACAGGGACCAAAGTGGTTTCATGCCAGGGAAAGGTACAGATATTAATCTGAGAAGGTTATACACTGTGCTGGCGGGGGTCCCGGCGGGGGAGGATACTGCAGCGGTCGCCTCGTTAGACGCGGAGAAGGCCTTCGACTCGGTGGAGTGGGAATATCTATGGCTCGTTCTTCAAAAATTTGGTTTTGGGCCCAAATTCATAGCCTGGCTGAGGATGCTGTATTCAGCCCCCTCGGCTAGAGTCCGTACAGGTGATATTCTCTCACCAGCCTTCCCACTCCACCGAGGAACCAGACAGGGCTGCCCTCTGTCTCCGGCTCTTTTTGCGCTGGCGATTGAGCCGTTGGCAGAGCTTCTGCGGTCCGCTGATGAGGTCCGGGGCATTTCTTTCCCCCCCCCTGGTCGAGAAGGTATCTCTATATGCGGACGATATGCTGCTATATTTGCAGGATGTCCACCGCTCACTGCCCGCAGCTTTAGCCATTATAGACAGATTTGGACACTTCTCTGGGATAAGGATAAATTGGGACAAATTGCTCCTCTTCCAGTTGACCTCGGGAAAACAAATAGTAGCCCCACAGATTCCTTTACAAGTAACGACTAGATTTAAATATCTAGGCATATATGTTCAACGCGATCTCAAAAAGTACCTAGAGGGTAATTTATACCCTGTTCTCCAACAGTTATCACTTAAATGCGGGGTGTGGAAGAACCTTCCCCTTACCCCGGTTGGTAGAGTCAACCTTATCAAAATGACCTTTCTCCCTAAATTTCTGTATGTGTTTAGACATGCCCCGATTCCTATTCCCAATGCCTTTTTTGTTAAATTAGATCGCATAATCACTACATTTATTTGGGCGGGTTCGGTTCCCCGGGTGGCGAAATCAAAACTCCAGCTCTCCCTTACAGAGGGAGGACTGTCCTTACCAAATTTTAAAAAGAACTATTGGGCTGCACAATTGGTTACTGTAAGATGGTGGTTCACTCAGGACAAGTCAAACCCAGCGGTGAACTTGGAGGCGGCCATCTTGGGATCTTATTCCGAACTTACCAACCTAGTATACCGTGGTCCCAAGTATAGCTCACAAGTGACTACTCCCATGAGAACTACACTATTAGCCTGGAAAACAGTCACCAATTGCTTAGTAGAGGGGGGCGCTATGTCCCCTCACACTCCGCTCTGGGGTAATCCCAATCTGCGACATCTTGGATCTGTTCCGGACCCACAAATTTGGGCCAGATTTCAGATAACCAAATTAAAACACATTATATTAGGGGGAAGGCTTCTATCTTTAGCAGAACTCAGGAGAGTGGATGTACTTCAGATATATCCAGCTTAGGCACGCTGTGAGGGCCCAGTTCCCGGACGGGATTGTTATTGCTGTCAACTCGGTCGAGTCCCTTCTAATGGCGGAAGAGATAGATCGCACATTATCCTCTATATATATGAGGCTCACGTGCAGGAAAGATGCTAACACAGCTAAACTCATTGAGGCCTGGAAAAAAGATATACCTGCCTTAACGGAAGAGGATTGGACGGAGGGCCTACAGCAATGCATTCCGCTTATGATATCAGCCAGAGATCGCTTTGTCCAATTAAAATTTTTACACAGAGTATATTATACCCCTGCTAGGCTTTCCAAAATATATCCGGCGGCGATGGACACGTGCCCCAAATGCAGACAGTCGGTGGGTACCTTTATACATATGGTGAATGGGAATGCCCCCTCATTCAGGTATTCTGGCGGACAGTGATTGCTGAAGTGAACACTGTGGCAGGTCTCAATCTGGAGGGTGATCCCCTGATATTCTTACTGGGTATCACTGATAACCTTAAAACGACCAAACATAAGTCATTATTTGTCTTTTATGCGGCATACTACGCCAGGAAAGCGCTACTCTTGAAGTGGAAGGTGCCAGATCCCCCTCAACTGTCAACATGGAGGGCGCTTATAAACAAGGTCTTGCCCGTGTATAAACTTACGTACATGGGCAGGGACTGCCCTCAAAAATTTGAAAAAATTTGGGCGCCCTGGATTCAGGCCAGGCATATCACGGTGTAGATGGATAGACTGGGATACATAAGGTATGGACTCAGGAGATAGAGGACGCTGGAGTTTATGGATGGTGGCGGAGCATGGCGCGACCCCCCCCTGGGGTCTAGGAAAGGTTCAGCCTGGTGAATAGATGGTGTTCTCTCCCCCCCTCCTACACACTCTCTTCGCATCCCTTCTGTGTTTTCCTTCTTCACTCTTCTTTGTGTACATGTCTGCGCCCCCTTCTCTCCGTCCCCTTCCCCCCCCCCTATCCTTTGTGTTGATATGGGAACTAAGCCAGATAGGTACATCCTATACAGGTGCTGATGTACCTGTTAAACATACTGTGGGTATTGTCCTGGTGGGGGTTGGGGGAGGGCTTGGGGAAGATTGTGGTGGATATACTGTATGAAGGGTAATTTGATTATGATTGATGAACTTAGAGTAACAAGAAAGTCATTGTTGATTCTGTCGGATGGATGTATACTAATGTGATTACTACTGATCTCATGTATAATGTCTTAATACTTCAATAAACATTCCTTCTGTTAAAAAAAAAAAAAAAATTACTAGTGCCTTTCAGTGCCGTTAATTGGTAATGGCACACCAAACACAGAAGCAAAAACACATTTTGTCATGTGAAAAAACTAGTGGCAAATGCTGCAAAACGCACAGTAAAAAACACGCAACCCACAAAACGCCAACATGTCCCATAAGCCACATATAGTACAGCCCATTTAAACGGGCTGCCCTATGCGTGTCACAGGAAAAACGTGCCACAAAACATTTGCTCCCACTATGCTAGATGTGAATGGGGCCTGAAAGTGAAATGGGTGCAGTAACACAAGAACAATGAGGCTCCATTCACATCTGTGTGTTTCCTTGCATTTCAGAAATGCGCTTCACCAAAAATCGCAGTAAAAACCCACCAAGCTCTGCTCCAAAAAAAAGTCCTAAAGTTTATTTGGGGAGATTGCTGTGTGTAGGGGAGCACATTCAGGTGGATGCGCTGCCCTATGTGTGTGATGAGTGAAGATGCTCCAAAACACCTCCCACCTCGCCAAAAAAAAAAAATGCATGTGGGAATGTGAGTTCCGACTATGCAGAGATGTGAACGGAGCTTGACAGCTAAGTGTTTCTGTCCACTCCCTTCTATGTACTTGTTTAAAGATGGCCATACACTATGCAATCTGATTGTATATTGTGTATTTAGTGAGAAGGAGGATCACTGATTGATTGCATTTCATTTAAAAAATGTGCAGCTGGGAAGATGATGCAGGGTGTGTGCTAATGGGGTCAGCTGGTCAACTCCTTCCTGTGTCATAACCTAAAGTCTGTAAGGACGTAAGACAGAAGCAATAGATACATTTGGAATCATTGATGTAGGACCGTAAGGTACACGTCTGTAGATTTTATGGAAAGCTTTGATATTTTTGCAAAAAAAGTGCAAGAATGCTATATTGGTGCATAGGAGAGCTGAAATTTAGAAAAAAAATTTAAAAAGTGAACTTAACCTGTAGGCCGGGTTCACACTGGAACCTGCTGCTGATCGCACAGGAGCGATGTGCGTCCCTGTTCCCCATTTCAGGGACGAATCAGGGCAGAATCTATGCCTGAATTCGGCATTGAAACAGAGCCAAAGATGCACAGCATTTCTGTGCAGTGCGCTCCGCAGCCGCAACGGAGATATGTGAACCGGCTCCATAGAGAGCCAGTCACATTCTTCTGCTATGCGAATTGGATGCGGGGGAAACCCTCATCTAATTCGCACAGGTGTGAACCCGGCCTTAAGGCATAGTAAGCAATGAAATAAAAAGTGCTTGAAATTATTGAAGCAGGCAAAGAGCGGTATTGAAAACTGTTAGTTACAGGTGATAAACTTGGCCAGTAATGTGTAGGCTCATGGGTTTAAATATACATATAGTTATTAGATTTCCACATATATTAGTTTAAGCAATCTGATCCCCCCCCCTCCCCCGATTGCCTCAGCCAAGTCAATAACATCCAGACGTCCCACTCTGTGTTTGGCAGCTATGCAGTAATGCGAGGGCAGATAGTAAGGCAAAGCAGACAAGTGGATTCCACATATAGCAAAGCATAATAAAGCACTGTCTAGTGAGTCTCACAGTTCAGGAATAAAATTAACTTGTACTATGGTTGCCACCTCATCCCTTTAAACCCGAACACATATTAATTACACAGGTTCTGTGGCTGATTAAGGTGGTAGTTAAACTCACTTGGTGCCTTATCTGCATTTAATTATCCTCAGAACCTGTGTAATTCAAAGGTGTTCGGGTTTAAAGGGATGAGGTGGCAACTCTAAGAGCCCATTCACACAGGGACGACTTGTCAGGCGACCTAGTCGACTGACAAGTCGCCTCCCGTTCTGTGCTATGGAACCGTTTTAAGGGGAGCGACGCAAGTCGCTCCGACTTAGAAAAAGGTTCCTGTACGACTTCGGGGGCGACTTGGGGCGACTTGCATAGACTTCTATACAGAAGTCGTTTTGCAAGTCGCCCGGGCAGTCGTGTGCAGGTCGCCTCGGTGAGGCGACCTGCAAGTCGTGTTGCCCCTGTGTGAATGGGGTCTTACTTGTACCCAGAAATACTTATGGCAGATATGATTTTTTGCAATAGTGACAGACTCTGAGTGGCAGTAGACCAGAAAGTCCCGAAGCACTGTCCATTTGTATATCAGTGCTGGGGTTGTCTCTCACCCAACCCTAGTGTATCAGCTTCCTACTTACAGCTCTGACACTTGTAACCAGAGTTCATCACCTATTGCGAATGGCTATCAGATTATGCTGCTTAACTGCTATGTGGAGAATGCTGATCCAAAAGCCTCTTGAACTCCCAGACTGCTGGCTTAGACAAACACTGCTGTCTAGCGCTCTTTGCTCTGTGGCCTAATCGCCATCCAACACTTCTGGTGTGGCCATGGCTATGCCTGACATTGCCTACGTTGTGAAGTCAACGCCTATCGCTGATTTGCATATTCCAGCTTCGATAGGACTGAAGACATTGGGCAGACCACATGGCTGTAGGCAGGGTGATGTGAAGGGCGGGCTCGATCCCAAGCCTGGCTCTGTGTGTCCTTCAACTAAAACCGGAGAGTGCAAAATCTGGTGCAGCTGTGCATCATAGTCAATCAGCTTCTAAATTCAGCTCAATCAATTAAAGCGCAGTTCCACACAAAAATGAAACTTCCGCTTTTCGGAACCCTCCCCCCCTCCAGTGTCACATTTGGCACCTTTCAGGGGGGAGGGGGGTGCAGATACCTGTCTAAGACAGGTATTTGCACCCACTTCCGGCATAGACTCCGATGGGAGTCTACGCCACTTCCCGTCCCTCCGCGCTGTCTCCTGGGAATCACACAGCTCCCAGGAGAGAGCGGGGACCACTTGGGACGCGCAGCGCGACTCACGCATGCGCAGTAGGGAACCGGGAAGTGAAGCCGCAATGCTTCACTTCCTGATTCCCTCACCTAGGATGGCGGCAGCAGCTGCCGAGAACCGAGCGGGTTCTCGGCATCCCCTGCCGAGCCGACATCGCTGGACCCTGGGACAGGTAAGGGGCCATGTATTAAAAGTCAGCAGCTGCAGTATTTGTAGCTGCTGGCTTTTAATATTTTTTTTTTGCGTGTGGGTCGACCCCAGCTTTAAGCTTTGAGAAACAAACCTGGAGGCTGATTGGTTTCTATGTAGAGCTGCACCAAATTTTGTACTCTCCAGTTTTAGTAAATCAGCCCCTCAGAGTGGCTTGACCCCACCCCCACTTTCTCCTCACGGGAGAAGAGAGAGATACTGCACAGTGCTGGATCGAGATTGGACTCAGGTAAGTATTTAAAGGGGGGCTGGTGGGGGGGGGGTGAACACAGAAGGTTTTTTTTTGCTTTATTGCATTAAAGTAAAAAAACTTCTACATTTACAAGCCCAATTACTATGTTGTAAAGGTAGCAGTGACATCATCACTGAACTGCACCTAACCTGTACAGAGAGTAGAGCTGGGGAAGGGACCCAGCAGGTCCACCCACTACGAGCTGCCTAGACAAAACCACAGGAAAAGGGCAGATAGAGGACCAGTCATCCTGCACAGGCATTCCTCCCAACTTTTTGAGATGGGAATGAGGGACACCTAGCAGCAAAAGTATACAAGTATAGGACACACCCTTGCCACGCCCCCTTAAAGGAGAATTGTAAAAAAAAACAAAATTGGTTAAACCCACGAAAAGAAAACAAGTGCTTTTTTTTACCACTTCTATTCCTTTATATTGGCTTTTGGAATTTACAAATGCAGCAATTTAGAAATCAGATGAAAGGTTTAGCGCTGGAAAACACTTTTTGATAGATAAAAAGTGCATTTTATATACATTTATATGGATCAGACCAAAACGAGGGACAAATGAGGAGGAATGAGGGACAGAGCCCAATTGTAGGAGCAGTTACAGGAACCAATCAATGGGGCTTTAACAAGCAGCAGCTGAAAAGTAGTCTGGAATATGAAGTCCCAGCACAAAGCTGCTCACTGACTTTTAAAGGCACAGAACTACAAAACCCAGCCTGCTTTGCATGAAAAGAAGAGGATGATGGGAGAGACTATAAAATGATCTGCAGACAAGGCCCAAGCTCTGTTGTTTCCTGGATCCCATTGTGAGAAAATCACCCTGTTGCTGTGTGAAGGAATTGCGGCTTACCTTGGGGCACACAGCCTACAGCTCCAACCCAGAGGGTAAGGACGCCACCTGCTTCCAGAAAGACGCCCTGCAGCAATGCTGTATACCATGGAATCGGCCGATTCACCAGGTCAGCAGCCTGAATGCCATCGCAACACATCTGCGATTAGGAAAATCGCTTGATCGCCCTTCAGAGGATCGCTGAACGTGTACAGAATTGGTGAGGGAGCTCTTGCCTAGGTATCTCATTGCCTTTCATAAATTCCACATTTGAACACTGTGCACAAACATCTGTTACCCATACCACATAGAGGAGTGTTATATCACAAGACAGCTATCTTACCCTGTTCCTTATCACTCTGTTACATCAAGGGACCCTTGTTCTTAGAGCTCCAACTTGCAGGTGAGGATAGTGTGAGGCCTCACTTTTAGGACACTATTATTTGCTGCTCTTAAAGTGGACACGCCACTGATACCTATAGTGTATTATTCCCAATAGACTTTGAGGTATTATGGGCTCGCCCGGGGTTCCCCTTTAGTGATATTAATATCTACAATTATCATTAGCTTGCTTAAAGATTTGCTTATTACTGTTTAACACTGTACTCACTGGTGTTACTTTTGTTTTGATAATTGCCATTTATTGCTTTAACAGAAATTGTTTCAACCAAGTCCTGGCTAGTAATATGGGACTTGGCTGACTAATATTTAAACTTTAAACCTTTCTCTGGTCCAAGTAAACCTGAGAGAACAGAACTGTGACTGTGTGTTATTACTGTGTTATTCAATTAATCACATTGCTAGGTGTGCCAGAGGGGCTGGGACAGTTCTTTGGTGTTGAGAGGCAGAGTAATAGACTGAACAAACAAAAGCAGCTCATTCGGGGGTATCGCTATGCATGGGGGCTTTTCCGTTACTCTGCAATCAACATCCCCACAAGCACAAGCATGGAGCTGGCCGCTGCTATCCAGTGGTGTGGGGAAGAAGGCACCCACTCAGAGTCGAGCGTGGTGATCAAACTCTCTGGGGAGGCCTGGGCTGAGGAACAAATCAGCCAAGCTGTGAAGACGCTGTCCCCAGACAGGAAGGTGTGGGTGATTGCTTTCAAAACAGTTCGTGGGACCTCCCGCACCTATGCACTGTTAGAGTGGAGACAAGGAGTCCCTGAAAACTTCAAAGGTGCCAGTGTGCAATTGGCCAACAAGACAGAGCTTTGTATAATCCATCTGAAGGTTCCAGACGAGGGTCCTACCAGCTCCAGTCAAGCTGAGTCAACTACGGAAGAAGTTCTCTCCCTGTCACCCCTGGCCATGATCGGGCCAGAATTTTTCACCGCCATGGTAGAATTCGTATCAAAATGCCAGAAGGGCAATCCAGTGTGTTCTGGGACTGGATACTGGAAGCTAAGGATCTTCTCTGGAAAACAGCCTGTGCCCACTGGAGAAGAAGAATATGAAGTCTGGATGGAACAGGCTATGCAGGCCCTAGAAGAGTGGGACCTGCCAAAGACCCAAAAGAAGCAAGGCATCAGTGAAAATTTGCGAGGAGCCGCTGCTCAGGAACTTGAGATTTAGTAACACAATCTGTACGGCTGATGATTACCTGGACATGTTACAGGAGGAGTTTGGGTGGACAGAGAATGCAGCTGACCTGATCTATCAATTTTAACAAGCTCTTCAACACCAAGATGAACGCCTGTCTGAATACATCAGACGGCTGAACAAGATGCTATACCAGATTGTGCTAAAAAAAAGGGATGATGCCTTCTGCCACAGACTAGGCCAGAATACAGCAAATCCTAAAGGAGGCCCTACGCTCCTACCCAGTCTAGCTGCAGCTAAAGACCTCTATGGGTGTTATGTCCCTAAAATACCCTAATCTCATCAAAGTAGTGGGAGAAGAGGCCATGTTCGATGACAAGCAAGTAGCTGTTCGTCCAGCCTCTACACCTCTGGCTGAAGTTAGGTCTGTGGGGGCAGTGGCAGGGCCAATCCTAGGGTCCTAGATGTCTGGGTGCAGAAATATTTCTGGTTTCCCCTCATGGGCATGGTCATCTTACCAACTCCTCCCCTTTACAAATGTTTCTATGGCAATGACTCAAACACAGAGATGTCTTGGTTACCCTGGAATCCTCCCATGAAGAGCATACACTAATGAGACCTGGAGGGGAGTCTCTCTGATGCACACACAGAGGGCATCTGTTAGAGAGTCTGTTAGAAAGGCACGATACAAGAGATGGTCAGAGACTGCAGACATGATACAAGAGATGGTCAAAGACTGCAGCCATGATACAAGAGATGGTCAGAGACTGTAGACATGATACAAGAGACAGTCAGAAACTGCAATCATAGTACAGGAGATGGTCAGAGACTGCAGACATGATATAAGAGATGGTCAGAGACTGCAGACATGGTACAGGAGATGGTCAGAGACTGCAGACATAATACAGGAGATGGTCGGGGACTGCAGACATACAGTAGTACAGGAGATAGTCAGAGACTGCAGACATAATACAAAAGACGGTCAGAGGCTGCAATCAGGGTACCGGAGATGATCAGAGACTGCAGATATAATACAGGAGATGGTCAGAGACTGCAGATATAATACAGGAGATGGTCAGAGACTGCAGATATAATACAGGAGATGGTCGGAGACTGCAGATATAATACAGGAGATGGTCGGAGACTGCAGATATAATACAGGAGATGGTCGGAGAATGCAGACATGATCCAAGAGATGGTCAGAGACTGTAGACATGATACAAGAGACATTCAGAGACTGCAATCATAGTACAGGAGATGGTCAGAGACCAGATATACTACAGGAGACAGTCAGAGACTGCAGACATACTACAGGAGACAGTCAGAGACTGCAGACATACTACAGGAGACAGTCAAAGATTGCAGACATACTACAGAAGATGGTCAGAGACTGCAGACATGATAAAAGAGATGGTCAGAGAATGCAGACATGATACAAGAGATGGTCAGAGACTGTAGACATGATATAAGAGACAGTCGGAGACTGCAATCATAGTACAGGAGATAGTCAGAGACTGCACACATGGTACAGGAGATGATCAGAGACTGCAATCATAGTACAGGAGATAGTCAGAGACTGCAGACATGGTACAGGAGATGGTCAGAGACTGTAGACATAATACAGGAGATGGTCAGAGACTGCAGACATAGTACAGGAGATGGTCAGAGACTGCAGGCATAATACAGGAGATGGTCAGAGACTTCAGACATGATACAAAAGACAGTCAGAGGCTGCAATCAGGGTACAGGAGATGATCAGAGACTGCAGATATAATACAGGAGATGGTCAGAGACTGCAGATATAATACAGGAGATGGTCAGAGACTGCAGATATAATACAGGAGATGGTCAGAGAATGCAGACATGATACAAGAGACATTCAGAGACTGCAGATATACTACAGGAGACAATCAGACTGCAGACATACTACAGGAGACAGTCAGAGACTGCAGACATAGTACAGGAGATGGTCAGAGATTGCAGACATAGTACAGGAGATGGTCAGAGACTGCAGACATAGAACAGGAGACGGTCAGAGACTGCAGACATAGTACAGGAGATGGTCAGAGACTGCAGATATAGTACAGGAGATGGTCAGAGACTGCAGACATAGTACAGGAGATGGTCAGAGACTGCAAATATAATACAGGGGATGGTCAGAGACTGCAGATATAATGCAGGAGATGGTCAGAGCCTGCAAATATAATACAGGAGATGGTCAGAGATTGCAGACATAGTACAGGAGATGGTCAGAGACTGCAGACATAGTACAGGAGATGGTCAGAGACTGCAGACATAGTACAGGAGATGGTCAGAGACTGCAGACATAGTACAGGAGATGGTCAGAGACTGCAGACATAGTACAGGAGATGGTCAGAGACTGCAGATATAGTACAGGAGATGGTCAGAGACTGCAGATATAGTACAGGAGATGGTCAGAGACTGCAGATATAGTACAGGAGATGGTCAGAGACTGCAGACATAGTACAGGAGATGGTCAGAGACTACAGACATAGTACAGGAGATGGTCAGAGACTGCAAATATAATACAGGGGATTGTCAGAGACTGCAGATATAATGCAGGAGATGGTCAGAGCCTGCAAATATAATACAGGAGATGGTCAGAGATTGCAGACATAGTACAGGAGATGGTCAGAGACTGCAGACATAGTACAGGAGATGGTCAGAGACTGCAGATATAGTACAGGAGATGGTCAGAGACTGCAGACATAGTACAGGAGATGGTCAGAGACTGCAAATATAATACAGGGGATGGTCAGAGACTGCAGATATAATGCAGGAGATGGTCAGAGCCTGCAAATATAATACAGGAGATGGTCAGAGATTGCAGACATAGTACAGGAGATGGTCAGAGACTGCAGACATAGTACAGGAGATGGTCAGAGACTGCAGACATAGTACAGGAGATGGTCAGAGACTGCAGACATAGTACAGGAGATGGTCAGAGACTGCAGACATAGTACAGGAGATGGTCAGAGACTGCAGATATAGTACAGGAGATGGTCAGAGACTGCAGATATAGTACAGGAGATGGTCAGAGACTGCAGATATAGTACAGGAGATGGTCAGAGACTGCAGACATAGTACAGGAGATGGTCAGAGACTACAGACATAGTACAGGAGATGGTCAGAGACTGCAAATATAATACAGGGGATGGTCAGAGACTGCAGATATAATGCAGGAGATGGTCAGAGCCTGCAAATATAATACAGGAGATGGTCAGAGATTGCAGACATAGTACAGGAGATGGTCAGAGACTGCAGACATAGTACAGGAGATGGTCAGAGACTGCAGACATAGTACAGGAGATGGTCAGAGACTGCAGACATAGTACAGGAGATGGTCAGAGACTGCAGACATAGTACAGGAGATGGTCAGAGACTGCAGACATAGTACAGGAGATGGTCAGAGACTGCAGACATAGTACAGGAGATGGTCAGAGACTGCAGATATAGTACAGGAGATGGTCAGAGACTGCAGATATAGTACAGGAGATGGTCAGAGACTGCAGACATAGTACAGGAGATGGTCAGAGACTGCAGACATAGTACAGGAGATGGTCAGAGACTGCAAATATAATACAGGGGATGGTCAGAGACTGCAGATATAATGCAGGAGATGGTCAGAGCCTGCACATATAATACAGGAGATGGTCAGAGACTGCAGTTCCTATGGACGTTAGTGGATAATGGTCGATCGGCCCCCTCACCTGATCCGGCGATACAGCAACGGTTCCTCTGATCAGGAGTCAGCTCACTCTGAATTGCCCGTGGCGACTTCGCTGGGTAGCACCCAGATCTGTATTCTCGCAATGACTCCATTCCTTTCTCCACCAGGGATGGCGCTGGTACAGGAGATGGTCAGAGACTGTAGACATAACACAGGAAATTGTCAGAGACTGCAGACATAGTACAGGAGATAGTTAGAGACTGCAGGTATAATACAGGAGATGGTCAGAGACTGCAGACATGATACAAAAGACAGTCAGAGGCTGCAATCAGGGTACAGGAGATGATCAGAGACTGCAGATATAATACAGGAGATGGTCAGAGACTGCAGATATAATACAGGAGATGGTCAGACAATGAAGACATGATACAAGAGACAGTCAGAGACTGCAGATATACTACAGGAGACAATCAGAGACTGCAGACATACTACAGGAGACAGTCAGAGACTGCAGACATGGTACAGGAGACGGTCAGAGATTGCAGACATGGTACAGGAGACGGTCAGAGATTGCAGACATGGTACAGGAGATGGTCAGAGATTGCAGACATAGTACAGGAGATGGTCAGAGACTGCATACATAATACAGGGGATGGTCAGAGACTGCAGATATAATACAGGGGATGGTCAAAGACTGCAGATATAATGCAGGAGATGGTCAGAGCCTGCAAATATATTACAGGAGATGGTCAGAGACTGCAGTTCCTATGGACGTTAGTAGATAATGGTCAATCGGCCCTCTTACCTGACCCGGCGATACAGCAACGGTTCCTCTGATCAGGAGTCAGCTCTCTCTGAATTGCCCGTGGCGACTCCGCTGGGTAGCACCCAGATTTGTATTCTGGCAATGACTCCATTCCTTTCTCCACCAGGGATGGCGCTAGGCTTTGTGGCTTTCCCTCTGGTGGCGCAGGACAGCGGGGTTCTCTTTCTGATTGTGTTCTCTCAGCACTGTCCTCTCCCTCTGGAGTCCTGGGTGTACTTCCCTGAAAGCTTTCCCGGGCTCCGGGCTCTCTCTCACATTCAGCTGAGCATGCTGTGTGGGCTGCAGTTTCCGTGTTACAGTGGGGCTGCCAGTCCTCGGGACTATGTATCTCACAATCTTCTTCTCTGTTCCTTTTTCTATTCTATTTCTTCCCTGGCTGATATGAAGGCAGGGGAAGAAACATAGTGGGCGGTTGTGCTGGCAAGCGCTGCTCACTAGTACTTCAGCGCGCGCGAGGAGGAGAGGGAGAGTTAGGAGGGGGAAAGAAGAGCCCCCAGCTGCAGTGGCATCACTAGGGTTGTTGTCACCAGATGTGGTCAAACATGGTGTCACCTCCCCTTCCACCAACTATAGTCACGCCTCAGGACAGACCCCTCCACTAAGTATAGACCCCCCTCCGTCAGTGCAGACCTCCCTCAGTACAGACCTTCCTCAGTACAGACCCACCTCCATCATTATAGACCCCCTAGGACAAACCACCCCCCTCCATTAGTACAGACCACCCCACCAGCACAAACCCCCCTTGCATTAATACAGACCCCCCTCCATTAGTACAGACCCCCCCACCAGGACAAACCCGTCCCCTCCATTAGTACAGACCCCCCACCAGGACAAACCCCCCTCCATTAGTACAGGCCCCCCTCCATTTTACAGACCCCCACCAGGACAAACCCCCCTCCATTAGTACAGACCCCCCACCAGGACAAACCCCCCTCCATTAGTACAGACCCCCCCACCAGGACAAACCCCCCTCCATTAGTACAGACCCCCCACCAGGACAAACCCCCCTCTATTAGTACAAACCCCCCCACCAAAACAACCCCCCCCTCCATTAGTACAAACCCCCCTCCATTAGTACACACCCCCCACCAGGACAAACCCCCCTCCATTAGGGTACATAAAAACACCCGGCGGAAGCTGGAGAGGAAAGGACAGTGTGCAGCTACGCTGCCCGGGTGAAGAACAGATCACAGAAGGCAGGTCCTGAGTTAGACACAGAGAGGAGGAGGAGGAGAACATTTGTCAGGCATAGACTGCCCCCTTCCACGTCACTGCATGGCTGGTCTCTGTCCATACAAAGACCAGCCGCTCCGATCTCCGGCTGCTCTCCTTCTCTGACAGGAGTAGGGAGGGGGGAGGAGCTTGAGCAGCAAACACAGCGGCGGTAGCAGAGAGATCCGCCTCTCAACACAGACAAGGAGAGGAGAAGGAGGGAGGGGAGCACTCTGGCGCTTTAGCGCTCCCACCTCTCTGGCGCCCAGGAGCACTGCACCCCGCGTACCCGCCTAGGATTGGCCCTGGGCAGTGGAGCAAAACTCTAAAATAGCCCTCTTGAAGCCTCAAATGGCACAGATAATGGAGATGATGACCTTGTTGACTGCAAAAATCACCAAGGCAACTGATGAGGGTGTCACAGAGACAAGAGAGCCTCCGACTCCATCTACTGCCTCTGGCCAGATGATTAATAAAGTTTGCTTCAAATGAGGAGGAGATGGACATTATCAATGAGTATGCCCAAATCCAGTGAAGCCTAAAACTTATGCCGCGTACACACGGTCGGACTTTTCGTCTACAAAAGTCCAACGGACGCTGACGGACTAAAGCTGGCTGGTAATCCGATCGTGTGTGGGCTTCTCCGGACTTTCAACGTACTTTTTTAGCCTCAAATCCGACGTACTTTAGATTTGAAACATGCTTCAAATCTTTACGTCGTAACTACGACGGACCCCGAAATCCGCTCGTCTGTGTGCTAGTCCGACGGACAAAAAGCCACGCTAGGGCACCTATTGGCTACTGGCTATGAACTTCCTTATTTTAGTCCGGTGTACGTCATCACGTACGAATCCGTCGGACTTTTGTGTGGTCGTGTGTAGGCAAGTCCGTTCGTTAGAAAGTATGCCGCAAGTCCGCCGCAAGTCCGCCGAAAGTCTGCCGGAAGTCTGTCGGACAGGCTGTCTGACTTTTGTAGACGAAAAGTCCGACCGTGTGTACGCGGCATTAGTGCCAAAAGCTAGCGGGAAACTCCAGAGGGCCCCGGTGAAGGAGTCAACCGGGTGTCCATCTACATTAGCTAGCTCCAGAAAAACAAACAACGCAAAGAGACCGCAGCAGAAGTCCAAACCCTTGCAGAGGGCTCCCATTGTTGCCTCAGAGCGACCCAGTGTCCCACTCCCTTTGACCCATGCTCCCCGGCGTTGGAGAATCAATGTACACCAGACTACCAGTGCTCAACGGAGACTCAAGCCGGATCAGACATTCCGCAAGAAAGGAGCGCAGATACAAGCCACCGAACAGGCCAAGACTGCCATTTCCCACAAATTCCCTGCCGAGCTAGTGGGACCTTCTCCCATTGTCTCCATCCAAGTGGAGGGAATCTACCCCAAGCCCCTCCTGGATACTGGAGCTCAAGTGGAGCTTCCCCTATGATGGCTATCTACCAGTCAAGCTAACCTTCGTTCCCACCGTAGCTGGGAAAGCTGAGACATTTGATACTTTGGCAGTGGTCTGTCCTCACCCACCAGGGGCTAGTAAAAGTTCTCTCATCATCGGGACTAATACTGATCTTGTCAGAAGACTATTGACACCTCTTGTCCAAGAGCAGGACACTTCAACTACAAGTGTGCACCCCATGTTGAGACAAGCCTATCAGCGCCTGGTGCAAGAACAGAAGGCCCCAGCTGAAGGAGTGGGAAAGATCTGGCTCTTGGACCGGAGTCAGAAGGTCTGTCAAACTAAATTGGAAACAACCAGGCCCTTTCATTGTCCTTGAAGAGGACAGACAGAAAGAAGATATTGGAGTGGAGATAATTCCCAAAGTGATTTCAACCAAAGCATTGCAAAGAAGCCACAGGAGGATCTCGGTCAGTGTCTGCAACATAAGGGCCTCGCCAGTGAAGATGCCGGCTCGGATGTTACTGGGACAAGTGAATCTGGCTACCCCAGTCCCACCATCTGATTTGGTGAGGGGAGAAAAGGATAGGGTCCCTGTCGAGGAGTTCTATCCAAAGAACACTCCTCTCTCACCTGAATGGAAAGAAAGAGCCAAGACTCAGCTCCTGAGATGGCAGGCTGCATTCTCGAAGAGTGAATTCGATGTAGGGTGTGCAAAGAGCGCCCAACACCAGATCCATCTACAAGAAGACAAGCCGTTCAGAGAGAGAGCCCGACGTATTTCTTTAGGGGACTTGGAAGACCTGCGTGTACAATTGGCAGAATTGAAAAGAGCAGGTATCATCCGAGAGTCCCGAAGTCCATACGCTTCTCAGATAGTGGTGGTACAGAAGAAGAATGGGTGATTGAGGCTGTGTGTCGACTACAGAACGCTGAACAGAAGGACCATTCCCGACCAGTACACCACCCCACGGATAGAGGACACCTTGCCGAGCCTATCAGGGGCAAAATGGTTCAGCATGCTGGACCTGAAGAGCGGGTACTATCAAATCAAATCGGATCAAAGGAACATTTTCCAACAAGTCGTTTTGAGAAAAGTCGATCATTATCCCGCGTACACACGACCGGACTTTACGGCATACTTTTCCCGGCAGACTTTTCGACTGACTTTACGACAGACTTTCCGAATGAACGGACTTGCCTATACATGATTAACCAAAGTCCGACGGATTCTTACGTGATGACGTAAGACCGGACTAAAACAAGGAAGTTCATAGCCAGTAGCTAATAGCTGCCCTAGCGTCGGTTTTTGTCCGTCGGACAAGCATACAGACGAGCGGACTTTTCGACTGGACTCAAGTCCGTCGGATAGATTTGAAACATGTTTCAAATCTAAGTCCGTCAAACTTTTGAGAAAACAAAGTCCGCTGGAGCCCACACACGATCGAATTGTCTGACGAAATCCGGTACGCCGGACCAAGTATGCCGTAAAGTCCGATTGTGTGTACGCGACATTAGATTGACTTTTCTGGAATGTCACGGTCATGTGACATTTTGATCCATCTGTGGCCAGTTTAAGGCCATGTTTTTATACTTGTGGTAGGGGGAGGGGAGTAAAAAAAACACACAGATGGCCTGCATTTTTACCACCCTTTAACTTCTCACAACTAAGCTGTAAAGGCAGCGGAAGGGGGTATACACTTTCCAGAGTGCCATCCCCCTATTGTGCTTAGTGGGCAGTATTCCCTACTGTACTCAATACAGTTGTCTAAATGGGGTCATGCTGCAACCGAATGCAATGCAAGTTATTGTGGAATGGTGGTGTAGGTTTTTAGGGGTAAAACAAATGGTGAGGAGAGGATATAATGCCACGCATCACTGTCTAAACAAGCCGTATCAAAATAGGAACGAAAAGAAGAAAATATTGGGACTTTTTGGTGCTTCATATAAGAAGCTCATTAAAAAGCCATAATAAATATATGTGCAGACACATATGGATTGGAAAATATTTTGGGAAACACTTGTTATACCCCCAGGATAGTCTTAAAGAGCCTAAACATCATTCAAACATTGGGTCATCAAATTTGAGTTGAGCTGTCTATGATCCCCATAAGTGGTCTCCTAACAACTTTAGAACATAGACATGAGAACAGCCAGTCACATACGTCTATGGTAGGACATGAGTTGACATAAAATTGCAATGGTAAAGGATACTTTAACAACAATTATAAGAAGCAGATACGGATGTATATTGAATATTTGATGCTTTATTGTGCGAAAAATATATTGAACTAGAGCTCTTGTCTAGAGGAGAGATGTTTTCCCCCTTTCAGGAACCTGGTTACTTTTTCTGACACATAAAAGCACAAGAGGCAGAGTAATATCATTTGCACGCTTCACACAGAAGCTGATTCAGCCAGAGAAAAAGCACAGACAGAAACATTCTTATGTCTGTTGGTTAATTAGTACTAACACAGTCACCTATTGTTTTCCCTTCATCTCGAACTACGCTGAGATATTATTGGCAAAGCTTGAGAAAAAAAGGAAAGTAATAAAACATGATGGATGATGTAAAAAAATAAAATTAATTAATTCAATTTCACTATAAGAACATCAAACAAAAATAGAATCAAGCTCTGCTATTACGTAACGTACATACATGATTACTGTGAGTTCAGAACAGTGGCTCAGTGGCCTTGCAGCACTGGCCTCCTGGGGTCTACTCTCACCTTTGGCAATAAGAAGTCTATTTATAAAGAAGTGTGTATGTATGTGTGTGTGTGTGTGTGTGTGTGTGTGTGTGTATATATATGTGTGTGTGTGTATATATATATATATATATATATATATATATATATATATATATATATATATATATATATATATATATATATATATATATATATATTACAGTGGGGACGGAAAGTATTAAGACCCCCTTAAATTTTTCACTTTGTTATATTGTAGCCAATTGCTAAAATCATTTAAGTTCATTTTTTTTTTCCTCATTAATGTACAAACAGCACCACATATTGAGAGAAAAACACAGAATTGTTGACATTTTTGCAGATTTATTAAAAAAGAAAAACTGAAATATCACATGGTCCTAAGTATTCAGACCCTTTGCTCAGTATTTAGTAGAAGCACCCCTTTGATCTAATACAGCCATGAGACTTATTGGGAAAGATGCAACACATTTTTCACACCTGGATTTGGTTATCCTCTGCCATTCCTCCTTGCAGATCCTCTCCAGTTCTGTCAGGATGGATGGTAAACGTTGGTGGACAGCCATTTTTAGGTCTCTCCAGAGATGCTCAATTGGGTTTAAGTCAGGGATCTGGCTGGACCATTCAAGAACAGTCACAGAGTTGTTGTGAAGCCACTCCTTTGTTATTTTAGCTGTGTGGTTAGGGTCATTGTCTTGTTGGAAAGTAAACCTTCGGCCTGGTCTGAAGTCCTGAGCACCCTGGAGAAGGTTTTAGTCCAGGATATCCCTGTACTTGGCCGCATTCATCTTTCCCTCGATTGCAACTAGTCGTCCTGTCCCTGCAGCTAAAAAACACCCTCACAGCATGATGCTGCCACCACCATGCTTCACTGTTGGGACTGTATTGGACAGGTGATGAGCAGTGCCTGGTTTTCTTCACACATACCGCTTAGAATTAAGTAGGGCTGGGAAAAAAATCGATTTGAATCTTGAATCGAGTTGAGAGGTCAAATCGATTCAAATCTTCTTCAAATCAATTTTTTTTTAGATTTTTTTTTTCACCAGCACCACGCCGGTCCTGAGGAGCTGCGGGCACGATTTTTCAGGCGAGGCCGCGGCTTCGGCCTAGTCCGCAAGGCCGGACGCTGTGGGTAGGCGGGGTAGTGGGCGAGGCTTAGATCTGTTGGTGGAGCGCCGCTGTGTATGGGAGGGCTGTGATGTCAGGAGGAGGAGGGGGGTGGGGAGATCACAGGGACAGTCCCGGCCTGCAGAGAGAGGGAGAAGGGAGGGTGAGTGCTGGCTGTATGTGTGTATTAGTGTACTTCATGAGATAGCCACAGAATTTGTTCTCCCTGTGATCACTGCAAGAAAGAATCATCCATCAGAGGAGAGAAGTCACATCCCATTCCATATATCCACCCTTCTTATATTACATTACATCATTACCATACATCATCACACAGCACTGTGCTCAATATATATGACATCACCGCCATATGACATCACACAGCAATGTGCTCATTGCCTCATTATACATTACATCACCGCCATATGACATCACACAGCACAACAAATTTTGTTTGTTGATGCACTTTAATATAATAATTAAAAAAAAATCAGATTCGAATAGTGAATCGAGTTTTTTATAAGAAAATCACAGATTTTTTTGGGGGGGAAAATCTCCCAGCCCTAGAATTAAGGCCAAAGAGTTCTATCTTGGTCTCAGACCAGAGAATCTTATTTCTCACCATCTTGGAGTCCTTCAGGTGTTTTTTTACAAACTCCATGCGGGCTTTTATGTGTCTTGCACTAAGGAGAGGCTTCCGTCTGGCCACTCTGCCATAAAGCCCCGACTGGTGGAGGGATGCAGTGATGGTTGACTTTCTACAACTTTCTCCCGACTGCATCTCTGGAGCTCAGCCACGCTGATCTTTGGGTTCTTCTTTACCTCTCTCACCAAGGCTCTTCTCCCCCGATAGCTCAGTTTGGCCGGACGGCCAGCTCTAGGAAGGGTTCTGATCGTCCCAAACATCTTCCATTTAAGGATTATGGAGGCCACTGTGCTCTTAGGAACCTTGAGTGCAGCAGAATTTTTTTTGTAACCTTGGCCAGATCTGTGCCTTGCCACAATTCTGTCTCTGAGCTCCTCAGGCAGTTCCTTTGACCTCCATGATTCTCATTTGCTCTGACATGCACTGTGAGCTGTAAGGTCTTATATAGACAGGTGTGTGGCTTTCCTAATCAAGTACAATCAGTATAATCAAACACAGCTGGACTCAAATGAAGGTGTAGAACCATCTCAAGGATGATCAGAAGAAATGGACAGCACCTGAGTTAAATATAGTGTCACAGCAAAGGGTCTGAATACTTAGGACCATGTGATATTTCAGTTTTTCTTTTTTAATAAATCTGCAAAAATGTCAACAATTCTGTGCTTTTCTGTCAATATGGGGTGCTGTGTGTACATTAATGAGGAAAAAAAAAAGAACTTAAATGATTTTAGCAAATTTAAGGGGGTCTGAATACTTTCCGTCCCCACTGTATATATATACAGTATCTCACAAAAGTTAGTACACCCCTCACATTTTTGTAAATGTTTTATTATATCTTTTGATATAATAGATGACCACTGCCTTGCTAAAGAAGCTGAGGGTAAAGGGGATGGACTGACCAAGCATGTCTCCAGACCTAAACACTATTGAGCATCTGTGGGGCATCTTCAAATGGAAGGTAGAGGAGCGCAAGGTCTCTAACATCCACCAGCTCCGTGATGTCATCATGAAGGAGTGGAAGAGGACTCCAGTGGCAACCTGTGAAGCTCTGGTGAACTCCATGCCCAAGAGGGTTAAGGCAGTGCTGGAAAATAATGATGGCCACACAAAATATTGACACTTTGGGCCCAATTTGGAGATTTTCACTTAGTGGTGTACTCATTTTTGTTGCCAGCGGTTTAGACATTAATGACTGTGTGTGGAGTTATTTTGAGGGGACAGCAAATTTACACTGCTATACAAGCTGTACACTCACTACTTTACATCGTAGCAAAGTGTAATTTCTTCAGTGTTGTCACATGAAAAGATATAATAAAACATTTACAAAAATGCGAGGAGTGTACTTACTTTTTTGAGATGATGTGTGTGTGTGTGTGTATATATAAATACTTTGTATGGGTTCATTTTGCTTTCTTTTACCTGCACCTGAATCTAACCTTCGTTATGGTCTGGTCTGTGTCAACAATGCACATTTCAAAAGCAATCCAATATAATTTAATGCAGAATCATTTTTATTTGAGGTATGCTTGTTTTCTCTTATTCCATAATAGCATAACTGTGTACATCATGTTTATACAGTAGAGAAAAAAATCATAAAAATATCTGCCTCAGACCAATTATTAGTATTCTCAATTGTTAAAGATTTACAAAAATGTGAGGGGTGTACTCACTTTTGTGAGATACTGCATATAGTGATAGTGCAAGGCCCTGCAATGGTGAGAGTTTAGCAGTAAAAAGGACACTGGATTCTCAAAGGTGCAATTTGGGAGGCTCTGGTATGTTTATAGTGAATGAAGAAAGCTGTGTCATACGTTTTCTCTGGATTTGGTAGTACCTGATCGGGGCTAGGAGCTTGAAGGTTCCAAAGAGTTCTGGAACAGACATGTTGCGGAATCGGAGGAGATAACGTGTTATTTAATATTGACCTTGGAGTTATTGCTTTGACATTATTTTTTTGGTTGAATAATGATTTGATTTGGTAAATTCTCTATATTTTTGGATGCACAGAATGTACTTTTTGGTCATTTTCTATTGGCAGATAGCATGTCTATTTTTTTTTTTTAATGCACATTAAAAAAATGATGTAGAATAATACTTGGCTATGTTTTTTACTTCAAATGACAGTTTGGGAGTAGGCAGTTGCATTTTAAAAAATACAATGTCAAATTAACAAGGGTCACCAACATAGTTGTATCTTTGTTCTTAAAAACTAGAGGGTATGGTGTTGTGGTAACTTGCACAAATAACAAAAAAAATAAAAATAAAATAAAAACATAATAATAATATTCTTGATATCACTAGAAAAAAAAGCCTTTGAAAATTTGTTTGCAAAAACTCCATCAGTATAACCAGCAAAACAGCTTCATTATTATCCCATTAAAGAAGAAGAGAATTGTGCGCTGCATTTGGAGATTTCGTAATTTGCCACGTCATAATTGTTAATTCTCCATTACGAACGCAAGTTTACAAGAGCGACCGCTTCTGCTTGCGAGCATGCGTGTTTGTACTTTGGACTTTTGTCCGATGGACTTGTGTACACACGATCGGAAAATCTGACAACAAACATTTGTTGGCAGAAAATTTGAGAACTTGCTAGCCAACATTTGTTGGTGGAAAGTCTGACAACAAATGACCAATGGAGCATACACACGGTCGGACTTACCGCCAACAAGCTCACATCCAACATTTCCCATCAGAAAATCCGATCGTGTGTACACGGCATAAGGGTTTTATTGTACCATCTATGAGATATGTGTTTTTAAATAGCTTTTTTAACCTTTGAATCTTATTTTTTAATTATTCCAAAATGTGCGCAAAACTAGTATCTCTGTAGTGATCAAAAGAAAAATATGCGTGTGAAAAAATAAGGTTAACTCATAATAAACCTTAATAAACAATGTGCATCAACGAAATAGTAAAATAGCAGCTATAACATATAATTCACTTACATTATGCATAACAAAGACGTAAACTTCAAAGAGAAATATATAAAAGTCCAAATGTGAAATGATGAAAGTCCACGTGTAATAATCCCAAACCACCATACAGACAAGTGTGCCAGTTCCCTTACCAAACAGTAATGATCTCCAAATGATAAGAGATCAACAGCGCAGAAGTCATCCAATTGTGGGGGCCACCACTCAGGATATCACTGACTCTACCAACTCCATGGTCCATAACTGGTTATCCAAAGCCAGCACCTCAAGGTAATAATGGGTTGGAGAAAAAACAAAAGACTATAGAATAGTATGCTAACACCACATGATTTATTAAACGTAGATATACTCACAATAGTTAAGAGTAACACAGGCAAAACACACCACACCAGGAATCAACAGGGGGTGTACCACATCATATGCCACTGGCCTCACCCTATTTTTTTAGACATCTATGCAGAAGTTATGAATCTTATAATCTTTAATTGTTTTATCTCATTTGTATTTATTTTAGTTAAATGTACAATAGCATAATCATATGTATTAACCATATTTCATCTGATAATAATAATTTCAAAATGAACCTATCACACACTATCACTTATCATCTGATATTTCTTTATTTTAATTTCTATGCTTGTGTACTAGTATGTGGATATATATTTAGTTATCTAGCATTTCTACCATTAGTGCATGTACAAACTATTGGCGTTCATATTTTCCTTGTCAAAAGAAGTTTATTGAGTATACAATATTATAAAGATACATAAAGTAAGTTTACAAGGATCTATAAAGTAAGCTCATTGTTTTACAGTAGGGTTTATATAGGTAAATATCATGAAATTTCAAATATTAAACATTGAGTTCACGTAAACCTAAACGTAAACCTAAATTAAAGATATATATCATTTCCTTTATTACTTTTGTAGGTATTTAAATGATTTATACCTACTATACATATTGTTTACAGGTAGAGTGTATATAGGTCAAATAAATTCTGATAATGAGCTTTAATCGTAAGGTGGAGAAAAGGAAAGAGAAAGAAGAAAAAGGGTAGAAAGGCAGAGGTATGGTCCACAAGGTTGTCCCGCTCGTCAGTTTATTATTCTTTTTAGTTCTCTTTGAAGCCTTATGCCCCGTACACACGGTCGGATTTTCCGATGGACAATGTCCGATCGGAGCGTGTTGTCGGAAATTCCGACCGTGTGTGGGCGCCATCGGACATTTTCCATCGGATTTTCCGACACACAAAGTTGGACAGCAGGAGATAAAATTTTCCGACAACAAAATCCGTTGTCGGAAATTCCGATCGTGTGTACACAAATCCGATGGACAAAGTGCCACGCATGCTCAGAATAAATAAAGAGATGAAAGCTATTGGCCACTGCCCCGTTTATAGTCCCGACGTACGTGTTTTACGTCACCGCGTTCAGAATGATCGGATTTTCCGACAACTTTGTGTGACCGTGTGTATGCAAGACAAGTTTGAGCCAACATCCGTCGGAAAAAATCCTAGGATTTTGTTGTCGGAATGTCCGAACAAAGTCCGACCGTGTGTACGGGGCATTAGAATGGGTGTCTCTGTAAGTCATTTAATCTGTTACCATGGCAACAGGACAGAGTCATTGAAATTTGACAGGAACTGTTGTTTTATCCAAGGATGCCAAAGTTTTTCAAATTTTGGAATTTGATTTTGATCGATGGCTACCATCTTAGCATGGGACATTGTATTATTCATTCTGTGAATTGTTTCTGCTAGTACCAATGTAGGAGATTTCCATGCCTTGGCCACTGTTTGTTTTGCAGCCGTTATTAGTTGGATCATAAGTTTGAATTGAGAGAGTGTTAACCATTCCGGTTTTAGATTAAGTAAAGTTATATATGGATCTGGTTGTATTATTTTTTTAAATATTTTAGATGCAATCACGAAGACTTCCTTCCAGAAGGTTTGGATTACTGGGCACGTCCAACATATGTGTAAATGTGTGCCTATTTCTGGGCATCCTCGAAAACAAAGAGCTGAGGTATTAGGTGAATATTTTGCCACTCTAGCGGGTACAAGGTACCAGCGAGTTAGGACTTTATAATTTGTCTCCAGTGCTAAGATGTTGGGTGAAGATGACTTAGATGTGAGCCATATGTTAGACCAGTCCGTGTCTTCTAAAGTTCGTCCCAGGTCCTCCTCCCACCTCTGAACGTAAGAGGGTCTATTAAGATTTACTGCTCCATATAATTGATTATAAAGTGATGAAATTGTACCTTTAGCAAATGGATCTTTTGTACAGATTGATTCAAAAATGGATAATTGGGATAATGGTGTATCCCCCTTTAGGAATGGTGTATAGAAATTTTTGATTTGGAGATATCTAAATATCTCAGAGTTTGGTAGATCATATTTTTCTCTAAGCGATGGGAATGAAAGGAATGATTTAGATGCTATGAAGTCATTTAGTGTCTGAATGCCTGATGTTGTCCAAGCTTTAAAAGAATTTGGGTAGATCCATGCCGGATAAAAGGCCGGATTTCTGATAAAAGAAAGGAGAGGATTGTGTGGAGATTGTAACTGATATTTGGTTTTTAGTTTATCCCAGAGAGATAAGAAGTGTTTAGTTATGGGATTATGAATTTTAAAGCGGTCTTTAGGATCAAGCCATAACAAGTTTGATATTAATAGAGGGTCATTTTCTGAAGCCTCTATAAATACCCATAATGGGATTTCCTGTTTTGCATGGTATTTGGACAGACTGGCCAAATGTGCTGCTCTGTAGTAGTTAGTAAAATTAGGGTATCCCAGGCCTCCTTTATTTTTGGGAAGATGTAGTGTGTGTATAGGTATACGTGGTTTAGAAGAGCCCCATATAAACGAAGTTGCTCTTTTTTGTACTATTCTCAAAAAATAGGAAGGAATTGGAATAGGGAGGACTCTGAATAGATAAAGCAATTTGGGTAGAATAGTCATTTTGATTGCATTAATCTTCCCTATCCAGGATAAAGGAAGTTGCGACCATTGTTTTATTAGATTTGTGATCTGTCTTAATACAGGAGGATAATTGGTTGAGAATAAGTCAGAATGAGATGCTGTTAAATGAATTCCAAGATATGGGATTGATTTTTCTGCCCATGTGAAAGGGAATGCAGCCCTAGCCGGGATCAATTCTATGTTTGTGAGCGAAATATTAAGCACTAGGCATTTCTTAGGATTAATCATAAGGCCGGATAGGGCTGCAAATCCATCAAGAGCTGGTATTAAGTTAGGACCAGAGACCTGTGGTGATGATAGAAAAAGTAATATATCGTCTGCAAATATACATAATTTGTGTGTAATACCTCCTACTTCAATGCCAGTTATAGTTTGGTTTGTTCTGATGTATTGGGCCATGGGTTTGAGTATAAGGGCAAATAATAAGGGAGATAATGGGCAACCCTGTCGGGTACCTCTTTATATATTAAAGGCATCAGATTTGTATCCAGCATATTTTATATAGGCTTTGGGTTTATTATATAATGCTTTGATCCATGTTAAAAAGTGGTGTCCAAAACCCCATTTTTGTAATGAATATTGCATATATTGCCAGGATACTGTGTCAAATGCCCTCTTAATATCGAGAGATAGAAAACATAAAGGGATTTTCCGTTTTTTAGCAATATGTGCCAATAACACTGCCCTGCGTATATTATCGCCTGCCTGTCTATTTGGCATGAAGCCTACTTGATCTCTATGTATTAATTTTCCTATAATGCTATTGAGGCGTTTTGCTATTATTTTTGCTAATAATTTAATATCAAGGTTTAACAGAGAGATAGGCCGATAATTCACACAGGAAGTATCATCAGAAAGTGGTTTTGGGATCATACAAACGATTGCCATTAGTGTTTCTTGCCGAAAAGAATGTCCTTCTAGAAGTTTGTTAAAAGTTTCAGTGAGAATGGGAGAGAGTATTTCTGAGAATGTTTTATAGTATAAAGCCGAGTAGCCGTCTGGGCCTGGTCTTTTGTTAAGTTTTAGGTCTTTTATGGGGTTAGCAACTTCATCTATAGTTATAGGCTTATCCAAACTGCTTTTTTGATTCTGAGACAACTCAGGTAAGGTTATTTTTGAGAAGAAGGATTCAGCCTCTGTAGGATTAAATTCATTGTTTGTCTTGTATAAAGTTGCGAGATGTGAGTGAAATTTATGGACTATTTTAACTGGATTACAAGTATAAACATTTTTTGATAATTTCAAACGTATTGGTTTGAAAGATTTGTTAGTTGAATTTAATGCCCGAGCCAAATATGTACCTGGTTTGTTTGTATTCATGTAGAAATTGTGTTTGGAGCGTTTGAGGGATTTATCAACTGACTCAGTGAGAAATAGATCGTATTCCAATCTAGATTTTTCCAGATGAGATTTTGTACTCTGAGATGGATTATCTTGGAATGATATGTAGGCTGCATTAAAATTGAGTTCTAGTTTTTTTGCTAGATTTTTGCGTTCCCGTTTAAATAGTGCCATTTGTCTTTGTATTGTACCACGCAAGACAGGCTTATGAGCTTCCCACAGTGTTATTGGGGAAATGTCTGTTGTATTATTAATTGATATGTATTCCTTTAAAGCTTGTTCAATGGCCATCTGATGTAGTGGGTGTTTGAGCATTATGTCCGGTAAGTACCACGTTGGGTCATGCGCTTTTGGTATGGCTGAGGCTATAGTAGTGTATACTGCATTATGGTCAGACCACGGAATCGGAATTATATCTGATGCAATAATTTCTGGTATCATTCCTATTGTTAGAAAAATATGATCTATTCTGGTGAAGGTTTGATGAGGGTGCGAGAAATAAGTGAATTTCTTTTTCATTGGGTTAGTTTCTCTCCACGAATCTACCAGATTGTATTTGGAAAGAAGTTGAGAAAAAGGTAATCTAGAGGTTATTTTGGATGGTGTAAAAGGTGATTTATCTAGAAATGGGAGGAGGACCTGGTTCGAATCCCCGCACATTATCACTGTTCCTATTTTGTGTGTATTAATCACTTGTAATATATGTGAGAGGAATAGTGTAGGTTGTTTGTTAGGAGCGTAGTAGGAAATCACCGTGATTGCTGTATCCATTATATAACCCATGAGTATCAGGTATCTACCTTCTGGGTCTTTAATTTCTGATGATAAGGTGAATGGTGTGGATTGGTGAAATGCAATTAGAGTACCCCTTTGTTTGGTACAGGCAGAAGCCGTGTAAATTTGTTGATAAAAAGGAGAAATATATTTTGGAGTAGAATCTTTGGTGAAGTGTGTTTCTTGGAGGCATACTATGTGAGCCTTCTTGTTATGGAAAGTACGGAAGGCTTTGGTCCTTTTTTGAGGGACATTTATTCCCTGAACATTCAGGGAAAGTATATTCAGTGGTGCCATGGCAACAGATCAAATAGTTTTGACTTACTTTTTGTTATGCAGAGCTGACTGCGCAGATCAACCTGTGTGGACTGAAGAGATGAAAAGATAGAAAAGAAACCAGTGAATTCTGGAGTAAAGAGTAAACAAAAAACATATGAGATTAGATGATACATTGTATAAATTATTTTTTGCAAGTAATCACAATTTACCCGTGAAAGAGAATAAATATCTCTCTCAGGGGAATAAGTGCCTTCGTCACACTCCCACATAATATGGTTGGGAGAATGAGGAGGGCTAATGGGGGTACACGGATCTTCTGCTTACAGGAGAGAAGTGCTATGTCAAAAGACATCAAAATGATGATTCATTAATTGGAGTGCAGAATATAGTTTTTGTTGAAATTATTTATTCCAGGGTGGTTGTATATGGTTAGTCTTGCCCTAGGCTAAATAATTCAGTTAGAAAGGTACTGTTAATAACTTTGGTATTGATGAAGATAGTTTGAATTATTTTGGGATTTTAACCCTATTAGAGTAAACAATTACATATTTTATTCATATGTAACTGTTTAGATATGTTAACTCATAAAATTGAGGTTGTATTGCTTCAGATTAGAATAAACAAAAACATAGTTCTAGGAACTAGTTAGGTAATAATATATTTGTTTTAAGAAAAGAAAGAAAAAGCTTCCATTACTTCTGGATTATTGAACATATTTGTCCTAAAAAGTAATAAATCTATTGTTATTACCTGAAAATATATAACTGAACAAGAATTTCCTTATTTCATTTATGTATTCTAAGGCTATATGAATCAGAAGTAATAAGAAATATAACTGGAATGTAACATGATCCCACACAGTGTGTGACTATCAGAATGCAGTTACATTCAGTTATAAATTCAGGTTTTTTATAGAGAACCATCTCTTAGTATAATAAATGAAGAGATATCAGGAATTAGGATGTCAGTCCATTGAATCTTCTTGGTCCATGGATGATGTGGCATAACGGCCTCTTTTGTGAGAATGATGATTCCCATTTTGTTCTGAAATTTTCTGTGTGCTGCCTGAAGGTGAAGATGATGCCATTCTTCTTCGTGTGGGAGAGTTGCTGCTTGTGGGTTCTGTCAGATTTAATTTTAAAAGGGTTTGTTGTAGTTCATCTGCTGATCTGCTTCTGTAAATTGTACCTTGGTAGTTAAATCTGACTGAAAAGGGGAAGCCCCATTGATACATAATGTTGTGGCGTTGCAGTTCCATTAGTTGGGGTTTCATGGATCGTCTTTTAGTAATAGTAAGTTGGGATAGGTCAGCAAAAATTTGATAATTGTGTCCTTGAAAATTAAGTTCCTTTTTTTTCTCTTGCAGCAATTAGTATTTGTTCTTTCGTTCTGTAATAATGAAATTTTGTGATTATATCACGTGGGGGTCCATCTTTCTTTCTGGCTGTGAGGGCTCTGTGTACTCTGTCCAGTTCTAAACGTTCAATAGGGATATCTGGCTTTAGTTCTTGTAATAGAGCAGTAATAGTAGATTGCAGGTCTGTCACAGTTTCAGGTATTCCCCTTATGCACAAGTTTGAACGTCTGGCTCTATTTTCGTAATCTTCGAGCTTAGTTTGAAGTATTAAATTCTCTTCTTTTAATTGTTCCAATTCTGTTATATTTTCTTTGGTTGTAATTTCAATTTCATCCATTTTTATTTCTAAGGCTGCGGTGCGGTTTCCCAGCTCTCTTATTTCTTTGGTTAGGCTTTTTGTTATTTGGTCTGAGGTTTTTTTTAAAGCCTTATGAAGCATCTTTTCAAATTGTAATAATATTACTGGGGATGTTGAGGAGGCTTGTGGAGAAGTTTGTGAGAGGATTTGTTCTGTATCTGACTCAAATGGAGAGTCTTGCTGTGACATTTTCTGTCTGTGAGAGCGCCCTGATGCTGTATATTGTGAGGTGACTGGAGCTGCTTTAGTTGCAGTGAGTGCCTGTGAGCTCTTTGTGAGGTGATTTTTATTTCTGCCACAGCTTCCTCCCAGTACCATATTTCCTGCCCAAACTTTCACAGTTTGTTCCCTGGGGCAAAAAGGTTCAAATGGATACCTTTTGAGCCTGCAGGCTCCGCTTTGTCCTTCTCTTCTCTCCTCAGCGGTGCGGAGCTCTAACAATGCATGTCTGCTCTGCTAGACTCCACCCATGCACCTCTCGGCATTCATATTTTCAACACTTTAGCAAACTCTTCAGAGAGTCCAGCAGGAAACCATGCTTGCTAGTGAGCAGCCTCCAGCACAACACATCACCTATTACATGATAACATATCACCATAAGGCTCAATGCTCCTATAGCACAAAAAAGGTTTTAACTACATCAGGTCTTCTACCCTGTGAGACAGGGCTGTGTTGTGTAAATCTCAGCACTTGATTGATAGAAATACAATAGAAATAGAAATACAATTATTTAGCAGGTAAAACTTCATATGTGTGTATTTTTTTTGTGTATTTAGCTGTTTGCCCAGAGTTCAGCTTCAAAAATAAAACCAATATAATTTCACTAAAGTTTTCAGAATTGGGTGAACAGTTGTAAAAGCAACCAGAGTGGATTTCGTGGCAGGGCTGTCCCTTACTTTGTTTTGTCGTGTTAAGTGGGTGTCTCTCCAGTCCTCAGCTGTCTCCAGCAGATTCAGCATGAGCCTTTGGCAGACAGAAATGTCCATGTGTTCTTTGGTTGACTGGAGTCAGGATGGTCTGACCAGTTAAAGCATGCAGAGAGACTATCCTGGTAACTTTGGTGAGATGCCTCCCAACAAACTCCCCATTGTTTCCACTCCTATGTTAAACTTGTTATGTGGCACTGTAACCAATGGCCAGAGGTGACTGTTTTTTTTTTCTACCCTCTAGGCTAATTTATGAATGGCCTTTTCTAGACAAGCTACAGTTTGTGTATAGGTCACTTGGTGAGATTGTTTGATTTAAAGTATATAAACCCAATCTCAAAATATATATTCTTTAGCATGTTAATCTAAATTTAACCACTTCAGCCACGGAAGATTTGGCTGCTGAATGACCAGGCCATTTTTTGCGATTCAGTATTATGTCACTTTAACTGACAATTGCGCAGTCGTGTGATGTTGTACCCAAGCAAAATTGGCATCCTTTTTTTTCCACAAATAGAGTTTTCTTTTGGTGGCATTTGATCATCTCTGCGGTTTTTATTTTTTGCGCTATAAACAAAAAAAGAGCAATAATTTTGAAAAAAAACACAATATTTTGCAAATTTCTTCTCAGTTTAGGCCGATATGTATTCTTCCATATATTTTTGATAATAAAAATTGCAATAAGTGTATATTGATTGGTTTGCTCAAAAGTTACAGTGTCTACAAAATAGGGGATACATTTATAGCATTTTCATTATTTTTTTTTTTACTAGTAATGACTGCGATCTGCGATTTTTATCTTGACTGTGACATTATGGCGGACACATCGGACAATTTTGACACTTTTTGGGACCATTGGCATTTATACAGTGATCAGTGCTATAAAAATGCATTGGTTACTGTAAAAATGTCACTGACAGTGAAGGGGTTAAACACTAGGGGGCGACGAAGGGGCTAATTGTGTTCCCTGCTACGTGTTCTAACTGAAGGGGGATGGGACTTGCTAGGGGAAGAGATAGATCGGTGTTCATACTTTGTATGAACACACGGTCAGTCTTTTCTCCCCTCAGAGAACCGGGCTCTCTGTGTCATGAGCGATCTTGGGAGCCCGGCAGTCATCGTGACCGCCGGGCACTCGCATCAGCTCCGGGGATGAGCAGCGGGCACGTGCGCCCCCTAGTGGCCACAATAAGAAGCGACATAACATGGCAGCGATTCGCGCAGCCATGCCATGTTGCCGCAGTAAAACTGCGGCGCCTGGTTGGCATGTGGTTAAAAACCCAAGGATTGAGCTGGCATGTGTAGGGCATGAGAGTGTCTCAGTACCAATAAATATAAATACAAAGGAAGAAATGCCCAAGGGACTTTACAAGACACAAACCAAAGATATAAAATGTACAAAATGTATTATTTAAACATTAGACACATTTTAAGCATCTGGCGAAATGCGTAGAGATTTAATACATATGTTTCTACTCCTTGGATTATCAACCATATCATGATCTATGTAATTATGGATAATTATGTGCATATACTTGTAATTATGTTCAACAAAACAATTTTTAAGTGTGTGTAAAATCTAATGTCTAATGTTTAAATAATACATTTTGTATATTTTTATATATTTGGTTTGTGTCTCATACCTTGTACCTTGGGCATTTCTTCCTTTGTATTTAAATGTAAAAATCAAGTTAAATCTATTTATATTTGCAGCTTTCATTACATTAAATCCTGGTTATCCTGCCATGAGTGTCATTGCTCAAACAAACAAAATTTGTGTCTTTTTTTTCCACCCATGAATAGAGGGTTCTTTTAGTGGTATTTGATCACCTCTGGGATTTTTATTTTTTGCGATATAAACAAAAAAAGACAGAAAATGTTGAAAAAAAATGATTTCTACTTTTTGTTATAAAAAAATCCAATAAACTATATTTTAGTCATACTTTTAGAAAGATAACAAAAAGTGTGGCGCTAAACAATGTCATGTGCTACTGTATACAAGTCAATAGACAGTAGGAGGATCAATTATATCTGCTTCAAGCATATAGTCCTCATGTGAACATCAAAGATACATAGTCTTTATGGCAATGTGTTAAAACAAATATTGAAGAATTATATAAACATCTTGACCAAAAATCCGCTCACTACCACCAAGAGTTGAGGGGGCTTACCAGATGAGGTGGACCCAATGGGGCATACGCCGGATTGGGTCAGACAAGGCTTAGGTGGTGAGTGGCTGTATATACTCCAAGGAGAATGCGGTCTCACGAGTTTGTTGTATTCGTCCAGATAATACCAGGAACTTGAGAGGTGTGCGCAATCTCACGGATGAGGGTCTTGAGGAAGTAATGGGGTGTTCCGTACGCAAACCCCTCAAAACAACATTCAGCGGACCAGATATTGATGTGGAAGGATGGAAAAAGAAAAAAAGGGCCACATAGTGTAAATCCAAAAAACTAAAAATATTTATTAAGGATAAAATAGATGTACACTCACATGTAGATCCAAAACTTAAAACAGCGCTGTTGGAGAAAAAGTGGCGACAATGGGGTCCTGCCCGACGTGTTTCGTCCTCAAAGACGTCATCAGGGGGGTTTCCCCCACTGTAGCCACCCCAATATATATAGGGAATGTGCCTCTCATGATGGGAAACAGCTCCACGTATGAAAAATGATTACTTCCGGTTTTGGCCAAAATGGCCGACCGGCGTGCGTTCCAGGCGTGCGTACCACGCCTCTCTTCCGTAGTGTATACTGCACCGGAAGTACAAAGAACGATGTACGGCAAAAATGTCCACAAAGATGAAAATCCATGAGGGGATGGTGTGTATCAAACTAATACCTAAGCTAGGTGGTGTGCCCGCAATGAAAAAATTGAAAAAATTGAGTCCAGTGATGTGCCCACGGATCTGTGAAGTGCGCGCGGTACCGCGCATGTGCAGTGGGTGCGAGTGCTGCGCTCAACACTGCCCATGCGCGATGGGTGTAAGGGGAGGTGACGCAGTGGATCCGATGTGTGGGCGTAACGGCCCCGGATAGTGACACTGCAAAAGGGACCAATGGGGTGGAGGAATAGCCCCTAAGCACATGTGATGTGATCAGACAATGTGATCAATGATGTTCGTGCATTAAAGTGATGGTGGATATAGCTTGGTCTGGAAAGTCACCATATAATAAAGAGGTGACCAAAGATGTAGACCAAGTTGAAAATCTTGAATATTGTGATGGAAAAAAGGGGGGTGTGAGTGCAATAAAGAACAGTGTTGCACTTTAGAAAAAATGGTTTTTAAATCGCCGATTCAATAATTAAATCAGCATTAGGTATTTTCACCTAAAAAATGTTCCATGGTGAAGAAAGGGAATAAATATGTGAACTCAAAGTGATGAGTGTGGTGACCACTTACATGGAATATAAAATAAAAATATAAAAATAATAAATAAAAAATAAAAAATGGAGCGGGCTCCCATAAAGAGGTGCACTGGATATGGAATCAATATCTATAAACATAAAATGAAAATATATACATGTAAAACACTAAAAGGATTTCCCACAGGGAGTGGGCAGAAGGCCCATCATGTGTATAATGGGTGCATTCTGATGTGCGGTATTGGCATATATATACATCAAACAAAGGACAATGGGTCCACATATACGAACCCAGGCAATGTAGATATGTAGATCTAAAAATAGTATCACACAGGAGTTAACAAAATAAACCCTGTGTGCAAGGAATGTACCCTGGAGTGCAATCCTAATGTACATAAATAAAGGTTCAAAAATGGGCCTAAAATAAAAACAGTAAGGGAAACAGAAACAGCAAGGAGAAAGTATTCATTTGGGGGTGTCAGGCTCTATTAATAAAGGCATTAACATCAAGCTCAACATTAATACCCAAAGGCGAGAGTGTGCGGAGCTCGTAGATCCAGAAGGTCTCCAACTGTGATACACCCCTGGTCATAGCTCCACCCCTCCATGGGGGAACGTATCGGTCTATCACTGTAAATTGTGTCCCAGCAATTACCCGATTATGGTGTAGCTTATAGTGTAGGGGGACCGTATGTTTAGTATCACCACTTTTGATCAAAGCAATGTGCTCCGCTACTCGTATAGCGAAAGAACGAATAGTGCGGCCAACATATTGCTTTCCACAATGGCATGTTATTAGGTAAATGATATAGCTGGTGGTGCAAGTACAAAAGCGTTTAATGGGGTATCGTTTCTGTGTGACTGATGACATAAATGATACGGTTTTCCTCCCTATGCCTGTGTTGTGTTGGCATACTATACACCTCCTACAGGAGTAGAAACCTTCCATTTCGTTAAAAAGTGGTTGGCGTATGGGGGGGTTAATGATGTTAGGGGCAATTTTACTTTGTAGAGTAGGGGCACCCTTGAAAATGACTCTTGCCCTATCGGGTAAAACCTTACTTAAAACCCGGTCGTTCTTGAGGACATCCCAATGTTTAGACATGATGGCCTTCACGTGTTTATATTGGTTGGAAAAACTGGTCAAAAGTGACCACTTAAAGATCTCATTCTGTTCTTTTTTGGGTTTTTCAACCAGGAGTGACTCTCTGGTGGTCTCTAGAGCACGTTGGAATTCACGATCTATAAGATTGGGATCGTAATTCTTATCTAACAATTTTGACTTGAGAAGAGCAGATTGTGTGCTGAAGGCCTCCATGTTAGAGCAATTCCTCCGTAACCGGAGAAATTGACTTCTTGGAACTGAATTAAGCCAGGACCGATGATGGCAACTATCCGGAGGTATAAAACCATTTCGGTCCGTGGTCTTGAAATAGGTCTGGAAATGGAAACGGCCATTACAGATCTCAATATCCAAGTCCAAAAAATAAATTTTTTGATTGCTAGCTGTGTAGGTAAGGGAAATGCCCCGATCGTTGGTGTTAAGATGTTCAAAAAATGAGTCCAACGATTTGGCGCTGCCCTTCCATAGGAGGAGGATGTCGTCAATGTATCGTGCCCACAGAGTAAGGGAAGGATCCCTATTGGTGTAGACGACATCCTTCTCCCATTTGGCCATAAATAAGTTGGCGAGGCTGGGGGCAAATTTGGCCCCCATGGCCACGCCACGCAACTGATGGTAAAATTGTTGATCAAACCAGAAATAACTTTGTTTCATAGCAGACTCCAATAGTTCCATAATGAAAGAACACTGGAAGGAAGCTATACTAGGCTCTTTCTCAAGGAAATGTCTGACAGCTTCTAGGCCCTTATCCTGGGGTATGCACGTATACAGGGAGGCCACGTCAGCCGTGGCAATGATAAGATCACCCTGTGGTACTAGATTTTCGAGCATACGTATGGTGGACCCTGTATCCTTCAGATAAGAGGGCATACGTCTTACAAGTGGCTGTAAATAAAAATCAATATACCGGCCTATGCGTGAAGTGACAGAGTCAATGCCACTCACGATAGGCCGGTCTGGGGGTTGAACAGGGTTCTTGTGCACCTTGGGTAAATAATAAATGGTAGGGACCCTAGGTGCCAAGGGTACCAAAAATTCTTTCTCCTTTCTGTTTAGGATCCCACGATCATAGCCCTTCTTTATGATGATAGACAGCTCTTTTTTAAAAACAAAAAAGACCGAAATGGTTTTATACCTGCGGATAGTTGCCATCATCGGTCCTGGCTTAATTCAGTTCCAAGAAGTCAATTTCTCCGGTTACGGAGGAATTGCTCTAACATGGAGGCCTTTAGCACACAATCTGCTCTTCTCAAGTCAAAATTGTTAGATAAGAATTACGATCCCAATCTTATAGATCGTGAATTCCAACGTGCTCTAGAGACCACCAGAGAGTCACTCCTGGTTGAAAAACCCAAAAAAGAACAGAATGAGATCTTTAAGTGGTCACTTTTGACCGGTTTTTCCAACCAATATAAACACGTGAAGGCCATCATGTCCAAACATTGGGATGTCCTCAAGAACGACCGGGTTTTAAGTAAGGTTTTACCCGATAGGGCAAGAGTCATTTTCAAGGATGCCCCTACTCTACAAAGTAAAATTGCCCCTAACATCATTAACCCCCCCCATACGCCAACCACTTTTTAACGAAATGGAAGGTTTCTACTCCTGTAGGAGGTGTATAGTATGCCAACACAACATAGGCATAGGGAGGAAAACCGTATCATTTATGTCATCAGTCACACAGAAACGATACCCCATTAAACGCTTTTGTACTTGCACCACCAGCTATATCGTTTACCTAATAACATGCCATTGTGGAAAGCAATATGTTGGCCGCACTATTCGTTCTTTCGCTATACGAGTAGCGGAGCACATTGCTTTGATCAAAAGTGGTGATACTAAACATACGGTCCCCCGACACTATAAGCTACACCATAATCGGGTAATTGCTGGGACACAATTTACAGTGATAGACCGATACATTCCCCCATGGAGGGGTGGAGCTATGACTAGGGGTGTATCACAGTTGGAGACCTTCTGGATCTACGAGCTCCGCACACTCTCGCCTTTGGGTATTAATGTTGAGCTTGATGTTAATGCCTTTATTAATAGAGCCTGACACCCCCAAATGAATACTTTCTCCTTGCTGTTTCTGTTTCCCTTACTGTTTTTATTTTAGGCCCATTTTTGAACCTTTATTTATGTACATTAGGATTGCACTCCAGGGTACCTTCCTTGCACACAGGGTTTATTTTGTTAACTCCTGTGTGATACTATTTTTAGATCTACATATCTACATTGCCTGGGTTCGTATATGTGGACCCATTGTCCTTTGTTTGATTTATATATATGCCAATACCGCACATCAGGATGCACCCATTATACACATGATGGGCCTTCTGCCCACTCCCTGTGGGAAATCCTTTTAGTGTTTTACATGTATATATTTTCATTTTATGTTTATAGATATTGATTCCATATCCAGTGCACCTCTTTATGGGAGCCCGCTCCATTTTTTATTTTTTATTTATTATTTTTATATTTTTATTTTATATTCCATGTAAGTGGTCACCACACTCATCACTTTGAGTTCACATATTTATTCCCTTTCTTCACCATGGAACATTTTTTAGGTGACAATACCTAATGCTGATTTAATTATTGAATCGGCGATTTAAAAACCATTTTTTCTAAAGTGCAACACTGTTCTTTATTGCACTCACACCCCCCTTTTTTCCATCACAATATTCAAGATTTTCAACTTGGTCTACATCTTTGGTCACCGCTTTATTATATGGTGACTTTCCAGACCAAGCTATATCCACCGTCACTTTAATGCACGAACGTCATTGATCACATTGTCTGATCACATCACATGTGCTTAGGGGCTATTCCTCCACCCCATTGGTCCCTTTTGCAGTGTCACTATCCGGGGCCGTTACGCCCACACATCGGATCCACTGCGTCACCTCCCCTTACACCCATCGCACATGGGCAGTGTTGAGCGCAGCACTCGCACCCACTGCACATGCGCGGTACCACGCGCACTTCACAGATCCGTGGGCACATCACTGGACTCAATTTTTTCAATTTTTTCATTGCGGGCACACCACCTAGCTTAGGTATTAGTTTGATACACACCATCCCCTCATGGATTTTCATCTTTGTGGACATTTTTGCCGTACATCGTTCTTTGTACTTCCGGTGCAGTATACACTACGGAAGAGAGGCGTGGTACGCACGCCTGGAACGCACGCCGGTCGGCCATTTTGGCCGAAACCGGAAGTAATCATTTTTCATACGTGGAGCTGTTTCCCATCATGAGAGGCACATTCCCTATATATATTGGGGTGGCTACAGTGGGGGAAGCCCCCCTGATGACGTCTTTGAGGACAAAACGCGTCGGGCAGGACCCCATTGTCGCCACTTTTTCTCCAACAGCGCTGTTTTAAGTTTTGGATCTACATGTGAGTGTACATCTATTTTATCCTTAATAAATATTTTTAGTTTTTTGGATTTACACTATGTGGCCCTTTTTTTCTTTTTCCATCCTTCCACATCAATATCTGGTCCACTGAATGTTGTTTTGAGGGGTTTGCGTACGGAACACCCCATTACTTCCTCAAAACCCTCATCCGTGAGATTGCGCACACCTCTCAAGTTCCTGGTATTATCTGGACGAATACAACAAACTCGTGAGACCGCATTCTCCTTGGAGTATATACAGCCACTCACCACCTAAGCCTTGTCTGACCCAATCCGGCGTATGCCCCATTGGGTCCACCTCATCTGGTAAGCCCCCTCAACTCTTGGTGGTAGTGAGCGGATTTTCGGTCAAGATGTTTATATAATTCTTCAATATTTGTTTTAACACATTGCCATAAAGACTATGTATCTTTGATGTTCACATGAGGACTATATGCTTGAAGCAGATATAATTGATCCTCCTACTGTCTATTGACTTGTATACAGTAGCACATGACATTGTTTAGCGCCACACTTTTTGTTATCTTTCCATTTTACACTTTGTTGGTCGTGTTGGCTGCTTCCGTGTCTTTTGTTTTAGGGTAGCGCAGAATTATGCTATATTTAGTCATACTTTTAGGCCAAAATGTATTCAGCCATATGTCTTGGGTAAAAAAAAAAATCAATAAGCGTATATTTATTGGTTTTCGCAAAGGTTATAGCATCTACAAACTATGGTAGAATTTACGCAGCTTTTAGTTTATGACTGCCTATCTAATTTCTTGAGGTGCTAAAATAGCGAGGCAGTACAAAACCCCCCAAATGATCCCATTTTGGAAAGTAGACACCCCAAGGAAATTGCTGAGAGGCAAGTTGAACCCATTGAGTATTTTATTTTTTTGTCACAAGTGATTGAAAAAAAAAATAAATAAATAAAACATTTACACAAAGTTATCACTAAATTATATATTGCTCACACATGCCATGGGTGTATGTGGAATTACACCAAAAAAACATTCTGCTGCTTCTCCTGAGTATGGGGATACCACATGTGTGAAACTTTTTGGGAGCCCAGCTATGTATAGGACCCCGAAAACCAATTACCGCCTTCAAGATTTCTAAGGACGTAAATTTTTGATTTCACTCCTCACCGTTTCGGAGGCCATGAAATGCCAAGATAGCACAACCCCCCCCCCCAAAAAAAAATTACTACATTTTGGAAAGTAGACACCCAAAGCTATTTGCTGAGTGACATGTTGAGTCCATGGAATATTTTAATTTTTTTGGCACAAGTTTGGGGAAAATAACAAAAATTATTATTATTATTTTTTTTTTTTACACCAAGTTGTACCTAAATGATAAATTGATATAAAACCAATCACCTGATGGCGGTGATTGGTTTTCAGGGGTCTGTAGGTGGCTAGGCTCCCAAAAAGTCTCACACATTTGGTATTTCCGTACTCAGGAGAAACAGCAGAATGTATTTTGGGGTGTAATTTCCCATATACCCATGCCATATATGAGCAATATATCATTTAGTGACAACTTTGTGTAAAAAAAAAATAATAATAATTGCCCTAAAACTTGTGGCAAAATATAAAATATTTCATGGACTCAACATGCCTCTCAGCAAATAGCTTGGGTTGTCTACTTTCCAAAAAGGGATCATTTGGGTGGGTTTTGAACTGTCCTAGCATATTATGCCCAACATTAGAACCTTATGCCACACATCATCCACTCTTCTAACCGCTTAATCCACCTTTCTGACACTTTTTGTTTACATGAAAAACATTTTTTTTTTTGCTAGAAAATTACTTTGAAGCTCCAAACATTATACATTTTTTTTAAACAGAGGCCCTACAGATTAAATTGGTGGGTGTTGCAATTTTTTTTCACAAATTATTTGCGCAGCGATTTTTCAAACGTAATTTTTTGGGGGAAAAAACACTTGAATCTTATTGCACAAAAACACACTATATTGCCCAAATGTTTGGTGAAATATAAAATTTGATCTTATGCCGAGTACATAGATATCAAACACAACATGCTTTAAAAGCAGCGGTGACAAGCTAGATACATTTTTAAAATCCTTTACAGGTTACCACTTTAGATTTACAGAGGAGGTCCACTGCTAGAATTACTGCCCTCAATCTGACGTTTGTGGTGATACCTCACATGTATGCATGGTGCAATTGCTGTTTACATGTGACACGAGATCGAAGCTTGCATTCACCTTTGCGTGCGTGCACAGAGGGACAGGGGTGCTTTTAATTTTAATTTTTTTTTAATTATTAATTTTGCTTTTTATTTTTACACTATCCCTTTCATTTTTTTATCATTTTTATTGTCATCACAGGGAATTTAAATATCCCCTATGATAGCAATATGTAGTGACAGGTAATCTTTTTTGAAAAAAATTGGGCCTATTAGACTTTAGATCTCTCCTTAAAGCATCTGACCACACCAAGATTGGTGTTATAAGATGCTTTCCAGATTTCCCAATGGCGCTGTTTATATCCGGCAAAACCAAATTCATGAAATGGTCGTAGCTTCCAGTTTCTTAGGCCATAGAGATGATTGGAGCCATTGTAGTCTCTGATCGGCTCTATGGTCAGCTGGTGGAACCACCAGCTGCATTCTCAGGTATCCCGGTGGGACAGGAGAGCCCGAGAAAACCATGGAAGACGGCGGGTGGGGGGATGTTCCCTCCCACTGTTTGTAAAATCAGTCTAGCGCTTAATTAGCTGCTAGGATTGCTTTTACATGAAAGTCGACCACTGGCTGAAAAGAACGATACCAATATGATACCAAAACCTGCAGGCATCATTCTGGTATAACCACTCAAAGTCCAGCAACATACCAGTACGTCGATTGTCCTTGTTGGGCATACATAGTAATGTTCTTTTTTCATGCAGCCTGTGGATGTAAAAAGAGAGCCTAACAGATTCCTCCATTCATATTGATCAATCAGTGGTATGCCCACCATTAGAATACCACCCTGCATCCACCCACTTCTAATGATGGGCATTCACATCGATCGATGTGGATGAAGAAATCTCTGCCAAGAAAAGTAAATAAAAATATATGCTGAAGCATAGGGGCAATCAGCCTCCAATGTTAGGGGCAATCCACCCCTAATTTTTTTTTTAACTGTGGTGGTGAAATCACCTCCTACAGCACTGGAGTTGCTGATTTACATATCATGAGAGCAAACCCTGTTGCTGTCAAAATAAATAAATCAGTGCTGCAACTGAATGGTGTACCTGCAATGCAAATAATGGTTAGCAAAAAAACAAAGTAACATTACAGTATAACTGTAGGACATACTGGCAAAGCAAACACGATAAAACACAGTAACAATAAAACATTACAGTTAAGTATAAAATACAGTAACAATAGATAGAGAATAATAGAGAACAACAGAGAGAGAACAATGAAACGACAACAATTTTTTGGGGTTTTTTTTGCACTTTTATTTTAACTATAAACTTTCCAGGTTAGGGTCTCTCAAAATGCAATGGCCATCCCATCTTTCGAGACCCTGTGTAAGTGTGCCCTAGGTCTATGCCGTGTTGTACCCTACGCTAATACTCCACTAGTGTGTGGTAGCGACCGAAACATTCACCGATGCAGAGACCAGGTTGGTCAGGACAGGAGAGACAATAAAAGCGGGTGTCATGCCTATATCTGTGTTTTCTGCAGACACAACATCTTTATTGGGGTGTTCTTTGGCCTGAGGTACCACGGAGGACTTCTAGAAAGTGCCTCTTATGCAGCCGGCTCACTGCATTTGCAGTGGGAAGTTGGGCCACAGCACCATTTGGAAACAGAAGGACTATGATGCTCTCTTCCTGGAATTTTAGGAAGGATCCAGTTCGTCCCGGCGCTATGTATAACATATACATAAGCGTTCAGCAGAGCCAATTGAAATAGGTATACAGACACTTTTTTGTACCAGCGTCTGGCTCTACGGGCAATTAAGTACATCATCTGGTTGTTGAAGTCCACCCCTCCCATGTTAAGGTTGTATTCGTGGACACAGAGGGGCTTCTCAACAACACCAGTCGCCGTTGGAATTTGGACTGCGTGAATGAAGGGCAGAACGAAAACATTCCATGTGTCCCTCCACTTCACTGCAAGCAAAATATTGCTTCTCAAGCAGACTCTCTCCCCCCGTCTAAGCCATTGGAGGAAGCCCCGAAGATTAGATTGCACGGTGCCACATGCGCCAATTCCACAATAAAAAAGGTGACTAAAAAGTGGCACGCTTGTGTAATAATTGTCCACGTACAAGTGGTACCCCTTTCTGAATAAGGGTGACACCAAGTCCCAAACAATCTTGCTGCTGCTCCCTATGTAGTCTGGACAGTTGGAGGGCTCCATGTGACTTAATCTTCCCTCGTAAACCATAAAACTTTATGTATAGACTGTTGCCCTGTCACAGAGCTTATACATCTTGACCCCACATCTGGCACGTTTGCTGGGGGGATACTGTTTGAAAGACAGACGGCCAGAAAATTTAATCAGGGACTCATCAATGCAGACAACTTGATCGGGAATAAACATGGCTGAAAATTGTTGATTGAAGTGGTTTATGAGAGGCGGAATTTTGTAGAGGTGATGGTATTCAGGGTCATCCCAAGGACGACAGATTTCATTACCATTGAAATGCATGAACTGCAAAATCTGCTCGTATCTAGTCCTGACCATGGAAGCAGAGAACACGGCATATGTTGAATTGGGTCAGTGGATCAATATGACCGCAACTCATTTTTTTTAGTTATGACCAAGAGGAGGGATAGGCTCAGAAAGGTTTTAAATTTGGGAACCGTAATAGGTTTCCAGGCAAATTCTCTGGCAAGGGTCAAATGGGGATTTGTGGCAATAAATTGACCAGCGTATACATTGCTTTGGTCCACAATAGATCTGTAGAGATCCTCTGTGAAAAACAGTGAATAAGAGTCAAGAGAAGTAAAATCCGCTGTTTCCACCTGAATTCCGGTTTGGCCAGTGAAGTACGGGCACTGCAGAAGTGGTGGGCTCCCTATCGGGATTGGCAATCGCAATGGGAAGGACACTATGGGCTCTACGGGCCTGTCTTTGAATTCTTGGTGGCTGCGGGACACTACTTGTGCTAGCCACTGCACCAGCTTGAACTGCACTTATGGGACTTGGCACGTCACCAAGTGTTTCTGCAGTGCTTGTTTGTCTAGGCTGCTGGTGCTTGCAAGTTCACCAGAAGGTTGAACGGCAGTTGTTACACCTCAGCAACAGAAGCACGGGTTCGGTTACGCCTGACCTTAGTAGGGACCACTACTCCGTCATCAGAGCTATCTGTCAGGGTGCCGTTGCTTTCTACTGGTTCGTATAATGAGCCTGAATCTGACAGTGAGGATTCCCCTTTGCTCTCATCTGTCATGCTCAGCAACATGTAGGCCTCTTCACTAGTGTACCTCTGTTTGGACATTTTGGCCACTCATTTTATAGGTACAGCTAGTGCGACTCACAGGCAAAAGAGCACCTGGTTGTCAGAGACTGCTTCAAAAAAATTAACCAAAAAAATTAAGTGTTAGCATTCGCAGGGATCAGGCGTGACTCTGCTAACACTGCAGTTTTGTGTGCTGTGTTTTGTAAGTGACAGTGATCTATTGATACTGCACTTGAGCGGGCTGGGCTGGGTGGAGAGCAAAACACAGATGCTAGCAGGTGTCTGGGCTGATCCTGCTAACGTCACATTTTTGGGAACACTAAACTACTGGGGATGCTGGTATAGGTCTGATCACATCAAAGATATTGTACGGTTCAAACACTATACTAGTAATACAGGTGTATGGTGTGTGCATGTGTATTAGCGCTACTGGCTCTAATCTGATGCTGATGGCAACTGGTCGTCAACTAGTTAAATATACCACTAAAAGCATATTGTTATATCTGTTTAGTAAGAATGCCCATTGATTCCCCAAGAAATCCAATGAGGTTGTGCATTCCTGTAGTTCTCACCACTCACCCATGTTGAGTTGAGGTGTCGTATAAAATAATTAAAAGATTTTTTAATGAAATACAAAGTTAATGTAATTTCAAAAGTCATTTTCAATCGTTTTAAATATTCAGATTTCATTAAAATATCACCAGTGGGTGGTCCTGCCTGCTCGACAAGAGTTGATTAGAGATGGGTAAATGGTTCAGACCGAGCAAAAGTTCAGCATGAACATTGCCTGTTGGCCCATTTGGCGAACACTCAAATTTGCAGGGCGTTTGGCGGGTGTTCGCCGCACCGAATGCCCTGCAATGCACTGTGCTGCACAGTGCATTCTAAGCCCTGATTGGGCAAAGCTTTGCCCAATCAGGGCGCAGTGAATAGCGCAGTGAATAGCTGCTTGTTGCCAGGGTGCCAGGAAGCCGGCCATGGCGTCCTTGAGAACCAATGAGTCATCAGCTGTCAATGGGTTTCCTGCTGACAGTTAAATAAAAAAATACATTGCCGGCAATAAAATACTGAAAAAAATTAACTTTGTTAAAAAAAAACATGGGGTTCCCACAAAATCCATATCAGGCCCTTATCCGAGCATCCAGGAAAGGGGGGAACAAGAGAGCACCCCCCTCCTGAACCATAGCAGGACATATGCCCTCAACAAGGTGAAGTACCTTGTCCCCATGTTGATGGGGACAAAGGCCTCTTCCTGACAACTCTGGGCTGTGGTTGTGGGGGTCTGTGGGTGGGGGCTTATCGGAATCTGGAAGCCAATTTTAACAAGGGGCATCCAGGTCCCGCCCCCCATGTAAATGACCAAGTGCTGGGTCGGTGATGTTACAAGGGGGCGGTGCCACCAGGTGATGTCACCAGGTGGCCCCACCCTTACCTATAATGGAAAGCCAGGAATTTGGTGATGGAAGAGCGTTTTTGTTTTTTTTTCTTTTTCGACTCTGGCCATGGTGACAGCATCATGATTGACAATGCAGGGACATTGCTTTTTATTTTTAAAAAAGGAATTGTCAAAAATTGCCTTTTTTGGTAAATTGGTAGGGGTACTAGGCATATGGCTTGTTATGGCGCTCGCTTCCCCCCCCCCTTTCCTGACCTACCGGGTTGCCTGCTCAAATAAGGGTCTGGCATAGATTTCAGGGGGCCCCCACACCATTTTTTAAAAAAAATCGGCGTGGGGTTCCCCTTAAAATCCATATCAGACCCGAAGGTCCTAGTATGGATTGGGGGCACCCCCACATCATTATTTTTTTTTTACATTTTTCTATTGCCAGCAACAGTATTGTATTGTTGGCAATCTAAATGTAATTTCATTCATTTTCTTTCTTTAAAAATGTCAGTTTTGCTGCAGCAGGCAGACTAAGGGGACCCCCCAAGCACTATATTGAAAGAAATTTTTCATTTTTATTGTTTTACTGTAAGCATCATTAAAATCACTGCTCCTGAAAAAAATTATCTTTAAAAATTGCATTAATACATGTCCCCCAGGGCAGTACCCAGAGCCCCATACCCCTTTTATGGCCAATAACTTGCATGTAAGCCTTCAAAATGGGGTCTTTTGATTTTTCAAGGTCGGGTCCTATAGAATTTTTGGATTAGAACTTTTTTTCTGTTAGGGAGTTCTGGTGCGAACCGAACACGGCGGTGTTCGGCCCATCTCTAGAGTTGATTACTCGATTGACTTTTGTTGAAGGAGCCAGGCCAAAAATTTCTTCTGCAGGCACTGTTCTGAGTTTTCTGACAGCCAGTGCTATTGTCTGTAAAAATACAACAGCTGTTTGTGTGGATGAATCTGATTTTTTTCAGCCTTCAGACTAAATAAAAGAAATCTTTCAATACCCATTCACACTTTTTCTGCTTGCTTCCCTACGCCTGACTACGCTGAATCCCATTCTTTCCAGATATATCCGTTCACACGTGTATGCTCTGTCGCCCTATGCTCTAAGCTCAAATAAGTACACAAGCTTTTCTTTTGAATGTATTCAGGCATTTCTGATCCTATAGATTTCAATGTAAATTCAGAATATATTGAGTTTTGTGTTTACATATATTTTAAACATTAATTAGTTCATGCGTGTTTGGTAAGCTTTTCTCTGATGTCAATAGCCAGCTTTAGCATCATCTTCCCAAGACAGATAGTATTTGTCTGTGGTGCTAATTTGCCCCTAAATTCAGTGTTACCAGATAACCCTCAATAATAATAATAATAATAATAATAATAATAATATTACGCCTGTAATACACTACAAAAAATCACCAGGAATACGCCCTGCTAAGGTATGAATGCAGGCTAAGTGTATGGCCAGTTTTCGTTTTCTTTTTTAAAGTAATTGTGAAGAGAAAAATGTTTTGTTCTTAAAACAAACATGATATATTTACTTGATCTATGCAATGGTTTTGCATAGAGCAGCAGAGATCCTTCTCCTCTTGGGCTCCCTGTTGGCACTCCTGGCTCCTCTCCCCCGCTGAATGCCTCTATAGTAAGATGCTTGCTATGGGATTACTCATGCGGGCTCACTCCTTTGCCCTGCTCTGTGTGTCCATTAGCCCCGCTCCCCCTCACTGGCTGTGATTGACAGCAGCAGGAGACAATGGCTCCCACTGCTGCATCTGAGCCAGTCAGGAGAGAGGAAGCAGCAATGTTGCTCTCAAGCACAGCACTCGATTGACATTGGGCTCAAGTAAATATAAGGGAGGCTGGGGGAGGTACACTAAGAAGGTTTTTTTACTTATATGCATAGAATGCATTAAAGGACAAGTTCACTTTTTGCAAAAAAATAATAAATGCGCATTTTGGAGCTGTAAAGCATTGCAGCAGATCTCTGGTGCCATGCAGGTCTCCAGCAGAGCCAGTGTATCTGCTTGCCCATACATCCCATACGGTAAAGCAGATACAACCTGACAGAAAGCATGGATGTACTACCACGGCGCTTCACAGCATTGTGGTAGTTCATTGAAAACTACAAGCCGACAGCCGCAAAGGCTGCCAGACCTTGTCGTTTTCCATGCCCAGAGCCCTGTGAACCAGTGACATGGCCGGGTGGAGCCACATTTTTTTAAAATTGTGACAGCTAGTGGGGAGGGAGAAGAACCCTGCTAGCTGTCACAACGGGGATCGTAGTGGTGTGGGGGTCGGTCTGTTCGTAACATGTTATATGTTACACCCTGAATATGGGTGTAACATGTACCATGTTATGAAAGGTGAACTTATCCTTAAGGTAAAAAAAAACTTCCTGGCTTTAGAACCACTTCAAGGCTAGAACAGTATCTTTTGATCCTGCCAAAATTCCAGTGCCCTTGTAACTGCCTGTACACCTAACTCATTTCTTAAACAATGTTATCAGCTCTCCCAGCTATCTTCTTGGAACTCCAGAACACCTCTCTCCTGTGTAACAGAGATGATGAAAGGGGGGTGTTTTATAGGCCTGACCTAAAATGACAATGCTGCTCCTCCATAGATGCAGTATTGTGGGAAAGAGTTGCCACCCTGGGAAGTGTGTTACTGGCAGGATCACACAATTAAAAAAAAAAGAAAGAAAAAAAAAGAATGCAACCACCCCTTCTAAGAAATGCTCTAAGAAATATTCAATTTTTGGTTTTGCATCTAGGTACATTTTAACCACTTGCCGACCAGCTGCCATCATTATACGGCGGCAGGTCGGCTCTCCTGCACGAATCGACGTACCTGTATGGCGGCACGTTCTTGCTTCCACCGCACGGTGCAAGAGCATGCCTGCTACCTAATACAGAGGCAGAACGGGGATCTGCCTTTGTAAACAAGCGGGTCCCTGTTCTGACAGGGGAAATGTCAGAGATCTTCTGTTCCCAGTGAACAGTTGGGACCAGAGATCTCTGTCATGTCCCAGTGAGCCCACCCCCCCTACAGTTGGAACACACCTAGGGAACACACTTAACCCCTTGATCTTCCCCTATTGTTAACTCCTTCCCTGCCAGTATAATTTTTACATTGATCAGTGCATTTTTATAGCACTGATCATTGTAATAATGTCACTGGTCCAGAAAAAGTGTAATTTGGGGTCAGATTTGTATGCCCCAATGTCGCAGTTCTGCTAAAAATCGCAGATAGCCCCATTACTAGTAAAAAAACAATAAAAGAAAAAAAAAGTCCCTAAATCTATCTCATAGTTTGTAGACGTGATAACTTTTGCACAAACCAATCAATATACGCCTATTGCGATTTTTTTTTTTTTTTTACCAAAAATATGCAGAAGAATATATCAGCCTAAACTGATGAATAAATGTTTTTTTTTGGACATGTATTAAAGCAAAAAGTAAAAAAATATTTTTTTTTTCAAAATTGTCGTTCTTTGTTTGTTTATAGAGCAAAAAATAAAAACTGCAGAGGTGATCAAATGACCAAAAGCAAGCTCTATTTGTGGGGAAAAAAGGATGTAAATTTTGTTTGGGTACAACGTCGCACGACCGCGCAATTGTCAGTTAAATTGACACAGTGCCGTATCGCAAAAAATGGCCTGGTCGTTAAGGGGCAAATCCTTCTGGGGCTGAAGTGATTAAACATTGCAAGAAAATCAGATCCTGTGTGTGTCTTCAGCTTTTCTCTGATGTCAATGACCAACTTTAGCATAACTTTCTCCTAGACAGATAATATCTGTTTGTGGTGCTAATTTCCCCCTAAATTCAGCATTAGTAGATCACCCTCAATAATGACCTTTCCATTCTCTCCAGCATACAAAGCACAACAATAGAACAATAGCTACTTTATTTAATGCTGTCATTAACCCACTGATACACTAACTATATTTGTGTGTACAGCTTATAGCAACCGATGAGCACTTTTAAAAACACAAAGACGCTCTTCCAGTCCAAACTGTAATAAATAGCAGTGTGCAGTCAGTATACACGTGTGACATTGCTGTATGATTAGGGGTGTTACAAGCAAAATCTTCTACCTGAGCTACAACCTAATCTAGTCTAGCTTCTGCTCTGCCCCCCCAGGCTATTCCCACATTGCTACACACAAATCTAACCCTGCAGGCGGTTTAAACTGAGATCATGCCTGGCATCTACAGCTCCATCCTGACACATGCCATGGTTTAAATGTCACCGTGGGACAACCTATCCTGCTGCCCACTTTCTCCAGCTCTCTTGATAACATGAATATACAGGTGCCTGCAGGGTAAGCACAAAGGATGTCAAGTGTCTAAATGCACCAACAGACATAACAAGTTGGTTGGATGTGAGCTCATAGTCTGAATGTTAAACAATAGCTTTAACAATGCATAAACAGATACAGATATAGATTGAGCACATGTGTGTATTGTGCACAGACTCCAAGGTTTATTATTAAGATTAAATAGCTGAAAAGCAAAAAAAAAAAAGCAAACCATGTCCAAATTAGCCTACCTTCCCCAAGTCCAAAACTATATTTACCATATAGTATATAAAACCAAAGTTTAGCAATTCACCTTAAACTATCAATATTCCTCCAAGTGATATAAAGTGCTAAGTGCATGCAATAATACATATGCACAGAATAAATACACAATATTTACACAGGCATGCACAGAATAAATAATAAACACGTAAAATTCAAAAAGTTAAACTGCAGGAATCACAAATTATAACTATAATCCAGTTTGCCAGTCCACAATCAAAGTAACAGAGACACATAAAAATGTGCACTAAAATTAAAAAAAAGTGGTTAATTCTTATAAAGCAATATAAAGTCATATGATCATACAATAAAACATTTTATAATATATATATATATATATATATATATATATATTTTACAGTATCTCACAAAAATGAGTACACCCCTCACATTTTCGTAAGTATTTTATTATACCTTTTCACGTGACAACACTGAAGAAATAACACTTTGCTACAATGACAAAGTAGTGAGTGTACAGCTTGTATAACAGTGTGAATTTGCTGTCCCCTCAAAATAACTCAACACACAGCCATTGATGTCTAAACCGCTGGCAACAAAAGTGAGTACACCCCTAAGTGAAAATGTCCAAATTGGGCCCAATTAGCCATTTTCCCTCGCGGCTGTCATGTGACTCGTTAGTGTTATAAGGTCTCAGATTTGAATGGGGAGCAGGTGTGTTAAATTTGGTGTTATCACTCTCACTCTCTCATACTGGTCACTGGAAGTTCAACATGGCACCTCATGGCAAAGAACTCTCTGAGGATCTAAAAAAAGAATTGTTGCTCTACATAAAGATGGCCTAGGCTATAAGAAGATTGCCAAGACCCTGAAACTGAGCTGCAGCACGGTGGCCAAGACCATACAGCGGTTTAACGGGACAGGTTCCACTCAGAACAGGCCTCGCCATGGTTGACCAAAGAAGTTGAGTGCACGTGCTCAGCATCATATCCAGAGGTTGTCTTTGGGAAATAGACGTATGAGTGCTGCCAGCATTACTGCAGAGATTGAAGGGGTGGGGGGTCAGCCTGTCAGTGCTCAGACCATACGCCGCACACTGCATCAAATTGGTCTGCATAGCTGTCCTCCCAGAAGGAAGCCTCTACTAAAGATGAGGAACAAGAAAGCCCGCAAACAGTTTGCTGAAGACAAGCAGACTAAGAACTTGGATTACTGGAAACATGTCCTGTGGTCTGATGAGACCAAGATAAACTTATTTGGTTCAGATGGTGTCAAGCGTGTGTGGCGGCAACCAGGTGAGGAGTACAAAGGCAAGTGTGTCTTGCTACAGTCAAGCATGGTGGTGGCAGTGTCATGGTCCGGGGTTGCATGAGTGCTGCCGGCACTGGGGAGCTACAGTTCATTGAGGGAACCATGATTGCCAGCATGTACTGTGACATACTGAAGCAGAGCATGATTCCCTCCCTTCGGAGACTGGGCCGCAGGGCAGTATTCCAACATGATAATGACCCCAAACACACCTCCAAGATGACCACTGCCTTGCTAAAGAAGCTGAGGGTAAAGGTGATGGACTAGCCAAGCATGTTTTCAGACCTAAACTCTATTGAGCATCTGTGGGGCATCCTCAAATGGAAGGTGGAGGAGCACAAGGTCCCTAACATCCACCAGCTCCGTGATGTCCTCATGGAGGAGTGGAAGAGGACTCCAGTGGCAACCAGTGAAGCTCTGGTGAACTCCATGCCCAAGAGGGTTAAGGCAGTGCTGGAAAATAATGGTGGCCACACAAAATAATGACACTTTGGGCCCAATTTGGACATTTTCACTTACGGTGTACTCACTTTTGTTGGCAGTGGCTTAGACATTAATGGCTGTGTGTTGAGTTATTTTGAGAGGACAGCACATTTACACTGTTATACAAGCTGTGCACTCACTACTTTACATTGTAGCAAAGTGTCATTTCTTCAGTGTTGTCACATGAAAATAAATAATAAAATATTTACAAAAATGTGAGGGGTGCACTCACTTTTGTGAGATACTGTGTGTGTGTGTGTGTGTATGTATGTATGTATATATATATATATATATATATATATATATATATATATATATATATATATATATATATAAAACACGGTACATATATTTATATATGATACAATTTATAAGATAGATAGATATAGATTTTATATATATATATATATATATATATATATATATATATATATATATATATATATGATGCATAAAGATAGACTGCATAAAACACTAATTATAACTATAATCCAACTTGATTAATAAATAATAATAAAATATACTGTGTTGCACTGCTGTCAGTGTACAATAAACTAATAGATATTCACTTCACCACCATGTCTTGTATGAAATTCTTACAAACACGCAACACCAGTGCATATAATTATCGTGCATACTGTAAATGTCCTTACAGTCCCAAACACAATATATCTTTAGCCACTTCTAGTGCATTCTTCACATACTAAAAATGTGATTCCACAATCTTGGGTGCAACCTTCACATGTGATCCAGTAATCCCAGTGCTGCAAGCATTATTCAAACTCTGTGCAACACCCTATAATGTATAAAGAAGTACATACAAATATCTTCTAAATTAAAAAGTGTTCTTCATTAGTTCTGCTCCCCTTTTGAAAAGCAACTCCGTAGGCAAATGGGCGGAGCCTGACTGAGCAGACATGCCAGCTTAGAGCTCTGCTCCTGAAGGGACATTTCTGCCATATTATACCATGTCCCAGCTCAGCTTCACCCAGTAAATATTGTTACTCGGTCTGCTAATAATACCTGCCACTTAATGTAATGGTTCTTGGGGTGTTCTTGCCTGAAAATGAAGCCAAAAACAACAAAGAAGTGCTTCCTCAGGCTTCCGCAGAATGGCACTAGCTTCATCACCTCCCCCCTTTTCCTCATACTCAATGAAATCCTCTCAGCGCTCTAAGGTGTTTGTGGCAACACAGGGGGAATATGACTCAGATTCATATATACAAACTTCACAAATTACATCTTTTACAGAACCTGCTCATTTTTTTGTTCTAGGGCAATTTAAAAAAATGCTTCACAAAGCCCTTAAACAGAACTCAGATCATATTACAGACAGTCTGACTAGGCATGTGCAAAATGAAAAAATTCGTTTCGTTTCGTTTCGTTTTAATTCGTTATTTAATTAATTTAGTTTAGTTAGATTCGTTAAATTCATTAAATTCGTTTTTCAAATCAGTTTAGTTTTCGACCGAATTCGAAAATCGGTCGAATTCGAAAATATTTCAACCGGATTCGATATTATTTCAACCGCATTCGAAAATATTTCAACAGCATTCGAAATTATTTCAACTGTATTAGAAATTATTTCAATCGTATTCGATAATATTTCAATCGCATTCGAAAATATTTCTACCAAATTTGATAATATTTCAACCGCATTCGAAATTATTTCAACTTTATTCAAAATTATTTCAATCGGATTCGATAATATTTCAACCGCATTCGAAAATATTTCAACAGCAGTCGAAATTATTTCAACTGTATTAGAAATTATTTCAATCGCATTCGAAAATATTTCTATTTTCGAATTTGATAATATTCAGATAATATTCAGATAATATTCCTCTTCAGCAAACCAGAAGAACGCTGCATGGTTTCGCGTCACCATGGCAGTAAAAGCTGTGAGAGGGATTGAGCGCACCCCAGACTGCATCCGTCATTGGTAAATAAAAATGATTACATTCTCTTTCTCTCTCTCTCTGTGTCTCCCAGAGGCATATCTAGTGAAAATGGCACCTATGGCAAGCACTGAAACTGCGCCCCTGTCAAAAAAAAAAAAAACAGCTAATAAAACTACAGGTTTTAAACCACTTCAGCCCCGGAAGAATTTACCCCCTTCCTGACCAGAGCACTTTTTGCGATTCGGCACTGCATCGCTTTAACTGAAAATTGCGCGGTTGTTCGACCTGGCTCCCAAACAAAATTGAAGTCCTTTTTTTTCCATAAATAGAGCTTTCTTTTGGTGGTATATGATCACCACTGCGGTTTTTATTTTTTGCGCTATAAACAAAATAAGAGCGACAATTTTGAAAAAAACGCATTATTTTTTAGATTTTGCTATAATAAATATCCCCCAAAAATATATAAAAAAACATTTTTTTTCCTCAGTTTAGGCTGATACGTATTCTTCTACATATTTTTGTTAAGAAAAAATCGCAATAAGCGTTTATTGATTGCTTTGCGCAAAAGTTATAGCGTTTACAAAAAAAAAATATATATATATATATATATATATATATATATATATATATATATATTATTTTTTATTCTATTCTGTTCTATTGTTACTCTATTCTATTCTATTCTATTCTATTTTTTTCTATTCAAATTTGAATAGTAAAGAATAGTAAAGAATAGAATAGAATAACAATAGAACAGAATAGAATAATATATATATATATATATATATATATATATATATAATATTTTATTCTATTCTGTACTATTTTTTTCTAATATATATATATATATTTATACATATATATATATATATATATATATATACATATATATATATATACATATACATATATATATATATATATATATATATATATATATACATATATATATATATATATATATATATATATATATATATATATATATATATATATATATATATATATATATTATATATTTTCTGATCTGATCTATTGTTTTTCTAAGATATTATTTTCTATTCTATTTCAATTCAGTTTCATTCTATATGAAATTCGAATTTCGGAATTTTTATATATATATATATATATATATATATATACATATATATATGTATACATATATATATATATAGTTTGGGGCCCCATAGCTCAGGGCTACTTGGAGCTAAGAACCTCAAATTTGGTGTGCTAACCCAGTGGAACTGGTACCATAACATATCCAAAGCTGGGGTTCCTAGCACTAAGTGGCCCCGAGATACAGGGCCCAAAATCGGTTCAGAAAATGTCATTCTCTGCTGCAGAAAAGTGCTTGACATTTTCCGAACCGACTTTGGGGCCCCGTATCTCAGGGCCACTTGGTGCTAGGAACCCCAAATTTGGTGTGCTAACCTAGTGGAACTGGTACCATAACATATCCAAGGCTGGGGTTCCTAGCACTAAGTGGCCCCGAGATACGGGGCCCCAAAACCGGTTCGGAAAATGTCATTCTCTGCTGCAGAAAAGTGCTTGACATTTTCTGAACTGATTTTTGGGGCCCTGTATCTCGGGGCCACTTGGTGCTAGAAACCTCAGCTTTGGAAATTTTATGGTGCTAGTTCCACTGGGTTTGCACACCAAATTTGGGGTTCTTAGCACTAAGTGGCCCCAAGATATGGGGCCCCAAATTCGGTCAACTGTGTCCATCTGCAGCAATGTCATTTTGGGACCCTTTGGGTTCAGAGACCCCAAATTTTGGCTGCAGCTTCTATTCTAATCTTTTCTTAGTCGAGGCCCTAATTTACCACAAAAAATGGGAAAAACTTATTGACCCGAGTATAAGACGAGGGTGAGAAATGCACAGCTACTGTAGGTGGAAAAGAGGGTCAACAATGCCCATTTGCATGCCTCACTGTGAGACCCCAAATTTTGGCTGCAGCTTCTATTCTAATCTTTTCTATTCAAATTTGAATTCATTCTATATGAATTTCAAACCATCCAATAGATGGTTATATATCAATAAATAACTAATATATATATATATATGTATATATATATATATATATATATATATATATATATATATATATATATATATATACCGTATATACTCGAGTATAAGTCGTTCTGAGTATAAGTCGAGGCCCTAATTTACCACAAAAAAATGGGAAAAACGTATTGACCCGAGTATAAGACGAGGATGAGAAATGCACAGCTACTGTAGGTGGAAAAGAGGGTCAACAATGCCCATTTGCATGCCTCACTGTGCCCATTTGCAGCCATAGGTCCCCTGAACTTCAAACTCGTTAGTTAAGGGTTCCTAGATGCCCCCTAGCTGCAGCCAAAATTTGGGGTCTCTGAACCCAAAGGGTCCCAAAATGACATTGCTGCAGATGGACACAGTTGACCGAATTTGGGGCCCCGTATCTTGGGGCCACTTAGTGCTAAGAACCCCAAATTTGGTGTGCAAACCCAGTGGAACTAGCACCATAAAAGTTCCAAAGCTGAGGTTTCTAGCACCAAGTGACCCCGAGATACAGGGCCCCAAAAATCAGTTCAGAAAATGTCAAGCACTTTTCTGCAGCAGAGAATGACATTTTCCAAACCGGTTTTGGGGCCCCGTATCTCGGGGCCACTTAGTGCTAGGAACCCCAGCTTTGGATATGTTATGGTACCAGTTCCACTGGGTTAGCACACCAAATTTGAGGTTCTTAGCTCCAAGTAGCCCTGAGCTATGGGGCCCCAAACTCGGTTCAGAAAATGTCAAGCACTTTTCTGCAGCAGAGAATGACATTTTCTGAACCGATTTTGGGGCCCCGTATCTCGGGGCCACTTAGAGCTAGGAACTTCAGCTTTGGATATGTTATGGTACCAGTTCCACTGGGTTTGCACACCAAATTTGGGGTTCCTAGCACCAAGTGGCCCTGAGATACGGGGCCCCAAATTTGGTTCGGAAAATGTCAAGCACTTTTCTGCAGCAGAGAATGACATTTTCTGAACCGATTTTGGGCCCTGTATCTCGGGGCCACTTAGTGCTAGGAACCCCAGCTTTGGATATGTTATGGTACCAGTTCCACTGGGTTAGCACACCAAATTTGAGGTTCTTAGCTCCAAGTAGCCCTGAGCTATGGGGCCCCAAACTCGGTTCAGAAAATGTCAAGCACTTTTCTGCAGCAGAGAATGACATTTTCTGAACCGATTTTGGGCCCTGTATCTCGGGGCCACTTAGTGCTAGGAACTTCAGCTTTGGATATGTTATGGTACCAGTTCCACTGGGTTTGCACACCAAATTTGGGGTTCCTAGCACCAAGTGGCCCTGAGATACGGGGCCCCAAATTTGGTTCGGAAAATGTCAAGCACTTTTCTGCAGCAGAGAATGACATTTTCTGAACCGATTTTGGGCCCTGTATCTCGGGGCCACTTAGTGCTAGGAACCCCAGCTTTGGATATGTTATGGTACCAGTTCCACTGGGTTAGCACACCAAATTTGAGGTTCTTAGCTCCAAGTAGCCCTGAGCTATGGGGCCCCAAACTCGGTTCAGAAAATGTCAAGCACTTTTCTGCAGCAGAGAATGACATTTTCTGAACCGATTTTGGGCCCTGTATCTCGGGGCCACTTAGTGCTAGGAACTTCAGCTTTGGATATGTTATGGTACCAGTTCCACTGGGTTTGCACACCAAATTTGGGGTTCCTAGCACCAAGTGGCCCTGAGATACGGGGCCCCAAATTTGGTTCGGAAAATGTCAAGCACTTTTCTGCAGCAGAGAATGACATTTTCTGAACCGATTTTGGGCCCTGTATCTCGGGGCCACTTAGTGCTAGGAACCCCAGCTTTGGATATGTTATGGTACCAGTTCCACTGGGTTAGCACACCAAATTTGAGGTTCTTAGCTCCAAGTAGCCCTGAGCTATGGGGCCCCAAACTCGGTTCAGAAAATGTCAAGCACTTTTCTGCAGCAGAGAATGACATTTTCTGAACCGATTTTGGGCCCTGTATCTCGGGGCCACTTAGTGCTAGGAACTTCAGCTTTGGATATGTTATGGTACCAGTTCCACTGGGTTTGCACACCAAATTTGGGGTTCCTAGCACCAAGTGGCCCTGAGATACGGGGCCCCAAAATCGGTTCGGAAAATGAAATTTTTTGCTGCAGAAAAAGTATTTATATATATATAACCATCTTTTGAAATTCGAAATTCATATAGAATGAATTCAAATTCGAATAGAAAAGATTAGAATAGGAATACAATAGAACAGAAAATAATCTAATATATATATATTATATTTTATTCTATTCTGTTCTATTGTTTTTCTATTCTATTTTCTTTTCTATTCGAATTCGAATTCATTCTATACGAAATTCGAATTTCGGAAAATGGTTATATATATATATATATATATATATATATATATATATATATATATATATATATATATAACCATTTTCCGAAATTCGAATTTCATATAGAATGAATTTGAATTCGAATAGAAAAGAAAATAGACTAGAAAAACAATATTTTACTCAATTGTGTTCTATTGTTTTTCTAGTCTATTTCCTATTTCTAGTCTAATCTTTTCAATTCGAATTCAAATTCATTCTATATGAAATTCGAATTTCGGAAAATGGTTATATATATATATATATATATATATATATATAACCATTTTCCGAAATTCGAATTTCATATAGAATGAATTTGAATTCGAATAGAAAAGAAAATAGACTAGAAAAACAATAGAACAGAAAAGAATAAAATATAATATATATATATATTAGATTATTTTCTGTTCTATTGTATTCCTATTCTAATCTTTTCTATTCGAATTTGAATTCATTCTATATGAATTTCGAATTTCAAAAGATGGTTATATATATAAATACTTTTTCTGCAGCAAAAAATTTCATTTTCCGAACCGATTTTGGGCCCTGTATCTCGGGGCCACTTAGTACCCCAAATTTGGTGTGCAAACCCAGTGGAACTGGTACCACAACATATCCAAAGCTGAAGTTCCTAGCTCTAAGTGGCCCCGAGATACGGGGCCCCAAAATCGGTTCAGAAAATGTCATTCTCTGCTGCAGAAAAGTGCTTGACATTTTCTGAACCGAGTTTGGGGCCCCATAGCTCAGGGCTACTTGGAGCTAAGAACCTCAAATTTGGTGTGCTAACCCAGTGGAACTGGTACCATAACATATCCAAAGCTGGGGTTCCTAGCACTAAGTGGCCCCGAGATACAGGGCCCAAAATCGGTTCAGAAAATGTCATTCTCTGCTGCAGAAAAGTGCTTGACATTTTCCGAACCGACTTTGGGGCCCCGTATCTCAGGGCCACTTGGTGCTAGGAACCCCAAATTTGGTGTGCTAACCTAGTGGAACTGGTACCATAACATATCCAAGGCTGGGGTTCCTAGCACTAAGTGGCCCCGAGATACGGGGCCCCAAAACCGGTTCGGAAAATGTCATTCTCTGCTGCAGAAAAGTGCTTGACATTTTCTGAACTGATTTTTGGGGCCCTGTATCTCGGGGCCACTTGGTGCTAGAAACCTCAGCTTTGGAAATTTTATGGTGCTAGTTCCACTGGGTTTGCACACCAAATTTGGGGTTCTTAGCACTAAGTGGCCCCAAGATATGGGGCCCCAAATTCGGTCAACTGTGTCCATCTGCAGCAATGTCATTTTGGGACCCTTTGGGTTCAGAGACCCCAAATTTTGGCTGCAGCTTCTATTCTAATCTTTTCTTAGTCGAGGCCCTAATTTACCACAAAAAATGGGAAAAACTTATTGACCCGAGTATAAGACGAGGGTGAGAAATGCACAGCTACTGTAGGTGGAAAAGAGGGTCAACAATGCCCATTTGCATGCCTCACTGTGAGACCCCAAATTTTGGCTGCAGCTTCTATTCTAATCTTTTCTATTCAAATTTGAATTCATTCTATATGAATTTCAAACCATCCAATAGATGGTTATATATCAATAAATAACTAATATATATATATATATGTATATATATATATATATATATATATATATATATATATATATATATATATATATACCGTATATACTCGAGTATAAGTCGTTCTGAGTATAAGTCGAGGCCCTAATTTACCACAAAAAAATGGGAAAAACGTATTGACCCGAGTATAAGACGAGGATGAGAAATGCACAGCTACTGTAGGTGGAAAAGAGGGTCAACAATGCCCATTTGCATGCCTCACTGTGCCCATTTGCAGCCATAGGTCCCCTGAACTTCAAACTCGTTAGTTAAGGGTTCCTAGATGCCCCCTAGCTGCAGCCAAAATTTGGGGTCTCTGAACCCAAAGGGTCCCAAAATGACATTGCTGCAGATGGACACAGTTGACCGAATTTGGGGCCCCGTATCTTGGGGCCACTTAGTGCTAAGAACCCCAAATTTGGTGTGCAAACCCAGTGGAACTAGCACCATAAAAGTTCCAAAGCTGAGGTTTCTAGCACCAAGTGACCCCGAGATACAGGGCCCCAAAAATCAGTTCAGAAAATGTCAAGCACTTTTCTGCAGCAGAGAATGACATTTTCCAAACCGGTTTTGGGGCCCCGTATCTCGGGGCCACTTAGTGCTAGGAACCCCAGCTTTGGATATATTATGGTACCAGTTCCACTGGGTTTGCACACCAAATTTGGGGTTCCTAGCACCAAGTGGCCCTGAGATACGGGGCCCCAAATTCGGTTCGGAAAATGTCAAGCACTTTTCTGCAGCAGAGAATGACATTTTCTGAACCGATTTTGGGCCCTGTATCTCGGGGCCACTTAGTGCTAGGAACCCCAGCTTTGGATATGTTATGGTACCAGTTCCACTGGGTTAGCACACCAAATTTGAGGTTCTTAGCTCCAAGTAGCCCTGAGCTATGGGGCCCCAAACTCGGTTCAGAAAATGTCAAGCACTTTTCTGCAGCAGAGAATGACATTTTCTGAACCGATTTTGGGCCCTGTATCTCGGGGCCACTTAGTGCTAGGAACTTCAGCTTTGGATATGTTATGGTACCAGTTCCACTGGGTTTGCACAAGAAATTTGGGGTTCCTAGCACCAAGTGGCCCTGAGATACGGGGCCCCAAAATCGGTTCGGAAAATGAAATTTTTTGCTGCAGAAAAAGTATTTATATATATATAACCATCTTTTGAAATTCGAAATTCATATAGAATGAATTCAAATTCGAATAGAAAAGATTAGAATAGGAATACAATAGAACAGAAAATAATCTAATATATATATATTATATTTTATTCTATTCTGTTCTATTGTTTTTCTATTCTATTTTCTTTTCTATTCGAATTCGAATTCATTCTATACGAAATTCGAATTTCGGAAAATGGTTATATATATATATATATATATATATATATATATATATATATATATATATATATATATATATATATATATATATATATATAACCATTTTCCGAAATTCGAATTTCATATAGAATGAATTTGAATTCGAATAGAAAAGAAAATAGACTAGAAAAACAATATTTTACTCAATTGTGTTCTATTGTTTTTCTAGTCTATTTCCTATTTCTAGTCTAATCTTTTCAATTCGAATTCAAATTCATTCTATATGAAATTCGAATTTCGGAAAATGGTTATATATATATATATATATATATATATATATATATATATATAACCATTTTCCGAAATTCGAATTTCATATAGAATGAATTTGAATTCGAATAGAAAAGAAAATAGACTAGAAAAACAATAGAACAGAAAAGAATAAAATATAATATATATATATTAGATTATTTTCTGTTCTATTGTATTCCTATTCTAATCTTTTCTATTCGAATTTGAATTCATTCTATATGAATTTCGAATTTCAAAAGATGGTTATATATATAAATACTTTTTCTGCAGCAAAAAATTTCATTTTCCGAACCGATTTTGGGCCCTGTACCTCGGGGCCACTTAGTACCCCAAATTTGGTGTGCAAACCCAGTGGAACTGGTACCACAACATATCCAAAGCTGAAGTTCCTAGCTCTAAGTGGCCCCGAGATACGGGGCCCCAAAATCGGTTCAGAAAATGTCATTCTCTGCTGCAGAAAAGTGCTTGACATTTTCTGAACCGAGTTTGGGGCCCCATAGCTCAGGGCTACTTGGAGCTAAGAACCTCAAATTTGGTGTGCTAACCCAGTGGAACTGGTACCATAACATATCCAAAGCTGGGGTTCCTAGCACTAAGTGGCCCCGAGATACAGGGCCCAAAATCGGTTCAGAAAATGTCATTCTCTGCTGCAGAAAAGTGCTTGACATTTTCCGAACCGACTTTGGGGCCCCGTATCTCAGGGCCACTTGGTGCTAGGAACCCCAAATTTGGTGTGCTAACCTAGTGGAACTGGTACCATAACATATCCAAGGCTGGGGTTCCTAGCACTAAGTGGCCCCGAGATACGGGGCCCCAAAACCGGTTCGGAAAATGTCATTCTCTGCTGCAGAAAAGTGCTTGACATTTTCTGAACTGATTTTTGGGGCCCTGTATATCGGGGCCACTTGGTGCTAGAAACCTCAGCTTTGGAAAATTTATGGTGCTAGTTCCACTGGGTTTGCACACCAAATTTGGGGTTCTTAGCACTAAGTGGCCCCAAGATATGGGGCCCCAAATTTGGTCAACTGTGTCCATCTGCAGCAATGTCATTTTGGGACCCTTTGGGTTCAGAGACCCCAAATTTTGGCTGCAGCTAGGGGGCATCTAGGAACCCTTAACTAACGAGTTTGAAGTTCAGGGGACCTATGGCTACAAATGGGCACAGTGATGCTGCAAATGGGCATTGTTGACCCTCTTTTCCACCTACAGTAGCTGTGCATTTCTCACCCTCGTCTTATACTCGGGTCAATAAGTTTTTCCCATTTTTTGTGGTAAATTAGGGCCTCGACTTATACTCAGAACGACTTATACTCGAGTATATACGGTATATATATATATATATTAGTTATTTATTGATATATAACCATCTATTGGATGGTTTGAAATTCATATAGAATGAATTCAAATTTGAATAGAAAAGATTAGAATAGAAGCTGCAGCCAAAATTTGGGGTCTCTGAACCCAAAGGGTCCCAAAATGACATTGCTGCAGATGGACACAGTTGACCGAATTTGGGGCCCCATATCTTGGGGCCACTTAGTGCTAAGAACCCCAAATTTTGTGTGCAAACCCAGTGGAACTAGCACCATAAAAGTTCCAAAGCTGAGGTTTCTAGCACCAAGTGGCCCCGAGATACAGGGCCCCAAAAATCAGTTCAGAAAATGTCAAGCACTTTTCTGCAGCAGAGAATGACATTTTCCGAACCGGTTTTGGGGCCCCGTATATCGGGGCCACTTAGTGCTAGGAACCCCAGCCTTGGATATGTTATGGTACCAGTTCCACTGGGTTAGCACACCAAATTTGGGGTTCCTAGCACCAAGTGGCCCTGAGATACGGGGCCCCAAAGTCGGTTCGGAAAATGTCAAGCACTTTTCTGCAGCAGAGAATGACATTTTCTGAACCGATTTTGGGCCCTGTATCTCGGGGCCACTTAGTGCTAGGAACCCCAGCTTTGGATATGTTATGGTACCAGTTCCACTGGGTTAGCACACCAAATTTGAGGTTCTTAGCTCCAAGTAGCCCTGAGCTATGGGGCCCCAAACTCGGTTCAGAAAATGTCAAGCACTTTTCTGCAGCAGGGAATGACATTTTCTGAACCGATTTTGGGGCCCCGTATCTCGGGGCCACTTAGAGCTAGGAACTTCAGCTTTGGATATGTTGTGGTACCAGTTCCACTGGGTTTGCACACCAAATTTGGGGTTCCTAGCACCAAGTGGCCCGAGATACGGGGCCCCAAAATCGGTTCGGAAAATGAAATTTTTTGCTGCAGAAAAAGTATTTATATATATAACCATCTTTTGAAATTCGAAATTCATATAGAATGAATTCAAATTCGAATAGAAAAGATTAGAATAGGAATACAATAGAACAGAAAATAATCTAATATATATATTATATTTTATTCTATTCTGTTCTATTGTTTTTCTAGTCTATTTTCTTTTCTATTCGAATTCGAATTCATTCTATACGAAATTCGAATTTCGGAAAATGGTTATATATATATATATATATATATATATATATATATATATATATATATATATATATATATATATATATATATATATATATATATATATATATATATATAACCATTTTCCGAAATTCGAATTTCATATAGAATGAATTCGAATTCGAATAGAAAAGAAAATAGACTAGAAAAACAATATTTTACTCAATTGTGTTCTATTGTTTTTCTAGTCTATTTCCTATTTCTAGTCTAATCTTTTCAATTCGAATTCGAATTCATTCTATATGAAATTCGAATTTCGGAAAATGGTTATATATATATATATATATATATATATATATATATATATAACCATTTTCCGAAATTCGAATTTCATATAGAATGAATTTGAATTCGAATAGAAAAGAAAATAGACTAGAAAAACAATAGAACAGAATAGAATAAAATATAATATATATATATTAGATTATTTTCTGTTCTATTGTATTCCTATTCTAATCTTTTCTATTCGAATTTGAATTCATTCTATATGAATTTCGAATTTCAAAAGATGGTTATATATATAAATACTTTTTCTGCAGCAAAAAATTTCATTTTCCGAACCGATTTTGGGGACCGTATCTCAGGGCCACTTGGTGCTAGGAACCCCAAATTTGGTGTGCAAACCCAGTAGAACTGGTTCCACAACATATCCAAAGCTGAAGTTCTTAGCACTAAGTGGCCCCGAGATACGGGGCCCCAAAATCGGTTCAGAAAATGTCATTCTCTGCTGCAGAAAAGTGCTTGACATTTTCTGAACCGAGTTTGCGGCCCCATAGCTCAGGGCTACTTGGAGCTAAGAACCTCAAATTTGGTGTGCTAACCCAGTGGAACTGGTACCATAACATATCCAAAGCTGGGGTTCCTAGCACTAAGTGGCCCCGAGATACAGGGCCCAAAATCGGTTCAGAAAATGTCATTCTCTGCTGCAGAAGTGCTTGACATTTTCCGAACCGACTTTGGGGCCCCGTATCTCAGGGCCACTTGGTGCTAAGAACCCCAAATTTGGTGTGCTAACCCAGTGGAACTGGTACCATAATATATCCAAGGCTGGGGTTCCTAGCACTAAGTGGCCCCGAGATACGGGGCCCCAAAACCGGTTCAGAAAATGTCATTCTCTGCTGCAGAAAAGTGCTTGACATTTTCTGAACTGATTTTTGGGGCCCTGTATCTTGGGGCCACTTGGTGCTAGAAACCTCAGCTTTGGAACTTTTATGGTGCTAGTTCCACTGGGTTTGCACACAAAATTTGGGGTTCTTAGCACTAAGTGGCCCCAAGATATGGGGCCCCAAATTCGGTCAACTGTGTCCATCTGCAGCAATGTCATTTTGGGACCCTTTGGGTTCAGAGACCCCAAATTTTGGCTGCAGCTTCTATTCTAATCTTTTCTATTCAAATTTGAATTCATTCTATATGAATTTCAAACCATCCAATAGATGGTTATATATCAATAAATAACTAATATATATATATATATATATACCGTATATACTCGAGTATAAGTCGTTCTGAGTATAAGTCGAGGCCCTAATTTACCACAAAAAATGGGAAAAACTTATTGACCCGAGTATAAGACGAGGGTGAGAAATGCACAGCTACTGTAGGTGGAAAAGAGGGTCAACAATGCCCATTTGCAGCATCACTGTGCCCATTTGCAGCCATAGGTCCCCTGAACTTCAAACTCGTTAGTTAAGGGTTCCTAGATGCCCCCTAGCTGCAGCCAAAATTTGGGGTCTCTGAACCCAAAGGGTCCCAAAATGACATTGCTGCAGATGGACACAGTTGACCGAATTTGGGGCCCCATATCTTGGGGCCACTTAGTGCTAAGAACCCCAAATTGGTGTGCAAACCCAGTGGAACTAGCACCATAAATGTTCCAAAGCTGAGGTTTCTAGCACCAAGTGGCCCCGAAATACAGGGCCCCAAAAATCAGTTCAGAAAATGTCAAGCACTTTTCTGCAGCAGAGAATGACATTTTCCGAACCGGTTTTGGGGCCCCGTATCTCGGGGCCACTTAGTGCTAGGAACCCCAGCCTTGGATATGTTATGGTACCAGTTCCACTAGGTTAGCACACCAAATTTGGGGTTCCTAGCACCAAGTGGCCCTGAGATACGGGGCCCCAAAGTCGGTTCGGAAAATGTCAAGCACTTTTCTGCAGCAGAGAATGACATTTTCTGAACCGATTTTGGGCCCTGTATCTCGGGGCCACTTAGTGCTAGGAACCCCAGCTTTGGATATGTTATTGTACCAGTTCCACTGGGTTAGCACACCAAATTTGAGGTTCTTAGCTCCAAGTAGCCCTGAGCTATGGGGCCCCAAACTCGGTTCAGAAAATGTCAAGCACTTTTCTGCAGCAGAGAATGACATTTTCTGAACCGATTTTGGGGCCCCGTATTTCGGGGCCACTTAGAGCTAGGAACTTCAGCTTTGGATATGTTGTGGTACCAGTTCCACTGGGTTTGCACACCAAATTTGGGGTTCCTAGCACCAAGTGGCCCTGAGATACGGGGCCCCAAAATCGGTTTGGAAAATGAAATTTTTTGCTGCAGAAAAAGTATTTATATATATATAACCATCTTTTGAAATTCGAAATTCATATAGAATGAATTCAAATTCGAATAGAAAAGATTAGAATAGGAATACAATAGAACAGAAAATAATCTAATATATATATTATATTTTATTCTATTCTGTTCTATTGTTTTTCTAGTCTATTTTCTTTTCTATTCGAATTCGAATTCATTCTATATGAAATTCGAATTTCGGAAAATGGTTATATATATATATATATATATATATATATATATATATATATATATATAAAACCATTTTCCGAAATTCGAATTTAGAATGAATTCAAATTCGAATAGAAAAGATTAGAATAGAAAAAAAATAGAACAGAGTAGAATAAAATATAATATATATACACATTATATTTTACTCAATTCTGTTCTATTGTTTTTCTAGTCTATTTCCTATTTCTAGTCTAATCTTTTCTATTCGAATTCAAATTCATTCTATATGAAATTCGAATTTCGGAAAATGGTTTTATATATATATATATAAATATATATTTATATATATATATATATATATATATATATATATATATATATATATATATATATATATAAATTGTTATTTTCCAATCTATTTTCGAATTCGAATTTATACTATTCGAAATTCGAATTTCAGAAGATGGTCATATTCTGTTGTATTTTATTAAATTCTATTAAATTCTGTTCTATTCTTTACGATTCTTTTATGTTTATTCTATTGTTTTATTATTTTATATTCTATTTTATTGTATTTTTTTTTAGAAATCAATTTATATTTTTTCTAATTCGATTCGAATTTGTTTTCGAATTCGAGTCGAATAGATTTCGAATTTGTTTTCGAATCGAATATATTTCGAATTTGGTTTCGAATTCGATTCGAATTCGATTCGAATTTCGGCCGTGGGTTTTCGATTCGAAACATTTCGGATTCGTTTAAATTCGTTAGTATTGTAATTCGGTATTTCGGATGCATCCGAATGTCCGAATAATGAAAATTTCGTCCGAATTTCGATTCGGAACTAAACGAAATGCACATGTCTAAGTCTGACTAGGGAAACCAGAGAACTGGGCCAACGCACTGCAAATTTTGAACTGAACTGTGGGTTGATGAACTTAAAAACAGCACTCAGACTTATGCAGTTGAATTTGAAAACCTCGAAGAGGAAAACGTGGTCCTTCAATCTTGTGTAGAAGATTACAAAAAATAGGGTCTGGCGTTCTAATGTCCGTTCTAATTGGAATATCTGAATCTGTCACTGATTTACAAGCCACTATTCTATCCCTATTTCAAGAACTACAGCTTTCCATACCAGTCGAACGAATGGAGATGGACAGGGTCCATACCTCGCAAAGCTGATGGACCACTGCACGATATTATCGCCAAATGTCACTGTTTCCATACCAAGGAACAACTTCAAGCTGCAGCTAGAGCAAAAGATTCACTGATTTTCCAGGGACATATCTATCAAACTTTTTGCTGATCTATCTCAGCTCACCATTTCTAAGTGTGGGGCTATGAAGCCACTTCTTCAAATTTTACAGCGACATCAAATCACCTATCAATGGGGCTTTCCATTTTCAATCCGCTTCACTTACTAAGGATCTAAATATGTCTGCCGTTCTGCTGAAAAGCTCCAATCTTCTTTACAAAACATCCAGCTTCTAGATTGCCCTCTCCACCAAAGCAACTTACGAAATCAAATGGTTACCCATTCCCTGCAAACATCAGCTGGTGCTGAAGGAAATAAAAGTCGCCAGGGGCAATCAAAATGTGGTCGTTTTTCTTCTCCTACGCCAACTCTTGAGGACTCAATGGACTGACTTTTTTCTTTTGCTTGACTCAATGTCAGGTATTCTTATATCTTTAACTTCCAACTAACTAGATGTTTGGTAAAAAAATTTTTGTCTTACAAGTTTAGAACTCACTCGATGCAAACTTTTTTCTAATGTTTAACTCCTTACTTTTCTGCTGGTCTAATTTTTTTTTTACTGACAGCAGCGAGTTGTTCACTATATTTCTTTACATAGCCTCAAGCTATTATTCGTTTTTTGAATGTTTTCTGTGATGTTTTTTGTTACTTGTATACACCTTACCCCATCCCTTCCATCCCTCTTCATATGCTTTCTCATGACACATTGATGGGTATGGAACATTTTGAGACAATGGGACAATGGTATCATTTCTATTTATGTATTACTTTTTATTGTTGGCAGTGTTCCCTTTGGTGGTGTTTTCGTGTTTTTGTGCCTCCAGTTTGCTACCCTAGGATCCCCATTATTACGTGGGCTTCTGATGGTAGCTCTTTGGCCTCTGGTGGACCGATTGTCGCTCCCCCAATACACCGTTCTGTTGAGCTATTAGCTCTCTTTATTATTTTACAAATCTTAGTAATCTTAGCTCGATGAAAGCCAATTCCTTTCCTTTCAGAAATATTACTGTCAGAACTTTTTTATTATGCAACTCCTTATATTACCAATATGGCCCCCTTAAACATTTTGACCCTAAATGTGCAAGGTCTTAATATACCACAAAAATGCACTAAAGCATTCCGGTCATTTGCCACAGCTATAATTCACATTCTTTGCCTACAGGAGACCAATTTTAATGTACAATCTACTACTAAGTTTTTCACCTCCTCTTTATCCACAGGTATATACAGCCTTAGCAGCTACTAAACATTGAGGTGTTCATATAGCTATTCACCATACAACCCCATTTGTACTTTCATCTGAAATTAAAGATTCTGAAGGCTGCTACCTCATTCTTATTGGGCACATTTCTGATGTTGCTGTAACCATTGTATCATATTATGCTCCTAATAAACATCCATTATCATTTATTTCCCATCATTTTAATGTAATTGATTCACACAAGTTAGGTACAGTGATATAATGTGGAGACTCGAACCAAGTTCTTTTTCCCTTATTAGATAAATCTCCCCCTTCTCCCTCCCCCTGTTCCCCTAAGCTTTCATTTCAGCAAATTATCTCTAAGCATAACATGTTAGACTCTTGGCGTGAGCTCAATCCAGCTAGTAAACGCTTTACATCTTACTCTCATCCACACAAATCATTTTCTAGGATTGATCACATCTTCCTAAGTGTTTTCATGGCCCAAGAGATCCTATCATCAATGATTACACCCTATACTTGGTCTGATCATAGTGCAGTTTGTACTACCATCTCCTCCCCTATCCCGAGATCCCAGGATTCATCTTTGTGCATTAATGATTCCATTCTAACTCACCCATCCCATTGTCTGGATATTAAATATGCTCTCAATGACTATCTCCTTAATAACACTTCTGCAGATATTTCCCCGCTCACTCTTTGGAAAGCCCATAACCTGTAATTCGAGGTACGCATACGCTCCTTCACCAAAGATTAGAAAATGACTTCAATCTGTGTCATGATGCATTCCAAAATTCTCCCTCCCCTTCTACTAAAGCTAAGCTTCATATAGCCCACTTAGAATTCGACCTGTTTCTCACTGACTCTGCAGATAAATTAATACGTAAATCACAACACCTTTATTACTTCAAAGCAAACAAACCAGATACCCTATTAGCCCAAACCTTACGCTTACTGCAAAAACATACAACATCTGTGCGACTCAAACTAAACTGTGATTCATACACAAGTAACCCTGTCAAAATTACGCACACATTCCGCTCAAATCTTACTAAATTATATTCGCCCAACCATAATTTTGACCATCCTGCTGCTGATTCCCTTTTTTCATAAATTACCCTACCAACATTTCACAAACCCACCCTGAGTGTCTCATCTCTGCAACAGAATTAATTGCGGCTGTTAATGCTTTAAAACTTAATAAACGTCCCGGTCCAGATGGATTTTCTCTTCCTACTACAAGAAATATTTTGATATATTATCTCCTATCCTAACTGAGGCCTTCAATACGTTGTTGAGGGGACATTCTTTTCGTTCAGAATCCTTAATGGCTATAACTTCCATGCTTCCCAAATCTAAATCCGATACAACCTCATGGACAAATTACTGTCCTTATTTAGCTTCTTAACAAACTTGTAACACGCTTGAATCAAGTAATAGGTGAATTTGTTCATCGAGATCAAGTTAGGTTTACCCCCCTCGCGCCAAGCAATTGATAATATTCATAGAGCTTTTTTACTCTCTCATGTCACTAAATCTAAACCTTTACCTGTGTTTTTTTTATCGCTTGATATAAGAAAAGCATTCAACACTGTTTCATGGCCATACTTACAATATATTCTTCAAAAATGGGGGTTTGGACTGTATTGTTTGACGTGGATTTCATTCTTATACGACAAGCCAAATGCCATTATCAAATTTGCTGATTTTAAATCAGACCCTTTCCCTATTGGAAGAGGCACCTGTCAAGGATGTCTTCTCTCCCCCTCCTATTTGCACCCTCATTGAACCCATTTCATTAGATCTGATCCAAACATAAAAGGTATTGAATTAGCTGGCTGTCATCATAAAGTATGTCTTTTTGCAGATGACATCTTACGCTTCATGTAATCTGCCCATATCACAGCACCTACTCTCCTCTCTGCCCCAAACCGTTTTAAACACATTTCGGGCTTTCCCGTTAACTATAAAAAATTGACTGCACTCAATATTTCCTTGCCTCCTTCAGACCTTCAGCTTGCTAAAGATTCACTTCCCTTCGACACCTCATAGACTTCCATACCTAGGAATACAACTCACTCCTAAGATACTCAGCTAACTTCCCTCCATTACTAAAACAGGTTACTGAATTATTATCACAATGGTCCTCTATCCCTCTATCCTAGTTAGGCAAAATTTATGTAATTAACCTCTAGCCGACCAGCCGCCGCAGTCATACTGCGGCAGATTGGCACGGTTGCGCAAACCGCCGTAGCTATACGTTGCTCTTTTAAGACATCACAGCAGGCATGAGTAGAATCTCTGCTGACTTCCATTATCCAATCATGTGCAAGCATTTTTTTTTTATTTTTCTTGCATGTGATTGGGTAGTCTTTGCAAAGTGAAGCTTAACCTTATTCACTAATCTCTAGAGCAGCTACACTTTACTAAAACTGGAGCACTCAGAATCTGGTGCAGCTGTGCATGGTAGCCAATCAGCTTTCAACTTCAGCTTGTTCAATTAAGCTTTGGCAATAAAACCTGGAAGCTGATTGGTTTCTATGCAGAGCTGCACCAGATTTTGCACTCTCCAGGTTTACTAAATCAACCCCACAGTCTTTTTGCCTTTAGTAAATCAACCCCAATGTCTCCCACAATACTGTGGAGGTTTAGGTCTCTTAAATATTTCTGCTTACTATTATGCTGCACACCTTGCACATTTACCAAAATACCATGCAATCAAAGAAGTTCCTGTATGGGTAACAATTGAGTCTATTGACTGTGACCCTATTTCAGTATATAACATGTTATGGTTAAGTTAAGATGAACTGATCGTACTTTTATTCGCAATCCTATCACAAATCATTGTTTATCCATATGGGACAGATTCAAAACTTCTCTTGGCCTTCAATCTCCTCATTTATCCTTTCTTTTGTTAAAAATCACACTTTTTACCCTGCCTGGATTGCTCCTAATTCTTTTAATGCATAATTTGGTATCTGCCTCTTCCATACATTATTTTCCTACTTTGTATGATACACTTTGATACATTTCTTTACTTGCCCTGAATGGGCTTAATGAATCTCTTTAACTTTTCTTTTTCAAATATTTTTATTGGTAATTTTTTTTTTTTTTTTTTTTTTGCCACGTCAGCGAGAAGGTAAACTATGGGAGTAGTTTTTTCAAATTGAAATTCAAAAAGTACTTCCCTTTATTTTCATCACATCATTGTGGCTTTTGCTCTTTTTCATTGATTGGAATGCTTCTTTACACAAGCAAGAATATGGGAATAACATGCCCCCCACTATTTCCAAGATTAGCCGTTTGTTGCTTACTCCCTGCCCTCCACCCCCGCCCCCCCCTTTCCCCACCCTTCCCGAGACCGTACTCCCTCCCGTCTACTTTTTTTTTTTTTTTTTCCTGTTTGATTTCCCCTTGCTCCCCCTAGCTCAGGGTCTATCCCCTTCACTACTCAAGTTGACCATATCTCAGCTGCTCTTATGGATTTTTTAAATTTCTCCCACTCTCCCCACTTTGTCCTGTACGCCTCCATTTTTATCCCGTCACTGAACCTTAAGTACTCCAAATCCTGTATCTCATTTATTTTATTAATCCAATCCCTCATGGATGGCCTTTCTTTTCTATTCCAGTTTTTAGGGATTAGGCTCTTAGCTGCGTCTATGAGGTGGGGTAGGAGTGTTCTGAGGTAGGCCCTAGTGGGCATCTCGCTCAAATGAAACAGAAGAACCCTGGGATCCCTTGGTACATCATAGTTTGTAATCTCTTTAATATATTTCCTGATCTCGTCCCAGAAGACCCCTATCTCAGGACACGACCACCACACATGGGCCATCGTCCCAATTTCACTACAGCCCCTCCAGCATAGCCGAGATTTGTCCTTATCGATTTTATGCATCTTGTCCGGGGTCATGTACATTCTTGTTAAACACTTGTAGTTTAACTCTAGCACTTTATAATTAACTGACGTGATCAGAAGACGTTTTAATATCAGATCTACCTCTGTCTCTGCCAGTGTTAACCCTAACTCCTTCCCCCATTTACTTATAAAAGCCAAGGTCTCTACCCTCCTCAGCTCTACCAGTATTTTATATATTCTAGAAAAGCCCCTTTTATCGTCTGGTTCCATACATATTTTTTCTAGTGGGAGTAGATTTTTCATTGTTCTAATTGGTTGTGGCAAAGATTCAACAAAATGTTTTAATTGACCGTAGCGCCATGGATTAATATTTATCTTGTCTCCTCTTTTCTTAAGCTCCTGGATTGAACATATTTTCCCCCTGTCTGTTACGTCCTTTAATTGCAAATTCTCGTCAAGGAGCCATTTCCCGAACCACTCTTCCTTCCCCGGAGGGAAATATTCTACTTCCTTCAATGACATTAGCGGTGAATTATATTCCCAGTGTTCCCTTTTATGGATCCGATCCCATATTCTAAGTGCGTGCCTAGTGATTTCGTGCAATTTTATATCTTGTTTTCTTAATTTTGGTGGGCACCATATTATTTTGTGGAGTTTTAACTTACTAACATTATTTTCAATTTCTACCCAGTGTTTACCTTTATTTTTAACCCAATCTACTACCCTCCCCAGTGCAATAGCTTCATAATATTTACTGATGTCAGGTGCTCCCCATCCCCCTTTACTTTTTGTGTTTATTAATTGGTTATATTTTATCCATGGTATTTTCCCTTTCCATATAAACTTTGATATCATTGAGTGCAGCCTTTTAAGGTAACCAGGTGGGAGAGTAACTGGGAGCATTTGCATTTTGTATGTTATTTTTGGTAACAGAACCATTTTGAAAATGTTAATTCTTCCCGACCACGTCAGTTGCCCCTGCTGAATTCTATTTAGTTCTGATTTAACCTCGTTTATGAGCGGGATGAAATTTGCCTGGAATAGTTCTTCTACGGACGTTGTGATTTTAATTCCTAGATAGTTTAGAGCTTCCTTCTCCCACCTAAATGGAAAATGTTTTTGATAGGCGAAATCTCTAGTCTTATTTGGGTTAATATCTAGTACTTCTGACTTGGTAGTGTTTACTTTAAAGTTAGACAGTTTCCCGTACTCTTCTAATGTAGCCAGGACATTCGGAAGAGAAATTCTCGGGTTTGTTATGTAGAGGAGGATATCGTCCGCAAAGGCGGCGAGCTTATACTCAGTTCCCCCTATGTTGACTCCTCCAATGTCTGGGTTCTGTCTTATCCTAACAAGGAGGGGTTCCAATACTATCAGGAAGAGCAATGGGGAGATTGGGCATCCCTGTCTAGTTCCGTTATACATATTAAAAGGCTCGGATAAGGTCCCGTTTATTTTGACTCTCGCTGAAGGTTTTGTGTAGAGCGCCCTTATCCAACTACAGATCCTCTCCCCATAGCCCACTTCTTTGAGTGTTTCTATCATGAAGTCCCAGTCTACTCTATCAAATGCTTTTTCAGCATCTATTGATAGCAGTAGTCCTGGGACCCCACTCCTTTTAATTTCCTGAGTTATCAATAGCGTTTTAATACTATTATCCCTACCTTGTCTACCTGTTATGAACCCCACTTGATCGGGATGGATGATATTTTTCAACCTTTGCTTGACTCTACCCGTGATAACTTTTGCGAAGATTTTTGTGTCATTATTTAAGAGGGATATGGGCCTAAAACTAGAGCACAGTGTGTTGTCCTTTCCCTCCTTATGAATTATCGCTATAGTAGCTGCCAATGCGTCTCTACTCATTTCCCCTCTCTCACCTATCTCGTTCATGTAGGTACATAATTTTGGGACTAGAAGCTCTTGGTATTTCTTGTAGTATAGTACTGTCAGTCCATCTAGACCCGGGCTCTTTCCTGTCGGGATCTCCTTAATAGCTTTCTTTACCTCAGCCTCTGTAATGGGAACTTCTAACGCAAGATTCTCCTCTATTGATATCTTAATCATCCCGGTATCTTTTAAATATTTTTTAATTTTTCTCGTTTTTGCTCTCTCACTTTGTCCTTATCCTTTGTATTTATTGAGTAGAGTTCCCCATAGAATTCCTGAAAGATTTTTGCTATGTCCTTATCCTTGTATTTAAATTCTCCTGATTTCGTCTTTATCTTGTCAATGTAATTGTTACTTTTCTTTTTGCTTAGTGCTCTCGCCAGGAGTCGACCCGGTTTATTACCAGAAATGTATCTTTCTTTTTTGACTAAATTATATTTTTTACGATTTTCTGCCTCTATCTGCTGTCTCAGGGCCTCTCTAGTACCATATAGTTTCCCCAGGATCCCTCTATCCCTCGTGTCCTTATGCTGCCTTTCTAATTTTTTCACCTCCTCCTGAAGTGTGCCCAAGACTTTGTTCTGCCTTCTTTCTTTCTCCACTCCCGCCTTTATTATTATCCCCCTGATATAAGCCTTATGGGCCTCCCAGACTATTGCTTCTGACATTTCTTCAGAGGAATTAGTTCTAAAATAAAATTCCAGTTCTTCATTTATTAATTTGTCAATTTCCTTATCGTGAAGGAGATCTTCGTTTAGTCTCCAATTGTGAAATGGGGGTGTTAGATTATTTTGTTTTATTCGTAATGTCACCGGGGCATGGTCCGAGAAAGTTATAGATCCGATATTTGTATATTCTACCTCTTCTAAAAATCTATGATCTACAAAAATATAGTCAAGTCTTGAATACGTCGCGTGCACGGGGGAGTAGTAAGTGTAATCCAATATTTTTTGATGTTGCATCCTCCAGACATCGATTAGTTGGGACTGGTGCAGTTTTTTTTTGAGTTTGTTCAACCATACCCCTCCAGTCCCCCGGGCACGCGACGCATTGTCTCTGCCTGGCTCTAGGCATAGGTTCAGGTCTCCTGCCACAATGATCCTCCCTCTCCTGTAACTCTCTAGCTTTGATAATACTCCAATTAGATATTTACTTGGATTGTTGTTAGGGCAGTAGATGTTAGCTAATGTATATTCCTGACCATTTAGCTTTCCCCTCAGAAACAAAAATCGGCCCTCCGGGTCGGTCATTCTCTCCTCTATCTGGAAATGGGTTCCCCTGGCAAAACCAATAGCTACCCCTTTTGCTCCCCTTATCGGGGAGTCGCTATAAAACCAACAGGGGTAGTCCCCTGACGAAATCCTCTGATTTCTCCCCAGGTATAGATGTGTCTCCTGGAGAAAGACCACCTCGGCTTTGTTGGATCTCAGCTCGCCCATCACGTTCGCGCACTTTATGGGCGAGTTGAGCCCCCTCACATTATATGTTACCAAGTTAATTCCAACCATTTATTCTTCTTTCCAGGACCCAACCACAACCACAACAGGAGACTCTGAGGTTTGTACTGGTCTCGCCCCTCCCCTCCCCCCCCTCCCCCACTCCCCCCTCTAACCCTTGCCCCTCCATTATCCCCCCCTTGTCCTCCCCCCTCCCTCTCCCCCCCTTTTTGGGGTAACGGACCCTCTCATGGCCCTTTTAACCGTGGCCCCACTAACTCCTCCCGGCTCTACGGTTCTCCCCCTAGAGGTTGAGCTCGGGGGTACCTTCCTTGGGTCCACCCGCTCCCCCCTGGATGCCCGTCTCCCCCCCCTCCTCCCCGCTCCCCTCCCCCCTCCTCCCCGCTCCCCTCCCCCCCATCCCCCCCCGGACCCACACCCCCCAACCTCCACCGCACTTTTTTTTTTTTCCCCCTTTTACTTCATCCTCCCCTTTACAAATTGGACCTAACGTTGTCTATCTATCTAATCGTTATACAGGCTTGTGTCTCTTCTTTATGGTCGCATCATTTTAGTAACTGGTTTCCAGGTGTAGGTCCCCTCCCTACTATCTTGATTTTCAGATTTTTCCCACCAACCCGGAATTTCCACCAATGGTACCTCCAAGCGTTGGCAGAATTTTTGTGTCTCTTCGGGGAACCTGAGTGTCGCTGAGCGACCTTCCTTGTGTCCTGTCAAACAAGCCGGGAAGCCCCATGAGTATTGGACATCATTTGCTCTGAGTTGGGCGAGAAGTGGTTTGAGGATTCTTCTCCTAGCCAGGGTCTCTGCGGATAAATCTGGGAAGATCTGTAGGTTTATCTCTCCATATTTCACTTGTTGGTTTGTTCTCATACTTGATTTAATCTTTTCTTTATCCTGGAAATTATGGAACCTAACAATAACATCTCGTGGGGCGTCCCCCCTGATTTCCACTGGCTTTCTTATCCTGTGGGCCCGCTCTAGCTTGATCTTGGGTCTATTGTCAGTTGGATCCAGACGCTCTCCAAAGATTTGATCGATTATTTCTTGTAGGTTCTCTTTCCCCCCCTCCACCTCTGGCAAGCCTCTTATCCGCAGGTTCTTCCTCCTATTCCGGTTCTCCTGGTCTTCCAGTTTGTACCGTAGATTTCTTTGTTCTTTCTGGATTTCTTCCATCTGCTGTTTAAGGATTTTTATCTCCATTCCCTGGGTGTCCGTTGTTGTCTCCAACTCCTCTACTCTTTTTAGTGTGTGGCCCATATCTTGTCGGATTGCTCCGATCTCTCTTTTGATTAGTGTTTCTAATCTAGCGAACATTTCTGCCATCTCATTTTTTGTTGCTAGTTGTTTATCTTCCTGGGGGGCCCTAGATACCTCTTCCGTTGTCTCCGTACCCACAATGTGGGTCTCCATCTCTGCTAATAGTCTTCGTGTGCTTATTTTGGGTAGAGGTTCGGGGGTTTTGCATTTAGTCCCCCCTACCTTTCCTGGGCTTCCTTTATTCCCATCTTGGACCATGTATTTCCTTATGGCGCCCGGGCTTACACTTGTTCTACTGGTACTACTACTGGCCGAACTGGCTGTAGCAGCCTTCCCTCCTCTCCCCTTCATTATGCTGTTTGTGCTGGGGATCTGGTGGACCAGGTGTAGATATTCTGCTGGTGTAGTTCGTATTATACTCTAGTACTATAGTATGTAGTGGTAGTAGTAGTATGTGTAGTCGACCCTCACTGGTACACTATGCGGTCGGCCGAGGGATGACTTTCCTCCGGCCTCTTTGGGTCGGGTATTTCCCAAGGCCCACTGGTTTTCCTAGGATTACGCCTCTCCACTATACCCACACTGTACAATTGCTCTAGTTTGAAATTCTCAGGAGGAGAAGGGAAGATCGACATACAAAGGAAAGAGGGTAAAGGGAAAAAACGAGAAAGACCAGTAAGACACAGGGGGGATACCCATCCGGGTTAATACCCCTCAGAGAGGGGACTAATTTCGCTGATACCAGGCCTGCCGTACAGAGGGGGTACCCGTCCGGGTTGAACCCCTCCAAGAAGGGGCTTTTTTGCTGATACCCGTCCTGCTCCTATTAAACTGCAGTCAATTATTGCTTTAATGTAAGTCCCGGTCCCAGTTATCTTCAAGCTTATATCTTGTACATTTAACTGGTGATACAAGGATGCGAACCAACAAACCACAGGTTTTACCTGATATTTTTAGTCCTTTGCAAGGAGGGGGGTCTTGTATATTTTATATATTAGATTAGCCACTTACCCCCTCAGCCGCTTCTACCCGGTCTTACCCAGCTCTCTCTGTGCAGCGTTGATTTTCCTTACACGGATCTTTCCTGTGTTTTCCTGTGTTAATCAGCCGCTTGTCAATGCTTGTCAGCAGCTCCGTTCGGCGCCGCAACGCTTCAGTGTAGCACGTCCTCACCTAGCAACCATCCTCCTCCTTCAGTCGCCGGCTTGCCTGAGTACACTCGAGGTGCTTCGCTGCTGCTGCGGGGATCCGTGCCCGAGAAGGCTGCGAGATGGCTGTGGGGGTCTGCGATGCCGTGCGGGGCGGTGTGGGGTGTCAGGCTCCAGGGCGGAGGACGGGTGAGTTACTGCGGGGACGAGGCTGCTCTCGGCCGCACGCCGGAGCTGGAGGGAGAGACGTCCGGCATCCCGGGCTCAGCAGCCGCCCCAATTAGCCACCCACATCCGACTCCTCCCTCCCAGCACCAGGCCCATTTTTATTGGTAATTAACAAGTATCTGTTACAAGCGTTTCAATGCAGGATAAGGCGAGTACATAAAACAGAGTAGATCTTGACAAAACAATATAACGTGGTTTAATACATGTAAAGTTTCAATAAGTGGGCACTCTGTCGGAGAACACAAAGTCCAGTACAAGCCGATAATGCTAACATTAAGAAAGAGTAATGTCCCTAACTTAACAGTACGGGGCTACTGGAGTCAATCCCTATGGAGTCGGACACGGAAACAACCGAGACCATCTCCAAAGACAGAGTACAATACCAATGGTTATCGAAAGTGGAATGGGGGGGATAGAGGGAGGGGAAGGAGAGCAGGATAGAGAAGAGGAGAAAGAAAGAAAAGAAGGACAGTCAAAAAGGGAGGGGTGTTGGCCAGTCGGACCACACAGGCTCAGGTGCAACAGCAAAACCGTCGCTAATATTTACAATGGTCTCAAGGTTCTAAGAGGTGTTTGTCTATATCATGGGGCAAAAAGTGCTCTATTCAAGGTTGCCAGATTTTAAAGTGCTGGGGGACCTTATCCAGGATTGTCACATCAATCCTGCTGTGTATCATTGCCTGGGTGATCCTGTTTTTCAATTCAGCTATACTGAGTGTGGGTGTCTTCCAGGCCTTGGCAATTGTTTGCTTGGCTGCGGTGAATAGTTGAAGGAGGAGACGTAGTTGCGGTCTGGTGTAGTCTTGTGGGATAAAATTAAGTAGGGCTATACTGTAGTTGGGTTCGGGTCCAGAGTAACTTGATGGAGAGTGGAGACCATTCGAAATATTGTCGCCTAGAAACGTTGCACAAGCGGACATGTCCACCATATGTGCATGTGCGTGCCTCTGTCAGTTCAACCCCTAAAACAATTCGGGGGATATTTAGGCAGAAATTTAGCGATTCTGGTTGGGACCAGATACCATCGCATTAGCACTTTATAGTTGGCTTCTGAGGCTACAACATTTTGAGACAAATTTTTTGTGTTGGTCCAAATGGTAGTCCAGTCTTCCGCCTCTAAATCAATTGTTAAGTCTTTGGACCATCGTTGAGCATAGGTGGGGATGGTAGAGGGGGGACGTGAGGTGGGTATAAAGGCGAGAGATAATACGTGGAGCATGTGGGTCAGAGTCGCACATGCTCTCAAATTCAGTTTGATTATCTAGTCCAGAACAAGATCTGATGGTACTTTGGACGAAGTGCGCAATTTGGAGGTATCGGAAGCACTCTTTGTGTGGCAATTGTGCTTGCGCTTGAATGGTTGGGAATGATTTTAAGGCATCTCCACTAACTAAGTCACAAATGCAAGTCAGACCCACCTGGATCCAGGCTTGGAATGAGGCTGGTTCGGTGTATGCGGGTAGAAAAGAGGGTGGCCCAGAAAGGATAGGAGTGGAGAGTGTGGTGAGATCAATTTGAAGGGGCTCCTCAACTTGTCCCAGAGTTTAAGGGTGTGTTGCATTATAGGGTTTATGATAGGGCCACGCACCGCGGGGGGCAGCCACAGAAAGTTAGTTACAGTGACTGGATGAAGATCTATAGCTCCGAGACTAACCCAGAGAGGTGTTTCAGTTTTAGAGTGATACAGTATGGTCTGAGCCAGTTGGGCCGCATGGTAGTATTGTAGGAAATTAGGTATGCCCAGGCCTCCACTAAGTTTTTTACGGAGTAAAACCGGTCTAGCAACTCTGGGTTTAGTGGGACCCCAGATATTTTTAAAGACTCGACTTTGTATGACCCGATGGTAATAGGGGGGGTGGCAACCGGAAGAACTCTATATAGGTACAGCAGTTTTGGCAGTAAAGACATTTTCACTGCCCCAACATGTCCGAGCCAGGAAACACATAAGGGTTGCCAAGAGTTAAGTAGTGAGGATAGTTGGGATAACATTGGGAGATAATTAGAGTGAAACAGGCTAGACGGATGACTAGTCAGTTTAATTCCCAAATAGGGTATTGATGATGAGGACCAGTGAAATGGAAAAATTTTTTGGAGCTGCTCGAGCTCAGTCTGTGGCACATTGAGGGCCTTGGATTTAGTTTGGTTAACTTCCAACCCGGAAACCAAAGCAAAGCAAACTTATCTAATGTATTCAGGAGGTTAGGTAGGGTAGTGTGAGGTGATGTAACAAATAATGCGTCATCAGCAAAGAGACACAGTTTGTGAGTGGTTGAAGCTACCTCTAAGCCTCGGATATCAGGGTTTGCTCTGATCAGGGCTGCTAGGGGTTCGATCACGAGAGCAAAAAGTAGGGGGGATAGGGGACAGTCTTGTCTCGTTCCTCGTGAAATGAGGAAGGGTTCTGAACAAAACCCAGAGTATTGTACATATGCTTGTGGGCGGGTATATAAGGCACTGATCCAGCCTAGAAAATGCGGGCCGAAACCCCAGCGTTGGAGGATGTATAACAGGTAAGGCCAGGAGACAGTGTCAAAAGCCTTCCTTATGTCAAAGGAAAGGAGATGCATCAGTATTTTGTGAGAATGGGCTAAATGTTGTAAAAGGATGACTCGTCGAACGTTATCACTGGCTTGCCGTTTAGGTATTAAACCTACTTGATCTTTATGAATCAATCCTCCAATAATCGGATTGAGACGCAAAGCTAAAATTTTGGCTAGGATCTTAATATCCACATTTAAAAGGGATATTGGCCTGTAGTTAGACCATAGTGTATTGTCAGTATTTGGTTTCGGGATCATAGATATGAGCGCTGTCAATGTGTCTTGACCAAAGGAGTGCTGTCCGAGCAATGCATTAAAAGAATTAGTGAGAAGAGGGGCTAATTCAGTTGCAAATTTTTTATAATATAAACTGGGGAGGCCGTCTGGCCCCCCGGACGTTTGTGGGGTTTAAGAGTCTTGATGGCTGAGAGAACCTCCTCAACTGTAATCGTGCTTTCCATAGACTCACGACTGGCGTCTGACAGTGTCGGGATTGGCAGATCCTGAAAAAGCTTTTCTGTCTGATGCGAAGGAAATGTAGCCCCTGCTTCATATAGTTTCGCCAATCGTTTACGGAACTCTGAAAGTACCTTGATCGAGTTGCTTTTGAGCGTGTCTTTAGCCAGTCTGAGTCTGAGAGCACAAATACGATCCGGCCTACGTAGGCGTAAAGCTAGGAAAGTGTCTGGTTTATAAGCTTTAGTGTAAATCGTGTGATTGGATCTACGAATAGCTTTATCAGCCGATTCAGCCAAAAGCAAGTCTAATTCAATTTTAGTTTTTTCTAAAATTATTTTATGCGCTTTGGTTGGAGAGGACTGAAATTGGAGAAAGTCAGTATGGAAGTCTGATTCCAGTTGTTGCAGCCTTAGGACCCCGTCTCTCTTGAGGTGTGAGGCAACTAAGATACATGTACCACTAATCACTGGTTTGTGTGCCTCCCAAAGCAAAGTCGGGGAGATGTCCGGTATGGCATTATGTGTAAGGTAGTCTTTGAGGGCGAGTTGGATATCAAAACAGTACGACTGGTTAGTTAGAAGTGCATCATTCATGCACCATGACCTGCTTGTGGCCTGTGGTATCAAGGATGAGACCGTGGTGACCACTTCACAATGATCTGTCCATGTAATTGGTTGGATATTAGAATGGAGCACGATTGGCGAGGATGCTACAGGGATAAAAATATGATCGATCCTGGAGAAGGACTTATGGGGATGCGAGTATGTGATGTGACATAGATGTGACATAGGTGAATCCAGCATCCAAAGTGATTCGCACCCAAGTGAGGTATGAGGCTCCTTACCAGCTCAAGGTGACCACCATGACAGTGGTCTCACCAGGCATTTGGGAAATTATCAGGTCACCCACAAACCTATGCCGATCTTTCCAGTAGTAAATGTGGAACTCAGAAGACTATTTTAAATATGTTGTCCAGCCACATCATCGCACTGGTTGCCATCCAGATCAGCCGGTGGAAGTGGTAGTAATCTCTGCTGAATATTGTGCTCCCAGGTCTTTGCTGGAGAAATAAACAGGAGATTCCCAGATCACCCAACTACTGTTGTCCTAACAAATGCTGATATTCCTCTCTTTCTGGGTTTTTAATAATGTAATGTAAGGCAGTGGCTGGAAAATCCTGCAGCAACAGTCTCACGCCTTTTATTTTGGTTTCCAGCCACTGCCTTACATTACATTATTAAAAACCCAGAAAGAGAGGAATATCAGCATTTGTTAGGACAACAGTAGTTGGGTGATCTGGGAATCTCCTGTTTATTTCTCCAGCAAAGACCTGGGAGCACAATATTCAGCAGAGATTACTACCACTTCCACCGGCTGATCTGGATGGCAACCAGTGCGATGATGTGGCTGGACAACATATTTAAAATAGTCTTCTGAGTTCCACATTTACTACTGGAAAGATCGGCATAGGTTTGTGGGTGACCTGATAATTTCCCAAATGCCTGGTGAGACCACTGTCATGGTGGTCACCTTGAGCTGGTAAGGAGCCTCATACCTCACTTGGGTGCGAATCACTTTGGATGCTGGATGTCACATCTCTTCTGATTATATGCACTTTGGTCATCAACTCACTGTAATTATGGACTTTTTTGATTTTCTGCAATATTCATAATTGGGACTTATCTCATCACTTTTTTATTTTATAATTTCTCACTTGTGATATATGGTGAGACATCTGTCTCTGTTCTCTATGGGAGACCTGTTCTTTGTTTTTTATATCTTATTTTTGGTGGATCAATCACTTTTTTATGGTTATTTTTAGTATTATATACAACTCATATTTAGTTTTAGCGCTGCACTTATTTTGTTTTCTGATAGATATATATATATATATATATATATATATATATACAGTATATGTATAGGTGAATTCCAGATTGTGATGTCCAATGTAGAGATGATGTGGATGTAGAGGATGACTCAACTGCACTATTTGCTTATAAATCTATGCAACAGACCCGCAACAGATCCGCTGAAAGATCCTTCTATCATATGTGTAGATCTTGCATGTTGCTACAACATATGCTTCACATCCCTGATAAAGGTGTTGACATGTAGTGGAACTTATTTTACAATGCTGGGAAACTGTATCAGTGTTCCTCTATCATGGACAAGGAGGAGACGGGGCTTTGTTACAATGGACGGCCACCGAACAGACTGCATAACACAGCGGGAGATACCCGCTTTTTTAGTAATCCAAGGTACGGCTGCAGATGGGCATAATGAGGCTTCAAATGGGCACAGTGAGGCTGCAAATGGGCACAATGAGGCTGCAGATGGGCACAACGAGGCTGAAGAAGGGCACAATAAGGCTGCAAATGGGAACAGTGAGGCTGCAAATGGGCACAGTGAGGCTGCAGATGGGCATTGTTTACCCAGTAGCTGCTGCATTTTCCCACCCTAGGCTTATACTCGAGTCAATAAGTTTTCCCAGTTTTTTGAGGTAAAATTAGGTGCCTCGGCTTATATTCGGGTCGGCCTATACTCGAGTATATACGGTATATACAAAGAGGTTGAGCTTCAGTCAGATTTTTATTTTTTCTAGCTTTCATTTTAAGGCTACAGGATGTGAGTGGCACCCAATGGTAAGGTATAGCCCTCTGCAGTTGGAAATATCAGCCCTGATCTAATGTATCCCCAAAAATTACCAAACAGGACTTTTGTCTTCACAAGCATCATCTCACTTCTTGCAGCCCACTTCCCATTTCCATGAAAATACCAACTTCCTAAAAATAAGTATGTTTGGCATTTCCCTCCACTAACTATATGGACGTTATGACTTTTGTTATAATAGCCGTATTAAAAAAGCACAATTTAAAAAGAACAGAAAAGAAAATTGGGAAACATGGGGGGGTTGATTTACCAAAAGGAAAAAGTCTGTGCACTTTGCAAAGTGCAGTTGCACTCTACAAGTGCAGTTGCTCCATAGCTTAGTAAATGAGCAGAAACTCTGCTGACCCGCATGCTTTGGCCAATCACAGCGCCGTAAGCAAAGAGATCCATAATTGGCCAAAGGCAGGGTGCCTTTGGCCAATTATGGCTTAGGGGGTTAAGTCCACGCCCCAGACTATGTAAGGCCACCTGCACGTGGGCCCTGTGTAGTGTGTTGCTGGTGGAGAAAGAGATAGTGTGAGAGAGAGTGTCATTTTATTTACTTTGAGCAGGCAGTTTATTCAGTTAGCTAGATCTCACTGCAGACCGTTCCTGCTGTACTGTTTCTAATCTACTTCAAAGGAAAAAATCTTGCGAGCCACAATGTTCCTATGCTTAATAAACCAGCAGCAACAAGTTGTTATATACCACAGGTATATCAAAGATAAATATCCAGCAGCAAACGCAGTTCACGTACTCATAACCGTGCAGAAACCATAATATAAAAGAAAATGCGTTGCGCTTGATTAAATGTCATACAGAGAAATATCCTAAAAACTTTTTTAAAAAAATAATACCTCACTATTCACATCCATTATGCATAGCTGTGCTAAAAAAATAGTATTTTAAATATAACTAAAAAATATCAAAATACTCCTGTGAAAAAGTAAATGGTATCACTTCTATGCAATGTGCATATGTATAAACCTGTGGACAATCAATATAAAGTGCATATAGTGCCAAAGTATATAAATACAATTGTGCATAAAAACATTATTAACCACTTGAGCCCCGGACCTTTATGCTGCCTAAGGACCAGAGGTCTTTTTCCAATTTGGCACTGCGTCGCTTTAACTGCTAATTGCGCGGTCATGCAATGCTGTACCCAAACAAAATTTGCGTCCTTTTCTTCCCACAAATAGAGCTTTCTTTTGATGGTATTTGATCACCTCTGCCGTTTTTATTTTTTGCGCTATAAACGGAAAAAGACCGAAAATTTTGAAAAAAAATGATATTTTCTACTTTTTGTTATAAAAAAAATCCAATAAACTCAATTTTAGTCATACATTTAGGCCAAAATGTATTCGGCCACATGTCTTTGGTAAAAAAAAAGGTAATAAGCGTATATTTATTGGTTTGCGCAAAAGTTATAGCGTCTACAAACTAGGGTACATTTTCTGGAATTTACACAGCTTTTAGTTTATGACTGCCTATGTCATTTCATGAGGTGCTAAAATGGCAGGGCAGTACAAAACCCCCCCAAATGACCCCATTTTGGAAAGTAGACACCCCAAGGAAATTGCTGAGAGGCATGTTGAACCCATTGAATATTTATTTTTTTTGTCCCAAGTGATTGAATAATGACAAAAAAAAAAAAAAAAAAAATATTTACAAAAAGTTGTCACTAAATGATATATTGCTCACACAGGCCATGGGCCTATGTGGAATTGCACCCCAAAATACATTCAGCTGCTTCTCCTGAGTATGGGGATACCACATGTGTGGGACTTTTTGGGAGCCTAGCCACGTACGGGGCCCCGAAAACCAATCACCGCCTTCAGGATTTCTAAGGGCATAAATTTTTGATTTCATTCCTCACTACCTATCACAGTTTTGAAGGCCATAAAATGCCCAGATGGCACAAAACCCCCCCAAATGACCCCATTTTGGAAAGTAGACACTCCAAGCTATTTGCTGAGAGGCATGTTGAGTCCATGGAATACTTTCTTTTTTGACACAAGTTGCGGGAAAGTGACAATTTTTTTTTTTTTGCACAAAGTTGTCACTAAATGATATATTTCTCACACAGGCCATGGGCATATGTGGAATTGCACCCCAAAATACATTTAGCTGCTTCTCCTGAGTATGGGGATACCACATGTGTGGGACTTTTTGGGAGCCTAGCCGCATACGGGGCCCCGAAAACCAAGCACCGCCTTCAGGATTTCTAAGGGCATAATGTTGTGATTTGACTCCTCACTACCTATCACAGTTTTGAAGGCCATAAAATGCCAAGATGGCACAAAACCCCCCCAAATGACCCCATTTTGGAAAGTAGACACCCCAAGGTAATTGCTGAGAGGCATGTTGAGTCCATGGAATATTTTATTTTTTGACACAAGTTGCGGGAAAGTGACAATTTTTTTTTTTTTTTGCACAAAGTTGTCACTAAATGATATATTGCTCAAACATGCCATGGGCATATGTGGAATTACACCCCAAAATATATTCTGCTGCTTCTCCTGAGTATGGGGATACCACATGTGTGGGACTTTTTGGGAGCCTAGCCGCATACGGGGCCCCGAAAACCAAGCACCGGCTTCAGGATTTCTAAGGGCGTTAAGTTGTGATTCCACTCCTCACTACCTATCACAGATTTGAAGGCCATAAAATGCCAAGATGGCAAAACCCCCCCCCCCCCAAATGACCCCATTTTGGAAAGTAGACACCCCAAGCTATTTGCTGAGAGGCATGGTGAGTATTTTGCAGCTCTCATTTGTTTTTGAAAATGAAGAAAGGCAAGAAAAATGTATTTTTTTTTTCTTTTTTCAATTTTCGAAAGTTTGTGACAAAAAGTGAGGTCTGCAAAATACTCACTATACCTCTCAGCAAATAGCTTGGGGTGTCTATTTTCCAAAATGGGGTCATTTGGGGGGGGGTTGTGCCATCTGGGCATTCCATGGCCTCCGAAACTGCTAGGCAGTGAAGAGTGAAATCAAAAATTTACGCCCTTAGAAAGCCTGAAGGCGGGGCTTGGTTTTCGGGGTCCCGTGCGCGGCTAGGCTCCCAAAAAGTCCCACACATGTGGTATCCCCATACTCAGGAGAAGCAACAGAATGTATTTTGGGGTATAATTTCACATATTCCCATGGCATGTTTGAGCAATATATCATTTAGTGACATCTTTGTGCAAAAAAAAAAAAAAAAAAAAAAAAGATTTGTCTCTTTCCCGCAACTTGTGTCACAATATAAAATATTCCATGGACTCGACATGCCTCTCAGCAAATAGCTTGGGGTGTCTACTTTCCAAAATGGGGTCATTTGGGGGGGGGTTTGAACTGTCCTGGCATTTTATGCACAACATTTAGAAGCTTATGTCACACATCACCCACTCTTCTAACCACTTGAAGACAAAGCCCTTTCTGACACTTTTTGATTACATGAAAAAAAAAAATTTTTTTTGCAAGAAAATTACTTTGAACCCCCAAACATTATATATATTTTTTAAAGCAAATGCCCTACAGATTAAAATGGTGGGTGTTTCATTTTTTTTTTTCACACAGTATTTGCGCAGCGATTTTTCAAACGCATTTTTTGGGGAAAAAACACACTTTTTTAAATTTTAATGCACTAAAACACACTATATTGCCCAAATGTTTGATGAAATAAAAAAGATGATCTTAGGCCGAGTACATGGATACCAAACATGACATGCTTTAAAATTGCGCACAAACGCGCAGCGGCGACAAAATAAATACATTTTTAAAAGCCTTTATAAGCCTTTACAGGTTACCACTTTAGATTTACAGAGGAGGTCTACTGCTAAAATTACTGCCCTCGTTCTGTCCTTCGCGGTGATACCTCACATGCATGGTGCAATTGCTGTTTACATTTGACGCCAGACCGACGCTTGCGTTCGCCTTTGCGCGAGAGCAGGGGGGGACAGGGGTGCTTTTTTTTTTTTTTTTTTTTTTCTTTATTATTTTTTTGCTTTTTTATCTTATTTTTAAACTGTTCCTTTCATTTTTATTTTTTTTTAATTAATTTTATTGTTATCTCAGGGAATGTAAATATCCCCTATGATAGCAATAGGTAGTGACAGGTACTCTTTTTTTTAAAAATTGGGCTCTATTAGACCCTAGATCTCTCCTCTGCCCTCAAAGCATCTGACCACACCAAGATCGGTGTGATAAAATGCTTTCCCAATTTCCCATTGGCGCTGTTTACATTCGGCGAAATCTAAGTCATGAAATGCTCGTAGCTTCCGGTTTCTTAGGCCATAGAGATGTTTGGAGCCATTCTGGTCTCTGATCAGCTCTATGGTCAGCTGGCTGAATCACCGGCTGCATTTTCAGGTTCCCTGTTGGGACAGGAAAGCCAGAGAAAAACATGGAAGACGGTGGGGGAGGGGGGGGCATTCCCTCCCACTGCTTGCAAAAGCAGTCTAGAGGCTAATTAGCCGCTAGGATTGCTTTTACATGAAAGCCGACCGCTGGCTGAAAAGAATGATACCAAGATGATACCTAAACCTGCAGGCATCATTCTGGTATAACCACTCAAAGTCCAGCAACATACCAGTACGTTGCTGGTCCTTGTTAGGCATATATTGTAAACTTTTTTTTCATGCAGCCTGTGGGCTGAACAAAAAAAAGATATTGATCGGTGGGTATGCCCACCATTAGAATACCTCCCTTCATCCACCCACTTCTAATGATGGGCATACATGCACCATTTATATATGCCGAAGCATGGGGGCATCCTCCCGCAAAAGGCAGGAGCAAATTGCTCCTCCACCCACTGCTGCCCCCACGCTTCGGCATATATGCTGAAGTATGTAACTGTGGTGGTGAAATCACCTCCGACAGCGCTGGAGTCACGGCTTTATATATCGTGGGAGCAAACGCTGTTGCTGTCAAGATAAATAAATCCGCGCTGCAACTGAATGGCGTACCTGCTAAGCAAATGATGGTTAACAATAAAACAAAGCAACATTACAGTATAACAGTAAGACTTACCATACCTGCAAAGCAAATACAAAAAAAAAATAGTAAAAAATAAAACATTTAACGCAACCTGTGCCTAAAATATATATATGCCGAAGCATGGGGGCATCCTCCCGCAAAAGGCAGGAGCAAATCGCTCCTCCACCCACTTCTGCCCCCACGCTTCGGCATATATGCTGAAGTATGTAACTGTGGTGGTGAAATCACCTCCGACAGCGTTGGAGTCACGGCTTTATATATCGTGGGAGCAAACGCTGTTGCTGTCAAGATAAATAAATCCGCGCTGCAACTGAATGGCGTACCTGCTAAGCAAATGATGGTTAACAATAAAACAAAGCAACATTACAGTATAACAGTAAGACTTACCATACCTGCAAAGCAAATACAAAAAAAAAATAGTAAAAAATAAAACATTTAACGCAACCTGTGCCTAAAATATATATATGCCGAAGCATGGGGGCATCCTCCCGCAAAAGGCAGGAGCAAATCGCTCCTCCACCCACTTCTGCCCCCACGCTTCGGCATATATGCTGAAGTATGTAACTGTGGTGGTGAAATCACCTCCGACAGCGTTGGAGTCACGGCTTTATATATCGTGGGAGCAAACGCTGTTGCTGTCAAGATAAATAAATCCGCGCTGCAACTGAATGGCGTACCTGAAAACAATAAAATGGTTACCAACAAAACACAGTAAACGGTAAAGTATGCAAAATCTGAAAAGGAAACATGGTAAAACATAATAACAATAAAACATTGCAGAATAGAATAGAGTAAAAAAGAGAAGAACAATAGAGAGAGAATAGAGAGAGAGAGAACAATAAAACAACAACTATTTTTGGTTTTTTTATTTTATATTTTTTTTTGTGTTTTTATTTTTTTTAATTTTTTTTTATTTTATTTTTTTACACTTTTTTTTAGTAACTTTTAACTTTTGTAACTTTTGTTCCAGGTTTGGGTCTCTCAAAATGCAATGGCATCTTGGGAGACCCTGTGTTAGTGTGCCTAGTCTGTGCAGTGCTGAACCCTACGCTAATACTCAACTAATGTATGGTAGCGTTCAAAGCATTCACCCATGCAAAGACCAGGATTGCCAGGACAGAGGGGACAATAAGTCCGGGTGTCACGCCTAAATCCGCGCTTGCTGCAGACACGACATCTTTTTTGGGGGGCTCGTTTGGTAGGGGTACTCGGGATGGCATAAAGAAAATGCCGCTCATGCAGCCGGCTTACTGCATTTGGTTGGGGAAGGTGAGGTAGAGCACCGTCTGGAAACAGAAGGGCTCTGACGATCTCTTCCTGGAATTTAAGGAAGGATCCAGACTGTCCTGAAGCTCTGTATAGCACATGAGCATTCAGCAAAGCCAATTGAAATAAGTATACAGACATTTTTTGTACCAGCGTCTGGCCTTACGGGCAACTAAGTACGGCGCCAACAACTGGTCGTTGAGGTCCACCCCTCCCATATTAAGGTTGTATTCGTGGACACAGAGGGGTTTCTCCACAACACCAGTCGCCGTAGAAATTTGGGTCGTCGTGTCTGCATGAAGGGAGGTGAGAACGAAAACATTCTTCTTATCCCTCCACTTCATAGCGAGCAAATTATTATACTTCAAGCAGGCTCTCTCCCCCAGCCTAAGACGGGAATCTACAAGCCGCTGGGGAAAGCCCCGGCGATTAGGTCGCACGGTGCCACATGCTCCAATCTGCTGATCAAACAAGTGACTAAAAAGTGGCACGCTCGTATAATAATTGTCCACGTACAAGTGGTACCCCTTTCCGAATAAGGGTGACACCAAGTCCCACACTATCTTGCCAGCGCTTCCTATGTAGTCAGGGCAGTTTGTCGGCTCTACGTGACTATCTCTTCCCTCGTAAACCATAAATCTACATGTATAGCCTGTGGCCCTGTCACAGAGCTTATACATCTTGACCCCGTATCTGGCACGCTTGCTGGGAAGGTACTGTTTGAATGACAAGCGGCCAGAAAACTTAATAAGGGACTCATCAACGCAGACAACTTGATGGGGGGTAAACAAGTCTGCAAAACGTTGGTTGAAGTGGTTTACGAGGGGCCGAATTTTGTAGAGCCGATCGTATGCAGGGTCTCCACGAGGACGACAGAGTTCATTGTCGTTGAAGTGCATGAACCGCAAAATCTGCTCGTATCGTGCCCTGGCCATGGAAGCAGAGAACAAGGGTGAATGGTAAATTGGGTCAGTGGACCAATATGACCGCAACTTACTCTTTTTATTCAACCCCATGAGGAGGGAAAGGCCCAGAAAGGTCTTAAATTCGGAGACCGTAATTGGTCTCCAATCTCTGGCAAGGGAGGACTGGGGATTAGCGGCGATGTGTTGACCAGCGTACAAATTGCTTTGGTCCACAATAGATCTATAGAGATCTTCGGTGAAAAACAGTGAATAAAAATCCAGTGGCATAAAGTCAACTGTTTCCACCTGAATTCCGGGTTGGCCAGTGAAAGGGGGAAGTACGGGTGCTGCAGAAGTGGAAGGTTCCCAATTCGGATTGGCCAATGCAGCAGGAAGGGCACTATGGGCACGACGGGCCTGTCTTTGTCTTCTTGGTGGCAGCGGGACACTACTACTGCTTGCCACCTCGCCAGCTTGAACTGCACTTATGGGACTCGCCACGTCACCACGTGATACTGCAGTGCTGGATGTACGACCAGGGTGTACTAGGCCGCTGGTGCTTGCCAGTTCACCAGAAGGAATAGCGGCGCTAGTACTGCTCTGCTCCATACGAGAATCCTGCGGTTCTTGCACTTCAAGGACAGCATAAGTTCGGGGTCTGGTACGCCTGACCCTAGCAGGGACCACAACTCTGTCGTCAGAGCTATCTGTCATGGAGCCGCTGTCCTCTACAGGTTCGTATTCTGAGCCTGAACTTGACAGATGAGTGACTTCCTCTTCACTATCTGTCATACTCAGAATCCTGTAGGCCTCTTCACTAGTGTACCTTCTATTTGCCATTTTGGGCTCTAAATTTAGGGGTACACTAGTGAGACTCACAGGCAAAAAAGCTCCTGACTGTTGGCGACTGTATCAAAACGCTACCAAAAAACTGTTAGCGATCGCAGGGATCAGGCCTGACTCTGCGACCGCTGCAGTTATGTGTGCTTAGTGTTTTGTAAGTGACAGTTATCGATCGATACTGCACTTGGGTGGGCTGGGCAGGGCTGGGCCGAGGAGCAAAACGCAGGTGCTAGCAGGTATCTGGGCTGATCCCGCTAACACTGCGTTTCAGGGAACCCTAAACTGCTGGGGAGTATAGATCTGATCGGATCAGATATCGATCCGCTCAGATACTATAGCACTAAGGGAGGTGTATGCTGCGTGCACGGGTTTTAGCTGTACTGGCGCTAACCTGACGCTGCCTGGGGCGACGCAGACCTTATCTGATCCTAAAAACTTAACTTCTATCACCGCCGGGCAATTAGGGGGTTAAACCTTTATAGGGTAATAAACGGCGGGTGCCCTAAAACTATAATAAACTGTAATAAACTGTAATAAACTACAAAAAACAAACTAGCTAACCAGCGTCACCCGTAACACTTATACGGTGATCGCTGGTGAAAGGGTTAACTAGGGGGCAATCAGGGGGTTAAAACCTTTAGCAGGTAGTATATGGGGGTCCCTGTCGCTATAAAACACTGACAGCGAACCTATATACTTACCTCCCTAACTAGCGTCACCTGTGTCACTAATACAGCGATCAGAAAAACGATCGCTTAGCGACACTGGTGACGGGGGGTAATCAAGGGGTTAACTTTTATTAGGGGGGGTTAGGGGGGTACCCTGGACCTAAGGGGGGGTACCCTAGACCTAAAGGGGGCTAACCTAACTGCCCTAAAACTTTTAACTGACACAAACTGACACCAATGCAAAAAAAAAAAAAAAATGCTATTGGTGTCAGAGTGACAGGGGGTACAGGGGGGTGATCAGGGGGTGATCGGGGGGTGATCGGGGGTGACAAGTGTGCCTGGCGTATTCTACTGAATGTGTAGTGTTGTGCAGACTTACTTGATGTCTTCTCTCCTCGGCGCGGCGACGAAAAGACCGGCTCGAGGAGAGATGACATCACTTCCTTTCCCTCTGTTTACATTACAGAGGGAAAGGAAGCATTTTCATTCGCCGGGAGCGATCGGGAGGGGGTGGCCAACAATGGATGGCCTCCCCCTGACCTTTCATCGCCCGGGAAGAAATGGCGACCGCCTCGGGCACCGGGGGGGGGACCGATCGGACCCCCCACCCGCGGAAAGCAAATCACGTACACTGTACGTGATTTTGCCTGTCCGTGCCACCTTGCCGACGTACATCGGCGTGAGGCGGTCGTCAAGTGGTTAAAGTGACTGAAACCATAAAAAAGCATGCACTGCTTCATATATCGTGCAACATGCAAACATCAAAGAAACGCAAGCTGCGTTTAAATGGCCGTGATTCAAAGTTCTTATATAAGTGTCCCAAAAATGAAACTAAAAAGTTCTTCCGTGTCCATAAATATCCATAGATGTCCAAGTCATCCAATGTGCCGAATTCCAGTGCTTTAAACAATAATAGTGTGCCACAGTGCCCCCCCACAGTGGTTGCGCTCACCTCAGAGCGTGCGACACAGCTTTTACCTTGTGTCAAAACATGCTATGTAGCCACCCCCTGGGCTATGTGCGATAAGCTAGATCGATCTCCACTCTGGGTCAGTTAGGCTCCATAGACATTAATCATAAAAACAAGGAGAGACTATATAGTGTAATTCCACTTTAAAAACGTTTATTCCAACAAGACAACTTTCCCACAAAGGGGTACTCACATTTCATGGGTGCTGTTGTGCACCAAACAATAAAAGGCTCCAAAGGGTATACTGTGTGGTCTGCCGCGGGGTATGTGCTTCTCCCGGCTCAGCTGTTCGCTAATCCGCTGTACGCTGCTCGCTCCGTCCTGGCCCCTCCCCTACGCGTGTTCGACACAGGGAGTCACGTGTCTTCATCAGGGGGAAAGGCCTGCAGTGTGTATATATATATATATATATATATATATATATATATATATATATATATATATATAGAGTCAAACTGGTGTGTGTATATATATATATATATATATATATATCCACTGTATCCAGCTGAGCTATATCTCACTGCTGTACTGTTTCTAATCTACTTCTGGCAGGCAGTTGATTCAGTTAGCTGCAGTGTATTTAATATATATATATATATATACACAAAGCCGGGATGTATATTAAATACACTGCAGCTAACTGAATCAACTGCCTGCCAGAAGTAGATTAGAAACAGTACAGCAGTGAGATATAGCTCAGCTGGATACAGTGGATATATATATATATATATATATATATATATATATACACACACCAGTTTGACTCTATAATATATATATATATATATATATATATATATATATATATATATATATATATATATATATATATATATATACACACACTGCAGGCCTTTCCAGGTGTACGTATTCAAATACACTTTCAGGCAGGCAGGCTAGGCAGGTTATTCAGTGATCTGCAGTGCATAAAATATATATACTGTCTCCTACATATATATCCACTGCATTCTAGTCTAGCCAAGCCTATATCTGACTGCAGGTAGTTCCTGGTGTACATTTTCAAATACACTTTCAGGCAGGCAGGCAGGTGCTTCAGTGATCTGCAGTGCATAAAATATATATACAGTCTCCTACACATATATATCCACTGCATTCTAGTCTAGCCAAGCCTATACCTAAATGCAGGCCATTCCTAGTGTAATTTTTCTAGTAAAGTTCAGGCGATGTTTTGTTAATCTAATTTTACAGCATGTCTGGAAGGCGACCAAGGAAAGGCAGAGGCTCACAGGCCACTAAAAGAGGGCAAGCAGGCTCTGTGTCTACAGCCAACAGTGCTAGTCGTGGATATGGTGCATCCTCAGCACGTGGCCGTGGGGCACGCTTTTCCTTTTTTTCGGTAGCTGCCCGTGTTGAGCCACAACATGCAGAAGAGTTGGTAGAGTGGATGATAAAGCCGTCCTCATCCTCCTTATCCTCTGTCACGCAGGCTAAGAGAAGTTTGGCTGCCAATGCAGCTGCGAAAGCGGCCTATTCCATGGGCTCAATGGCATCAGCCACTCCTTCACTAGCCCCACCATCATGTCCTGAGGAGTCCCCGACCACAGTGTCGGGTACATGCTGCAGGAGGATGCGCAGCATTTTGAAGGCTCTGATGATGGTACCCAGGTTGAGGATGAAGGCAGTAACGTGAGCCCAGAGAGAGGGGGTGCCCAAGGACAAGTCATGTTCCCCCAGCTGCAGCATACTGCCAGGTTTGCTCCAGTGGCAAGGAGGGAGGGGATGATGAGCTCACTGACTCTACGTGGGTGCCTGATAGAAGAGGGGAGGAGGCGGCACATTTCCAACAAGGCAGGATGCCCTCCAGGGGCCAACTTAAGGACAGCCAACCGACTGCATCACACCACAGAGCTCTGCATGTGCAGGGTGCTGCTGACTAATTTTTTCAAAAGTTCTTTGGTGTGGGCCTTTTTTGAGAAGTGTGCAGCAGATCGCACCGTTGTTGTTTGCAACATATGTCTGAAGCGTATCAAGCATGGCCAAAACAGCAGCCGCTTGGGCACCACATGCTTGACCAGACATATGTCAAGCTCCCATGCAGTATGTTGGAAACAGTACTTAAAAGACCCACACCAAAGAACAAGGCGGACCTCTCCTTGCTCCTCATCAGCTGGTATCTCCAACCCCAATATACCTTCAGTCCTCTCAGAGACCTGCACTGAGAGGAATGAAGGTGTAGAATTAGGTGTCCCAAGCACTTGCGGGCAATCTGCTAGCGGTACACCTAAATCCGATTGTAGCAGGCTAATTTCCCTACCCCAGTTGCTAAACTGGCAAAAGAAATTTGGTCCCAGTCATCCACATGCTCAGCGGCTGAATGCTAGTTTGGCTAAATTGCTATCACACCAACTGCTACGTTTTCAGCTGGTAGACTCTGCCCCCTTTCGAGAATTTGTGGAATGAGCGGTACCTCAGTGGCAGGTTTCCAAATGCCATTTTTTTTTTTGGAAGGCCATTCTGGCTCTCTACCAGCATGTGGAAGGCAATGTCTTGGCCTCGTTGGACAGGGCGGTCAGCGGTAAGGTGCATATTACTGCTGACTCATGGTCCAGCAGGCATGGACAGGGACATTACCTTTCTTTCACGGTGCACTGGGTAACCCTGCTGGCAGCTGGTAAGAATGCAGGACAGGTTGCAGTAATGTTGGAGCTTGTTCCACCACCATGCCTCCAAAATGCTGGTAATGGTGATTCTGCCACACCTCTCTTCTCCACCCCCTCCTCTTCTTCTTCCTCTATGGCCTCTTCCTGGGCAGATTTGTCCTCGGAACCAGTGGTGCTCCGTAGGCGTTCTAGGGGCTACGCAAGCACTCAGGCAAAAAGATGCCATGCGGTGCTTGAGTTGGTCTGCTTAGGGGACAGGAGCCACACTGGGGCAGAGATTCTGGCGGCTCTGCAGGGGCAGGCTCAGAGGTGGATGACGCCACGCCAGCTTCAGCCAGGAATGGTGGTTTGCGACAATGGCACCAACCTCCTCTCCACCCTCCGACAGGGACACTTCACCCATGTTCCCTGTTTGGCTCACGTCCTTAATTTGGTGGTGCAGCGGTTCTTGTGCAGGTACCCAGGCTTACAGGATCTCCTGAGGCAGGCCAGGAAAGTCTGTGGGCATTTCCGTTGGTCATATAATGCCAGTGCTCAGCTGGCTGACCTTCAAAAGGAATGCAACCTGCCCAAGAACCACCTCATCTATGACATGCCCACCAGGTGGAACTCAACGTTGGCAATGCTGCAGCGGATGCGCATGCAGAGGGCCAGGACAGGGTCAGGGGAACTTGTTTTTTTTTTCGCTACGCCAGTGACTAATTATCAAGGATGCATGCACTGTCCTGTCACCAATTGAGGAGGCCACGAGGATGGTTAGCGGTGACAGTGCATGCATCAGTGATACTGTCCCTCTTGTCTTCCTGTTGGAGCACATGCTGCGTGGAATAATGGACAGGGCACTTGAGGCAGAACAGAGGGAGGAAGAGGAGGACTTCCTTTCCTCTCAAGGCCCCCTTTATCCAGACAGTATTCCTGCAGGCCCGCCTATCACACAGGAAGGGGAGGAGGAGGGGGAGGATTGTGTCAGCATGGAGGTGGAGCCTGGCACTCAGCATCAGCAGAAGACTTCAAGGGATCGTTTTCAGTCCCCAGAAACCCATGGCCTTGTACGTGACTGGGAGGAGGTGGCTGCGGATCATGTCGTCCTTAGTGACCCAGACGACTCTGGACCGAATGCCTCAGCAAACCTACACTGCATGGCCTCCCTGATCCTGCAATGCCTGTGAAAGGACCCTCGGATTTGTGGTATCAAGGAGAGGGATCAGTACTGGCTGGCAACCCTTCTTGATCCACGTTGCAAGGGTAAGGTTGCCAAGCTTATCCAGCCTTCTCAGAGGGAGCAGAGGGTGAAACATCTTTGGGAGGCCTTGCAGAAAGGTTTGTGCAATGCGTTTCCAGAGCCTGGGAGGTTACAATTTCCTGGTCGTCCTGGACAACGTGTTGCTGAGGCTTAGGTCAGTCACAGAAGGAGCAGTGGAGAAGGTGGCCATCTGACCGATGCGTTCAGACAATTTTTTAGTTTGCAGCCCCAAGGTCTGATCAGTTCCAGCAACCATCGCCAGTGCCTGATTTACATGGTGCAGGAATACCTTGGGGCAAGATCAGACTTAGAGACCTTTCCAACCGAAAATCCACTGGGTCTTGAGGATGGATCACTGGCCAGAGCTTGCACAGTATGCAATTGAGCTACTGGCCTGTCCTGCATCCAGCGTTCTATCTGAATGCACATTAAGTGCTGCTGGAGGCTTTGTAACCGATCACAGTGTGCACCTGTCCACAGACTCGGTTGATCGGCTCACCTTCATAAAAATGAATCTTGGATCACCAGCTACCAAGCAGATGATGCTGATGTAACCGATTAATTTTTTTATGAATGTGAGATCCCTTGAAGACTGCCTATGCTGAGTGACTATCCTGTTATGCTGAGTGACTATCCTATTCCTCCTCAATGTTCATGTTGATAGCTTCTAAGAACATTTTTGGTTCTGGGCACCAGCACCAGTGCCTAAAGCCCAATTTTTCTGCCCCTGTTTAACAGGGGCGCGTAATTACAGTTTTTGCTGTAATATTTTGCCTTAGGGCATGTTTCTGCGCTCAACTAGAGTATCTGTGAGGGGTTGCAGGGTTGTGGCACCAGCACCAGTGCATAAAGCCCAATTTTTCTGCCCCTGTTTAACAGGGGCGTGTAATTTCAATTTTTGCTGTAATATTTTGCAGCAGGGCCCGTTCCTGCACTCAACAAGAGTATCTGTGAGGCTTTACAGTGTTGTGTCACCACCACCACCACCACCGCCTAAGGCCCATTTTTTCTGCCCCTGTTTAACAGGGACGCATAATTACAATTTTTAATCTAATATTTCCCAGCAGGGCTCGTTCCTGCGCTCAACAACAGAATCTGTGAGGGGTTACAGTGTTATGGCACCACCACCACTGCCTAAGACCCAATTTTTCTGCCTCTGTTTAATAGGGGCGTGTAATTACAATTTTTGATCCAATATTTCACAGCAGGGCCCGTTCCTGCGCCCACCAAGAGTAACTGTGAGGGCTTACAGTGTTGTGGCAACACCACCACACCACCACCAAAGGCCCAATTTTTCTGCCCCTGCTTAATAGGGGCATGTAATTACAATTCTTGATATAATATTTCACAGCAGGGCCCGTTCCAGCGCCCACCAAGAGTAACTGTGAGGGCTTACAGTGTTGTGGCGCCACCACCACCAAAGGCCCAATTTTTCTGCCCCTGTTTAACAGTGGCATGTAATTGCAATTCTTGATATAATATTTCACAGCAGGGCCCGTTCCAGCGGCCACCAAGAGTAACTGTGAGGGCTTACAATGTTCTGGTACCACCAACACCTAAGGCCCAATTTTTTGCAGAGTATATAGGGCAGGCCATATAGTATATACAAGCGGTCCCCTACTTTCAAACATCTGACTTACAAATGACTCCTACTTACAAACGGAGGGAAACAACAGGAAGTGAGAGGAAATCTACCCCTAGGAAGGAAAATTCTCTCCTGTAAGAGTTAATATGAGAAAAAAATGTCTCCACTGATGTTTTATTATCACCAATCCTTGTTTCCCTAAAAACCCCAAATTTTCTAAATCCAATTCTCATTGGGGCAGAAAGTAAGGTGAAAACAGGGGCACAGACAGCAAAACAAATGTTACAGGGGTGATGATAACCCTTTCCCATGTTATCCAAAAAGCTTAACAATTGGTTTTTAGGCTGGAGCTACACTTAAAAAATGTATCTGTTTCAAATTACAAACAGATTCAACTTAAGAACAAACCTACAGGCCCTGTCTTGTTTGGACCGCCTGTATACTGCTGTTCAGAGTATATAGGGCCTGGGGGCCCTACGCCTTTTCTTTTTTTTATTTGAGTGTGGGGTTCCCCTTCATATCCATACAAGACCCAAAGGGCCTGGTAATGGGCTGGGGGTTTACCCATGCCATTTTTCTCAATAATTTTCATCCATATTGCCGGGCCCCGACATTAAATTACATTACAGCCGCAAGCAGTTTTAAATGACTTTTATTCCTTTAGAAATGTCATTTTGTGCAGGGACTGTTCTAAATATGGGAAATACGCGCCACTTTATAGGCATACTATAGACACCCCCCAGGTACGATATTTAAAGGAATATTTCACTTTTATTTTTTCACTTTAAGCATCATTAAAATTACTGCTCCCGGAAAAACTGCCGTTTTTAAACTTTCTTTTGCATTGATACATGTCCCCTGGGGCAGGACTCGGGTCCCCAAACACTTTTTAGGACAATAACTTGAATATTAGCCTTTAAAATTCGCATATTTGATTTCTCATGTTCGAGTCCCATGTGTGTTCGAATGTTCGCGCAAACTTTCGGTCCGTTCACATATTCCGGATGTGAACCGAACCGGGGGGGTTTTCGGCTCATCCCTACTTTTGAGTATCACTAAGACAAGTTAGATGTGTAGAAAGTAACTCAAAAGCGAGCACTCACAATCACTCATTACTACACATAGATCATTTCCTAGGCATTTGAAATTTCTATATTGATTAATTAACAAACTTTTCTACAGAAAAAGGAAAAAACCCTTTACCTTACTTTTATTATAAATGAATTGCACTGTGTTTGATTCAGCAGTGTGTAATATGAATAACTACTAAAAATTACAGTTAATAAAATACTATTTGTGCTTTATTTCCATCCTTTGTTGTATCTTCCTTGCACGTGATTGGGTATTCTTTGCAAATGAGGCTTTACCTCATTTACTAAGCTCTGGAGCAACTGCACTTGCAAAGTGCACAGTCTATTTGCACTTAGAAAGTTTTTTTTTAAACTTTATTTCTTTATTAAAAGGTATTTCTTTTGTTTACAGTATACAACAAAATCCATACTCTCTTCATTAAACTCAGAGCAGGGAGTCCCGGGGGGAAAGACCCTGCCACCAGGGCATCCACTATTAAATCCACTAATAAGCCTTTAGTAAGTTAACCCCTTCCCATCTACATTACACTCCAGTGATGGCTACATGGCATTTCTCAGGACAGATTTACTGATAGTGGCAACAGAGGACCATGCAGTGGCAGGCCGTCCATTAGAGACGCCCCCCTATCCATGCATCTGGCCCCCTGATCTACATTCTGGGAGCCAGATGCATGCATTCCAATAGGGCGGTGTGTATTTTTTTGAAGCACGTGATTCGAGCCAGAGGCTCTAATAGGCTTTAGAAAAGGGTGGGCTTGGGGCGCAAGCACTGCGCTCCGAGCCCACCCAGTTGTGTGACAATAGCGAATGGACAAGTGATTCTATTGGACCACAACGAGGAGGGAGAAGACGTGGAGGCTGCCGGAGGAGATGCAGGGGACCATGCCTCCACCCGCCCGGAGGGAAGTGCTGCCTGGGGGTAAGTGCGTGGCTCATCGACTTACTGACCAACCAACCGGGGGGTGGGGCTCTGATGGTGATCTGACCCGAACGACGGGGGTATGCTAGTGACCTGGCCGGGGGGGGTGTCTGTGGGTGCATTGTTTACCGCCCCCCCCCCCCCCCCCGAAGTATACCACCAGCCACCACTGGAACCATAACTGTGTAATGTATGTTGAAACAGCCACTTGGAGTCTCTGTCGGAAATCTATGTGATAGGTTGACAATATGTGAAGTGTTCCTTTTGAACACCATACTAGAATCAACCACTTGATTAAAGGGTGCTGCAATGACTCCTGCCTGGTGATCGTGTACAACATAGATGAAATATCATGATCATATGCCTAAAAAAAGGTCCCTGCGTGGTCCAGAAACCTTGCTTTTCTCTGTGATCATACAAGAATAAGGAGCTGTGCACTTTGAAGCTTGTCGTGTGCTGGCAACATACTTCATCTAGGGTGACAACACAGAAGCACTACAGGTGCCTGAGCCTGGTTCAGGCAGAAATGCTTGAACCAGGACTTTCATGGCAGGTGCACCAGTAGGAAAAAGATCCCAGTTCACTGCTAACATGGGTTTGTGGCAATTTGCGGTAACTAAAATTTTTGAGTGAAAAAAAATAAACATAAGGAAAAACTATAAATTAGTGCACAGCCTTTTCTCTGCTAAGTGAAGCTACAAAAAAACAATACATTAATTTCTATGCATTAAGATAAAAAAACCTTCGGTGTGCAACAGCCCCCCTTAGCCCCCCTGAGCCCCATCTCCATCCAGCGATGTTGCACAAGATACTCGACTGTCCGGGACTCTCCCTCCTGATTAGCTAAGCCTGCTGCTGTCAATCAAAGTCAGTGAGCCAATGAGGAAAGAGAGGGAGCGGGGCCAAGCCACAGCTCTGTGTCTGAATGCACACAGGTGGCCCCCTAGCAAGCTACATTCTTTGGGGGCACTCGGTAGGAGGGAGGGGCCAGGAGCGCCAGCGAGGGACCAGAGAAGAGGAGGATCTGGGCTGTTCTTTACAAAACCACTGCACAGAGCAGGTAAGTATGACATGTTTGTTATTTTTAAATGAAAAAAAAAAACAAGACTTTAGTATCACTTTAAAGCAATTAATTACCCAGCCACCTTTAAAAGGATGGGCTTACAGCATATTGTCAGTGTGTGTTGAACCTGTTTGGGAAAATTATGTGCAGGAGTCACTGGTTCTTTTTGGCATTGGTACATGGTCTACATGACATTGCCCAGCTTCCTATGCCTTTTGTTTGATAGTAGATTGCATATTAGCTCTACAAATGGACAGAATTGAATAATAAATATCACCTCCCATAAGACCCCAATAGAGAGAGCCACAAAATGTGTGAACTTCGAGAAAGGTTTGCAAAACAGTTTACAAACCAAACCCAGGCAGATTCGCTTATCCCTAACCAACAGGTATTATTTTAAGAAAATCCGCAGAACTCATAAGATCAAAAAATACTTTTGAAATGACCTTAACATGTTAAAGCTTATAAGGGATTTTAGTGATTGGGCTTACACACACCTTAAAGTGGTTCAAAAGCCTCAAGGTTTTTTTTAAATTATTGCATTCTATGCATTAAGGTAAAAAAACCTTCTGTTATGCAGGAGTTCCCCCCCCCCTATTCTTACCTGAGCCCGATTTAATTCAACAATGTGCACAAGAGTAGCAACTCTCGCCGCTGTCTCCCTTCTCATTGGGCAGCTTGATAGCAGCGGGGCAGCCATGGCTGCTGCTGGCAATCAAATACTGTTACAGTGGAGTGTTGGGTCAGTCAATAGACGCAGACTGGGTGGCTCAGGAGCGAGCATGTGGCTTTATATGGGGACATTGCTGATGAGGAGGGGCCTGGAGCGCCGGCAGGGGACCGCAGAAAAGGTGGATCGTGTAAGTACAAGTATAACATGTTTGTTATTTTAATTTAAAAAAACAAAGGTTTAATGATGCTATAAGGCAAATTTAGCCAGATCACTGCCTATCCAAAGGTTTATAGAGACATGAAATGATGTCACCTAATCCTGCCATTTAGGGGTGCGCTCAGAATCTGGTGCAGCTGTGCATGGTAGCCAATCAGCTTCTAACGCCAGCTTGTTTAATTACCTTTGGCATGGAAGCTGATTGGTTTCTATGCAGCGCTGCACCAGATTTTGCACTCTCCAGGTTTAGTAAATAACCTCCACACCGTCAGCTTGGAGAACATTCATATGGGGTTTATTTTATATTGAGGTTGCATCAGGGAAGAGATAGAGACAAATGGGGCTGATTTACCAAGCCAAATCCACTGTGTAATACAAGTGACTACAAGTGCACTTGGAAGTGCAGATGCTGCAATCTGAGGGGGATATGCAAGGAAAATAAAGAACAGCATTTTTGCTTGCACATGATTAGATGATAGAAAACAGCAGAGCTTCCCCTCATTTCAGATTTTCTCCTCAGATCTACAATGACTGCACTTCCAAGTGCACTTGCAGTGCACAGTGGATTTACCTTAGTAAATCAACCCCATTTGTCTCTATCTCTTCCCTGATGCAACCTGGAGATGCCTTTTTAATGGAATGTTTGATTGGCCGGAATGGATTTTCTGGATTCATCAACAATGTATTTCCCAGCGACAAGCTGGCGCATGCAGTGATCACCCCTCACTTCTCCATAGGAACAAAATGTGCCCCCAATGTCAACATTGTATGTTTCTCGGACCACTGTTTGTTAGAGCACACCTTGTTTTGCGTTGCGCGTTTGCCTATCACACAAAAAACGCGTGCTTGAAAAATACATGACTGCCACCTGCATTTCGGTTGTCACTAAGAAATAATAAGAACACTAATGTGAGACATATATTGGTGCATTTTTCACATGTTTGTGGAAACGCAGGCAGAATTGCATGTTTCTGCTTGCTGAAGTCACTGACTGCAGCCTTAATGTGCATCTGTACATCCTGGACAAAGTAGTGACATGCCACTCAGGCACGTAACATTTTTTACCCCCCCCCCCCCAGAACTCTGTCTATGGCCGGCCTTAGACATACTTTATGTTGTGATCGATAACGCTATTGTACCAACTGAGAGGGGAGCTAGGCACCCCATCAAAATTTTTGGTATGGCGCCTCATGAATTGTAGTTATGGGGCTTTTAACAGCCATTGTCACTTTGCCCTGAAAGGGCATAATCAATCTCTTTAACTTTATATTAGTAATAGTTAGTGATAGAGTTACAGGGAGATTTAGTGTTGGATGAAGAGTTAATTTTAAGGCTACAATACCAACAATCATAAATAAAATGTATCCTCCAGGTCATAGTCTCATATTATCTAATTAATATGTGTACAAAAAAATGGCTTAAAGGAAAAAGAGGAGTTCAGGAGCAGTGAAAGAGTGAGTTGTCAAGTGAACCTACTGACTTGCCATGAATGATCAAAGTACATATTTGCCTACAAAAAAAGACTTAAAGCAAATCTTAACCCAAGAACAAAAATGTATAGTATATCTGCTAACCAGTCCTTGTTTTTCACTTTACTTTATTTTACCCTCACAATCCTGCTATTATCTCACTTCCCGTCCTAGGGAGACAACCATACTAAGCAGCGTTGTCTTCTTAGGACAGTGTGGGGGTTATTTACTAAAGGAAAATCCACTTTGCACTGCAAGTGCATTTGAAAGTGCACTGAAAGCGCACTTGGAAGGAAAGTCGTTGTAGATCCGAGGGGGACATGCAAGGAAAATAAAAAACAGCATTTTAGCTTGCACATGATTGGATGATTAAATCAGCAGAGCTTCCCCTCATTTCAGATCTACCCCTTAGATTTAGAGCAACTGCACTTCCAAGTGCACTTTCAGTGCAAAGTGGATTTGCCTTTCGTAAATAACCCCCTAAATGTGTTAGGACTGCACAGCAATGGGGTTGATTTACTAAAGGCAAATCCACTTTGCACTACAAGTGCACTGCAAGTGCACTTGGAAGTGCAGTCGCTTTAGATCTGAGGGGAAGATCTGAAATGAGGGGAAGCTCTGCTGATTTTATTATCCAATCATGTACAAGCAAAAATTCTGTTTTTTATTTTCCTTGCATGTCCCCCCTCAGATCTACAGTGACTGCACTTCAAAGTGTCCTTGCAATGCACTCGTAGTGCAAAGTGGATTTGCCTTTAGTAAATAATGTAATGTGTGAAAACTACATAACCTAGAGGGGGTTATTTATGAAAGGCAAATCCACTTTGCACTACAAGTGCACTTGTAAGTACACTTGGAAGTGCAGTCGCTGTAGATCTGAGGGGAAGATATGAAATGAGGGGAAGCTCTGCTGATTTTATCATCCAATCATGTGCAAGCTAAAATGCTGTTTGTTATTTTCTTTGCATGTCCCCCTCAGATCTACAGCGACTGCACTTTCAGTGCACTTTCAAGTGCAAAGTGGATTAGCCTTTCGTAATAACCCCCTATGGGGGTTTTGCACATGGGGGTTATTTATGAAAGGCAAATCCACTTTGCACTGAAAGTGCACTTGGAAGTAAAGTTGCTGTAGATCCGAGGGGGACATGCAAGGAAAATTAAAAAACAGAATTTTAGCTTGCACATGATTGGATGATAAAATCAGCAGAGCTTCCCCTCATTTCCGATCTACCTCTTAGATTTAGAGCGACTGCACTTCCAAGTGCACTTTCAGTGCAAAGTGGATTTGCCTTTTCGTAAATAACCCCCATAGTCTTAGATTGTAAGCTCCAACGAGCAGGGCCATCTGATTCCTCCTGTATTGAATTGTATTGTAACTGTACTGTCTGCCCTAACGTTGTAAAGTGCTGCACAAACTGTTGGCGCTTTATAAATCCTGTATAATAATAATAATAATAGTAGGGAACAAGGCAAACTGATAACTGTCAAGAGGCAGAGAGTACAGAAATTTAGGAGATTTCTGGTTGGATAAACATCTTTTTCTAACAGCTATAATAGCTATAATAACAATGGGAGACCAAAAGGGAGCAAATAAGAGAAATGTATTGTTTGAATTTACATAAACTTTAATACTTATCTGTCCTATCACCCACGCTGCAGATCATTGTCCTGGTGCAGAATAATTACGGTTGTTGGGATTCTCCAGTATCAGACAATTTCCGGTGTGGCTTGCTCTCCCGCTATACTTCTTGGTGCCAACCGCTGGCCCCTAAATCCTTACAGGACACGGAGCAGTGGAAGGACCCACAGCGTGCAGAGGGTGAACAGCCATCCAACACACTTATGGGTGAAGAATGTTTAACTGTGCAAAGATTGACAGCATGGGCAGTGGGACAGGTAAGTTTTTGTTTTTGTTTTGTTTGTTTTTTTGCAGGCCCTTTTTTATTATTTTAATATAGCAACAGAATCAATTTAAGTCATACAGTTTGAACAAAAGGCACATTTTTGCTACATTTGCAATTTCAAACACTCTTGAGCAACTCACACCCCTGTCACAGTCACCAGCAAAGACCAGACTGGTCTGAAATCTTCCGGGACAGTTGTATATTCTGCTGGCCAACTCTACAGTCGCACAAACCACTCTTGCAAGCGACTCCAGTTTTTCCAGCCCCTGTGCTATATAAACAGTGCTATGCGAGGTCTAAGCAATATCTGCCAGCAGCATCAACAGCTCATCCTTTCACTCTCTCCAGCCCCCCTCCCCAGACAAAAGAGCAGCAAAAACCTGCTCCAGCCTCGCATATGTACTGCATTAAATCACTGGCAAGTACCCTGCAAAGCTTGTTCATGGATCTAGTAGAGGGGAAAAAAAGAAGATCCCACTGTGTTAGAGTGAATCCATCAATCAGCCATTCTGTAAACACCCCCTGCTGCATGTTGTCTGCCTCCTGTGCTGCTCTCATCTCTTCTTTCTCTGCCAGTCAATGGTGATCACAAGCAGAAATCTGGATAGCCCCTGTCCTTGCACAATGCAATGACTGCAAGAAATAGATGGTGCCTGGCTTGCTAGGCATTCTGTCAGTGAGCTGAACACAGAGAAGGTAGAGCAGCTAACAGAGCATGCATACCCTAGGCTGGAGAGAGAGAGAGAGAGAGAGAGGGAGAGGGAGAGGGAGAAAGAAAGAGAGAGAGAGAGGGGCAGGGACTAGGGGAGTGACCACTGCACATCCATCAGAAGCAGCCTGATGCTTCCACCAGTCCAACCCCCACCTACAAGGAAAACAACATTGCGACCCTGGTGAGGGGGTTTCATGCCAGAAACACAATTTTAAAAAAAACTTCAAGCTTTTTTTTTGTCATTTTTTGTCCTCTTCCCTTTAAATCTTGCATGCATAGGCTGCAAAAAAAAAGAAAAGAAAAAATGAACATTGCAGTGTGAGTGTCCTCTGTAGGATTGCAGCATGTGCAGAAGTAGCTGTTTCTAAATCATGAAGTGTGCTTCTTTCACTTCCAGCGATCCCCCCATTCATCAGCTCTCACAGAAGCAGATCGATGGTCCTGTAACCTATCGCTTTTCAGTGTCCTACATGCAGGTAAGTGCTGATTTGCAATCTCTCCTTTTTGCTACAACGAAAAGCTTTGCCTGCTTGAGTGCTTGCATGGACCTTGGGGATGAGTGTGTGGGGGGGGGGGGGGGATCATTCATTGACACTGTAAATATTGAGTTTGTAAATATTTACAGGAAATATACAATGTATATCAGGCAGGCAGCGGTGGACATCAGCTTGGCTCTTGTCTGTGTCTTGCTTGGCTTCAGCTTTGCAGCATGAGTTAGCAATAGTCCAGCTCAGTCCTGGTAGGGGGGCTTGTTAGGTTGCAATGGCTGTTTAATTGTATGGGTTATTTAGGAAACTAAAAAAGAAAAAGAAGCCGGGTGTGGCGAGACTTTTACATAAGTTCAGCAGAGTGGATCACTGCTAAAGAAAGTTTATTGGTGGGATCTATAAGTATCTTGGGATCTATAGTTGGGAAATATGCCCATCAGCATTTTGAAAGGAGGGGGGGTGTCTTAGCCTGGTGGGGCATATTGTAGAGGTTGGGATGGATACCTAATTTAATAAAGTCTTGTTATTAGTGACATACATGCTGTTTTTCGGTAGGAAGCACAGAACCTCAGTGATGTATTTTTTTTTTTTTGTATTTTGTAACTAGTCCATTTTGTGATCTTAGCTGCCTTGTGTTGATGCTGCTTTCCCCCACCTTAATTATATGCATGTAGGTTAAATGAATACCTGACGAAAGGGCCCACGTTTCAAGACAGTGACATCTGATAGCCAAGAGGAAAAGTGGCTTTAATGAAAATCAACCTTTGGAATTCCTGCTTGTGAAATATCCCATTCCACAGTTTGTGTTAGCAGCAAAGACATGATCAGCAGCACCAGTGTATATGGTATGTCAGTTTTGGAATTTACTTCACATGTGTGTAATATAATAATGACAGCTTAATAGCATGAGTAGAAGAAAGTGAAACTGGGAGCTTTGTACATTATGCAATGCAAATACTCCAGGCTTATGAACACAATCCTATTTATTTTACTAACACATTTTTTTTTTAATTCATTTTTATTTAATAATTTTTTTTTTAGATTTATTTTATTACAATTTATTTTCATTTTTTTTTTTTTTTTTTGCACTTTCTTTTAATACTGTTGGTACAAGTTTCTACTTGGTCACCTATTTTGTTTAAACTCCGGTTGAACCAGCAAGAGTTAATACAAACAATCTAGAGCAGGCTAAAACAATCTGGACAGTGTATTTAGTTATTTTTTTTTTTCTTTGCCTCTTATTTCATTATAACAGTTTCAGTGTAATTGGCAAAATCCTGTTTACAACTCAGAAATAGCTGGTGATCGATTGCGTAATGATCTGGTTGCTAAAGGTTATTTTGTGAATGTTGTTTCTTTTTGATGTGTTTTTTTTGTACTTTTTAATTGTTGTTTGAGGAAAATAGCCAAATAGCCCCTGACAGTTTTCTTTCTTTTTCATTCCTTATCCCCACCTCTCCATACTAAAGATCAGTTGAGATAGAGTATGAAGGATTTGAAGAGATTTTTAATGTTTTTTTTTATTCAGTTTTTTTGTTTTTGTTTTGAGTTTTATAGCTTCCAGAGATTAAAAATAGGATTGTGATAGTTAGGATGCCTTGTTAGGTTAGACACGACTTTCCTAGATTGCTAAAGAGATTGTCAAACTGTCTAAAATTTTATAGCTTTGGTTTTATTTTTTATTATTAAATAATAGTTATACTGTGCTGGCAAACATTGACTTTTTAAAGCTTAACTCACAAAACGAGGCAAACACCCAGACATTTAATGAAACCGATTTGATTGCCTTTTTGCATTTTGTGGTACTTGTTGATTTCAAGAGATCAATAAGTAGTCTGTTTATTTTGCATGCACATAATCTGTACTGGGAAATGTTTTGTAGAGAGCAAAACCTTTTTCCCGGAGCTGTTGAAGCGAATTTGATTGCCAGATGGGAAATTTCCCTCTGTGATCTTAAAGCTGTAATATATATTCTGAGCAGATTGGGCTTCTGTTGGTGATGAGGAGGATATTACATTTAGAAATTTGAAATCAGCAATAGAGGACTGTATGAGGGGGGTTGAATGGAGAGGATTGAGGTTTGAAGGCTTTCTATTATTTTGCCTGGGAAATGAATGTATTTTATTTATAGGTGGTGAATGGGATTGTATGGGGCATAAATCCACACTTTCCAGACAATGTGCTCCTTTAATTAATTTATTTTTTTGTTTTAAAAAATGCACACTTGGTTGCATTTTAAAGCAATAGCTAAACTAATACCCAGCACCGTCACACAACACTATCTGCAATATGCGCAGGATTAGTGGGGAAAAAAATGACTCTTAAAGTTTCCCAGGGGTAAATAAAGACTGTTCATTGCTGTGCAGCTCTGGTATTTTGTTTAGGACTGAATAGTTGGGAATTGGGGACTGCCTCACACTCCTGCCTGCTCTGCTGTTGCAAATTAAAAGTGTGTTTTGGTCAGGAAATGAAAACTACAGTGTGTCTTTTGAACAAGTCGTTTATCAAGAACAACATCTATCATGCTGCGACTTGTCAAACTGATCCTCTAAAACTTGGCTTCTATGTGGACACTGCTTTGATGTTTTTTAATCCCAAATTTATAAAACAGGTTGGGAAAACAACATAAGGAGTCACTCTGAGCAGCTTAAAACAAACCAAACAAAACAAAGACATAAAAAGTCACTGCATAACAAAACAACTAAACTTTTTTTTTTTTTTTTTTTTTACTAAACCGCCCAAAGAAATAACTAGCACAGTTTTTTTTGCCTATAACATTATAATGTCTGTGATATGTAAGAGACACGTTGTCAGTGTTTTCATTAAGGTAAATTTATTATTTTTTTGTCTTTATTTAGTTTAAGAACTTGCTTTTTAATTTTTTTTATCTAAATGAACTAGTGAACCGTCTTGAAAAGATAATTATAGTTTATGATCTCCCCATGAGACCAACATATTTAAGCATGCACTCCTATATTTTGTTATTATGAAAATAAAACATACAGAAGTGTCTTAAGTAGCATAAACATATTTTATGAGTTTGTGTTTTACATTGAGATATCAGTGCTGGCTGTGAATTAGGTGATTTAAAAGCCATTTGTCAAAGGGGAAGCAGTGACACAAATTAAAACCACATTTTGCACTGTTTGTGTTGTATTAATGACCCTGGAAGCTTATCATGAGACTCTGGGTATGCTGGTCCATAAGGCTAAGAGAGACTGGCTATGTTTAAGTAAATGTTAAAAAAAGGAAATGTACAAGTTTCATATGTGTGATTGTGTGTGTATATATATATATGTATATATATATATATATATATATATATATATATATATATATATATATATATATATATATATATATATATATATATATATATATATATATATATATATATATATATATATATAATATATAATATATAATGTGTGTGTGTGTATATGTGTGTGTATATATATATATATATATATATATATATATATATATATATATATATATATATGTGTGTGTAGATAGATAGATAGATAGATAGATAGATAGATAGATAGATAGATAGATAGATAGATAGATAGATAGATAGATAGATAGATAGATAGATAGATAGATAGATAGATAGATCGATAGATATGTGTGTGTGTATATATCTATTTCCCTCCAGGATATTTGAAATAATGCCAAACAGTTTTGAAGAGTATAGAAAACTACAGGGATTTCAAATGTCATTATTTGTACCAGGTTTGAACTTTTGGCCTAGAAAAATTTACCCTTTAACATGCAAACTATAATCAGTCAGTGTTTGTAGACTGCAAATACACCATTTGCAACACTTATAAAATGACTGCAAAGAGACTTTTAGTGACAAATGTATCTATTTTGCAATACTGTTTCTATGTGCTATGGATTAGGATATCAAATCTAGCTCTTACTGTGTTTTAATATCTAATTTTCCGCCCGTAGCTTGCTCTATGATCTCTGTCAAAGGAAGTTTAATATAATTTGATGTATGATGTCATAAGGAATTCCACACACATTACCATGTCACAATATTTTAAAGGCTTGACTTTGTTGAAATACTTGAGATATGTAAGTGAAATGTAGAGTGGATGGGGAAGATCTTACAAAAAGTAGTGCATGGCTATTGGCATAGTCTTAAAAAGCTGTGATAGTGTTTGCAAATGCAAAAATATAGTTTTGTGTTTTTTGGTCACTGATTTTTTTTTTTTGTATCTTTCTTGCTTTTTGTTTTACTGTGATCCTCACTTGTCCAGTTAAACCACCCTTTGCAACTCTCATTTGTTCCCTTCTAGTTGGAAGCTAGGAATTTATCCTTTCCCATTTTGGATTTGCTGTGACTGTTGAACTAATTTTGACCACAGACCTTGCGAGAGACCTGCATGTGTTTGTATTTTAAATTTAGTGGAAGGAAAAATCTGGACTGTCAGATTCAATTAGCGGCAAGTATTCATGCCGAGCTGGAGAAAATGATTGATCTTGCCGCATTCCTAATCAACAATTAATCAGCTAATCAACATAGCTGTAGAAAAGTAAAGTCTTGATTCTTTGAGCCGCCCATGGCGTAACGTGATGATTATTGTTTGCATTCAGGCTACAATACGTTAAAACAAAGAGAAAAAAAAAGTAGCGAATGTAGGATTTTCCTAGCAGTGCAGGGGTTAAGGGAGAAAACTTTGCAGGACCTTCCCAAAGGGAAAACATTTAAATTAGAGTGTGGTTCTTAACACATTGCTGCCATTGGTGTAGCCAACAAATTCCAGGGCAACGTGCATGGTAATCTGCATTTTTTTAAAGGCATTATTGGTGATCATGGATTATATCATGATATATTGATTTTTTTTTTGTTAGGGGAGATAAGCAGCCCTTTTGCACAGACACTCTGGAGAGGCATTAAAGTTCAGTATGCTTCTGATTATCTGCACTTGAATAATTGATAGACCAGTACATTCTTTTTCCTGACTCACTCATTGTAAAACTCCAGAAAATGGATCTGCACAATGAGAATTCAGTACATGGGATAATGAAGCATTACGTAAAGTAAAAAAAAAGAAAAAAAAAAAGATGTTTTTCCTGAGCAGTACAGGAGTACAGACTCCTTTACTGTGATTCCCTGCAGCAGAAATATCATTGGGTTTGTCTGGACAATTACGGAAGATGTTCTTTTATACTTCAGTTTATTAAACACGGATAAAAGCTGGAACAGGAGATGTCAAAACATCAGCGCAATTATATAGCCCTGTGTATGGGCTAACGTGTACAGCGGTTGGTGTTTCCTCTCCGATCGTTAAGAAAGAATTACTTATTATAGGCCATGGAAAGTAAGGGATTCTGGGACAGTCTGCGTTAGCCTGTCCTGACCCCAGCGTAAAGTCTAAGTGCTTGCAATTCACCATAAATATGCTATATATGACAGAAGCGTTATGCATTTTATTTTTAAAATTTTTTAAAGAAATCTAAACGTTCGCCACATTTATTCAATCCAATGTGTTCAGTGCAAGTGCCTAGTGGCGTTTTTTAAAAACTCCTTGAAGTTTGACGCCAGTTGAGTGAATCTAGCGTGTGCTTTGAAAACTAGAGCCTATGTAAAACAATCTGATTAGCTTGGAAAAATAAAGATACTCCATGAAGTACATCTTATGTACGGGACTTTCAATAATAAGTTGTCTAGGGATAGTTTAAAGGTTAGAGTATGTCGGTGTCTACAGGTTTTTTTTTTTCCGCAGGTTGCTGCAGTGGAAGCGTATCTCTCATTGGCAAATAAGTAGGAGCGTTTAAAAAAAAAAATGTGCACTCGTTTGAATGACCAAAGAAAATAAGTGGTGAACGCATATGTCCGCCGGCTAATTTCTTTAATCTGTTTCGCAGAATGGGTCAGCAAAGTGCATTTCCACTATAAACAATGCTGTAAAGCGCTTGTAGGTATGTATATTGTGATGTTAAGCTCCATAGTGGTCTTAGCTATAGCGTTCATGTTTTACCTCATTTAAAAATATATATTAAACATTAAATATATATATATTTATATTTTATTTTTTTTTCTATATTGTCAGATTGCTTCTATGGAAACAATTCTGCAGAACTCCAGTCATTTTTAATGCCTTTTATTTTGTCTGCTGTAGAACCTTTCCCGATGACTCTTAAACTTCCATACTTACGCCTGATTATTTTATATGGTGTTAAAGGGCATTCACATCTCGTCTCTATTTATTTTTTTCTCTTTCTTTATATATGAGATGCTTGTCCTAATAAAGCATGAGTCTAATTTCCTGCAATTAGGAAATGCTAATACGAAAATGTGTTATAATTACTTCAGCATGAACATGTTGGCTGCTGCTGCAGAGCCCCTGTATTCAGATCCTCAGTGGCTGTGTATATTAACTTAGTTCACAGCTAGACACAAACTGCTGCTAATTCTTTGTTTTTGTTTTGCCTGAACAAAAGAGGATTTTTTTTGACACTGCTCTGTATGAAAGAATCATTCTAAAGCATGGGATTTGTCACATAATGGACCTTGGATGGGCAAAATCTTTCATGGCAGCATGCTTACTGCAATCCAGTGTTTTTAACATATTCACTGCCGTTGCTGAGTGTGTCATTATGTCTTCAAGGTTTAAGCGTTTTCACATAGCTGCAGGTTTTTGAATGGTGGTAGAAACCCAGACGAAAAAAGCACAAATGCCGGGAGAACGGATAAACTCTAAGCAGATAGAGACCTTGGTGGGATGTATACCTTGAACCCCAGTTCTGCAGGGCAGTATTGCTCACCTCCCCCTCACTACCTTTATGAATTTGGATATGCAAGCTAGTGGCCATAAAAGAAATTCTACAATTGACGGTCATATGTTTGTTAAATGAAGTGGTGTTTTAGCTGTAGCTGCTGAACAATTGAATGGCAATTCTTTCAATAACCAAGAGCGCTTTTGTTCTAAAAGACCACATATGTCAGATTTTTTTTTCCCGGTATCACAATTGTGGAATGAATGATCTGAATAGTGAACTGAAAAGGATATCTGATGATGTATGATGAAGCATTTAACCACCGGTACAATTTTTTACCTGTGGTCATACACAGAACTCGGCAATTTCTGCAGAAAGCTCCAAGAGCGACTATTTCTAAGCATCTCTACCAGTAGTTCTTCCATTGCAAACAGATTTTTCTTCTTTTGAGATATGAATCATAGTGATTTTTACAACAGGGATTTACCAGTGCGCTGGAATACTTTTGTATGTAATGTAGTTTCCGCACTACATTCGGCTTACCTCTATCTTAACCTCCAACCTACTTGAGTATTCCATTAACTTTTACCCAACCTGGTAATCTCATTCACCCCCATACTACCTGGTTATTACATTTACTCCCACCCTACTTTGTTATCGCAACACCCCACCTTACCTGGTTATTGCATGACATACCCCATTATCACATTCACAGCTCTACCTGGTTATCATATATTTTTCCACCACCACCTCGTTATTGCATAACATTATCCATTAACTTTTACCCTACCTGGTAATCCCATTTTCCTATACTACCTGGTTATTACATTTATTCCCACTCTACTTTGTTATTGCAACACCCCACTTTACCTGGCTATTGCATGACATTCCCCATTATAAAATTCATCGCTCTACCTGGTTATCATATTACCTTCCACCACCACCTCGTCATTGCATAACATTATCTATTAACTTTTATCCAACCTGGTAAACCAATTCATCCCCATCCTACCTGGTTATTACATTTACCCCCACCCCACTTTGTTACTGCAACCCCCTACCTTACCTGGTTATGGCATGACATACCCCATTATCACATTCACCGCTCTACCTGGTTATCATATTTCCTTCTATCACCACCTCATTATTGAATGGCATTCCAATCCACTTGCATATTGCATTGCATTCCACCCTACCTGTTTATGGCATAGCACTCCACCCTACTGGCTTATCACATGGCATTTCAACTTACATGGTAATCTGATCATCATGCTGTCTAGTTATTGTCATAATAAAACCTACACCATTATTTGGAAAAGTTTAGCAATGTGTACACAGCAAGCTTTAGCAGTCGTTGCACAGGCCAATCAATTTTATCTTCTAATCTGGTACCAGAGGAGTTAAAATGTTGCTTAAATATAGAAAAGCCCCTTTAGCCACTATTTCTGTATGGCACTTATGATGGAATCAGGTTGGTAAATATTTCATAAGGAAAATAGTTTTGCATGATACCTGTTTGCAGGGAGAAGGTTAAATTATGTCACATGAAAAAAAAGACCGAGAATGACTTCACTTAACCCCGTCCGTACAAGTTAGAGATGCTTTCCTTAATAAATGATTTACAGGCAGCCTATGATGCTATATTTTTCAAAAAATCAGCCAGGTTTCAATTATTTCTGTGCACATGTTGCCGGAGAACAATCTTGCCGTGTTATTGTTAATGCTTCAGCATTGTATAGCTCAGTACTAAACTTAGCCATAGCTTAATCAGATGTGAAAATTTATTAAAACAACAAGAATGCGTAAATTGTATTACTGTAGAGTAACCCATCAGAATACCCTTACCAGTGATCAGAGTACATACTGATTACAGCATACTATCAGTATATTCAACCATCTCACATCTGCATATTATTTAAAATACATTGTACTTATTCTTGTGCTGTCTTGGTTATGATTCAGTCTGACCGTTTATAGCATATTCTGACCTGTATTCATTATATTATTATTTACCATTTATACATCCATGCAAATTCTTTGTTAAGTATATTTTCTGATGTTTTCATGGTATTTTCGTGCGATACTTGGCACTTTCTGTGCCCTGACATTCATCAGGTGCTTCTTTTATTCATATAATAACAAAGTGGTCATAAAAAGCACTCTTCACCCAGGCTGTCGATGGGTAAACAAAGCTTACACCAAAAATAATTATTGCATTTGACCGTAGCATCTCTTCGTCATATATAGGTGTATTTTCTCGCTTGATCTGCCTGTGGAGGGCTAGATTATTTGTTTGGCTTTGCAGTTTGTTTGTTTTTGTTTTTTTTAATGAGTCTTACGGTGGCATACCATCGTACATCCCATCTAGGTTAAAATACTAGACATTAAAATAAGTTTTGGGTGCAAAGAACTGATAAGAAACAAAATAAAATTTTATAAAAATAAAAATATTTTTGGATTGTTTTCTACTTTTGTAATAATCCATTGAAACATATTTATATATTTATTACAGGGAGTGAATACAATTTACTCAGCGACTTACATTCAAATCAATCTCTGCCATTAGTGGTTTACAATCTAAGATCCCTATCTCACAAATGCACACATATACCAATTTGGAAAGGTAACATTTAGCCTACCAGCATGTTGTTGCCATGTGGGAGGAAACCGGAGTACCCAAAAAAAAAAAATCCCACACACAAGGAGAGCATGCCGACATCATGCACATAGTGTTTAGAGTGATATTTGAACAGTGGAACCCATATATCTAAACCCAAAAACAAAAGTGTTTTATATAGGAGCTTACCAGTCCTTTGATGTTACCTTCATTTTTTCCACTCATTTTCACCTGCTGATCCTGGCACTCATAGATTCTGTGCCCTAGGGTTACAATACTCTAATGTTTCTAAGGAAGAGCAGCATTGTCACCCCAGGCTCCTCTCCTGGTTTGAACTACATACACCTCCTACTCTACTTATTTCCATCACATGGGAAGGAGGTGTTCTGTAGATTTCAGAGGACAGATGAGGCAGATTACACTGAGATTTCAGTTGATTACACAGAATGTTACAAGGACACCTCATTTCTGACAGGATCAACAGGTATCTTTCTGAAAAAAATTACACTTTATATCTAAGGACAAAAAAAATTGTTTCATTTTAGGTTTAGATATAACTCAGATTAGAAAAGAATTCTTGCAGTGGTCTCCTAAACTGAATAAACTGTTTGATTTTGTGTAGCCAATCATATTAATCTTACAGTGTGAATGGTAAATTCTCACTGGTGGGCACCATCTTGAATAATAAAATAGAATAGACCCAAATAAGAGGTGCTAAAACCCTTTATTTTTCACTATTGGTTGATGCATAATGGCAGCAATAGTTTTAAATTCCAAATTGTATAAAATGTGTAATTTTAATCTGCGATCCTGATTCTAGCATAAAATGTTCTCTTTAATGTTCTAACTTTTTTTACAAGTGATATATAGTATTTGCTAACGAACTTAAAAAAAAATCCTAAAGCCTAAAGCCAGTTTTTATCAGTTCTTTCATATAAGGTCTCATGTGAGTGGCAGAAGTTTATTGCTCTGACTTGCAGTGACTTGCTATTTACAAATGGTAATGTTTTGCTAATTGTGTACATATGTTTTGTGGTGAAGGTTGATGAATATGTTAATTTCCTTGGGCAGTTTAAACTATTTGAAACACTTTTGTCTGTGACTGCAAAATTGAGTCTCAAATGGCATTGTAACTTTCAATGTCTGTGTTTATTTTTATTTTTTTTATAAGTTGTAAAGTTTATTCTATTAAAAGAACACACAAGTCAATAAAACAAGTGCTGGCATCTCATCACTAAGCTGATTTTACTGTTGTTCATGACAATTGCAGCTAAAAATATCAAAAAAATATCAGCTAGTAGTAGTAAGTCATATTCAACTGGAATGTTCTGAAATATTAAAGACATTTTGGGGTTGATTTACTAAAGATAAAATGCAGTTGTGCCAGAGCTTAGTGACTTCAATCATCCAATCATGTAACAGCAAAATGCATTTTTTTAATTTTTCTTGCACATGATTGGGTACTCTTTGCAAAGTGAAGCCTTAACTCATTTACTAAGCTCTGGAGCAACTGCAGTTGCAGAGGGCAACTGCAAAGCAACAATTGCAAAGTGCACAGCTTATTTGCCTTTAGTAAGTCAACACCTTTGTATTCTTTCCAAACTGCTTCTTTAATTCTAATGAATTTTGGGAAGATACCCTAGAATTTGTATTCACACATGTAACACAGACACCTTGATCCAAACACCATGGAATGTGTTGAGTTTGATCGTCCAGGAACAGGATGGGAGGTATAAAAGTTGTGGAACCCCCTGTTCCGGTTACATAATCCCATTCTTGGTTTAAGTCTGCATAGGTGTTAATTCCCCAATTTACATAGCTAAAGGTGCTAATGGTAAAATGGCATAATATGCGGAAGACAAATTGGGGTAATTTACTAAAACTGGAGCATGCATAATTTGGTGCAGCTCTGCATAGATTAGAAACCAATCAGCTTCCTGGTTTTATTGTTAAATCTTAATTAAACAAGATGAAGTAAGAGGCTGATTGTCTTCCATGCACAGCTGTACCAGATTCTAAATGCTCTTGTTTTAGTAAATCTCCCCTAGGGCGCTCTAAGGCCCTCACCCCTGTTCAGAGATGGTTGTTTCCGTTTCACGTAAATGGTTATCTACAAGAACCTGGTTGGAATTGGAGGCTTCAAGAGACTGACAATTTAACATGTTTTCAGGCACTATTGAGCTGAAAAAAGTATTGTGCAGGTATCTTACAGGAGTAAGAGAGTTTAGGAAAGACCTTAGTAGTATGAGGACATTCTTTCTCAGTCCAGTGATTATGTAACTGATACAGGAAGCATCAAAATGGTAGAAGTGCAAGTTGAATCACAAGGAGCAACAAAGGTACAAGAATTTTGATGGGTAAAGTGGTTCACAAGATATGTTTTTACAATGTATTAAGCTTTTTGGCTGCAGTCCTATTACATCTTTTGCAGCATAGTTAAGGGTTGAGTGCAGCCTGAGCCCAAGTCTGAAATCAGCAGGCTTGGCTGGGCCGGCTGTTAGGACAGCGCCTGCCATTGGTTCTCATGGAACCGAAAAATATTTTGGCTAGATCTTCCATTTTTGTAAAGCTATTTTCATTAAATTTTTGGATCCCCAATAGAAGGTAATGAAGTAAGAACATATAGCAGCTCTCTACCTGAGTAAATAAAGATTAACTCTCTACTTGAAAACATTTCTTTTATTGCTCTTCCTGTTGTGCAAGTTGGATGAATGAATCAGAAACGCTTGGACATAAACAACCATACAACCATGACTGAATGGTTTGCTGAGAGAAGCATTATATATCTGCTAAATTCCTTGTTTTTTGTTTTTTTTCGTATTAGCTGAATAGGAATTGGTGTATAATGCCTTCTGATATTACTTGTGTGATACAGTTACAATTATCCCTGCTGCAGGTATTTTACTTTAAACTTGTACAATGTGTAATTAAAAAAAATGAATGAATAGTTATTTTACTACCTGACACAATGAACATTGATTAATAAGGCAAAATGAAACAGTAACTTTCTGTCGATGCAAATGAGATCTGCACAGGCTTATTGATTCATTTAAGCGTATCTAAACCTAAGATCAAGAATTGAATATATTGAAGCTGAATTGAAATGCTGGTCCTTAGATGTGATGGCTGTATTAGTTTTTCTTTTTCAAAGTTCTTTTATCCATTATGTTCACCTTAGGATCCTGCCTTTAACACAGTTTGTGTCCCAGGGTGACAACTCACTGCACTGTATCTGTAGCGCTACCCCCATAGGGACCACTGGTAACAGCTGTTTCTTTCCTAATGGTACAGAGGCTGCCAGTCACCCAAGCATCAGTCCATACACTCTGGCTCCTATTAATCAGTTTAGGGGATGTCTTTTTGTAGTTTATTGTTTATAGACCTTTAACAGAAGAAGGGGTTAGGGCATAGGATACTTTAAAATGCTTGCAACTTAATGTTTAAGGGACAATCTTATCCTTGAAATAGTGGGTCTTGAACATTTTAAGGCACCACAGCTGAAGACTATGGGGTTAGTCTTTAAAACATTTGGTTACCTTGCGCTAATGCACACCTGCTGGTACCTGGTGCAGTTTCTAAAATGCTCCACAGTTACAGGAATCAGTTTAGGGTCTTATTTACAAGTCCCCAGGACAACTGCCACCTTCCAGCTTTCTCCAGACATGGTCCAGTAAGTTAGAGGGCACCTCTCTAGACTAGATTCCCTGTGGTGAAGTTCCTCAAGTCCATCCAAGCCCTCAGCTCTGATACCCTAAGGCCTCTATAGAAGCTGTACAGTCCCTGGACTGCCTGAGGGCAGCAGCCCCTCTGACTCCAGGACCCTCCAGGTAAAAAGGAACCCTGCTTACTAGTGTATAAGACTATTTATCACCATTCTAGCCCCCTTCTGGAACCTGATACATATTCTGGCTGGTCATTTCGAATCTCCTGCCATAATCTCATGAAGATTATTCCAAGATTATTTTTTTTTTAATAACAAACATGTCATACTTACCTCCACTGTGCAGTTTGTTTTGCACAGAGTGGTCCCCGATCCACCTGTTCTGGGGTCCCCCGGTGGCGCTATCAGTTCCTCCCTGCAACGGTAAACCCCCTAGGAGAAGCTCTCTCCCTAGGGGTTGCAGTGCGGGCGCACTCCCGAGTCCAGCATTTGCGTCCATAGAAATAGAATGCTGGATTCGGCACCACCCCTCGGCACCTGCATCATTGGATTTGACTGACAGCAGCAGGAGCAGATGGCTGTGCTGCTATATATCATATCAAGAGCCGAGACAACGGGCAGAGAGGTAGAGCGCGTCTCCGCCGAGGGAACAAATGGGCTCAGGTGAGTAAAACGGGAGGAGGGGGCTGGTCAGTGTTGGAAGTTTTTTCACCTTAATGCATACAATTGTATTAAGGTGAAAAAACAAGAGGGTTTACAACCCATTTAAACTCACAGCCTGTGAAACTGAGCAGATCAGGCTAAACAATTATTGCTCCCTTATTTTCAGAAGTTGCCAACAACTAAATTTACCCAGCATCCTATGCTAGGAAGATGCTACATATCTATGAACAAGCAACATTGTGACCCTAGGAAAAGAAGTCTGTTAGGACTTTAAAATACCTCCCTTTCTCCTTTTCTTTTGAACATTATAGAGGGTGGTGCTCTACACTTCACCAAAGGTAAACTGTGCAGGACTATTATACACTACTTGAGAAAACACTGCAAAATTAATAGTTTTTTTGTTATATTATCACTTATCAAACTGATATGATAAAATATTTTTAATAGTTTTTTTTATGAGTCCAGGTTGACTTGATTAATAGTTGATGATGTGGTATGATACCTTAGATTAATGGCAAATAAAAAAATTTATAAGTAACATGTGAAAATTGAAAATACTCCTAGTACATCAATGTGTTCCTCCACAGTGGCACATGAACAAAAACACCATAGAAGAAGTGAAAAATAGGATAGTGCCTCCACCTCTGCATGCACTGCCGCTTACCAGCTATAAATGATCTCCTATTATGGGAGATCAGATTGCGCTTGTGGCTTATTACCCCGCCTCGGGTCTCTGTGCTATGCACCACTACTCCCAGCGTCTTCACCAATGGATAGCCTCATATACAAATGTATTCAATAGGTCGCCATGGAAAGATAATAATGGCTTGCATAGTGTAAATCCTTATTTTATTCAATTTAAAAGAACAAAATTGCACTTACAATTAAGTTGTGTAAAAACAGCATTTGGAATAGATCGAGCCGGCTGGCTCTCAATAGCAGCCCGTTGCTTCCGGTACCTGCGTACACGCGGTGACTTCAGCACGTCGCTCCTCCCTATGTACGTTTTGTCACACCTGACGTCGTTCAGGTGTGATGAAACAGTCTCCTCCCCTCGTCAGTCCCCCCCACAGTTAGAATCACTCCTTAGGGAACACTCAACCCCTTGATCGCCCCCTAATGTTAACCCCTTCCCTGCCAGTGACATTTATACAGTACTCAGTGGCTATTTTTAGCTCTGATCACTGTATAAATGTCACTGGTCCCAAAAAAGTGTCAAAAGTGTCCGATCTGTCTGCCGCAATGTCGCAGTCCCGCTAAAAATCACTGATCACCACCATTACTAGTAAAAAAATTAATATTAAAAATGTCATAAATCTATCCCCTATTTTTTTTTTCAAAGAGATTTTATTGAAGGTTTTCAGGATTACAATAAACAAATACAGAGAATACAATAATAAGTTGTTAACAGGCATTAATGATATAGCCAAAGGAGCATTTTTAGTAGATATCTTATCAGCATCCTGACACAATCAATCGATTAGACAATGTCCTTCTCAATTTTATTCGATTTTCCATGCGGATAAAAGGGGTCTAGGAGCATGTGAGTAAGAAGAATGTGTATGTGCCTCTGTATCGGGGGATGGGGATCTTTGTCTGTATTGGGCTCAGATCTAAAGAAAGGTGAATACCAACAGCCGTTATCCCAGCCCCCGATCACCCCTTAAGGGATCTAACTGTGATCGGGGGGGTACGTCAGTGTGAGTATGCTTGGTGTATGTCTGGTCTGTGTATATTTTTGTAAGGGTGAGCCCACATTAAAGGTTTAGGCTCTCCAGCTTTGGGAGCTTAGGTGTGATACTTGGTGTCCAACACCAAGAGCCATATGGGGATCTATCCCCTATTTTGTAGACACTATAACTTTTGCACAAACTAATCAATATACGCTTATTGCGATTTTTTCTTACCAAAAATATGTAGGAGAATACATATCGGTCTGAACTGATGAAGAAATTTGTTTTTTTTTTACATTTTTTTGGATATTTATTATAGCAAAAAGTAAAAAATATAGTTTTTTTTTTAAATTGTTGGTATTGTTTTGTGTATAGCGTATATGTATATGTATATGTATATACAACAAAAAAAAAACGCAGAGGTGATCAAATACCACCAAAGAAAGCTCCTATTTATTAAGCTCTTCAGTCTCTCACAGTACATGTTGGCATTCATGGTTCCCTCAATGAACTGTAGCTCCCCAGTGCCGGCAGCACTCATGCAGCCACAGACCATGACACTCCAACCACCATGCTTGACTGTAGACAAGACACACTTGTCTTTGCACTCCTCACCTGGTTGCTGCCACACACGCTTGACACCATCTGAACCAAATACATTTATCTTCCTCCTGGGATGACAGCCATACAGACCTGAGTGGAACCTGTCCTGTTAAACCGCTGTATGGTCTTGGCCACCGTGCTGCAGCTCAGTTTCAGGGTCTTAGCAATATTCTTATAGCCTAGGCCATCTTTATGTAGAGCAACAATTCTTTTTTTCAGTTCTTTTTTTCAGTTCTTTGCCATGAGGTGGCATGTTGAACTTCCAGTGACCAGTATGCAAAAGTGAGAGCGATAACACCAAATTTAACACACCTGCTCTCCATTCATACCTGAGACCTTGTAACACCGAGTCACATGACACAGGGGAGAAAAAGTGGCTAATTGGGCCCAATTTGGACATTTTCACTTAGTGGTGTACTCACTTTTGTTGCCAACGGTTTAGACAATAATGGCTGTGTGTTGAGTCATTTTGAGGGGACAGCAAATTTACACTGTTATACAAGCTGTACACTTACTAATTTGGTGTACATACTTTTATGAGATATGTATATCATTTTTTTTAAATAAAATAACAAACATGTTATACTTACCTACTCTGTGCTATGGTTTTTCACAGAACTGCCCTGATCTTCCTCTTCTGGGGTCCCCCGCTGGTGATCCTGGTTTCTCCTTTTAGGTGAGTGTCCCAATAGAAAGCTTCTTTCTATGGGGCACACAAGTGCACTCTCTCCAGAGCCAACCTGTGTGTTTCTATTAATACAGACAGGCTGGTTTCTGACATGCCCCTCCCCCCACTCCCTCATCACAAGATTTGATTGACATGCTGCCCACTGAGAAGGGAGAGAGCGGAGAGAGCCACTGCTCTCATGCACAGCATTGGATTAGGAATGGGCTCAGGTAAGTATAAGGGGGCCTGGGGGTGATTCTGTGACACAGAAGGTTTTTTACTTTAATGCATAGAATGCATGTAAAAAAAACCTTAAGGCTTTAGAACCACTTTAAGGTCTCAAAACAAATGCAGAAACACAGAGATGCCATGGCTTGTTGTCTTTATATGCTTTTATTTTATTTTTTTTTGTCAATAGATTGCTCAGGTTCAGCTAATTTCAGTAGGTAAATGAATAAGATAATTTATTTTCTTTGTGTAAATACTTGTGTTATGCAGGAATAAATCTAACCCAGAAGAAATATCTAATGTTTGTAAAGACTAGTGATTTGCGGTTAATGAATGTCTGTGTATTCTATTTCTATTTCTAAACTGGGATCAGTTGAATGCATATTGCATGGAGTTTCAATTTACGTCGTTCAGCCTTCTTGTATAGAGCAATCATACACACGTGTTGTTGAATCAGTAGAGAAAATTTTGTTCTTGAAATGATCTGTAAAATGCAGAGCATGTACATTAACATCGCAAAGTAGAGTACAAGTACAAGTAGCGTACAAGATTCAGTAACCCATTGAAACTTACCCAGACAAGTAGGAGATAAATCCTAATTGCTAGTGACTACAGCACTTAGTAGATCATCATTGCGCTTAGAACCTATTAAGGGAACCTAGCTGGCCAACAGAGTTTTCCAACCATGAGGCAAGTTCTAGAATCCTATCTCCTATATATATATATATATATATATATATATATATATATATATATATATATATATATATATATATATATATAAAAATATATAAATATGATAGCGCAAAGCCTAGTATGCACAGGCTGAATGTCGGCCGGCGTCGGCCGGTTCAGTAGAAACCAGCCAACATTCGGCCTTGTGTATGGCAGACGGTCCAGCAGAAGCTGGCTCATGACCGAAAAAAGGTCTGGCAACCTACTGCCGATCAGCGATCTCAGCCAACGGCAAGGGAGTCGTCCCTCCCATCAAAACACAACAGCTTAGTAGGGGAGATCGCTGTCCTGATATCGGACTGTCAGTTTTTTTTTCGTTCAACATGCAGGCTTGAAGGAAGAAAAAAAACCAGTGGTGTGTACTAGGCTTAAAACTTTCTTGTGATTGACCCTACTGCTCTGTGCACTGGGGCAAGTAAAATAAAAGGTTGGTAGCACTGCTCAGGGGCCTAATGATGGGAGTTGTTGGCTCTGGAGATGGAGACTCATTGAGCAATGTTTGTGAACATAGGGTGGTCATGATAAAAAGAATGGGTGATTAATTGGGTGACTTTTGCAATGGGAACTACTTCAGCTTACTTGTTTGTAATGTAGGAAAGGCATTCTCAAACGCATCCACTGTAAGTTCCTCTCTGTCCTCTCCCATACAGAAATGCAACAGTGTTGTCAGTAATATGAAATTCCTCACTTCCAATAATCTGCATATGTCTGTTTCTGCAAAAAAAGCAGCAGATAAAATTTTACAATGAAGTGTGCTAGAAATCCCCATAATGGAGTTGATTTACTGAAGGAGTTAATCATGTTTACTTTCAAAAGTGAATTTTCACTTAGCTTAGTGAATGAAGTAAAGTTAAGTGCAAATTCACTTTGTAAAGGATACCCAGTCATGTGAAAAGAAAAATGATTGGATGATTGAAGTCAGTACAGCTTCACCTCATTCACTAAAGCCCTGTACACACGATCAGAAAATCGTACAAAAAATACCGCTTTCGTATCCTACGATAATCTGATCATTAGTACAGAGTTTTCAAGGGCCAATCATGCCAGTTCATCTGATATTATCCGATCGGACATGCACGAAAATGTTTTCGTACGATACCAGATTGTACAATTTTCGTTTAATCAGTACAGTTGCCATTCGAAAATGCAATACAAATACACTACAACACATAACTTCCGATTTTTTTGTTTTTTTTATCGTACGAGAATCTTCGTAACTTTAGTTTAGTCATTTTTGATATGCGATTAGCATGCAAGAAAAAAAAATGGAGGATCATTCATCCGATAATCTTATTGTGTGTACCAGGCATAAGGCAGCGAACAGCATATCCTCCTTTAGCAAATCAGTCCTACAATGTATGTAGCTGAACTGGATAAGAGGTTTTTTTTTTTTTCACAACATATGGAGATGCACTTTAAAGTTAATTGCATGGCCTGTCTAACTTTCATTTGTTGCAGGGAATTAATCTACCTTCATTGCCACGGGATGAGTTTGAGTGATATTTATGGCCATTTAAGTCATTACTATTAATATTTATTATAGTAGTTGAATCTTTTTAGTGCTGTTTAATCTGGTTTTGTATAAGCAGAATTAATGTTCTTTTGACTGGCAACTTTAACTGTTGGTCTAATTAAAATTGATTTCTCTTTTCCACATTTATGTATTTTGTTGTGGGTAGAGTTATTCCTTCCGGCAGTGATTGTGTTAAATTTGCAAGGTCTAGTCAATGATTTCATCATCTGTTACATCATAGGCACTCATCTACACCAACACAGGTATGGATCAATGTTTGCTTTGTACGCCGCACTATAGAACCTTTTGTTGCTACATGGCTCGTTTTATTTCATAGTCTCATTCTTATGTTTTATGTCTTTGGAAATGACATTACAACTATTTTAAAACAACCAAATACTAACTTGGATTTATGAAACTGTGTGTAAACTACAGTGTAGAAAATTGACAATAGAATACAATCTATCCAAATGCTGAATAAATATAATATAACTGGATAATAACATTTATAGGTAAAGTTGATCCAGGGAATTGCAGATTGTTTCTCGGGGGGATCAGGAAGGAAGTTTTTCCCCTACTGTAGCAAATTGGATCATACTTTGCTGGCGTTTTTCACCTTCCTCTGGATCAACTGCGTGGTATAGGATTGTGTATATGGGATTGTGTATATGGGATTGTATATATAGATTTTTTTTTTCTCTCTATTAATGGTTGAACTGGATGTGTCTTTTCAACCTGACTAACTATGAATCATCTGGCCTTCAGTGAATAGTGCAAGACAGAGCTTGTACAAGTACAAAGTGCAATGCCCGTAGTAACCAATAAGTATTTCCTCCCTTATTGAAGTTGTAATCCAGGCAAACTGCTAAACACACAGGTAAAATATATAAATGGGTGCTGTTTTACCTTCCAATGAATTTATGTTTTTATACAGTTCTGAGATTTGGACAGCTCTGCCACACCATTCAGCCTTTTATGGCAGGGGAGAGGCTTGATTTTCTTTTTTGCAGATTAATAACACTTATGACTCTCCTCCCTGTGATAGAATAGTGAAGTGAGAAGCAGTAGATTGATGAGCTCATCTCTCTGTCACTCTGCTCTCTCCTTCTTTCAACATGCTCTGCAAACACAATTGAATGACTCTTTGTGCTGCTTCTCCCTCCTACAGTTTAATATTAGCAGTACAGGGAATGCAAGAGGTTAACAAAATAAGGTACTTACACTGTCAGCATTAAAAGATAGATTTAAGGTTGTATTAATGAATACAGAGCAGCTCTGTAAAGGACTTTTGCTCACCTGACTCTCCACTCCTGCAGACTACTCTGCAATACTAGACCAGTCCTTGCAGCCTCTTCATCTCTATGCTTCACCGGTCTTAGGTCCTCTGACATCATCAAGACTGATGCAGGGACCATACAGTAGCTCTGCATTGGACGTGAGGATGCTGAGGAACAGTCCACTGCAAGAGCAAATGGGAGCGCCGGCCGCCTGAGGAGTGGAGTATCAGGTTAGACAACTTCTCCCATAGATATACACAAGCAGTTGACCCTTGCAGTATGGGCACAGACCTACCCCAAGGAGGAGTCTATACATAATTAGTCTGGTTTAAAAAAAAAAATAAGTCCATCCAGTTCAACCAATAGAAGGGGAAAAAAATATATACAATCCTATACTCAGTTGTTCCAGAGGAAGGCAACCCACCCCCATAAGGCATAACCCTATTAGCTCTAGCGGCAGAAAAAAAATATTTCCTGACCCCTCAAGAGGCAATCAGATATTCCCTGGAACAACTTTACCTATAAATATTTGTATCCAGTTATATTATGTGCATCTAGGAAACAATCCAGGCCTTTTTTAAAACAATGTACAGAGTCTGAACCAGCTCTTGAGGGAGTCTATTCCACATTTTCACAGCTCTTACTGTGAAGAAGCCTTTCCGTATTTGGAGATTAAATCTCTTACCTTTCTTTCTCTTTTATAGGTTTACTGGATCTGGGCTTTAAAGCTCCTTCAATAGTCAACTCTTAAGCATATCTAAACCGAAAAATGCAAAAGCAAAAATTCTATGTATTGCAGCCTACCAGTCCATAATTGTGGCGGCTGCATTTTATTTTTAAGGCTTTTTTTTTCCTTTACTTACACCTGGTTGTACTGCCAATAGTGTAATTTCTGTATTAAGGAGACAATGCTTGCTCCCCACACTGTGCCTATAAAGAAGCAGCATTTTCACTCTAAAACAGTACTACAGAATCACCCCACCCCCAATGTATAGAGGCACTGCAGTCTTCAGAGATAGCTGGAAACAGTTCAACTGATAATAGTGTAGCACAGAAAGAGTACATATGAAGCTAACACGATTTCTACATGGATCAAAAGTATATTTTTGCACTTATCAAACAGATATAAAAAATATTTTAATAGTATATTCAACAGACCAAGAAAACAAAGCCTTAAAGTAAATCGCGTCACAAACCTAAGCATTTTAAACTGAGCATGTAATAAAAGTTAGGCCAAACATTGGCTATTCGGGCACTTAGACCATATATGAAAATTGTACTTGGCCTCAACCCCCCTCTTCTTTTCTAAATCTCTTTTTTGGTCATTAGGCATCCAAAAGACCAACAAGAGGTTAGGTTAGCGAATAAATTTGCCATCATATAATTCTTAATTCACAGTCATTTTGACATGTGCCTTTCATTGAAAATAATCCCTGCTGATATCTTTTTTTCCATCTTTATGGTCAGTTTGATTTGCCTAAGTTTACTTTTTACACAGTTGAAAATTGAATTCACTGGTTGGATAAATATGCAAGCACTTTTATTATTTAACAGTCTAAGCATTTACCGGATTGGATCCTTAGAGCCAGTACCAAAGAAGAAATTGTTGACCATGCAGTGAACAAATGAAGAGGATGAATAATCATGTGCTGTAAAATATGAAGCTATCCTGCTTCCTAATGACCGTTGATTGGCCAATAAAATGTTTTGCCCCTATAATGGGCCATTTAAAAGTAGATTCATTTGAAAACGGTCTAATTTGCCGATAACTGGCTCATGCACAGGCGCATCAGAAAGTTCACAGTGATTTTTTTTAGTACACTGAAATGATTGGAATTCCCCTAGGACTATTCTTTTCAAAGATCTTTAAAGACCAATGATTCTCTGCAACCCTTGAAGAAAATCTGCCAGTTAAATTAACTACTTATCACCTGTTATTACAGTGGGTAGATATTTCCTACTGCCCACTTGATTATCCAGAGTGCAGGTAAAAACAGCTGGAAAGTCCAATTATTACCCAAACCCAGGGAAAGGGCTTGACTCCATTATAGTTTGGCAGGGGATGAAGGCTTCCCTCTTGGTGCTCTGAGTTTGTCTTTTTATTACATTCCAACATCCAGTGATTGTGACCTCATGTGACATGTTGCTATGATACTATCTGCATTGGTTTGATTTGCGAACAGTTTCATGAATCTTGCTTGAAGTTCACAAAGTTTGCATTTGAACTCTATTGAAGTCTATTGGGAGGGGGGCCTTGCTATTCAATTTTGGCCATACATAGAGCTGTTAAGCAAACGTTTGTCATACAAAGACATAGGAAGCAGGGTACTGTGATGGGGTGGGGGCATGTACCAATGCCAAAAAAAAAATAGAAAAAAAAATGAAAAATGTTCTTCCTACACTTAATTGTCAGATCTTCTTAACAGCTCCTGCACATACTGACAGTATGATTATTGGTTGAGTAAGGTGTAAAAATAGCAATAGATCCATAAAGTTATCTTATTTGTAATACTGTCTTAAAGGAGAGGTGCATCCAAAGCTTGTTTGGTTGTACTTGTCCTGTGGATCATAGGAGTGAAATTCGTTCTGTGACCCGTTTTCAGCAGACAGCGGGCTGAAGTTCGCTGTCTGCTGACGTCACAGAGTAGGTCCATGCTCAGGCAAGATCACGACACTGGGGTTGGGTTCTGTCCACATGCCTGGACTGGCACCCGGCTCAGCCTCTCAGCAAGCCAGTGAGAGGCTGCGCTGGCCACTTCCACCCCCTCCATAGCCCTGCACTCCAGGGAGCGTGGGGGGAAGAGCAGAGAGCGGTGACTGACAGTCAGCAGTTCTTTCCTCGGGGAGCTATGAGAACCGAGCGATCTGCGGTGTTATATCGCTCAGTTCTCAGTGTTAGAGCCAGCAGGGGACAGATGCAGCATTGGACCGATGCTGTATCCACCTAGGTAAGTATAATTCTGCAAAAAACCCAAACCCCAAACTTCTCTTTTAAAGTAATGATGTTGATGTAACAACCTTGTTCCGAAGCAGGTGACTTCTATACCCCAGATGATCTCCATTGTGTCTTTGGCTGGTAGTATAATGTAACAAAAATGTCAATTGAAGCATCACACCACTGCTAAAAGGACAGCTTCCAAATGATCTAGATATGGACCTTTTAGCAGTGGTGTGGTGAGAGAGGGGTATAAGTAATCAGTTCCTTCAAATTATTGACTCATGTGACTTGGCTGACCAAAGACTATACACTACATTAAATTATCCAACTTTTTGGCCAAAAGTCCATGATTTGTGGAATTTATAAATCCTGAGGAACCCAAAGCTTATCCCTAATATTGATGCAAGTCCTTAATAGAGTCTCAGCTGCAGCAGACGACAAAGGAGCTTTAAAGTAGTTGTGAACATAAAAAATTATAGACACTTTCTAATACAGTTATTACTATGCAAGTACATAACTATTTAAGTTTGTTTCAGAAATGATCTTTCTTACATTTTTTATAAGATTAAAAAGATCTGTCATGTGACTGATAGTGGGGGGTGGGGTTACAGGACACACAGTGTGTCTGTATTCCATTTTTTGTTTAGCCTGACACAGAATGCAGGCTGTGCTTGATCGAGACAGGCTGCGATTGGGTGGGAGTGTGTGCCAAAGGCAGGCTGTGATTGGTGCGGTGGCTGAACAAACCACCCAATACAGGCATGCGTGTGTCTGCACAGTGCCCTGTATCTCTGAATGGCCAGCGAAAGGTTGAAAACTGGCCACGCTAGAACAATTTAGCAGATTCTGTGCTTTGTGTGGTCAGTTTAGAACAAAAAGAAAGATGACTGGCAGAATTAGCCAGATACTTTAGTCGGAAGAAGTACATGAGAATGATAGAGACTTTGAATTATAAGATACACTTATGTGAACACACTCAGAAAAAAATAAATATTTAGAGTAACATATACTTTAAGAACAAATGTACACTGCTGCATTATAATGCGCACAATGCAACATATTTAAACACATGTGTCCAACTTCCCCATAATAAAAAACAGTGTCTGTTTCCATCTCTGTGCTATAGTGTAAAGTACTGCATTTTTGAAAATTTGACATGTCCTTTTTTCTGCATTTTAGTGCATTGGGCAGCCCCTAAAAGTCCATTGCAATGGCATAAAAAAAATTTTAATGCATCATTTCTTACGTTACCTACAAGTGTTAACAAGCCTGGGTCAATGGCTGTTAACTCTATCCATTCCAAATTCTTCATTCAAAAAACACATTGGAATTTCACATCAACAATCCATGTAGAAATGCACTACGACGCATGACAACGCACCTCCTGCCCAACACTACAAAAAAGACACCTCTATACACATGCATAGATCTAAATGGGCCCTTAATGTTTGTCTACATTATATATTTATAGTAGATTAATCTCCATCCTATCTAGAAACAACGAAGGCCTCCTTGAATGAGCACCATCCTGGCTCCCCATGAGTTAAACACCCTGCTGTTGGTTGATGAAGGCTTTATTTGTAGACTTCGCCTGAGAGAGTTTCCTTTTCCACCGACTTAACAGGCTGCTGGTATCACAATGTGATGCCTGAGATACATTTAAATCAAGCAGCCGTTTCAAGTTGTTGCTGAAATCTGCAGTGGAAAGTCCAACACGAATATATCTGAATTCACTTGTAGGCTCGCCATTTATTTTCAAAAGCTATTTTTGACATCACTCAAGGATGGCTCTGCTATGAACAGCCAAATCAAAAGGGGTAGGAAAAAAATGTAACTAGATTCTTTTATGTCTTTGGAAACCCAGATGGTTACAAGATTGTTTCAGTGAGCAGAAAGAATTGAGCCTATATTTAATCTTCTGCTGCTGTGTGTAAGAATGTGGGAAAAAAAGCCTTCATAACAGAATATTTCTATGCAGCATCTCATGATGGTTTCATCGAGATGTTTATAGTTTCAAATGTATTTTTTTCTGAATAAATTAAGATGTTTCATCAGAAATGGGCAGTATGTTAAAAGTGCACTCCAGTCAAATATAAACATTTTTCCATTTAACTCCAGGGCATGGCTTGCATGCTGAATGTGTCTGTTCATCTTTTGTACATGGATGATGAGTACATGACTTTCTCCCTGCTTGCTAACTAAGGCTTAACAACTATGTGCAGTGGCAAAGGGGTGGGCTTTAACACTCACAAGCTGAACATATGTGTTATTGGGTGGCCAATGTTTATGTGTTGAGAGTGCTCTCACTGCACACCCCCATCCCAGAGACCGAGCTCTCAAACTCAGCTCTTGGCCCCAACTAAAGGTCAGAAGCCGGTTGGACTGACTCCCATTCATGTGACCACTTTGACAGCCAATTACAATGATCGCCGATCCCTTCCACCCACCGAGAGCTTAGAAACTTTTTAAAGGGATGTTGGGGCAGGCAGGAAGGGGTTAAACATGTGAAAATTGCAGCAAGTGTTCCAAATAGATACATAGTTACATAGTAGGTGAGGTTGAAAAAAGACACAAGTCCATCAAGTCCAACCTATGTGTGATTATATGTCAGTATTACATTGTATATCCCTGTATGTTGCGGTCGTTCAGGTGCTTATCTAATAGTCTCTTGAAGCTATCGATGCTCCCCGCTGAGACCACCACCCGTGGAAGGGAATTCCACATCCTTGCCGCTCTTACAGTAAAGAACCCTCTAAGTAGTTTAAGGTTAAACCTCTTTTCTTCTAATATTAATGAGTGGCCACGAGTCTTGTTAAACTCCCTTCTGCGAAAAAGTTTTATCCCTATTATGGGGTCACCAGTATGGTATTTGTATATTGAAATCATATCCCCTCTCAAGCGTCTCTTCTCCAGAGAGAATAAGTTCAGTGCTTGCAACCTTTCCTCATAACTAATATCCTCAAAACCCTTTATTAGCTTTGTTGCCCTTCTTTGTACTCGCTCCATTTCCAGTACATCCTTCCTGAGCACTGGTGCCCAGAACTGGACAGCATATTCTAGGTGCGGCTGGACCAGAGTTATTCTTGCAGTCTTCCCTACAAACATCGGAGCGCAGTACAGAATTTTATACTATGTGTTTTCCATCCCTCTATCTGCTCTGTGGATTTAATAAAATTTAGATTTTGACAGAATCAATAGATGTTAAAAGTTTTGATGTTTTCCGGAAGTTCATATTTAGGTTTGCTAAAGCACTGTGTATCATAAACCACTGCTCATTTTTTTTTTTAATTTTATAAAATACTGTCTTTCAACCTTTTTATCATCCTTTGTTGCATTTTAACACTGCCGATCTCATTGAGACTCTTTACAGCCACTTTGGGGTTAATTTACTAAAACTGGAGGGTGCAAAATCTGGTGCAGCTGTGTATGGTAGCCAATCAGCTTCTACCTTCAGTTTGCTCAATTAAGCTTTAACAATAAAACCTGGAAGCTGCTTGGTTTCTATGCACAGCTGCACCATATTTTGCACTCTCCAGTTTTAGTAAATTAACCCCTTTGTGTCTTCATACACTCTAGTTGCATGCTCAGGTCAGGCTTCCTGATGGTTACAAGGTCTGTTCAATGAGCATCAGTATGGCCACCAATTGCCTCCACTGGAAGTGTGTATGATAGGGCGACAACACAGAACAGCAGTTGGTAGACAGGGACTAGGGATGAGCCGAACACCCCCCGGTTCGGTTCGCACCAGAACCCGCGAACGGACCGAAAGTTCGCACGAACGTTAGAACCCCATTGACGTCTATGGGACTCGAACGTTTGAAATCAAAAGTGCTCATTTTAAAGGCTAATTTGCATGGTATTGTCCTAAAAAGGGTTTGGGGACCCGGGTCCTACCCCAGGGGACATGTATCAATGCAAAAAAAACTTTTAAAAACGGCCGTTTTTTCGGGAGCAGTGATTTTAATGATGCTTAAAGTAAAAAAAAAAAGTGAAATATTCCTTTAAATATCGTACCTGGGGGGTGTCTATAGTATGCCTGTAAAGTGACGCGTGTTTCCCATGTTTAGAACAGTCCCTGCACCAAATGTCATTTTTAAAGGAAAAAATCTCATTTAAAACTGCTTGCGGGTTTAATGTCATGTCGGGTCATGGCAATATGGATGAAAATCAGTGAGACAAACGGCATGGGTACCCCCCAGTCCATTACCAGGCCCTTTGGGTCTTGTATGGATATTAAGGGGAACCCCGCACCCAAATTAAAATAAGGAAAGGTGTGGGGCCACCAGGCCCTATATACTCTGAACAGCAGTATACAGGCGGTGCAAACAAGACAGGGACTGTAGGTTTGTTGTTAAGTAGAATCTGTTTGTAATTTTGAACATTTTTAACGTGTTTAGCTCCAGCCAAAAAATCTTTTCTAAGCTTTTTGGAAAACATAGGGAAGGGTTATCACCCCTGTGACATTTGTTTTGCTGTCTTTCCTCCTCTTCAGAAGATTTCACCTCACTTTTTTGTCCCAATGAAAAATGTTTTTTGAAAATTTGGGTTTTTTTGTGGAACAAGGATTGGAAAGCATCAGTGGAAAGGAGAAATTGTTTTCCCATATTAACTCTTACAGGAGAGAATTTCCCTTCCTAGGGTTAGATTTCATCTCACTTCCTGTTGTCTCCTTCCGTTTGCAAGTAGGAGTCGTTTGTAAGTTAAATGTTTGAAAGTAGGGTCCTGCCCTATATACTCAGCAGAAATTTGGGCCTTAGGTGTTGCTGTGGCCACAACACTGTAAGCCCTCACAGGGCCCTGCTGTGAAATATTAGATCAAGAATTGTAATTACATGCCCCTGTTGAACAGGAGCTGAAAAATTAGGCCTTAGGCACTGGTGCTGGTGCCACAACACTACAACCCCTCACAGACACTCTAGTTGGAACGCAGGAACGAGCACTGCTGCAAAGTATTGCATCAAAAATTGTAATTACACGGCCCTGTTAGACAGGGGCAGAAAAATTGGGCCTTAGGCACTGGTGCTGGTGCCACAACACTGCAACAGACACTCTAGTTGGAACGCAGGAACGAACCCTGCTGCAAAGTATTGCATCAAAAATTGTAATTACACGCCCCTGTTAGACAGGGGCAGAAAAATTGGGCCTTAGGCACTGGTGCTGGTGCCACAACACTGCAACCCCTCACAGACACTCTAGTTGGAATGCAGGAACGAGCCCTGCTGCAAAGTATTGCATCAAAAATTGTAATTACACGCCCCTGTTAAACAGGGGCTGAAAAATTGTGCCTTAGGCACTGGTGGTGGCGCCCAGAACCAAAAATGTTCTTACAAGCTATCAGCGTGATGATTGAGGAGGAAGAGGATAATTACTCAGGGATAGTCACTCAGCATCAGCATAGGCAGTCTTTGAAGGGATCTGAGATTTCAAAAAAAATTATTCGGTTACATCAGCATCAGGTGCTTGGTAGCTGGTGGTGATCCAAGACTGATTCATTTTTATGAAGGTCAGCCGATCGACCGAGTCGGTGGACAGACGCACCCTGTGATCGGTTACCACGCCTCCAGCAGCACTGAATGTGGGTTCCGAAAGAACGCTGGATGCAGGACAGGCCAGTAGCTCAATTGCATACTGTGCAAGCTCTGGCCAGTGATCCATCCTCAAGACCCAGTAACCCAGAGGATTTTCGGTGGGAAAGGTGTCCAAGTCTGATCTTGCCCCTAGGTATTCCTGCACCATGTAAAACAAACGCTTGCGATGGTTGCTGGAACCGATCATACCTTGGGGCTGCGGACCAAAAAATTGTCTGAACGCATCGGTCAGACGGCCACCTTCTCCACCGCTCCTTCTTTGACTGACCGAAGCCTCAGCAACACGTTGTCCAGAAACAGGAGTTTGTAACCTCCCAGTCTCTGGGAACGCGTTGCACAGACCTTTCTGCAAGGCCTCCCGAAGATGTTTCATCCTCTGCTCCCTCTGCGATGGCAAGATAAGGTCCGCAACCTTACCCTTGTAACGTGGATCAAGGAGGGTTGCCAGCCAGTATTGGTCCTTCTCCTTGATACCACGAATACGAGGATCCTTACGCAGGCTTTGCAGGATCAGGGAGGCCATGCAGCATAGGTTTGCTGAGGCATTCGGTCCGGAGTCCTCTGGGTCACTAAGGACAACAACGTCCGCAGCCACCTCCTCCCAGCCACGTACAAGTCCATGTGTTCCTTTGGGACTGATCCCTTAAAGACTGCTGCTGATGCTGAGTGCCAGGCTCCACCTCCATACTGACACAATCTTCCTCCTCCTCCTCCTCCTCCTCCTCGTCCTCTTCCTGTGTGATCGGCGGGCACGCAGGAACACTGTCTGGATAAAGGGGGCCTTGAGAGCTAAGGAAGTCCTCCTCTTCCTGCCTCTGTTCTGCCTCAAGTGCCCTGTCCATTATTCCACGCAGCGTGTGCTCCAACAGGTGGACAAGGGGGACAGTGTCACTGATGCATGCACTGTCAGTGCTCACCATCCTCGTGGCCTCCTCGAATGGTGACAGGACAGTGCATGCATCCCTGATCATGGCCCACTGGCGTGGGGAAAAAAAACCAAGGTCCCCTGACCCTGTCCTGGTGCCATAGTCGCACAGGTACTCATTTATGGCCCTCTGCTGCGTGTGCAGCCGCTGCAGCATGGCCAATGTCGAGTTCCACCTGGTGGGCATGTCACAGATTAGGCGGTTCTTGGGCAGGTTAAACTCCTTTTGGAGGTCCGTCAGCCGAGCACTGGCATTATATGACCGGCGGAAATGCACACAGACTTTCCTGGCCTGCCTCAGGACATCCTGTAAGCCCGGGTACCTGCCCAAGAACCGCTGCACCACCAAGTTAAGGACGTGAGCCAAACAGGGCACATGGGTCAGTTGTCCCTGTCGGAGGGCAGAGAGGAGGTTGGTGCCATTGTCGCAAACCACCATTCCTGCCTTAAGTTGGCGTGGCGTCAACCACCTCTGAACCTGCCCCTGCAGAGCTGACAGAACCTCTGCCCCAGTGTGGCTCCTGTCCCCCAAGCACACCAGCTCAAGCACCGCATGGCATCTTTTGGCCTGCGTACTTGCGTAGCCCCTTGAACGCCTACGGAGCACCGCTGGTTCCGAGGAAGAGGCCATGGAGGAAGAAGAAGAGGAGGGGGTGGAGGAGAGAGGTGTGTCATAATCAGCATTTTGGAGGCGTGGTGGCGGAACAACCTCCAACACTACTGCACCTTGTCCTGCATCCTTCCCAGCTGCCAGCAGAGTCACCCAATGCGCCGTGAAACTTAGGTAACGTCCCTGTCCATGCCTGCTGGACCATGAGTCAGCAGTAATATGCACCTTTCCGCCGACCGCCCTGTCCAGCGAGGCATGGACATTGCCTTCCACATGCCGGTAGAGAGCTGGAATCGCCTTCCGTGAGAAAAAGTGGCGTTTGGGTACCTGCCACTGAGGAACCGCACATTCCACAAACTCACGGAAGGGGGCAGAGTCTACCAACTGAAAAGGCAGCAGTTGAAGTGCTAACAATTTTGCCAAGCTAGCATTCAACCGCTGGGCATGTGGATGGCTGGGAGCAAACTTCTTTCGGCGGTGCAGCAGCTGGGGCAGGGAAATTTGCCTGGTACAATCTGACGTCGGTGTACCAAAAGCAGATTGCCCACAAGTACTTGGCTGTGACACACCTAATTCTACACCTTCATTCCTCTCACTGCAGGTCTCAGAGAGGACTGAAGGTCTAGTGGGGTTGGAAATCTCAGCTGATGAGGAGCAAGGAGAGATCCTCTTTGTTCTTTGGTGTGGGTCTTTTAGATACGCTTGCCAACGAACTGCATGGCAGGTCAACATATGTCTGGTCAAGCATGTGGTACCCAAGCGGGAGATGTTTTGGCCACGCGAGATACGCTTGAGACATATGTTGCAAATAGCAGCGGTGCGATCTGATGCACTCGTCTCAAAAAAGGCCCACACCAAAGAACTTTTTGAATAACGCGCAGAGACTGCAGCGCCCTGCACATGTGGAGCTTTGGGGTGTGATGCAGTCAATGTGCTGCCCTTAGGCTGGCCCCTGGAGGGGATCCTGCCTCGTTGGTGATGTGCCGCCTCCTCCTCCTCCTCCTCCTCCTCCTCCTCTCCTATCAGGCACCCACGTTGAGTCAGTGACCTCATCATCCCCTCCCTCCTCATCACTGGAGCAAACCTGGCAGTATGCTGCAGCAGGGGGAGCATGACTGCCAGATTGCTGTCCTTCTTGGGCACCCCCTCTGTCCGTGCTCATGTTACTGCCTTCATCAAGCTCAGTATCATCATCAGAGCCTTCCAAACGCTGGGCATCCTCCTGGAGCATGTACCCAACACTGTGGTCAAACAGTTCGAGGGAATCCTCAGGAGGACATGGTGGAGCTCACTGATGACATTGAGCTGAGGGAAGAGGCCGCTTCTTTGCCAGACAAAGCACCCTGGGCATGGGTGAGAGAGGATGAGGAGGATGAGGACGGCTTGGTCATCCACTCGACCAAGTCTTCCGCATGTTGCGGCTCAACACGGCCAGCTGCCGAAAAAAAGGCCAAGCGTGTCCCATGGCCACGTGCTGATGAGGATGCACAGTCTCCACGACCAGCACTAGACACAGAGCCTGCTTGCCCTCTCTTATTGGCTTGTGACTGTCTGCCTCTCCTTCTTGGCCTTCCAGACATACTAATGGCCTGTAGCTGCACTAAGCTGGGATAGAACACCTGTAATTTTCTTCAGGTAGCTTTATATACTGTAACCAGACAAGCCTGCCTGTCAGTAGGAAGATAACAGGAACGGATCTAGCTGAACACTGTGAGCAGGACGCACTGTACTAAATGTAAATAGTCTAGCTGCCTGACCGTGGTACTAATAGGATCAAATAGAACACCTGTAATTTTCTTCAGGTAGCTTTATATACTGTAACCAGACAAGCCTGCCTGTCAGTAGGAAGATAACAGGAACGGATCTAGCTGAACACTGTGAGCAGGACGCACTGTACTAAATGTAAATAGTCTAGCTGCCTGACCGTGGTACTAATAGGATCAAATAGAACACCTGTAATTTTCTTCAGGTAGCTTTATATACTGTAACCAGACAAGCCTGCCTGTCAGTAGGAAGATAACAGGAACGGATCTAGCTGAACACTGTGAGCAGGACGCACTGCAATCAATGTAAATAGTCTAGAAGATAACAGGAACGGATCTAGCTGAACACTGTGAGCAGGACGCACTGCACTAAATGTAAATAGTCTAGAAGATAACAGGAACGGATCTAGCTGAACACTGTGAGCAGGACGCACTGCACTAAATGTAAATAGTCTAGAAGATAACAGGAACGGATCTAGCTGAACACTGTGAGCAGGACGCACTGCACTAAATGTAAATAGCCTAGAAGATAACAGGAACGGATCTAGCTGAACACTGTGAGCAGGACGCACTGCACTAAATGTAAATAGCAGGAACGGATCTAGCTGAACACTGTGAGCAGGACGCACTGCACTAAATGTAAATAGCAGGAACGGATCTAGCTGAACACTGTGAGCAGGACGCACTGCACTAAATGTAAATAGCAGGAACGGATCTAGCTGAACACTGTGAGCAGGACGCACTGCACTAAATGTAAATAACAGCAACGGATCTAGCTGAACACTGTGAGCAGGACGCACTGCACTAAATGTAAATAGTCTAGAAGATAACAGGAACGGATCTAGCTGAACACTGTGAGCAGGACGCACTGTACTAAATGTAAATAGCAGGAACGGATCTAGCTGAACACTGTGAGCAGGACGCACTGCACTAAATGTAAATAGCAGGAACGGATCTAGCTGAACACTGTGAGCAGGACGCACTGCACTAAATGTAAATAGCAGGAACGGATCTAGCTGAACACTGTGAGCAGGACGCACTGCACTAAATGTAAATAGCAGGAACGGATCTAGCTGAACACTGTGAGCAGGACGCACTGCACTAAATGTAAATAGCAGGAACGGATCTAGCTGAACACTGTGAGCAGGACGCACTGCACTAAATGTAAATAGCAGGAACGGATCTAGCTGAACACTGTGAGCAGGACGCACTGCACTAAATGTAAATAACAGGAACGGATCTAGCTGAACACTGTGAGCAGGACGCACTGCACTAAATGTAAATAGTCTAGAAGATAACAGGAACGGATCTAGCTGAACACTGTGAGCAGGACGCACTGTACTAAATGTAAATAGCAGGAACGGATCTAGCTGAACACTGTGAGCAGGACGCACTGCACTAAATGTAAATAGCAGGAACGGATCTAGCTGAACACTGTGAGCAGGACGCACTGCACTAAATGTAAATAGCAGGAACAGATCTAGCTGAACACTGTGAGCAGGACACACTGCACTAAATGTAAATAGCAGGAACGGATCTAGCTGAACACTGTGAGCAGGACGCACTGCACTAAATGTAAATAGCAGGAACGGATCTAGCTGAACACTGTGAGCAGGACGCACTGCACTAAATGTAAATAGCAGGAACGGATCTAGCTGAACACTGTGAGCAGGACGCACTGCACTAAATGTAAATAGCAGGAACGGATCTAGCTGAACACTGTGAGCAGGACGCACTGCACTAAATGTAAATAGCAGGAACGGATCTAGCTGAACACTGTGAGCAGGACACACTGCACTAAATGTAAATAGTCTAGAAGATAACAGGAACGGATCTAGCTGAACACTGTGAGCAGGACGCACTGCACTAAATGTAAATAGTCTAGATAGAAGATAACAGGAACGGATCTAGCTAAACTGAATACAGTGTATATATATATATGCAACACCTGGGATGCATATATATACACAATACACTGTAAGTGCAGCTAACTGACTGACTGTTCTGCCTAATCTATCTAACTCAAATCAAATGACACTGTCTCTCTCTCTCTCTATCTCTCAGCACACTGGAACACACACTACACAGGGCCGCCGTGCAGGCGGCCTTATATAGTGTGGGGCGTGTACTAAATCCCCTGAGCCATAATTGGCCAAAGCCACCCTGGCTTTGGCCAATTACAGCTCTCTCTACTGACGGCGCTGTGATTGGCCAAGCATGCGGGTCATAGTGCATGCTTGGCCAATCATCAGCCAGCAATGCACTGCGATGCCGCAGTGAATTATGGGCCGTGACGCGCCACACGAATTTGGCGCGAACGGCCCATATCGTTTGCAATTCGACGGACGGTCGAACAGCCGATGTTCGAGTCGAACATGGGTTCGACTCGAACACGAAGCTCATCCCTAACAGGGACAAAGCACTGTCATCCTATAACAGGAAGTGCCTGATAAAGGACCTTACTGGCAGGATTACCAGGGATTATTTAAAAGAAAGCTGTAGATTTAGAAGTATTGAAAATGACACTGGAATTTACAATAATATGTTAACGATTACATATGATTTTATTTATTTAGTTTACATCTACTTTAACATGGAGGTAAAGCCTCAAGGTTTTTCACCTTAAAGCATTCTATACATTAAGGTGAAAACCTCCTGTTCTGTGGCTCTCCCCAGACCTCCCCCTCTTCTTACCTGAGCCTCAGCCGATCCAAGGCAAGCACAGCAGGAGCTGCTGTCTCTCTCCTCATTGGACAGATTGTTTGCAGCAGGAGCCATTTGCTCCTGCTGCTGTCAATCAAATTGCAGTGACACGGGAGCAGGGGGCGGGGCTGAGTCCCGCTGTCTGTGTCAATTTAAACAGCAGCGGGACTCAGGAGCGAGCCCGCACGGGTGCCCCCCATGGAAAGCAGTTTTCTGTGTGGGCACCTGATGAAAAGGAGGGGCCTGGAGTGCAGGCAGGGCACCCCAAAAGAAGAGGATAGGGGCTGCTTTGTGCAAAACGATTACACAAAAGCAGGTAAGTATAGGCATGTTTGTTATTTTTATTTAAAAAAAGCTTCATTGTCATCTGAATCCTTTATTCTTGGCTGAATCAATATTTATTGGGCATTAGCATTATCAATTTTCCATTGGGAACTAGTACTGTAGTTCTGCCCACACAATTATCAACTTTGTTATGTATAGGCAACAAATACACTTCAGATTGTTTTATTGTCATATTAAATGCGTACCTTGCTGATATCTGCTTTTTTTTAAAGCTCTGGAAGTGTTGTTGTCCATATTGGTGTCCTGGTTATTTTGCATGTTGCATTGAGTGTCCTAAGGGATGTTGTTTATTGGTGTTATAACTGCAAGTTGGGCAGTTGATATGGCAGTTGGTGTAACTAATTGTCAAATGTTGTTGTGACAGTTGGATCATGTAGGGGTTTACTCCTTATGCCGTGTACACACGAGCGGACTTTCGACGGACTGAACTCCGAAGGATTTTTTAACAGACTTTCAATGGAGTTCCGACGGAGTTCCGACGCAACAGACTTGCCACCAAAGTCCGACTGATTCAAACGTGATGACATACAACCTGACTAGAATAAGGAAGTTTATAGCCTGTAGCCAATAGCTGCCCTTGCGTCGTCGTTTGTCCATCGGACTAGCATACAGACAAACTGATTTTTCGACCGGACTTGAGTCCGTCGGAAAGATTCGAAACAACTTCTATTTCGAAAGTCCATCTGATTTTTCAACAGCAGAACAGAACAGAAGGTCCAATGAAGCCCACACACGATTGGATTGTCCGGCCGATTTGTTCCGCACACGGCATTAGTGATCAAAAGCACTTCTCAACATCAAAAATTGGTACGCTAAGTCTGACATTTTACAAAAGTTTAGCCATTTTTGTCCTTTTTTCCTATAGAAAATGTACAAGATATAATCATGTGTGTCTGAAACAAAATTGCATCAGGTCCTGCAAATAAGACAAAGAGAGGTATTATGGGGAAATCTATCACCGTTTTTGGTAACAGATCTAATTGTGCACTACCTTTCTTTTTGTCTAATGTTTTTGCTGTATTAATAATATTGTTTTCATCCAGCTCTTGTTATATGATTTAATCCTAGAAGGCAGTTTTCTGTAAACATATTGTGTGTGTGTGTGTGTGTGTGACATTTGATTAATAGTTCATTTTGATAGAACAGGGATCCCTAAGCTCTTTTTAAAGGCTGGTTAATGCTGTGCATGCTGAAAATGTTGGCTACTTTGTACAGGATGTGAAAAGCTGAACTGTATAGATTTAAAGATCATTATGGCTGATTACAGGCAGATATTTTGTAACAATAAAAATCTGAGCCACTGTCTACAAAAAGTATTGGTACTGCCCAGCGTCAGTCATTTGTCAAATAAAAAATATACCATCTGTTGAATTTTGTTGGCGATTTTCAATTGAATCAATTTGCATGCCTGTTTTGCCTTCTTAATAATTGAATGTTCGCAGGCAAAATGCATGAGCATTTCAGTACTTTGATACATACATACTTTGACACATATTTCAACTATTATGTTTCAGCACTCTTATTTTGCAAACTAAAAATAATGTTCTCAGGAGAAGAAGTCTTTGGGGTTGATTTACTAAAGGCAAATCCTGCACTACAAGTGCTCTGTTAGTGCACTTGCAGTGCACTTGGAGGTGCAGTCGCTGTAGATCTAATTTAACAACATTTGAATTTTTTCCATTCCCTAAACTACTGCAGGCATTACAATATATAAATGCCTGTTTTTTTTCCATCTGTGAACAAAATTCATATTTTTGTTTGACAATCAAATATTTATTTTATCTATATTTATTTTATATTAAACATTTTTTTAGTTGGGACTCTTAATTTATAGAACCTTTGGTATTTGTTGCATCTTTTCACAAAGATACTACTATGAACAAACTGTTCAAATGTTATCTTAAAAAATAAAAAATAATAATTTTCACTTTAGCTAGTAAAATAACTCCCCTTTTTTGGAACCTTTCTAGTTGACTAAAATATGTGGCTTCTTAGGGGGTTTTCTTTTTAAAATATCCACTTAAATGAGGCAAAAAATATCAACAGGTGGTTTAAGTGCTATGAGGCAAATAGAAAGGCATCCTTTTGGAATCATCTTTCGTTACAATGAGGCAATTAGGAGTGAAAAAATCTCAGTAGGGAAAAATCTAGCTCAAGGCTATTTTGACTATGGGAACATTTTGGCCTGTTCGAATTTTTGAAGGATAATTTTATCTTTTCACTTTTTATCATGTTATCATGACAATAGAGATGTGCATAAAAAGAAGTTATTTTTAAAAATTGGCTTGCTATTTTTATAGAGAATGCATGTATTTTTTTTAGAATAGCTCAACTAATTACACACGACCTGACTTTCCGGCAGACTAGGTCCAAAGGAATCAGTCCGTCGGACATTCCGATCGTGTGTGGGCTAAAAGGAAATTCAATAGCCAGTAGCCAATTGTTGCCCTTGCGTCGTATTTGGTTCGTTGGACCAGCATACAGACGAACGGTTTTCCCAGTTTGAAACATGTTCTATTTTTAGGTCCATCTGATTTTTTAAATGAAAAACAATCTGATTAGCCCACACACGATCGGAATGTCCAACGGACTGATTCCGTCGGACCTAGTCTGCCGGAAAGTCAGGTCATGCGTAATTAGTTGAGCTATTCTAAAAAAAATACATGCATTTAGTATTGAATGTGGCATACTATACTTTATACTATGGTATAGCTTAACCTTTTTTCTCAATTGTGGCAAAACTCATACCTCAAGGCAAACATTGCAATAATAAACAAACATTTAAAGGGGTTAGTAGATGAATCAACTCTAAACTTATTTTTGATTATTGGAGTAGATGGTAGTTGGCTGGATAGCACATCAGATTCAAACGTTTCTTGGGAGCTTTGATGGTAACATCTTTGCTCTAATTTTTACCAAGTTCACATCTATTATAAGGAGTCTCGTTTTTATCATTGTTTTTTACTTTTTTTTTTGGGGGGGGGGGGGTCTATTCTATGTTGAATGCAGCAAGAGGAATGCGATTTGGGAAGGGAAGAGTCAGAAGGCAAAGAGAACTGAATGCTAGAGTCACTTAGAGATATTAGAAGCTAGTGTAGATACCAGTTTTGCGTGCACTGACTCTTTAAATAGTATTCATTAGCTGTGTAGCTCAGGTACATCTAAAAGGAAAAGAGAAATATGGAAGCTTAAATTGCTGATATTTTTAAAGCTAAACACCAGGCAGATATAAAAGAAACAAATTAATGTAGCTCTGTATTTAATAATACATCAATAAATTAATTTTTGAATATAAGCCATGCAAGTACCTGACTTTGACTGGTATCTACCTCTTGCAATCCCATGTGCAGCAGCTCTTAGACTGGGAGAAGAAGTAGTAGCACAAGAATCCAGATAGTTGTGTTGCTTGATCATGTGCTAACAAGGGGCACACTGAAAGGAGGAGAGAGCAAAGTGACAGAGAAATTAGATAATCAGTCTGCTGCTTCTCCTTTGTCTATTCAGTCACTGGTCGGAGAAGGGTCAAGACCTGTAATTCCGTGTACACACGACCGGACTTTCCGGCAGACTAGGTCCAACGGACTTTCGGCGGAGTTCCGATGGACTTCCGAATGAACGGACTTGCCCACACACCAACGGACTAAGTCCATTCGTTTTGAACGTGATGACGTAAGACAGGACTAAAAAAACGAAGTTCAATAGCCAGTAGCCAATAGTTGCCCTTGCGTCGTATTTGGTTCGTTGGACCAGCATACAGACGAACGGTTTTCCCGATTTGAAACATGTTCTATTTTTAGGTCCATCTGATTTTTTAAATGAAAAACGATCTGATTAGCCCACACACGATCGGAATGTCCGACGGACTGATTCCGTCAGACCTAGTCTGCCGGAAAGTCAGGTCGTGTGTGTACGCGGCATACGTGTTACTGAACTGTAGCGACAAGAAAAATCAGGTCTCTTGCCCTGCCAGACTGGGCTATGCTGTGTAACAGAACTTGATAAATTCCAAAACTGGATGGACAGAAATGTAATGCATTGGCAGATGAAACACAGTACATGTATTTCATATGTATACTGTATTTAGCTGTTTGCCTGAAGTTCAGCTTAAAGGTGATGTCCATATTGCCTTGACTTGACTCCATAAAAAGTCTCTTACCCAGAACTAGTAATTCAGATCAGGAATTTAGATGTTTGCACTTAACTAACTGTATTGTTATTTTATTGTTATTTTTATGTCAATGTCTCACTAGGTAGAAAAGGTAGAAAAGAGTGGTATCAGAAAGACTGTTCAGGAGACTGCAGAGTTAAAAACAACTCTGCATTGGGAAATATGTTTTTCTATGCATGAGTTTGCCTTAGGCAAAATTAATATTTTGAATGGGCAGTCAAATTGGGTAAAGCGAATAACGGTAATATAAAGTTCATCCTCCTCAGTAACAGTCAGGTATTAAAATCCTTACCTTTAATCCCCATCCCTGGCATCTTTACTGTACAGCCCTGTACCTCACAGCCTACCTAACACCAGTTCAGACTCCGCTCCTGCTGTGCTTACCCAAAGCTTGGTCCACACTCCTCTGAATGGTTGGGAATTGGAATGAGCATACACAAAACCATAGGAATGAATAGGCTGAGCAGTGCCAATACACAAAAGGAGCATAACATGGATGGGAGTTTTTGCTACAAAAACTGTGCAGTGCCAGGCAAGGCCACACAGTAAGGATCCCAGGAGCTGGAGTGGCACATTTTTTTCACTTCATGGTCTTTACTGAGTGGAGTGGGAGGAAATGGAAAGGGAAAACTAAACCAAAAGTAAACGTGTCCTTTCATTTTCAAATTTTTGTGTAATATTTTACTGTCTCATCTTGAAACATCAAATGAGTCACTAAGATGTGGAAAAGAGAATTATCCTTTAAATAAATAAAGCCATTCCTCTGCCACTTTAGTGTAGGTATTATTTTATATATTTTACATTGTTTAATATCCCCACGTCAACCGATATGCTTTGAAGTGTTTGTACAATCTCCATGTTATCTCTTGTGATAACACAGTTTGTAATCTGGTGTATGCGCAGAGATAGGGCATCAAAGTAAGATTCTGAAAGTTGTTTGACTAATGTCAGCAGCATGATTTGTTTTAAAGACGTTAAGTGGAGAGAACACTAATTACCAGTTAACATTTAAGTGAAGTGAATGTGCCAATAATTTGCAGATTGTGAGACTAAAAAACGTGTGCATAATTGATATTTTGCAATAACTGAAAGTGTTGGGGTTTCACTTGCAAATATCTTCCTAAATGTTGTATAAGGCAATGCCACAAGCCTATAGTTTTGAAAAAACAATGCTCAATGGGTAGCTCTTTGGTAATAAAGATGAGAAATAGAATAAAGATGGGCATACAGCAAAATATGAATGTTAAACTGTTATAGAGGACATTGCACTAAAATGCAAGCTCTGCTTATTATATCAGGACAACCAACTTATTTTAAAACTACAACACTAAAGTGAGAACAACTGTATGTGGGGGGAAGGGAGTTAGAAAATATACTTAGGTTACCACCTAGTGTGGTGTCACAATTCTTCAGGTGAGATCTTGGGGACACAGAGAATCCCATATCTTGTGAGAAGAGTCCCTTGTACTGTGATGAAGCATCTTCTTGTTAGATTGTGCCAAAAGGATGATGACGTAACCCACTGTTGTTTGGAAAATGGATTAAGGTAAGTATATTTTCTAACTTTTTTTTCCCCATGTTGTTTTCATACATGTAGATAGGGAATTACACTCGTTTTGCCAAAGGGTCAGCTACAGATTGGTCTCAGGGCTTGGTAAATCTTCTTTCCCCAGTTTAGGTTGTCCCCAATCTGGTCAAAAATAGCTAAATTTGGAAATTGCAATCAATGGGCCTTAGATCTCTAGCTATTGACTTGAGATGGGGGATTGTTTTTTTTTTTCATAGAATGGCTTGTTCTGCCAAAAGAAATTGACTGAACGTTGGCCTTGATTTTTGTACGCCATAAAAGAATTTCTAAAGAAAAGCATAAATCTGCTTATAGGTTGCAGAGATTCTCCAGCATGTTGAGACATAGTAGAAATAGAAGAAGAGCATCAACTGTTTCTTTATTAACTATTTATCTCCTGTATTGGCACTTCTAAGGAATAAGAAGGAAATTTTTCAATGTGTTGCCTCAATAACACAGTGCCTCTTGTTTCCAAATCACTGCTGTCTATTGGATGCATCTGGACATATTGGAAGAAGAAACTATAGAAATGTACAAACTAAGAATTAAGAGTCCTCAGGGATGATTTACTAAAATGGGAGAGTGCTAAATCTGGTGCAGCTCTGCACAGAAACCAATCAGCTTCCAGTTTTTTTTTTTATCAAAGCTTAATTGAACAACCTGCAGTTAGAAGCGGATTGGCTAGCATGCACAGCGGCACCAGATTTTTCATGCTCCAATTTTAGTAAATCAACCCTAAAATCAGCAACAGTTCAGATGCTAAAATGGTCCCTAGCAGCTGCACAGTATAGCATGAATTTTCTACATCACTTTTCTTTATATAATTAGCTAGGTTCATTAATGATTAAATGGCTTGCAAGTGATTTCAGGAAGTTACCAGCGGGAGATCACTTCTTTTAATATATATAATGTAGTGTCTTGATTTTTTTTTCCATACGCTTGCAGTGAAATTCCACATTAGTCATGCTTATAAATAATATTTAGTGAATTTAGGTGTCTACTGAGTTCTTGTAAAAGCGCTTTATAGAATATGTAAGAATTTTTGCAAATGCAGCTAAAACTATGAGCTGAATAAATATTGTAGCTGAGATATTTCCTACTACTCTATGCCAGTGCTTACAGGCTTTGTGTATCCTTTTATAGGGTGCGCACAAATACAAAATTAGGATAATAGCATTATTCACATGATTTTCTTGTCGGGTTATCATTTCAAAACACTATGCCTTTTTCCCTCCAACATAAAGAATGCTTAAGGGTTACTGGCGACTGAGCTGTATATTTTTTTGAAACAAGCATCATTTCTCATTCATTAATCCTGCAGCTTTTGTTGCATATATGTCATTTGTCTGTAAAATAGTTTTGTTAAATAAAATTGACTGAGAAAAGATCTGTCCAGGGGAAACCAAGACATTTGAGTTGGCTATAGATATCAAATTTTGAATCCACTTATGTATCTTTAAAGAGACTATGTCACTTTAATTGTGATAACAAAGTAGCCTGCTTTAGAAGTAGCTGGCTAATGGTTATCCCACTGGCAGCTACACCACTACAGGACACAATAGTGATGTAACCTCTAGCAGGTAAAACCAATGAACTCTATCCAACACTGTTGAGGAGTTGAATAGTAGCGGCACTCATTCTACTTAATGTCTGCCAGATTTACAGTATCTCACAAAATTGAGTACACCCCTCACATTTTTGTAAATATTTTATTATATCTTTTTATGTGACAACAGAAATTACACTTTGCTACAATGTAAAGTCGTGAGTGTACAGCTTGTATAATAGTGTATATTTGCTGTCTCCTCAAAATAACTCAACACACAGCCATTAATGTCTAAACCGCTGACAACAAAAGTAAGTACACCCCCCTAAGTGAAAATGTCCAAATTGAGCCCAAAGTGTCAATATTTTGTATGCCCACCATTATTTTCCAGCACTGCCTTAACCCTCTTGGGCATGGAGTTCACCAGAGCTTCACAGGTTGCCACTGGAGTCCTCTTCCACTCCTCCATGATGACATCATGGAGCTGTTGGATGTTAGAGACCTTGCACTCCTCCACCTTCTGTTTGAGGATGCCCCACAGATGCTCAATAAGGTTTAGGTCTGGAGACATGCTTGGCCAGTTCATCACCTTTACCCTCAGCTTCTTTAGCAAGGCAGTGGCCAACTTGGAGGTGTGCATGGGGTCGTTATCATGTTGGAATACTGCCCTGCGGCCCAGTCTCTGAAGGGAGGGGGTCATGCTTTGTTTCAGTATGTCACGGTACATGTTGGCATTCATGGTTCCCTCAATGAACTGTAGCTCCCCAGTGCCAGCAGCACTTATGCAGCCCCAGACCATGACACTCCCACCACCATGCTTGATTGTAGGCAAGACACACTTGTCTTTTGTACTCCTCACCTGGTTGCCGCCACACACACTTGACACCATCTGAACCAAATAAGTTTATCTTGGTCTCATCCGACCACAGGACATGGTTCCAGTAATGCATGTCCTTAGTCTGCTTGTCTTCAGCAAACTGTTTACTTGCTTTCTTTTGCATCATCTTTAGAAGAGGCTTCCTTCTGGAATGACAGCCATACAGACCAATTTGATGCAGTGTGTGGCGTATGGTCTGAGCACCCCCACCTCTTCAACCTCTGCAGCAATGCTGGCAGCACTCATATGTCTATTTCCCAAAGACAACCTCTGGATATGATGCTGAGCATGTGCACTCAACTTATTTGGTCAACCATGACAAGGCTTGTTCTGAGTTGAACCTGTCCTGTTAAACCGCTGTATGGTCTTGGCCACCATGCTGCATCTCAGTTTCAGGGTCTTGGCAATCTTCTTATAGCCTGGGCCATCCTTATGTAGAGCAACAATTCTTTTTTCAGATCCTCAGAGAGTTCTTTGCCATAAGGTGCTATGTTGAACTTCAAGTGACCAGTATAAGTGATAACACCAAATTTAACACACCTGCTCCCCATTCACACCTGAGACCTTGTAACACTAACTAGTCACATGACACCAGGGAGGGGAAATGGCTAATTGGGCCCAATGACGACATTTTCACTTAGGGGTGTACTCACTTTCGTTGACAGGGGTTTAGACATTAATGGCTGTGTGTTGAGCTATTTTGAGGGGACAGAAAATTTACACTGTTATACAAGCTGCACACTCACTACTAATTTCTTCAGTGTTGTCACATGAAAAGATATAATAAAATATTTACAAAAATGTGAGGGGTGTACTCACTTTTGTGAGATACTGTAGCTTCTTCTTTTACAGGGTGCTTTGGGCCCACATTTTTAACATGGTAATATGATCATTTTGGTCATGGGTAATGATGACAATATGGTCATGGTCAACTTAGGGTAAAGAAGGACAAACATATACACAAGGATTGTGACTGAAATCTTGAAATGGTGTTTTTACTTATGAGTTTCATACGATTATGGTGTTTTCCCTGGAGTTTTTTAAGGTACAGATTATCATTTATTAACTAAACAGGATCTACTCATGTTTGTTCCAGAACCTGGCTTCAGCATAACTTTACCCCGATTTTAACAGGAAATATAAATTATTTAATGCCTTTGCCAAGCAATTATTAACATTTTTTCAAAGTGGAACTATAGACGTTTTAGATACACACATAGTAATGATCATATTTGATCTTGTAAATGTATTTTGTGCACATCGAGACCTATTTAGATTTTTAGTCTAGACCTAAGAAAATGCATTGCTCGTAGCCTCCCTGGCGGTTTTCCAGAGTGTGGCTCGGGGTTAAAATTCAGTCCCATTAGCGGTAACCCCGAGCCACACTCGGGATCGCATTGCAGGATCCTGGTGCGGCGTTACTTACCTTGTCCCCAGGATCCTGCAATGTCCCCCGCAGTGTCCGTGAGCTCTGTCTCCTTCGAAGCCTCTCTGTGCTGGGCTCCGTTCCCTGTGAGCGTTGTGACGCACGGGGCGGAGCCTGGCGGCAAAATCAAAAAATTGTAAAAATCATAACACATACAGTACTGTAATCTTACAGATTACAGTACTGTATGAAATCATTTCACATCCCTTTTGTCCCCAGTGCTTTGTCCTATGCCCTGCATGCAGTTTTATATTATATATACTGTTCTTTCTCCCTGGAAACTGGAGATTGTCCATAGCAACCAAAAAGTGTCCCTTTACGTCAAACGTGGCTTTAGACCAGCTAGAAAACAGCGATAGTAAATTAGAACACTTGCAGAATTGAGCGATAGTGAATCGTGTGGAAATTTATTTTATTATTATTATATATATTTTTTTAATTATTTATTTTTATTTATTATATTATAATTGATGTTTTTGTGTTTCAAACTTTATCATACCCGGGATATCTACTAGACTCTCGTTTGGACAGATTTAGGTGTGTTATTGTTAAGAATTACAGGCCTACAATATAAAACGCCCAATTTCCATGCAAAATAATTGTACCACTTTCAGCACCTAAAATACGAAATAATCATACCGCCAGGGAGGTTAAGAGACCCAAAATCTCTCTGTATTAAATGTTTATTTAACAAGGAATATATACAATTAAAATAAATATATGTGTGTGTGCATGTGTATACTGTATGTGTGTGTGTCTATGTATGTGTATGTGCATATATATATATATATATATATATATATATATATATATATATATATATATATATATATATATATATGTGAAGAGAGGATTTCTGCACTCTCTATTTTTAGCTCTTTGTTGCTCATACAGAGAATGTATATTATATTGGATTGGATAGTTTATCTTGGGACCTGGTCAAATAAATCATTTATAAAGATATTTATAAAGAGGTACATACACTTATCAGACAAACTTTTACTATAGATAAAGGTAGCACTCCGTGTTGCCTTTTGTGACAAATATTAGCTAAACTTCTAGCCTCCTTTTAATGTTAGTAGCAAAAATCACAGTAGCAATGGCTACTCAGAAACAGTAAGGCTCCATGCACACTGGCTTAAAAATCACTGCTTCTACATTTTTGTGTTCTGCCTGTAGAAGCAGCCCAATGCTATCCTATGTGTCCATGCACATTAGAATGATTAGAGGCATATTTTGTGCTTAACATTTAGAGACAAGAATAAAAACCTTCTTGTTTGCATTTCTGATTGGGGCTTTCTGGCAGAAAAAATGCAAAACTCTCCTAAACTTGTCTAAACTTTGTACAAAACCGCTCTACACAAGTGTTTTTTTTTCTGCCAAGGGAACTGGCATTTTCTTAAGCCCAGTGTGCATAGACTATTCTCATATCTTGCATCAAAACTGTCAAAATATCTACAAGCGAACATCCAGTTTATAAGTCGTATATATATTAGATGAACTTTCTCTTCTTCTCTTACAAAGCGTTTTTTTTTTTTTTTTGTGTTTATTACACTTTTGGTTTATGGTTCTTGGAAAATAAAATAAATGCATTTAAAAATAACGTCACTGTTTTTTTTGTATAAAGCGTGGTGAATTGCACACCCAAAAGAAGTTTATGACATTAAATAATGGCTACAGATCTTGCTTTTAGCCAAAGTAGTGTGTCCCAATTTTTGACATGTAAGTGAAACCAATCACACTGTGAGAGGCTTTGGCATTCCTGACCTTCCAGAATGGTTTCTAAATTATCGCCCTAAGCATCTCACATTAAGGGCAAAGCCTCCAGCAACAAAACCTTATGAAAGTTTAGCTCACTGCATAGCTGGCAACTGTGTTTGGCAACACTTATCTATGTGACGTGTACATATATATTAAAAGGTCATGTATCTATGAATACTATTAAATTTGAATTTCAGGAACATAATAACTGTTTTGGCAAGTACTGTTTAGTATCCGATAACTATTTTGATCTAGTTAACATCTTTATTGAGATACATTTAACTTGAAAAAACAGTCACTGTTACCTATTACCCTCAATCATCAGGATTTATATAGGTAATATTTAAAAACTGCATTAAAACATTTGTTGCTCAATTGCAAATTTATATAGTCATGTGATAACTTTCTGGTATAACTCCAGTGACTACATGACCTGTGCAGAAGAGAGGCAAACAAACAAAATCTATATCCTTTTCTTTACTGTTTATTTCCCTTTTCTTTTTTCCTTTTTCTTTTATTTTGCAGCCTTGAAGTAAGATTGTGTTTCTGGAATGCATACAGATATGCCTAAATGTGGAAGATGAGCAGGAATTGTTTGTTGTCTTGCTTAAAGACCTCTGTGTAAAATTAATAGTATATTTTGTGTTTTTTTTTTTTTTTTTTAACTGGAGATGATGGTGTGGAAAAGTGAGCATTGTAATACATAATGAGGGAAATTTACTAAAACTGGTGCACTCAGAATTGGGTACAGCTGTGTGTGATAGCCAAACACCTTCTAACTTAAATTTATTCAATTAAACTTTGACAATAAAACCTGAAGCTAAATGGCTACCATGCAGAGCTGCACCAGATTTTTGCATTCTCCAGTTTTAGTAAATCGACCCTAGAGTGTTCAGTGTTAGATCCAAAAATAGTTGCCAGCATTTGATTGAATTGTAATCCCAATGTTTAAAGCAGAGTTCCAGCCTGGGGAAAAAAAGAAATAAAATTCAGCAGCTACAAATACTGTAGCTGCTGACTTTTAATATAAGGACACTTACCTGTCCAAGAATCCCACAATTTTGGCACCCCAAGCCAATCCGTCCATTGGCTTTGGGTGCAGGCGCCTGCATTGCAAGTAAGGTAAACCAGTAGTGAAGCCTTCAGGCTTCACAGCCAGTTTCCTACTGCGCATGTGAGAATTGTGCGGCGCTTTCTGAATGGTCCCGTCGTCTTTTGGGACACACAGGTCCCAGAAGGCAGCAGGGAGAAGGAGGAGGGCCGGATGCAACCGCAGAAGTGACGTACCTTGCCGTGGCGACATAGGATGGAAGTCCTGAAGAAAAAAATGCAAAAAAGGTACCAAAAGAAGAAAAATATCCAAAAACCGGATGGTCAATTGTTTAAAACTGAGTTGTCCTTTTGCCTGGAACGCCGCTTTAAGTTTACTTAAAATATCTACAAAAACAAAACTATTGCAGTTGAAATAGTTATATGTGAGCAGATGTACCTCAACCAAAGAATTTGTAACTATGTTTGAGCAGCTTTGGGATTTACTTACACAGCCCTGCCATGTTATATAGGCAGATACAAAATTATTAAGCAGGTAAAATGTTTTCATGTGCTTGTTTAAATTCTGTCTTTAGATGTTTGCCTGGTCAACCTTTCAGCTAGTTTTGTAATTTTTACAAGTAAGATACTAAATGCTTGACTTTTCTGGTTTTAAGACTAAGCTCTGACTTCCTGTCCTCCTATCTATGAGAGCACATGAATTGGACAGGGAGATAGAAGGTAGGGGGGCTTATTTCTGAAGTCAGGAAAGTCAAGCCTTTAGTAACAAGAGAAACCTGAGATATCTGGCTAATAAATGTAACCACACACATCTTGTGTTGTCTGGTCAGGGATTTTACTTAACATAAGAAATGTCTGACAGCATCTCTTTTAACACAAAATACTGGCCTATGTTGAGAACATGTTAGTATACAATGTTAGTAATAACATGTGTAGCACCACCCCCGAAGGAGCCGCTTAATGTATGTTTGGTTCTGCACCCTGCCTCTCAACCCCAAGAACTGTCTCCACCCCTCTGGCACACCTGCTTTGTAGTATTAGTGTGGGACCCAGCAATAGAGAGAAATCACAGTAATGATAAACCATGAAGTATATTTACCGAAGCCCCGGGTTCCGTCACTTCACCAGCTGTGGTAGTAAATAGAGACTCACACACAATATCAATGAACCACTCAGATATGTTTACTGAGGCAAAAGAGTAAAGAATCAACACAGTCAAGGATATGAATGAACACAATATATTATTGACAAAAATATTATTCAGTGCACACACATATGTACTTGTGACCTGATGACAACCCGAGAGGGTATGCATGAATAGGTGCACAGGGAGATAGATCTTCAATGCTTTTAACACCTGTATTGAATACCTTCCCACTGAGGCCTCAACATACAGACCAATGCACAAAGAAATTGCACAAACAGTGAATACAGTACTACAATGCAAGTTCTAACTATATTTCACTAAATGCCTCCCTCTAGTTTGCAGTTCAAGCAATTCTCCAATGTAGAGCAGTAATGCTTTGTAAAGGAACAGAGCGGTGAATGTTCCTTATTTTCAGTCTTTTTTCAGCTAGCTTAGTTTATACTGCAGTGTTGAATTGTGTAATTATTTGTAATCCAAGAGTAACAGAGGAAAAGCAATAACTGTAGAAATAGGATGCTATGAATTCCTTAGCTGAAGAGTTATTCTCATTTGTAATTCCTTTAATGTGTGAGTAATACAGTACTGACCTTACAGCATGGGAGAAGAAAAAACAAGTCCCCAAAATCTGGTAGTAAGATGCTCAGGGGCAGTAGTTCCATAGCCGTGGAACTACAGGTCTCAGCAGCGGTCTGTGGAGAAGAAACTCACTTAGCAATACTGCAGTCACTATTTGGATAGGCAGGTGCCCTCTCACCACTATGGATCCCAGCTGGCTGGCGGACTTCCTCCGGAACTTCCTGCAGGTGTCTCTGTCAGTGAAGATAGCGATGCCACGCCGTGCTGCTTCTCCCGGTGTGCTGAAAGACAGATGACTTCAAATGCTCTGTAGCACAGGCCGAGATTCCTCTGGCCAGGCAATCCACTCTCTGTTTTAGGCCCCAGTCTCTCAGTCCTGGTCACACACCAGATCTCCTCCTGACAGGATTTTAATGGCGTTCCGAGAGCCTGCAAGATGGCCACTCTGGTCCTTTTATTACCCCTCCCAGCAGGCTGTTCTTTGACTTAGCATTGTGGGTCTCTGACTTGGCATTGTGGGTCCTATAGTCCCCAGACTGATTTAAACAACATGAGTCACTTCCTAATCAAGCTACATATCCCACAATGTATAGTTGTTTGCTTCTTAAACAGAAGGAAAAATCCTGACAGAGTTTCAGCGGTCACTGGGAGCCAAACCCTTACTTAAGAAACAATGAATTACTTAACATAATGATTTCAGTAGCAACCCCTGGGCTACACATGTTAGTAATACTTGGCATTTAGATGTGTACCACCATTTGAATTATGTATGTGAATTCGTACACACGTACAAATTCACTTCTTGGTTCAGTGACTAGTGGGGGCATAGACAGCAGTAAAAACCAGAACAATATACTTAGAGGTGCTAGGAACTTTCAGACTCGTATGTGTAGTCATACGAAGGAAAATGTCAAACAAGCTCAATAGCTCTGACGAGGCAGCTCTCACATATGAAGGCTTTCTTCGATGGGTACCCAACAGTAGTTCAAACCATAGAAATACAGAAATGAGCACCAGTCCAAAACCAGAAAAAAGAGCCCTAGATAGTTAGATAGTTTGGTAAAAAAAGTCATACAAAAATTGTCAACATGTTTTGGGGCAACATCGCTTCCCCAGCAACTTTATTGCTGCTCAGCAACTGCTGTCAAGCTGTTACAACATGAGAAGAGTTCAATACTGGTTCTAATATACTGTAGGTCTGTGAAGTCACTGTTTTTTCTGAGTCCATCCAAGTTTTATCCTGTGTTGAGCTCTGATGAAAGTGGAGTGGTGTTGCCCTTCAAACACATTGGCTGTTTTTATATCACTCTTTCATCTGGTTTTGGTCTGGCTCTCCTTTCTGTATTTCTATGGTTTGAGCAGTAAAAACCAAACAGATGTGCTAACCCTTTCCCATTGTATAAAAAAGCTTTGACTGAAACTGTAGTTAAACAGTTGTCTATTTTTCATGAATAGGGAAAACTACTTTACAAGAATTCATATTACAAAAAAATTATGTTTTGTAGAGTTATTTTTAACAGCGAATTTACAGCTATGATCTTTAGGTGTGTTTCTTGATTGTGTAAAGATAGAATGCTGTCTACTGTAATTACTTTAGGATGAGGATTCCAGCACCTAAATCTGTTTCCAATAACAAGAGTTACATGAATAAGTTAAATCTGTCTGTTGGAGTCATGTAGACTGTAAGCCAAATGTAGACATTTATGTTTATAGAGTGTCGATTATAACAATGTGTCTGATGATTTAGTAGCTATCGGCTTATGTTTTTAACATGTTGTCAACACAGTAGAGGTCATCTATTACATTATTTTCACAGTACAAAATGGTTTTCTATTCCATTGCACTAGCTTCTCTTTTGGAAAAGGCTATATGACATGATTTTTGTATTAAAGTTCATTATAACTATATTTTCCCTATTTGCTTTGTAAAGCTCTGAATAAACTATTGGTGCCATATATTGTAAAGCGGGGGAAACTACTGCAATAATAATTTGCATGGTCACTGGGGTGTGTTGGGAGCAAAAATGGGGTAAAGTGGGATTCTCCAACTTCTCACATTATAAGAGCCTTTCATGACCCAATAGACCAAACTAAATGTGCTGGTCATACAGTATGATTGTAAACACATTTGTTGACGATGGTACCAATGGTACAAACCGTAATAAGCATGCTGCCTACATGGACTGTTATGGAAACAGCCATACATACGTGCAAACCCATATCTACTACCCTGAAGTGACTGTTGTAATTTAAAGCAGAGCAATTGAAAAAAACACTTGCCTTAGTTCCCACAAGGTCCTTCAAAAATGCTGGCATCTTCTCACTGGTTTCCTTGAGGTGCCAGTCTTTGGCGCCTGTGAGGTGACATAACTCCCGCACATGGGCAGGAGTCAAGTCATCCCAGCACACAGACAGTGTAGATTCTCATGGGATTGTGTACAATTATGTAAATGTATATTATTGAAGAAGAGACATGTGCCTGCAAGAGCCTGCATGTTTGCAAACTTTAGTTTCACTTTAAATGGGAAAAGGCTAATGCCGTGTACACACGGTCGGACTTTTCAGCTACAAAAGTCCGACAGCCTGTCCGACAGACTTTCGACAGACTTTCGATGGACTTTTGGCGGACTTTAAACGGACTTTCTAACGACCGGACTTGCCTACACACAATCACACCAAAGTCCAACGGATTCGTACGTGATGACGTACACCAGACTAAAATAAGGAAGTTGATAGCCAGTAGCCAATAGCTGCCCTAGCTTCGGTTTTTGTCCGTCGGACTAGCATAAAGATGAGCCGATTTCTGGGTCCGGCGGAGTTACTACGTAAAGATTTGAAGCATGTTCCAAATCTAAAGTCCGTCAGATTTGCGACTGGAAAAGTCCGCTGAAGGTCTAGTGAAGCCCACACATTATTGGATTGTTCGCCGGATTTGGTCCGTCGGCGTCCGTCAGACCAGTCCGGTCGAAAAGTCCGACCATGTGTGCATAAGACCACCATTTCCTTCAAACAATGCAAGACCAGTTAGTTGTGAGTGCATACTTAAACTGCTTTAAAATAGGAGCAATCCGAGAAGCCTACAGAATCTGAAAAAACTCCTAATTGCAAAGGATAAGACTGTTTCACACTAGTATTTCACAATGCAATGCTCCATGCCTGATCATCCAATCAGGAGATTGGAGCATTTTCATATAGGGGACTTGTTTTATGTAAAGGTTGGTATCTGCATGACAGATTCAGGGGCTCCAAAGGAGCTAAAGATGGACATTTTTAGCTGTTTTGGTTTGTACTGGCACCTTCCTTTTTTAACATATGTAAAGTTTAAATCTCAACAACTTTACATGTTTTGAAACTTAAAAACAAGCAATCTAACCACGTTTTTCAGCAGCCAACTGCACCAAAATCTGACATTTCAGCAATGGTTGAATATTAATAAGTTTCACAAATCATGGACTCCAATAGACTCCCCATTAGTGTTCCTTATTCTAAAACCATCCATTAGATGATCTAGCTCAGGAGTTGTTTCAAACATTATGCTGCCTTCTCCTCAGTATTTGAAAAAAATTAAGAATAGAGATACTCCCTTGTCATGGCCAGGGCTGGTGGGAAGATTTTGGATCTTCTGTGCTAAGGTTTTCTTACTGAAAGAAAGTCCTAAGAACTCCAGCATACACACAACACTAAAGCATCACAAAACTATTTTAAAATAAGGTTTAGATTCCATTTTTCAACAAGCATATAAAAAGCATATTTAATAAGATGGTGCAACATGCAATAATAATGTCCAAGGTGCAGTAACCCACGGCAACACGAGTTCAGATTTCTGACTATCTTCCAGTGATTTGGTTGCTGATATAATTTTTTGCTCTGCAGACTGTTAATTCTGTGGAAAGATTTTAAAGTTATCAGCATGGAAATTAAAACCACATTTCACCCCATCATTAGGCTAAAAGAAAGTCCCGAAAAGACTAATAATTAAAATTGGCCAGGATGAGTGAAGCCTACAAATTATATGCAAAGCACCACGTGCCTATGTATGTGAGATAGGGCCTCTAATGGGTGTCACTTTCTTACAAGCCTAGATCGGTGTTTCTCAACCTTTCTTCAATCAAGGCGCCCTTTAAAGTTCTGCACAATCTCAAGGTACCCCATTCTAAAATGTAATAAACGAAAATGAATAGTTTTACAAAACACAGCAACATCTTCGCATGTAAGACACCCAACTTTAGAGGGGATTTATTCTTTTCATAGCAAATACACCTTTGCACACTGGTACTGACTAGCATTTCTCATCTAACTCAGTTTCTCTAACTCACCTAATGTAAATCCAGTGTTGACGAAAAAAGGTAGGGGGGGGGGACATATTAGGATGCTGTGCAGGCACCCAATGTTTTACTTATCAACAGATGGTGTAATTGGTTGCTAGGATGCCAGTGGCTAGAAGGTTGTAATTGTGCACAATGGAAACCTGTAGCTTTATGTAATTAAAAGGCAGGCTTGATCTACCCGCTGGCTTGCATGCAATTTTTGGGCAATTTGTATTCATTTTGTGACGGCACCCCTGAAGAAACCTGAAGGCACCCCAGGGTGCCCGGGCACCCCGTTTGAAAAAGACTGACCTAGATTGCTGCAGAATCTTTCTTGCTTAGCAGCAGTGGAAGGACATCTTGCTGATGCAGCCAGCAGTAGTAGTAAAAGATTGGACGTCTTTTAGTGATCCTGTCTCGGTTGAGTTTTGGTCAGTGGCAGGATCACTCTCCTGACTAGGTTCAAACTTTGAGTATAAGTATCTCAAATAAAAGCAAGAGGCATCTGCAGAGAGATCACATACTACAATACTTTGCCTGCTTCTTTGCCAACTACTGTGGACTGCTTTTGGTAGTGAGGGTACACAAAGATATCTGATAACTTTTATTTGACACAACCCCTAGTAAATATAACAGTTGTTATGGTTCAGCATGTTTATCATACCACAGAACAACCATAGTTGTAACTGAAAAATTGTAATTACATTAGTAAGTAAAGTTAGTAAGGTTGACTAAAGACACCAGTCCATCCAGTTCAACGTGTGTGTGTGCGCGTGTGTATGTGTTTATGTTACTACCATTTTCCATATCTGTGTATATTGCATTATCTAAGATGGCTATCTAAATTATCGACACTCCCCACTTACACCACCAACTGTGGAAGGAAGTTCCACGTCCGTATGTCTCTAACAGTAAGAAGCCCTTTTGCAGTTTAAGGTTAAACCGCTTCTTGTCCAACTTTATTGAGTGGCCACGTGTCTTCTTAAACGACCTTAGACTGAATAGTTTTCTTCCTATGCTAGAATCACCAGATATTTGTGTATTATGATCATATCTCCTCTTAGATGCCTCTTCTCCAGGGGGAATAAGTCTGTAGTAATGGATATAATATAGTTTGGCCATATGGAACAGTGGCATAAATGAAGTTGTTTTCTCAGGTCCTTGTACAGTGTCAAAAAAACCCCGCTATTTTGAGGATATCTGAAGGAGGATGATAATGACTTTCATTGTTGGTCTTGAATGTGCCTTATGAAAAAGTTCCCGTTTTTAGCAGCCTTGTCCACACATTTAGATCTCAGCCAACATTTTCCTGCTGTAGGTTAGAATGTGAAAGTAAGACTTTACCTGGTCCCTGGACAACAAGAGATGGAATTGTGTTGCTATGACTACAGCATCCTTGCCTGCCATTGCACCATTTTTACAATCCTCCCCCAAAATGTTTTGTTGGATGCACTGTTTTTTTTTTTTTTTGGGGGGGGGGGGGTTGTGGTTTCATATACAGTATTTGTACCACAATTTAATAGAAGCCCATATTTAAGTGGCCCTAGGATTGAAAAGGAAAGGCTTATGCTCTACAGCTATTCAGCGCTGCCTCTGCTGGTAAAATAAATACCTTTTATCACAGACTACTTATCAGATGGATGTAAAATAATCTGAGGATGTGAATTGTGATTGTAGGTTTAACATAATTTTTGTATTGTTTGCTTACAGTGCAGAGTCTGGATACAAGCCGTGTAAGTGCTGACTTAGAAAGGATTGATGCCTCCATAAACCTCTGGCTTATAAAAGCAATTTTTTCTGCTAAACAGAAAACAACGATAAGCACTGCTAGTGTAGGTGAACTGGTTTCTGGGAAAAAAAAAGGATTGGGCTGCAGCACCAGCCTTAGGCTGAGAGAGTTAGAATGCATTAAAGAAATAGAAGTCTCTTTTCCCAAAAGGACAGAATAAAGAATTGTACTGTTCTATTTTACTGGGATTTTCACCAATTTTGAGAGAACCTTTTGCCCATAATAATGCTTCACAGAAAAAGGAAGAAATAAATATAAGAGGGCAAAATAAAGTCAAATTTCTAGATAAATAGGAAGAAATGTTGCAATTTTTTAACGGCTGGATACCGAATGTTTCTACTTTCACTTCCAAGCATACGGTTCTAATTAGCAGCCGTCAGAGGTTGAAGAAAAAAAGTTTGTTGTGGCTGAAATATTTATTTTCATTTCAAGACGACTATAAGTGTTTGTATATTTTGTCAGCATTTCGGAAGAGAAAATTATTAATGCTCGACATGAAGAGAAAAATGTTTTTGAAAATGTTACATAATTAATCTTTTAAATTAATTTGCAGGTTGAAAATGGGGACGTTTTGCATTAAAAACTAAGCAGATGTCCCTAAAGAATTGAATTACATCACTTAAAAGAAAAAAAAAATCAAATATACATATAATGGAAACTGTATGACTGAGATACTAATATGTCAAATATCAAACTCTTCTGATAAATGGTGATTTTTGGCTGCCATGGGGCAATATTGGTTTAGGTACTTAGGCAGTCAACTATATGAGGTCAGTTAAGCCTTTAATGATGTGATCACCACCAAATTCTTGTTTGATTAATCGTTTACTTCACTGTGGTTCAGCCGATGAAGCTTGCTGTGTTTTATGTGACTTAATGGCCCTGTATACTTTAATTTTGTAATTGCTCTACATGTTATAGGAACCAGGCATCAAAGGGCAGGAAAAAATACAAAAATGCAGTAATCAAAGAAGTAGCAAATACAAATTTCCAAATCACAACAACATTTTCCAATACTAGATTATTAGGTATAATATATATATCAAAATAACTCAACACACATCCATTAATATCTAAACCGCTGGCAACAAAAGTGAGTACACCCCGAAGTGCAAATGTCCAAATTGGGACAAAAGTGTCAATATTTTGTATGGCCACCATTATTTTCCAGCACTGCCTTAACCCTCTTGGGCATGGAGTTCACCAGAGCTTCACAGGTTGCCACTGGAGTCCTCTTCCACTCCTCCATGAGGACATCACAGAGCTGGTGGATGTTAGAGACCTTGCGCTCCTCCACCTTCTGTTTGAGGATGCCCCACAGATGAACAATAGGGTTTAGGTCTGGAGACATGCTTGGCCAGTCCATCACCTTTACCCTCAGCTTCTTTAGCAAGGCAGTGGTTGTCTGGGAGGTGTGTATGGGGTCGTTACCATGTTGAAATACTGCCCTGTGGTCCAGTCTCTGAAGGAAGGGGATCATGCTCTGCTTCTGTATGTCACAGTACACATTGGCATTCATGATTTCCTCAATGAACTGTAGCTCCCCAGTGCCGGCAGCACTCATGCAGCCCCAGACAATGACACTCCCACCACCATGCTTGACTGTAGGCAAGACACATATGTCTTTGAACTCCTCACCTGGTTGCTGCCACACACGCTTGACAGCATCTGAACCAAATAAATTATCTTGTACATCATCTTTAGAAGAGACTTCCTTCTGGGACAACAGCCATGCAGACCAATTTAATACAGTGTGCGGCTTATGGTCTGAGCACTGACAAGCTGACCCCCCCAACCCCTTCAACCTCTGCAGCAATGCTTGCAGCACTTATACGTCTATTTCCCAAAGACAACTTCTGGATATGACGCTGAGCATGTGCACTCAACCCCATTGGTCAACCATAGCGAAGCCTGTTCTAAGTGGAATTTGTCCTGTTAAATCACTGTATGGTCTTGGTCACCGTGCTGCAGCTCAGTTTCAGGGTCTTGGCAACCTTCTTATAGCCTAGGCCATCTTTATGTAGAGCAACAATTCTTTTTGTAAGATTCTCATAGAGTTCCTTGCCATGAGGTGCCATGTTGAACTTCCAGTGACCAGTATGAGAGAGTGAGAGCCATAACACCAAATTTAACACACCTGAGACCTTGTAACACTAACGAGTCACATAACACTGGGGAGGGACCCAATGTGGACATTTTCACTTAGCGGTGTACTCACTTTTGTTGCCAGCGGTTTAGACATTAATGGCTGTGTGTTGAGTTATTTTGAGGGGACAGCAAATTTATACTGTTATGCAAGCTGTACACTCAATACTTTACATTGTAGCAAAGTAATTTCTTCAGTGTTGTCACATAAAAAGATAGAATAAAATATTTACAAAAATGTGAGGGGTGTACTCACTTTTGTGAGATACTGTATATATATATATATATATATATACATACACTCTATTACCAAAAGTATTGGGACACCTGACTTTACACGCACATGAACTTTAATGGTATCCCAGTCTTAGTCCGTAGGCTTCAATATTCAGTTAACCCACCCTTTGCAGCAACAACAGCTTTAAATCTTCTGGGAAGGCTGTCCACAAGGTTTAGGAGTGTGTCTTTGGGAATGTTGGACCATTCTTTTAGAACCACATTTGTGAGGTCAGGCACCGATGTTGGACAAGAAGGCCTGACTCGCAGCCTCCACTCTAATTCATCCCACAGGTGTTCTATTGGGTTGAGGTCAGGACTCTGGGTAGGCCAGTTAAGTTCCTCCACCCCAAACTCGCTCATCCATGTTTTTATGGACCTTACTTTGTGCACAGGTTTAAATCATTTGGTGGAGGGGAGATTATGGTGTGGGGTTGTTTTTCAGGGGTTGGGTTTGGCTCTTTAGCTCCAGTGGAGGGAACTCTTAAGGTGTCAGCATACCAAGACATTTTGGACAATTTCATGCTCCCAACTTTGTGGGAACAGTTTGGGGATGGCCCCTTCCTGTTCCAACATGACTGCGCACTGGTGCACAAAGCAAGGTCCATAAAGACATGGATGAGAGAGTTTGGGGTGGTGGAACTTGACTGGCCCACACAGAGTCCTGACCTCAAACCAATAGAACACCTTTGAGATTAATTACAGCGGAGACTGTGAACCAGGCTTTCTCGTCCAACATCAGTGCCTGACCACACAAATGTGCTTCTGGGAGAATGGTCAAACATTCACATAGACACACTCCTAAAACTTGCGGACAGCCTTCCCAGGAGAGTTGAAGCTGTTATAGCTGCAAAGGGCAGGCCAAATCAATATTGAATCCTACGGACTAATACTGGTATGTTATTAAAGTGCATGTGTATGTAAATCCCAATACTTTTGGTAATAAAGTGTTTTTATATATCCTGTGTATACTGCATATGTTACAGTGGTAACAAGAGGATTCCACAAGAATGTAGCTCCAGGGGCGTAAGTTGTAACTGTTTTGACCTGAATTTGAGGCTGGAATCCTCTACATTTCATTGCTTTGTACGCAGATGCTTCCAGTGACCACAGCTTTTCTAAGAAGCATGAGAAACTTTACCATCATTAGAACCATTTAGTAGTTTGCTGTAGATTTGCTAGACTAGGGTATTGGGTATTGGGTTCAATTCCAAGCAGTACCCAAATCATTTGTTCTTCTGCTGTTTGAGAACTCCAGTTTCTACCTGTGTTTCAAAACCTAATGGTGTATAATTCGATTTTCCTAAAATCTCTCGCTTTGACCCAGTTATGTAGCCAATACAATTTGGCACTTGTTAAAGTCGTTCGAATCCTGGAGCTTGCCCATTTTTTTCTGCTTTCAATACATCAACTTCAGGAAAAACATGTTCACTTGCTGAATAATATATTCCATCCACTTTCAGATGCCACTGTAATGACATACTCAATGCTATTTACATTTCTCTCTTTTATCATGTCATGGCTGATCAGTGTATGTAAAAAAGAAGCCAGTCAGATTCTAGGTGTTTTTTTTTTTTGGTCCAAGGATAGAATATGAAAACATGCCTCTTTGTGGTTCCTTTGGGATTTTCCATTTTGTAAAAAGAAGTGGTTGTTCAATTACATCAGAAGGTTTTCCTCACACTTGATTGGCCATCCTAATGGGAGACACCTACTCCCTTGCATACAAATTACATCTCAAGAGAGCCGGAAGTGATGTCCTTGATGACGCCCTGGAGGAGGGGCGAAATGCGTCAACGCATTTCCGGTTCACACTACCAGTGACGTAACTTCCGGTGTCCGTGGAACGCACGCCGCCAACGCGAACCCGGAAGTACACAATACACTGATGCCTGTTGTTTCATCTGTCCCGTGAGTGACGTTTGTCAATGCGCAGTGTTCGTATGCCGGCAGTACTTCACTATGTTATTTTTTGTTATTTTTTCTTTCTCTACATATGTAATCCTTTGTGGTCTGTATGGGAACCGTTTGTGGTAGCTTTACCATTCCTTTATTCCAATCATCTGGGTTAGCCTCTCCATGTGCTGACACGATCCATCTTAACCCCATTAGGTGTTTTTGACCCCGGACTAAAAAAGCTGAGGGTCCATGATTTCTGGTGAGTGGGGTCACAGGAGGGGAGCGTATCTCTGATGTGTAACACCTGATGTTTTCCCACCATCTGGCTGTTAAAACTTTCACTGTCACTAACAACTTTGTTGTCACCAACAATTGTTTATTTAATTATTTGATCTATCACTTTTGCACTTTATACTGTGATTGTATTTCACTAGCGCTGTTAATATTTGTTCACTTTTCCCTTTTTGTTTACTTGGGATACTTGTAGACTAAAAGACTAAAATAACTGTGAAACTGGAGAAAGGGAATCCAACTTTTTTTAAATACAATGCATTTGCGTGAACAATTCATGTTGAGTACAATGTTTTTTCTCTTGTCAATGCATTTCACCTATATTAGGAAATGCATGACCATCTGTCAAGTATTAACAAATTCTTACAGTAATTTTTAGATCTCACATTTTCACAACACAGTAACTAATTTATTATTACCAGTTGGTTCTAGGTTCAGCTAGAAAAATAGTGTGTTCTCATAATGTAAGTGTTATTTAGATGAATGCACATGGTCACCTTCCCCATTCAGGGCAAATTGCCGACCCTCCGCTACTTACCTATTTAGTTCTCCCCACTGCTTATTCCTCTGCCTCAGCCAGCAACAATTCCCAAAGCTTCTGGATATGAGGGAGTGTGTGACCTCCTCTCATGTGACCGTGCTGGGGTCTATCAGAGGTCCCAAGCACTGTCACATTACAGAAGGAGTGATGATAATGCTTACCCTAGTATCCGACACAAACTGACAATGGGGTTTTTAATGCTGGCTGTGACTGACAATGGAGTGGTGGGGGAGCACCGGCAACGAAGTATAAGGAGGTTGATGGTCATTTTCCCAAAGACTTGGCCTTTTTTGCAAAATATTTACAAAGTGGCAGTGTCTCTTTAAGTTTCTTACCACCAGGGCCGGGACAAGGGGTGGGCAAGAGGGTGGGCACTGTGGTATCATGGGAAGTGTGGGGGCACCACAAGGAGAGTGGGGGAGGGGATTTGTGTTGGGAGGGGGAATTTGGGGGGAGGTAGGGGGTAAGAATTATTATCATTATTATTTGGGGAGGTGTGCTAGGAGTGGTGATTTGGGAGGGGGGATTTGTGTTGAGAGGAGGAATGGAGAATGGAGAAAGAGGATTTGTGCTAGGAGGGGGGATTTTTTTTTTTTTTGCTAGAAAAGGTAATATGGTAGGGGGAGGGGATTTGTGCTAGGAGGGGATTTTATTTTGTGAGGGGGATTTGTGCTAGTAGGGATGTTTGGGGGGCATTTGTATTGGAGGGGAAATTGGGGGGGATTTGTGCTAGTAGGGAGGTTTGGGAGGGCATTTTGGTAGAAGGAAAAATTTGAGGGGGGGATTTGTGCTAGTAAGGATGTTTGTGGGGCACTTGTGCTAGGAGGGGGATTTTTTGGGAGGGGAATTTGTGCTAGTAGGGATGTTTGGTGGGTATTTGTGCTAGAAGGGGAAAATTTTTTTGGGGGGTTGTGCTAGGAGGGGATTTTTTTGGGAGGGGAATTTGTGCTAGAAGGGATGTTTGGGGGGCATTTGTGCTGGGAGGGGAAATTTTGGAGGAGGGGTTTGTGCTAGAGTGGGAATTATTTTTTGGGAGGGGGATTTGTGCTAGAAGGGATGTTTGGAGGGCATTTGTGCTGAGAGGGGAAATTTTGGAGGAGGGGTTTGTGCTAGGGTGGGAATTATTTTTTGGGAGGGGGATTTGTACTAGTAGGGATGTTTGGGGGGCATTTGTGCTAGGAGGGGACATTTGGGGGAGGGGGTATTTGCGCTAGGATGGAGGATTGGGGAGGGGGAATTTGTGCTGGGAGGGAGGAATTGAAGTGTGTGTGTGGGGGGGGTTTGTGCTCAGAAGGGAAATTTGAGGGGTAAAGAATTTGTGCTAGGAAGGGGGAATTTGTGCGGAATGAGAAGATTTGAGCTGGGAGGGTTCTGGGAGGGGGGATTTCAGCAGGGGGGTGGATTTGTACTGTGATTAGGGGGAATTTAAGATTAGGGGGTAAGCATGCAGATTAGTGCTTGTTTTGGGGGGAGGGGATTTTTTGCTGACACATAATGCTCATACATCTCGGGGGGGGGGGGGGGGGGCGTAAATTGGCATTTTCGCCCTGGGCTCTTGATCAATGTTTTGGGAATTATCTTAGATAAAATAGCTATCCAAAATACCAAGCCATTGACAGATTTAAAGCACCTGTGCAAGATAAAGGAAAACCTCCAAACATGGTCTGTTGGGGGTACTTGAGGACAGGGTTGAGAACCACTGCTCTAGATGACCTTGTCCCAGCATTGCTTTCCACCATCTAAAAGTTTGTTTTGACCAACTGTACCTATAGCAGGTGTGCATTACTGTGATAGCAACATGAAACTGTAAGAGACGTAGCTATATCCCTCTCTAGAAGTCTTGCAGAATATGCCAGTAACAAATAAATGAGTAAACTAAATAAAAATGCTGACAATCGAGCAAATTTTTGACTTTCATTTACTGTCTATGGATATCTTCGGGCCCATCATGTTTAGGAGAGCTTATTTCTTGACTAAATGTATTCTAGTGTGTGAGATGCCTTGTTCAGCAAATATGGACCTGCAATGCCACAGACATTTTTCTGCAATATTTCATTATAACCTGACACTGTTGTAATCAGGTTTATTTCTATCATATTTATGCTTAGGCCTCTTTTTGTTGCCATTTCTTTTAAACTTTAAAGAAAAAAGGGTACAAATAAGTGGTAGTTAATCTCTTTCAGCTAATGGAATTTCTTTCCTGTACTCATTCATGCCTTTAACACAAGTTCCTAATCAAACACACAGAAAACAAACATTTTTTTCTGTCAGATTGTAGTAAACAAAAGGAAGTTTTAATTATCTCAGCTCCATTTCCTCTGGAAGACCAGCATTCCTCAGACACAAGAATCTCTCTGTGAGAAAGTGCTGGTGGAAAAAATGCTACTGAATATGTAGTCATTGCTGTGCACATGCATACCTTTTGTCCATCATTGATATTAATTTTGTATTCCTATTTTTTTCCTGGAATACACTTTACAAGGACCACTCCTGCTAAGCATATACCTGTTGCTGCTAAGGAGGATGGGTGGTCAAAATATATACATAAAAAGGAAACCTGGAGATTATAGAGAGTTATCATTATAGCCTTGCCTAGGGCAGTGATACAATGTAACACAGTCAATGGGGAACGAAAGAACTGGTTCACACCACAATTTTTGTGCTCCACAAATTTTTGCACACACGTTTATATGCATTTTTGATGCATTTTCAATGCGTTCCAATGCATTTTTTCCTTTTTTTTTAACCACTTGCCACCCAAGCCAATTCTGGCATTTTTCTCTTACATGTAAAAATCATATTTTTTTTGCTATAAAATTACTCAGAATCCCAAAACATTATATATATTTTAGCAAAGGACCTTTTCCTTCCCTCCTACCTCCCACCTTGTTTGTATGTGTAGCAAAGTCCCGGGGCCCCTGAAGCCCAATAGTGACCTCCAGAGTTAAGGACAGCTGACATCCTTCAGTGTAGAGTGGGTTACAAAGCCTGTGGAACCGTTACTTCTGGTTGACAATCCAAACCCCGCACTACTTCTGGATAGGCTCTGGATAGCCAGATGTTCCTGGGATAGGCCTTAGGTTTCTGGCCTGGCAGCCCGGGGCAATACGACACACACCCAGACAGCCGTCCAGGTGGCACAGAACCCCGATCACCTGACTCCACTCAAATAAACAGGCTCTTCCAGCATGCCAAGGGACCCAAGAAATTCCCTGCCCATTGACTGAGACACCCCATTCATTCCTAATCTGTCCTTGCAATGCCCTTGTGTTATCTAACGCACAACAAAATAATCCGGTGCACGATAGGTTAATAGGAAAAATAGTCTCACAATTGGTAGCAGAACATAGACATAAACAGCTTATTCAATGGTAAACATATAAACCAATCCAGTTGTCAATGCAAGAGGAAGTGGGGAGAGATGAGAAGGAAGGTAAATGGCTTACGGCGTCACTGAGGTCCTCAGAGCAACGAGGGGCTGATGGCATCCAGAGATGGGGAAAAAACCATCACAGCAGGGGAGGACACCAATGGCACTGCTGCACTCGGCCAAATGGAAGACCCGCTCCTGACGTGCTGACAGGAGGTGGAAAGGTGCCGCGATCTACAGAAGGATCTGAGCCGCTCTATTCTGGGGAAACCAAACATGCAGCTGGCTGCTCACTGCTGGGTGGGAGTGTCCTAGAAGGATACAGCGTCCGGAAGGATGGAACTGGAGCTGGGTTGGCTGGCATGGATGGCGGTCAGCACAGATGGAAGCTGTGGTGACTGAATTTGCTCAAGGACCAGCATGACCCGCAAACTTCTTGGTTGCTGTGACGCCGCGTTTCACGCGCATGCGCTTTTTCAGAGTTATGGAAGTCGGCAACCAGAATGTTTAATGTTTCGACATGTAACAATTACAGTCCCCTGTCCCGTGATTTGGAGAATTATATTCTATTAGGTGCAAGGCCTAAATCTTAAGAAAACTCAGACCATCATTCCCCTCCATTAGTGCACACCAATCAGACAACATTTTTTTTTTACGTCAGTTTTCAGACGTCGCCTCCAAAAAAAAAAGAAAATTAGAAGAGGACGAAGAAGAGGAGCAAGTAATAAGAACCAACAAGAAAGAAAGAGCAGAGCTAACACAGGAGTCAGCACAATAAAAAAAGCTCCAGTTCCATGCTTCCGGACGCTGTATCCTTCTAGGACACTCCTACTCAGCAGTGAGCAGCCATCCGCTTTTTTGGTTTTCTCAGGAGAGAGCGGCTCAGATCCTTCTGCGGATCGTGGCACCTTCCCACCTCCTGTCAGCACGTCAGCTGGTCTGGCGTCCCTGACATGCGAAGCACGGAATTCAGCCTTCCATCTGACTGCTGCCTCCCCCTCCTCCTTCACCAGCATGCCCAGCTGTCCTCCACACGCCAGTGAGCGGGTCTTCCATTCAGCCGAGCGCAACAGGGACATTGGCGCCTCCCTCGCTGCAAGGGTTTTTTTCCTCATCTCTGGATGCTTTCAGCCCCTCATTGCTCTGAGCTCAGTGACACAGTAAGCTATTTACCTTCCTTCTCATCTCTCCCCATTTCCTCTTGCATCTTCAATTGGATTGGTTTATATGTTTACCATTAAATAAACTGTTTATGTCTATGTTCTGCTGTCAATTGTGAGACTATTTTTCCTATTAACCCATCGTGCGCTGGATTATTTTGTTGTGCATTGCCATATCCATATCCTTCAGCTATGGCTCTTGTCCAGCTGCACTGGGTCCATGCCCCACTTTACTAACTGTGATCCCTCGCTATCCACAATTGACCACGTTTTAGCACTGGTGACATATGCTACCCACCACTTGTCTTATTTAATGTCACCAGATACCCAGCCATCTAGTGACAGAAGAGAGACCTCCTATCAATTGGCCAGGGCAACTATCACTTGGCAAATAAATTTAATAGCAACCCTACCTAAACATCAGGGTGCTACATCTGATTTCTGTTTTTCCTTCCTATACTACCCCCACCCCTGGCTTTCAGGACCTATTTTCTTTCTTCTCTTTCTTTCTAACTAGTTTCCACACCTTGCTTCTTCTCCACCTTCTCTCCTTTTCTGTTAGACCTCATACGTATTAGCTCCCCTGATTCAGGATAACTAATTTTAACTAATCAGTGCATTTTTTTTTAGCATTGATCACTGTACTGGTGTCACTGGTCCCCAAAAAGTGTCAATTAGTGTCAGATTTGTCCACCTCAATGGCGCAGTCCCGCTAAAAATTGCAGATCGCCACCATTACCAGTAAAAAAATAAAAATAAAAAATAAATACCCCTAAATCTATCCCGTAGTTTGTAGACTCTATAACTTTTGTGCAAACCAATTAATATACGCTTATTGGGATTTTTTTTTACCAAAAATATGTAGCAGAATATTGGCCTAAATTGATGAAAAAATCTGTTTTTTTTACATTTTTTTACATTTTTTTTGGAGATGTATTATAGCAGAAAGTAAAAAATATTGGGGGTTTTTTTGTCTGCCATTTTTTGTGTATAGTGCAAAAAAATAAAAACAGCAGACACGATCAAATGCCACCAAAAAGAAAGCTCTATTTGTGGGGAAAAAAAAGGACATCGATTTTATTTGGGTACAGTGTTTTATGACGCAATTGTGCGCAATTGTCAGTTAAAGTGACGCAGTACCGTATCTCAAAAAATGGTCTGGTCAGGAAGTGGGTAAAACCTTCCGGGGCTGAAGTGGTTAAGAAAGGTGATCTGTTCTGATCTCAGCTACATCTGATGCATAAAGAATTAAAGCTTTAAGATATGCATAGTATCCCCTCCCGTCACCATCCTCCTCCACGCTTTCCTTTGCCAGCATCTTCTCTTTACTTCATGTATTGTTAGAAGCCTCTTGCATACTGAGTTTCTTGTTATCACCCACTGATATCACCTGAGGGTTCTCTCTTTTTTAAACTCAGTAAGCGCCTGTGGCATCTCCTTGCCTCAGGTACCATGGTACTATGCAACCATTATGCATTTAAATGTCCTATCATTGTTTTTTCCTTATCCATCTTTGTGGGCTGCGACCCAGTCAATTGGCTGTTGTATTTTTGTTTATTTTTTTGTTATGACTCCCTTTTCTGGGGGCTAATTTGTATACACATATACCCTATGTAGCTCTCTGCTCTACCTTGCCAAACACCACCAGCCACATCTCCAGCCACATCATTTTGACTCCAACTTTATGATCCATAAGGCACATCCAGATATCTGGCTGTTGGATACAACCATCTCCAACCCTTGATGTTCTGGATGGTTTAATAACTTTTGATAAATACTCTCTATCAAGATCAAGAAAAGGAAGGGGGAGGGGGGCGGCCGCAGTTAGCTGCTCCTGTCAGCCAATGTCTCTACCCCCCGACAGGGAAAAGAGGGGGACTATTACGGTACTCAATGTAGGTATGTAGTAGACATAAGGGGTAAAAAGGGAAATGACAGGTTTTATAAAAGTTCACTTTTAATAGAAACAGTATTTAAAAAGTTACAATACCGCATACAGTTGCGATTTGAAAAAATGACAATACATATAACCATAAAAAGGAAGGGGGGGGAAGGAATACCACAGAGTTGGACCAGTGGACCAGAGATACTCTCTATCAACCAGACCTGCATTAAGGGGAAAGTACTATTCTACCTCTCCTCTATAGCTACGTTCTATATAGAGTTATACCACTAAGTTATACAATAGGACCATCCCACAATAAACGGACCCCTGGCTGATGTCATTCACGTTCTCTGTTGCTTGTGCACTGTTCTGACGGACATAGCTTTCTTTTCATTCTTGAGTTATGTCCTTTGTCTTTATGGGTGGAGCATCAACTTTTGGGATATAAGCTACAGATCTGGAACCCGCAAGCCCCCTGTCCCTGAAGAAGATCTGCATTTTGTTTTCGAAACGCATTGGACTTTCTATATGTCTGACAAAGCTCTGGGATTTTCCTTGCAGCTGGTTTCTATCTCTGTTCCCAATATTTGTGTTTGTTACGTATATCCACATGTTCATGTTGCTATATATTATCAATGTGTAATAAATTTTGAATATTTTTTTAACATCAAACTGTTTGTGGCCCGGTTTAAAGTCCCTGAGGAATTCATGTTTTGACTCTATGTATCAGGGATGTGGTCCACAATCTGTTTAAGCAATTAGTTGCGGTAGAGGGTCTCTTTAAACGTATGCTCTATGTATGTCTTCTTTATATCTTGTTAATAAAATATTTGAACAAGAAAAAATGTATTTTAGCAAAGACCCTAAGGAAAAAAATGGCAGTCGTTGCAATTTTTTATGCCACACCGTATTTGCGCAGACATTTTTCAAACGTGATTTCTTTGGGGAAAAAAAACTTTAATGAATACAAAAAAACAAAACACAATATTTACCCCAATTTATTTGTATACTGTGAAAGATGATGTTCTGCCGAGTGAATAGATACCAAACATGTTACACTTTAAAATTACTCATGGAATGGTGTCAAACTACAGTACTTAAAAATCTTCATAGGTGAGGTTTTAAAAAAGTTTAAAGGTCAGAGGAGGAGGTCTAGCACTAGAAATATTTCTCTCACTCTAACGATCACAGCAATACCTCACATGTGTAGTTTGAACACCGTTTACATATGCAGGCACGACCTATATATGCGTGCACTGTGAGCAAGAGGAGATGGGAGCGCTTTAATTGTATTTATTTTTATTGTTAATTTATTTTTATTTTTTTTACACTTTCCCTTTAATTTTTTTGATCACTTTCATTCCTATTACAAGGAATGTTAACATCCCTTGTAATAGGAATAGGGCAATGCAGGTCATCTTTATGGAGAAATCTGGGGTCTAAAAGTCCCTACATCTTTTCTCTATGCTGGAAAGCCTGAGATAAAAAAAATCAATCTCGGCCTTTCCAGCAAACAAAAAGGCAGTGTTTACATCTGCCAAAGACAGAAGTGATGTCATGATGTCGCTTTTGGCCTCCGAGGGTCATAGAAATGGCCGGGGATCATCTGGTCCTCGGCCAGCTCTATGGTAAACCGGCTGTAGCGGCGGATTCATTCTCTGGCTCCCGGTCGCAGAAGAGAGACTGGAGAAGCACCAGAAAAGCACCGAAGGGTGGCAGGAGGGGGCAATGTCCCCTCCTGCTGCCTGTAAAAGCAAATCAAATTTTTTTGGGCAACAACAATCTTTTAAAGTTATCATCAGTGCGCAAACTTATGCGATTGTGTAAAATACATTAGGATCAGAGTTATGCAATCTGTTTATCTGGAATTTATTTCTACAGTACACTTCACAAAAAGCAATATAATGTTTTATCTCCCATTGCATAAAGGTAATTAAATAATAATTATAGCTAGATATAATGCACTGTAGCATGTTGTCTTTTATCCTGCATTGATAATCAGTGGTGCCATGTTCACTACCTATGCAGATCCATAGAATGAGAGTCAGGTCAGAATCAGGTTGTCGGGGAAAGAAATATCTTTTAACAGTCAGATCATAGGTCAACCCACCAAAATTACACAATTCTTTTATCTCTTGGGGATTCTAACAATGAGATATTCCCACTGGAGTTACTAGACCTGCCATAGCTTTAGGATGCTAATAAAGAGTTTCTTTTTGGTCTATTGAAGGACAAAGAACTTAAACCTTAGGGCTATACTGCCATCTACTGGAGCTTTGGCACTGGCAAACACAAAAAAACTGTAGGCCAACCCCCACATTACCCCACACACTATCAGCACCCCTTAGTTTTTTGCTAGTGACATAGGAGGGTGGACAATTTTTCTACAGCTCTGCTGTGTTAATGCTAATTTTGTTTGTTAGCACCTTGTTTCTACTTCAATCTTTTTCCTTAATACACTTCTCTATACCACTGCTGACTTTTCAATTGCAGTTTTCCAGGACAGTAACTTTCGGCCTAGCTTTTGGAGTACCACGTTTGGACCCCGCTGGACTGGATGTGAGGAGAAGCACTGGGTTCCAGGTAGGGAGCTTTCCAGACTTTGTTCTGATAAAAGTAATCTGTGGAACTCTTTTCAAATCCAGAGCCAGTGACTTGGCTTTAGCATTTGCCGTCTTTGAAGACTCACTTAGCGAGAAGGCATTTCTGGCCAAATACTGGGAGCTACCTCAATTGCTTAGGTAGTTAGGTGCCTTTATTCACAGAAGAAGTTTATGCTAATATCATATGAAGGCTGGAATGTTGCATGCTTCATGCCCTTTTTCCTGCCATACGGTGTCAGGGAAGCATCTCTCCACTGCTGCTTCCGCTTGAAGAGCCATGTGGAACTTCAATCTATGATCTATTTCTCCTGCCTGCCTACAGTCAATCCAACCCTGACTGCTATCAGCTGTCTGGGTTTCACGAGTGCCTGAGAACTTGCCTCTTACCCTGAGCATTTATGTTGCCATACCACCACATGTTTTGATTTTAGATGCCAGGGTGGTGGTTTGGAGCAGTTCCACTGCACTGGGTACCCTGAGCCTGTGCAGTATTCTACTGATAGTTCAGGGCCTGCTTTTAACTGCCTAGAATAAAGTCCTCTGCACTTGAAGTCTAGTGTATCTGGACCCTCACAGCTGAGGTTTTTAGCATGGTCATGCAGGATTTTTGGGCCAAATCACCAAGTTATTTGCTGGCTCTGATCTCAGTTGCCACAAATGCACTGCCGAGAAGATTCAATATCTGATTTTCTTGCAGCCTTAGCAGCTTCTGAGCCATTGGTTGCCAAAATTCTGTCTGATTCCGAGTTGGTCCACTGCTTGTCTAAAACTTGCCCCTGAAAAGTCACTGTCTTCTGCTATTACTCTCAAATTAAAGTTGACAGGTTTCAGCTTTTATTGATCATGTGCACACCACTCTAAAATAGAAGATCAGCCTGTTTTTCCTGCCTGGGTCAAAACTTTTAAGGCCACCAAGACTTTCCCTTTGCACCTGCTATTCCAATGTTTTCTCTATGGGGATTGGAAAACTTCTTGACAAGCTGTTTGTATCCTCAAAGCTTATTAGCTTTGTATTTGTTTAATGAAGACATTGTGCAAACATGGTCTATTCCCACTGTGAATTCAGCAGTCTCTTGCCTTAACAGGGCACTTGTCTTTAATGGGCCAATCAATAAGCAGTCAGAAGCCCTTTCTAGAGCTCTGTTCTTATTGGCAGTCCCTGCCTCTAATCTGATCCTAGATGTGACTTTACATTGCCAGACAGTGGGGGAGATTTACTAAAACTGGTGCACTAAGAATCTGGTGCAGCCGTGCATTGTAGCCAACCAGTTTCTAGCAATAAATCCTGGAAGCTGATTGACTTCTATGCAGATTTTGCACTCTCCAGCTTTAGTAAATACCCCCCCCCCCCACATGTCTGGCTGGTTAAAATTGCTTAAAAGAGATCTAACCACTGCCTAGCTTGGAGCAGATGGCTGTAACATTGCATTTCATCTGCTATGGATCTTTGCCTCATTCTGGATATCAAAGCTCTGAATGTCTTCAATCAAGTCCAAACATTCCACATGGAGCCTACAAAATCTGTCACTGCCTCCCTTAACCAGGGGACTTTCTGGCTTCTGTGGACATTAAAAAGGCTTACCTATATGTCCCCATCTTTCCAGTGCATCAGCAATCCCTGTTCTTTGCTGGGGGGCTTGCACTACCAGTTTGTGGCATTGCCCTTCGGCTTCTTGTCTCCACCCTAGGTATTTACAAGGTGCTAGCTCCTGTACTAGCCCTTCTAAATTGTCATGCCATTCATGTTGTGGGATACTTAGATGACCTCTTGTTGAGAGAACAGTCAGCATGGGCTCTTTTAGACAATGTGAAGTTGACCTTCAAATGTTACAACAATTTAGATGGATTTCAAACCAACAAGAATCATTTTTGTAACTGATTCATAATTTTGTAGCATCTGGGTCTAGTCCTGGACATGGGCTGAAGACAGACTACTGCTCTCACACAGAGGGTTGCAGTCCTAATCTTCGCTGTGTGGTTGGAATTCTTATTTTCAAGTCAGCACTGGAGCAGAACTTAATCCAATAAAATCTTGTAAGCCATTTAAAAACAATGTTTTTATCCACCCTGATTCAACATATTTTATTTTGATGAAAGCTACATACTGTCGGGCTTTCTTTTTTTTATTTTTACACCTAGGACCATTAGTCTGTTATGTCAATTTTGTTTTCCCAGTGAAGACGCTTATTCTTTTAATTAGTATACATGTAGAGGCCCTATGTATTTTGCTATTTTCTTATCCTTTTCAATTAGTATTTGTTTAAATTGGTTATCACTCTTGTAATACAAAGGAGGGTTCCTTCTTTTTATATGACATTATGTCACCAACATAAACTGCCAGTAGGATAGGAATGAGGCAACCTAATGTTCTCTGCCATCTCTGATGCTACACACTTCTGATAAATGTCACTTTGTCGAATATTACCACTACTAAAATACCAGCTGGACCCGCTGACACTTTTGTACTTCTAATTTGTAGTGTTGTGAATAAATTAAGGCTTTTGCGGGTGACTGACAAGAGAGATTCAGATGGAAGCTCTGAGGTTTAAATAATAGTTTGTTCAAATAACCTCGTCGACAACATCAGCCTATTTGTGTCGATACTGACGAGAAAAACATTTGCAAATTAGATTCATGCAACTGCTAATAATGTTTAACTGCACAGCAGTACTAGAAACATGTGTAATCTGCATTTAATTTGTTAGATGCTGAAGGGATTGCTGCCTGCCTTTGATGTCAGACCCTAGCATTCACACAGTTTAGGGTTGACAGGTTAAAATCATCACAACTTAAAGCAAACTATCTTGAAGCTCTTGCTGATTTCTCAGACTCTTATAGAGCACAAGTGTTATTCAAGCATTCTATTGCTCCGAGTATGTTTGTTCATTTTGAATGTCATGCATCACACAGTATAAACTCATCCATTTGTAAGAAGGATGCTTTATGTGGTTTAGTAAATTGCCCTACCTTCTTTTTAGATGTAGTAGATTGTAAGTAGGGGGTTTTAAGAATGAGATATGTTTTTCTGAAGTAAATTCTGGGTAAAGCTGAACTACAGACAGCCTAATACACAAATAAAAAAATAAATATATGCAATTGCAAACAGAACTCCCTCAGAAATGTATACAGTATCTCACAAAAGTGAGTACATCCCTCACATTTTTGTAAACATTTTATTAAATCCTTTCATGTAACAGCACTGAAGAAATGACACTTTGCTACAATGCAAAGTAGGGAGTGTACAGCTTGTATAACAGTGTACATTTGCTGTCCCCTCAAAATAACTCAACACAGCTATTAATGTCTAAACCACTGGCAACAAAAGTGAGTATATATATATATATATATATATATATATATATATATATATATATATATATATATATATATTGTACATTCACGTCAGTCCCTGCCCTCCAGGAGCTTACAATCTAAGGTCCCTAACTCAAATGTGTCCATACACATACTAGGGCCAATTAACCTACCAGCAAGTCTTTGGAGTGTGGGAAGAAACCCACTCAGACACAGGGAAAACATGCAAACTCAAGGCAGGTTGTGCCATGTTTGGGATTCAAACTGACAACTCTAGCGCTGCTAGACAGAAATGCTAACCATTTAGCCACTAAACTATTGCTTCCCAGAAGAGTTTAGGTGTAGATATTTGCCAGCACACCTCAGATCTTCAGATTGAGTCCAAAACAGTTTTTAATTGAGTATGATCACATCATAAACAAGAGAGTGCAATGTTTCTGAGTCACGCAGAACCCCTTCATCAGGCTCAGAAATATTGCATTCTCTTGTTTATGATGTGATCATACTTTATTAAAAACTGTTTTGGACTCAATCCAAAGATCTATGGTGTGCTGGCAAATATATACACTTTGACATACATGAGCCAGTCTCAAGCTGGTGGTTTCTGTAGCACCAAGTAACTGAGAGCCTTTCTCAGGAATGTGTGCAATGGAAATATGGATGGATTGCTGGAAGAGTTTAGGGCACACAATAGCATGTCTTCTACTGCGTGTCGTGTGTCCATTTACTAGGTGATATGTCACTACTACAGAAGGGTCACATGGGGCTGCCATTGCTGGCTTCCTTTGAGAATGCTAGTTGCCTGGCTGTATTTGGCTTCGATACTTCCGGGTCTCTGACCCACAAAAACCATCCTTTAAAATGAGTGGGAGCATTCTTCATCTCTACTTGCTCCAGATCAGTTACTCAGTAGATTTTGATGTCACAGCATCAGCCTGACAGCCTGGAAACCAACATTCTTAAAGGAGAGGTCAGCAATGGCAGTCTACATAATTCTTTCATGATAGGTTTACTTTAAGACCAAAAGCTTTCTGCGATAAACCTAACTGGAGGAGCCCTAAATCTTACCCTGCCTCTGTGAAGTATTTTGGACAATAAAAAAGCCAATCACATGAACTGAGAGTCTTGGGGGTGTTGTATAAAAAATTGCAAACAGAACTCCCTCAGAAATTTGTTGCCCCAGTATTTTTTGCTGTTACTTTGACAGTTTTAGAAAATCATAGGTTCATGCAGGATGAAAGGGAAAAGTAATTTTAGCAGTAATACATTTTATGTGGACTTGTGAAACATGTATTTATTTCATTTTACAGTATATTCTTTAGAAAGTTGTTTTCCAATAACTGACACCTCTAAAGAGGTTCTAAACTCTAGCTGGATGATATTTAGTTGGCTGAAGCACTGTGTATCATAAACAACCTATTTTCTTTATAAGATACTTGTTTCCCCCCTTTTTTAATCCTTTGTTTCATCTCAGTACTGTTGAACTGCAGCAGGGCCTTCTTGTCTACATAAATGCACTCCCAATGATGTCTATATCAGAGTTTTTAGGGTGAGTTTCCTAATGGTAACAACAGTAAACAAACCTGCCGGTGCAATGTGTTATAGCCCAACTGTTTGTAGTTTCCATTGGAAGAGCGTGTGACAGGGTGACAATGCATTGCTATTGGGAGACAGTGACAAAGCATTGTCACCCTACAGCTGGAAGTGCCTGAAGTAGGTTTATAAAAAAGAACTGTGACCAGGTGCTTAACGTATCATGCCTCCATCCCAGTATATAATATACACACAAAATGAGGCATAATACAAAAGTCATAAAAAATCTATTGTACAAGGATTTGACATGTAAATGTATAAAGTACACATAAAAAATGTTTGGCATAACAAGCCAGTGGGTTACACGTAACAATGTATAATATACATCAAGCTGATATATTTTCAAGTATATGCTTTACATAACCAAGATGATTACAATATGAGAGAGAAATGCGTTTTGTAACTTGCCGCGTTTCATGAATACTTTCACTTCTTCAGGAGTAAATGCCCCCAACAACAGAACCCTATAAAACCAGCTTCGAACTTAATAATACATAGTGTCTCCAAATAGTAACCACTGCTCCTTGTCTGACACGGGAGTAGTGGAAGGGGAAGAAGACACCCAGTGGGAAAACCAATGAGGTGGCACACGAGAGATCATGGTTGTGGTAAAAAAAATACCATAATGCCAAAAACCAACCCAGTGTTTGCATTGATGCAAACATTGATGATTCTCTAACCAAACAGATAAAACATGTACTTGAAAATATACCAGCTTGCTGTAGATTATATATTATGTGTAACCCATTGTTATGTTATGTTATGTTATGTTATGTTATGTTATGTTATGTTATGTGTAACCAATGGCTTGATATGCAAAAAAAAGTATGTGTAATTTATACATTTATTTGTCCAACTCTTGTACAATATTTGATAGTTTATGACTTTTGGATTATGCCTCATTTAAAGTCCCATGAGCAAATATTGGTTGTGTGGAAGCAGGGCCTTTATGCCACATTCACCAGTTATTGTTTTAATGAAAGGTGCATTTAAAAAGATTGAACTCAACTTTTGAAAAGGCATGAACTCGTTAAAGCTTTTATGAGATTTTAGTGACAATCAGGAATTTTTTAGGTGTGAAGTTAGTGGGTTTGACGTTATGCTCTATGGTTAACAAAATAGCAATAGGGATCAATATTTATCATCATCATTTATCATTTAGCAGTCAATGCTATCAATTTAATAGATTTCTATTGTCTCTTCTACTGGGTTATATTCAGCTTGTAGTTGCTAACAGTTATTCTCTACTTTGCACGCCATCTCAAAGTTTTTACCAAATAAAATTTGCAAAAGCATTTTGCTCCACCGACTTTTCATCTAATAACAAGACAAAGGGAATTGTACTGTTCATTGAGTGACATTTCAAGATAGGATGCCAGCTCAGCTGGACTGTATCTCATTAAAGGGTAATTAAATAGTCATTTTGCAGTCTGTAATCTTATGATCTCCTAACCATATTGCTGTAAATTGGCATTATAGCTTCCATTTGCTATAGTTGCCTCTGTGTCAGGGGTACTGGGGCAAGATTATAGAATGTGACAAGCTTTATGGCAAGTGTTAGACTTTTTACCTGCTTTTATAGGAGGTTATTATGATGTTTTGTTTTTTTTCTTATGCATCAAGTCAAGTTGGCTTCCTCTTCATGTAACACATCTTTGGGTCAAAAGCCTTCTCTATTAAATGCTACGGGTTTTTACAGTCTTAAAAACTGTTTATTTCCTACTTTCAGAGAATCTGTTTTCTTAAACTGTGAGCACAGATTAGCTTTTTCTTTATTACAAACTTCACCTTCTCAGTGGCTCCTTCCAAAGCCACTTTTAATAGAAATAGCAAGTTATAAATCATATAAGCAATTACTAAGACATTCTGCGAGTAAGGCTTGGTTTAGGCTATAGCCCCAGATGTTTCTAGGCTTCAATAATGGGCCAGCCCAGATATTTACAGCTTAATTTCTGTGTAAGTGCACTTGTCTGTGTTTGGCCCCTTTTTCCAGTTATAGTCAAGTAGAAAGATTTCATTTACAATCATGGCAAAGCTGTGAATAAAGGCAATTGTTTGCTCTTTCAAACACACAATAAATCGTGATATTAAATTCATTCTTCTATTTTCCCAAACCAGTTTTTTTTTCTGGCTTTACTTTCCCATCATCATATCATTATATTGTAATATTTTAAATTCTACTCTTAATTCTCTTATACCTAATTAAAATGTATATCTGCATTCTGTTAGGTGTGTTTATAATTATATCTATATTATGGGTTTGTCTTTTTTGTTAAAATAGGACAAATGTGTTCTTGGTTAAAGTGTTATATTTTTGCTCTTACTTAATTTAAGAGTCATAGTCTTGTCTGCCCATAAAAAAAAATAAAGCTCTCGTGTTTAGCTCTTGTGTCAGCTGGGAAACTCTCTTGTAACATAACTGGATGATATGTTACACGTTGTTTCGTACATGAGGAATTTATTTTTCAACATCATATGACTTTAAGAATTTCTTTTACTTCACTGCATCCTGGCAAAAAGTCACAGGAAATGAAATGGGAAAACAGTAGCGACAGGATAAGCATGTTACATATATAATTCCTGTTTCAAGTTTTAGTTACATAAATTCTAATCTTGATCTAAGAAAATAATTACTTAAAACAAGGATTTTAACTTCTTGTACTAACAATAATAAGGCATTTTTTATTTAGAAGCATTTTTTTTTCCAAAAAAAAAGAGCATTCTTTGGATGGCCTTTTAGTGGTTATATTTAATTTCTGCTTTTTTAGTCATGTGTGAAAAATAAAGTTGTCTTAAAATGTGAAGTGTATTAAGTTCAGAAGAACAGTACAGTTCATAAATTCTCTAGCGGCCAGTGGATTTTTCATCGGGGAGACTTCCAATAAAAATGATCTATTTTAGAAATAATATTGTTTAGTGGGTTGAAAAGCAGTGTAATAAAATTAGACCTTCTGTCTTCTAAAGTTACTACTCAGACAGCACCCTTGGGAGGCCAATATGGCTGCATAAGCAGATGATCCAGAAGGTTGCATCAGTAGATACATTTGTTAGGCTCAGCTATAGATATAATGTATTCCTATATCTGTAATCCTGACACTGTTACATCCAAATCAAATCAACATGAGGTTGTCATCTTTAAGCAAATATGTTAAGTGTTGTCTTTTTTGCTTTGGATATGAAAGAACGGGGCCCAAGGGAGCCAGCATCATGCAAATGGAACAAATCCCATTTCTTCTGAGCTCTGCTGCCCCCCCCAGCCCCCCTCCTTCATGGCAGCTGACTGTGTTATCTTTGTGTGTTTCTTTCAGTGCTGACAATTCTTTCAGTGATCTAAGTTAGGGCACATTAGAAAGTGGAAGCAGCTGTCTGCGCTATGCTGAGAGACGTGTTTGCTCTACTGCAAAGATGAAGGACCACGAATCCTTGACACACTCTCCCCCTCCCCCCCCCCCTTTCACTTTCCAACACGATCAACATTCAGAAGCATCCATCGTCTGCTTGGACAGTTTTTTGTTCTGACTGACAGCATCTGGCACAGGCAAATTTAAAAAATACATATTACACCCTGCCTAGAACTTAACCGTTCCTTCCTTATTAATCTTCTGCTTTTTTTTTTTTTCCTAGGAACCATTTACATTTTAATGGAAATGTGAGACTGATAATTGTGAAAGCACAGTGTAATCCAATGATCAGTAATCATCACTCCTTATGTATACTGATATATGTATTAACACATCAAAATATTGTATATGTTCTTAAATGATTGCTAATACGTTTACATTTCTATTTTCTATCTTATAGTATAAAATATAACAGTTACAAGGTCTTGTGCATTGAAATTTGTGTACTATATGCATTTATTGCCCAAGGCCACAAAATAAGTCATTGGCATGCTAAAAATATATCAGTTATGATTAAACCGAGATGTCTTTACATAGTGGCAAAATAATAATTGGATAATTAATTTCTTTGTAAAGTGTTATTTGCATTGTGAGCAAATCCATTACATGTGACTATATACTGTATATTTATCAGTGATTGTGTTGAAAAATAAATTCTATTTTTTGCTAGTAACATGAAAGTGTCATCTAATCAATATGGCACTTCCTCTTTGAATTCAGCTTCTTTTTTTTCCCCACTTAAATCCGCAGAACATTTTATAGTCACTTAGGATCCATAAGCCAGGTTAGGCAAGCAGACAAGCTTGTCTGGCGTTTATGTAAAAATATTATGAGGGTTGGCTCCAGCCGTCAGATTGTGGACATTGAGACCTAAAAAAAAAAATAAAATAATTCTTTCAGTAGACGTTTTCAGCTTTCCTTGTAACCAGGGATTCAAGTACGGTATCAACAACCTTATCATGTGACATTATTTCCAGCAAAAAACAGCACAGTATTGCGACTACAACAAAACAGTGAGAACGTCAAGTGCTTGCGAGATAGATTATAGAATAAAGTATATTGTTTTAGCTTCTTGACTGTAAAAATCTGTTGTTATGAAAAAAAAATGTGCACATTTAAAATTTAGTAGGTAAAAGTTATTAATGTCCAAATAATTTATCAGGAAGGTGATGACCTATGTTGTTTAATACAAACCTATTAAAAAGAAATACACTCAGATGGTAACATTCACTTTGCATATATTTATTATGCGGAATATTATTGTGGGTTTTTGGTGTGCATGACATATTTAGAAATAAAAAGTGCAATTTATTTTTTTACGTAGGGGTTGCTAGAAGAGAAATAACATAAACTGTGTAGCACAGCATTCCTCCCTACTATGAGGAGTGCAGTTCTAAACAAAAGTGACTGCAGCATTGCTGCCAGCATGTAGTCCAGCAGCACACCTGCATGATAGCTTGTTGATTCATGTAATAAATGTGAAATGTTTTTGTGGCATCAAGTTTAGAGAAAATGGACATTTTTTTTTTTTTTGAAAAGTGCTATTTTGCAAACTTCTACAATCATTTTTTGTAAGCAAAATTAATCAAAACAAAGCCCTATGGCATAGATGAGGTTGTCACTATTGTGCTAAAATTTAAAAGGGTTTGCAATTGTTTCTAAATTTTATCAGTAAACATATATTTTTATTTACAATTTCCTTTAAATAAAATTTATATATTTTACAGTTCCAATTTTTTAAAAAGTACACGTAATATAGTAAAAGGAGGCATCAAACAACTTTTTGTGATTCCTTTGAACTGACTTTTTATTGCGCTATCTTTTTTCCAAGACTTGGGTGTTAAAGTTACAGTACAAGAATAGTGTCACATACCTGTTTGTAAGGTCTTTCCTTCTGAAAGATGCTTGGTTCAGGGAGACCACAGTACATTGATATTATTTAAAAAAAAATAATAGAAAAATCTGCACTAGTTCATTAAATCAAGTTGGTAAGAGATCACTGTAAACCATTAGAATAACCTCAAAAAGATAAAGTCACACTTACTCCATTACTATATACAGAAATTTAACAATTAGTGCATTCAAAAAGAGTCAAACCAGAGTGCTACAAATATTATAACTATATTGAACTATTTCAGCTCTAGTTTACATCTGATAATGAGATATGCCAGCAGAGTACAGACAGGGCTAAATATGGTAAACATAAATCCCCAGCTCCTTCACTAATGTTACATAGTGTGGGAACACTAGGCAGGATTTATACTAAGGAATCCTATGAGAATGGGAATAAGTAACAAATATATAAAGAGGTGAAATCCCAATTTGGCTGAAAAATTGGAAATACACTTCGACCTGGCGTGGTAGTTTTGGGAATGACACATAACAACTAAAATATTAATAGGGTCTGTATCTTACCAATCTTTTTAAGGTATTTCTAACCATATGGTTTTAAAAAAAGTTTTGATTTTGTGACATAATGCTCTTTTTTATGCAAGTGTTGGTTATTGATATAATATTTGATATGTTGATCTTTGGACTGTTTCTTCAGTGTATTTTATTTATTAGAGATATGTGTATGTGTGTATATATATATATATATATATATATATATATATATATATATATATATATATATATATATATTATTTCTGTTAATGATTTAAAATCTTAAGGTATAAGAATACAAAGAAGAAAAATCGAATTCAAATAGTCATTAAACTTTTATTGGAATTATCGTATTATTATGATAAAATTCCTTTGTGGAAATAAGTGTACTTGGAGTGGGAAAGAGTCTAGATGTCCCAAGTGTAAAAAGCAAGGTTTATCAGTAATGCTTTTAATCTGGACTAGTATGCAATCCAGGAGCATCCACAGATCTGCTGTGGTAATTACCATACCCCCAGTGGCCAGGAAAAAAGACATTTGCCTAAAAACCTGATGTCTTCATTACACAGTTTACATTTTAATTAGAAACCTGAATTTTAGTGATTCACTCAAACAATTATACTTAAATGATTTTCTTTGGGATTCAAGACATTGGGAAGCAGACATACATCTGTTTTGCATAAGGAGAAAAATTAAAGTCAATAGAAAAAAATGCAGACATTATCAACAATATGTTTGATCTCCTTTTTTGAGATATTAAAAATGTGGTACATCTTCCTTATTGCAAGAAAAAAAAAAGTGCCCATAGCACAGTGGTAAGTTTTTGTGTGTTGCAGTGGGGTTGATTTACTAAAGGCAAGTAGACTGTGCACTTTGCAAAGTGCAGTTGCACTCTGCAAGTGCAGTTGCTCCAGAGCTTAGTAAATGAGGTAAGGGTTTACTTTGCAAAGAGTACCCAATCACGTGCAAACATTTTTTTTTTTAAAATGCATTTTCGCTTGCATGGGATTATATAATAGATATCAGCTGAGTTTCTGCTCATTTACTAAGCTCTGGAGCAACTTTGCAAAGTGCACAGTCATTTTCCCTTAAGTAAATCAACCTCAGAGTCTTAGCACAGGGATGGTTTCCCAGAGATGTTCCACCATTAATATCACCTGGAAAATGACTCAAAAATATTGTATATCAATGCTTAGCGCACTTGTCCATTCATGTCTGCCATTATCATTTCTATATATCAATTCTTACAGCCCATGTTGCCACATTAACTTATAAACCTAAAATTCTTATATCCGCTGGTGATGTTGAGTGTACCCACCACTTCTGAAAATCATCACACATTTTATACAGACTTCCAGCCCAATAAATTGTATGGTCCATGATAAGTTTTAGAGGCCTAATTTATGGTGAAATATTACCTTGTGTAAAATAGAGGATTTGATCCATTAATAAATGTCTCTATTATTAATATTTTTTGCATCAAGATTTTAACTTGTAGTCCAATGTGTTCTTGGTGCTTATTACTATATAATCAAGACCCGCCAAAGGATCCTTTGCTCAGGTTAATGGGTAGTCTTTCTTTGACTTAGTTGGTATTTCAGAGTATTCACCCTATTGATTCATTGCAAAGTAGTGACACTTTTTTACTATGGCATTTATATTATGTGTCTGTATCATACTTTTTTTTTTTTTTTATTCGCTTATTGCATGTGTCATTGTCTTTCAACTGCTTTTTACTTCCTCTTGAATGTATCGGTTACTGTGAATAATGTAGAATTCAGCATAAGTACAAGAACACAGGCAATTTTAGGTGGCTCAATTATGCTACTAATAATATTACTAAAGAGTATAAACTAAGAATAGAGATTGATCATTACACAAATGAAACAAATAGTTTTATAGGTGTCGGCTAGACAAGTAGCATGTAGTAGTTTTGAAATCAATCTGATTGCAAAAGAACTGAGAAAATAATTGGTGCTACATGTCACCTGTGTAACTTACATCAGTGGTTCTCAACCTCAGTCCTCAAGTACTCCCAACAGACCATGTTTGCAGGTTTTCCTTTATCTTGCACAGATATTTTGGACAGCTATTTTATCTAAGAGAAATTCTCAAAACATGGCCTGTTGGGGCTACTAGAGGATTGAGAACCACTGCCTTACACCATAGAGAGCCATTTGCTTTATCTGTGTATTAATCAGTGATTAACATCTTAACACCGGCACCTATTCGCCCTTTAAGAGGTTTATGATGCCTGGAGGCGGGACAGGGCTTAGGAGCGCGTGACTCCATGATTGGCTGTCACGTGATCTGAAAACTCCAGATCGCAAGCATCGATCTGAGCTTTCGGTTAGACAACGGTAATTGTGTTAAGAGCAGCACAGCTGTATAGACAGCAATTCATGCAAATATGCGGCCCCTCTGCGCCTAGGGCCAGGTGCAGAGAGGCCGCAAATTTGCATGCAGCCGGCGCCAAGGGGTTAATCTATACAATTAAGAGATTTTAGTAGCATATTTGAGGTACTCAAAATGACATCCAATCAGTACAAGCCATCAACTGAAACACCTTTAATAATTTTAAAGCCAACAATGTACTTCTGATTGGATAATATAGCTTTCTGTTGTTTGCACTTTGCTGTTTATCCTGTTAAAGGTAAATTCCAGTCAAACAGTTTTGCATTTTGCTCTGTGCATTCTATTGTGTTGCGGTAATCGAGAAGGAACTAATTTTCATCTAGGCATGCCTCTAATGTACCTAACTATCCTGCTAATTAATTTACTGCCAGTATCCTTTTCTTCTCTAAGGACCTGGTTTACGCCAGATATGTTTTTGACCATTTTGTAGCACTGAAAATAATTCATGGATGCTTTAATGCATGCATTCCAGGCCTGTGTGTTCACTGGTTCCAGCAAAACCCTCTCTTGGATTTCACTGCAGCCTTTACCTACACAAGTTGAAGTGTAGCTGATTGTTAGAACAACACAAAATAAGATTAACAACAAGCTGCAGCTTAGATCACAAGCAGATTCACAACATAAAGTATAGGCAGCACAATGACTTAATAGTTAGCACTGATTAGCCTTGTAGCATTCGGATCCTCAGTTCAAATCCCACCCTAAACATATCTGCATGATGCTTGCATTTTTTACCTGTGCTAATGTGGGTTTCCTCCCACACTACAAGGACATGCTGGTAGGTCAACTGGTTCCTGTCTAAGTTGGCCCATGACGTAGTATGTATGCATGTGAGATAGGGACTTTAGACTTTAACCACTTGCCGCCCGCCCTATTACCAAATGACGGCGGCAAAGTGGTTTGATATTGCTGACCAGACGTCATATGACGTGATCAGGAATATCGAGCCGCTGCGCGCCCCCGGGGGTGCGCATCGCGGCGATCGTTGTTGCGAGGTGTCAGTCTGACACCCTGCAACACCCTTCTAGGTAAAGAGTCTCCGACAGAGACTCTTTACCACGTGATCAGCCATGTCCAATCATGGCTGATCACGATGTAAATAGAAAGAGCCGGTGATCGGCTTTTCCTCGCTCACATCTGACAGACGCGAGTAGAGGAGAGCCGATCGGCTGCTCTCCTGACAGGGGGGTCTGTTCTGATTGCTTATCAGCACAGCCCCCCCCTTGTATCCTACCCAGGACCACCAGGGAAGTCATCCACACTGGACCACCAGGTATGCCCCTAGACTAACAGGGAAATGCCACTGTGTGCCCAGGTAACTGCCAATCTGTGCCCAGGCAACTGCCAATCTGTGCCCAGGCAGCTGCCAATCAGTGCCCACTTCAATGCCTACCACTGCCAGTGCCACCAGGGATTCCCATCAGTGCCTCATATCAGTGACGCGTATCAGTGCCCATCAGTGCCATGTATCAGTGCCCATCAGTGCCCAGCAGTGCCGCCTATCAGTGCCCATCAGTGCCCAGCAGTGCCGCCTATCAGCGCCACCCTATCAGTGCCCAGCAGTGCCGCCTTTCATTGCCCATCGGTATCGTATATCAGTGCCCATCAGTGCCAACCAGTGCCACCCAGTGCCACCTATCAGTGCCCATCAGTGCCGCCTATCAATGCCCATCAGTGCTGCATATGAGTGCCGCCTACCAGTGCCCATCAGTGCCGCATATCAGTGCCCGTCAGTGCCCGCTCATTGGTGCCACCTCATCGCCCGCTGTATCAGTGCCGCCTTATCAGTGCCCATCAGTGAAAGAGAAAACTTACTTATTTACGTTTTTTAACAGAAACAAAAGCAAAACTTTTATTTTTTTCTAAATTTTCGGTCTTTTTTTATTTGTTTAGCAAAAAATAAAAACCCGCAGAGGTGATCAAATACCACCAAAAGAAAGGTCTATTTGTGGGAACAAAATGATAAAAATTCAGTTTGGGTACAGTGTTGTATGATCGCGCAATTGTCATTCAAACTGTGACAGCGCTGAAAGCTGAAAATTGGTCTGGGCAGGAGGGTGTCTAAGTGCCCTGTATTGAAGTGGTTAAGCTCCAAGAGTGACTGATAAGAATGTATAATAGGTAAATTGTCATTGTTATTCTATAGTTTCCTGCAATAAATATAAGGGTATTTTGGTGGCAACCCAATGCATATATACTGTAAAAAAACAATAAAATAAAAAAACTTGTGGTATGACATATTTCCATGCACACATGTGATAACTCTGCATTGAGGCGTACTGCATTGTCAGTAATAATAGTTCAGGTGTGTTTTTTAGTGTGAAACACATTTGACAGTCCACTTGCATTAACACTCACATACATGTTAATGGGTCCTAAAGGTAAACCAAGCAGTCTCTGACTTTAGAATGTTTAGTAATGTTTCCTGAATACCATTGACAGTTTAACAACTAATTTGATTTGTTGCATTAAATTAAAATGCAACCCCAGCCAAAAACTTTTTTTGGGGCTTTGGATAGAGTTGGAAAGGGTAGAACCTCTCTAAGGTTTCTGTTGCTGTTTGTGCCTTCAGTGGAGCAGTCTTACCTCACTTACAGTTTTAGTGGCCAAAGCCACTTGAACAGGAAAAGGAAGAAGTGCTATCCAACAGAAACGCAAACAGCAATAAGCACCAAAAATAAAGCAGCTTAGTGAGTTAGCATGCCTTTAAATAGTAACAACCAATGTTGTTTTCTTTAAAGTTTAGGCATACATAAAAAGCTTGGTTGAAGGAAAAGAATTGCCCTGGGTTGTCTTATGAATATTTACTGAGAGTTTTGTAAAAAAAAAAAAAAAAAAATAGATAAATAAAAATTATTTTTAGCCTTCCTGCATTGCTTCTGCTGGAAATGGTGCAGCCCATGTCTTCCTGTTGAAGATTATTAGTAGGGTGGTCTACATTCTGGTCATCATTCTCTATGGGCCAGCTCATGGTCCACTGGTCTGTAACAGGAAAATGCTTTTTCTTCTGCCTGTGCAGTTGGATGTATATGAACCAAACTGAACACTATGCTTAGAAGTTTTTGAACACTATTTAAAAGCTGGTTATTTTGCTGTCCTGTAATATCACCTTAACCAGAAAATCGCCCAAAGTCTGTTTTTTGCCCTTGAAAAAAATTGAATATGTATGGAAGAACCTAAGAGCTTGTTGAAAGGGGATTTTAGATAGCAGGCATGATATTTTATTCTATGCATACATTTGCTGTCCCCTCAAAATAACTCAACACACAGCCATTAATGTCTAAACCGCTGTTAACAAAAGTGAGTACACCCTTAAGTGAAAATGTCCAAATTGGCCCCAATTAGCCATTTTCCCTCCTTGGTGTTATGTGACTCGTTAGTGTTACAAAGTCTCAGGTGTGAATGGGGAGCAGGTGTGTTAAATTTGGTGTTATCGCTCTCATTCTCTCATATTGGTCACTGGAAGTTCAACATGGCACTTCATGGAAAAGAACTCTCTGAGGATCTGGAAAAAAAGAATTGTTGCTCTACATAAAGATAGCCTAGGCTATAAGAAGATTGCCAAGACCCTGAAACTGAGCTGCAGCATGGTGGCCAACATCATACAGCTGTTTAACAGTATGGGTTCCACTCAGAACAGGACCCGCCATGGTCAACCAAAGAGATTGAGTGCACATGCTCAGCGTCATATCCAGAGTTTGTCTTTGGGAAATAGATGTATGAGTGCTTCCAGCATTGCTGCAGAGGTGAACGGGTCAACCTGTCAGTGCTCAGACCATACGTTGCACACTGCATCAAATTGGTCTGTATGGCTGTCGTCCCAGAAGGAAGCCTCTTCTAAAGATTATGCACAAGAAAGCCTGCAAAAAGTTTGCTGAAGACAAACAGACTAAGGACATTATTACTGGAACTATGTCCTGTGGTTTGATGAGACCAAGATAAACTTATTTGGTTCAGATGGTGTCAAGCGTGTGTGGCGGCAACCAGGTGAGAAGTACAAAGACAAGTGTGTCTTGTCTACAGTCAAGCATGGTGGTGGGAGTGCCATGGTCTGGGGCTGTATGAGTGTTGCTGGTGCTGGGCAGCTACAGTTTCTTGAGGGAACCATGAATGCCAACATGTACTGTGACATACACCCTGTTCCAAATTATTATGCCAATTATATTTTTCTCATTTACCTAAATAATTGATGTAAATAACAGTCAGCATAATTCTCATGTTATCAACTATTAAGAGTACAATTTAAATTTTATTGAACAAACCTCCTAATGATAACAGTTTTTTTTTTCAAAATAAAAAACTTACAATGCACTGTTTCAAATTATTACACACAGTAAGTTTCAAAACACTTTATAGGTTGTAAAGAACTGAAAATTGTAATTTGCTGTGTTTGCAGCATATTTACTGAAATCAAAAGCTATTTCAATCAAACTTTGAACAACATTTTAACTTTTTAAACATTTTAACAGGTCACGTTACATTTTAACATAGGACCCCTTATTTGATAGCAGCTTCACAAGTCTTGCATCCATTGGACTTGTGAGTTTTTGGACAGTTTCTGCTAGAATGTGTTTGCAAGATGCCAGAATAGCCTCCCAGAGCTGCTGTTTGGATGTAAACTGTCTCCCACCCTCATAGATCTTTTGCTTGAGGATGCTCCAAAGGTTCTCAATAGGATTGAGGTCAGGGGAGGATGGAGGCCACACCATGACTTTCTCTCCTTTTATCCCCATAGCAGCCATTGATGCAGAGGTAATCTTTGCAGCATGAGATGGTGCATAGTCATGCATGAAGATGATTGTATTACAGAAAGCATAGTTCTTTCTTCTGTACCAGGGAAGGAAGTGGTCAGTCAGGAACTCCACATACTTTGCAGAGGTCATCTTTACACCTTCTGGTACCCTAAAGGGGCCGACCAGCTCTCTTCCCATGATTCCGTCCCAAAACATGACTCTGCCGCCACCTTGCTGACGTCTCAACCTTGTTGGAACAGGGTGGCCGTCCACCAACCATCCACTGCTCCATCCATCTGGACCATCCAGGCTTGCATGGCACTCATCAGTGAACAGGACTGTTTGAAAATGAGTCTTCATGTATTTTTCTGCCCAATGCAGCCGTTTCTGCTTGTGAGTGCTGGCCGAATGGAAGGTTTACACCTTGATGTCCGTCGGACTCCAAAGGCACCAGCAGCTTCAAATATCTGTTTGCTGCTATGTAATGGTGTTTTAGCAGCTGCTCTCTTGATCCGATGCATGGATCTGGCAGAAATCTTCCTCAATGTGCCTTTATCTGCATGAAACCCGTCTGTGCTCTGAATCAGCCACAAATCTCTTAATAGTGCGATGATCATGCTTACATTTTGTGAAATATCTAATGTTTTCATACCTCGTCCAAGGCATTGAACTATTTCACTCTTTTTGGCAGCAGAGAGATCCTTTTATTTCCCCATATTGCTTGAAAATGGTGCTCTGCTTAATAATATGGAACACCCTCCTTTAGTAGTTTTTCCTTTAATTGGGCTCACCTGGCAATCTAATTATCAGAGGTGTCCGAGATTGTTTTCAGTGATCAAAAGAGCCCTAAGACACAATGCCATCCATGAGTTAAACTGAAAAACAAAATATTTAATCTTTGTGACACTGAAATAGAATTTGCATAATAATTTGGAACAGGGTGCACTGAAGCAAAGCATGATCGTCTCCCTTCAGAGACTGGGCTGCAGGGCAGTATTCCAACATGATAACGACCTCAAACACACCTCCAAGATGACCATTGCCTTGCTAAAGAAGCTGAGGGTAAAGGTGATGGACTGGCCAAGCAGGTCTCCAGAACTAAACCCTATTGAGCATCTGTGGGGCATCCTCAAATGGAAGGTGTAAGAGCGCAAGGTCTCTAACATCCACCAGCTCTGTGATGTCGTCATGGAAGAGTGGAAGAGGACTCCAGTGGCAACCTGTGAAGCTCTGGGGAACCCCATGCCCAAGAGGGTTAAGGCAGTTCTGGAAAATAATGGTGGCCACACAAAATATTGATGCTTTGGGCCCAATTTGGACATTTTCACTTAGGGGTGTACTCACTTTTGTTGCCAGCGGTTTAGACATTAATGGCTGTGTGTTGAGTTACTTTGAGGGGACAGCAAGTTTACACTGTTCTACAAGCTGTACACTTATTACTTTACATTGTTGCAAAGTGTCATTTCTTCAGTGTTGTCACATGAAAAGAATGAATAAAATATTTACAAAAATGTGAGGGGTGTACTTACTTTAGTGAGATACTGTGTGTGTGTATATATATATATATATATATATATGAAATATATATATATTTTCTTTTTATGACACCTTAAAATAAACTTTGCAATGTTTGTTGGTAATAATGAAATTAAATGTAACCAAATAATAGATGCACTTTAGCAGCTAGATTAGTCTCTGACGTTAAGCACTAATAGCTGACATTAATCAACTGTCTACACTGAACTGTTCAGGGTGTATGAAGTATATTTTTAGAACACCTTTGCAGACCTCACAATAGCCATGGATGGGGCAACTTTGGAAGATTCTAATATTTGGTTGTTCTCCAAGGGCTCCCACACTGTCTTTATACACAGCAGATTTATCATTTAACTGTGAAACATCAGCGGTATTTTTTTTTTATTGTAGTAGGGGGCCTGTAAGGTTTTTGGTCAATTAATTTATTTATAAAGGGACATTTTAATTTTTCTTAAAAAAAATAAATTATTTGAATAAATAAGCATTATAAGGTACAGTATATACGTGCTGTGTTTGCAAAACATGATGGTCTTTTTAATATGAAAGCCTATCACTCTAAACTCTAGACCTTATAAATCACCTTGTTAAAGGAAATCTGCACCAAGACATTGTGTAGGCTGCAATTGTCAACCTCTCCTTAAAATGCTAGCTGCTTTGCTGTCCTGTTGCAATGTTTTCATTTTCAAAAATATACCTAGGACAAGTATTTTTATTAGGAGTGCTGATTTTTCTCTGATTTTATTTTTGTTCTAGCTTGGCAACTCATAAAATTTTGACATCAAATACAGACAGACAATTAGTATTTATTAAAGATGGTCAGTAGTGCCAGTCCCTCTATCTCTTAGTATTGGTTTTCATTATGACTTTTCTGTGCATGCTGACACATGGGAAGGGTGTATTCTTCTTTTGAATCAACCATATCACTTTTTAGTACAAAAGCTGCTATTTCACACTTCAGCTAAAGGGCTTGTCCTGAGCTCCTGTTGCTGGCAAGCGGTGATTTGACATTTTTATATGCGATAATTAAAGTACAACTAAAGAATCTTGTATGATAGTATTTTTTTTAATGAGATGGCCACTGTGAAGGGTCAATCCACCTAAAGTGATGGTTTAGAAATGCATAGCGCCTGGTTAGCCTTTGGCTTTCTTACTTACTCCAACAGAAAAACCACCCTGTATCCCAGAGTGAGCCGAATTCTCCTTTATTTGTATCTATTTTCCCTTCCAGGCAATGAAGCCTACAGTGGGAGGGTTGTTGAATGCCTGTATGAGAAGCCTGAGATTATGAAGGTGGCCGGTTGGACAATTGCTGTCCAAGCACCCCTAGAAGCAAAGACAGGACCTTCAAGGGTGATGAGAGGGCACAAGTGCCTAGAAACTGGTGACTGGAACTTGGGAATTTGGTATCATATGTGGAGGAGAACAGCTGGTAAATAATACACAGAGGATGCACCAAGTTCAGATGCAGATGGAATTTGGTCACAGGCATCAGGATCAGTAACAGATGAGCAGTGACCAAATCATAAGCAGAATCAAGGTTGGGAACAAAGCATACAGAATACATCAAAAGCACCAAACCAAAAGATAAAGCGCTTTATCCAAGGCACTTTAATAGTTCTGTAGCAACACCACATAAAGCAGCCAATGTGTTTCGTGGGCCAAAAGCTCCCTCTTCAGCATGGCTTAAAGCAAATTTCCACTTTTGCAGCCAAATTGAGATAACTCCCTGCCTTTAAGCGCACATGAACTTTAATGGCATCCCAGTCTTAGCACGTAGGGTTCAATATTGAGTTGGCCCACCCTTTGTAGCTATAACAGATTCAACTCTTCTGGGAAGGCTATCCACAAGGTTTAGGAGTGTGTCTATGGAAATGTTTGACCATTCTTCCAGAAGCACATTTGTGAGGTCAGTCACTGATGTGGACGAGAAGGCCTGGCTCACAGGCCTTTTCCAAAGGTGTTCTATCGGGTTGAGGTCAGGACTCTGTGCAGGCCAGTCAAGTTCCTCCACTCCAAACTCACTCATCCCTGTCTATAGACCCTGGTTTGTGCACTGGTCCAAATCATTTGGTGGAGGGGGGATTATGATGTGGGGTTGTTTTTCAGGGGTTGGGCTTGGCCCCATAGTTCCATTGAAGGGAACTCTTAAGGTGTCAGCATACCAAGACATTTTGGACAATTTCATGCTCCAAACTTTGTGGGAACAGTTTGGGGACAGCCCCTTTCTGTCCCAACATGACTGTGCACCGGTGCACAAAGCAAGGTCCATAAGATGTGGATGAGTGAGTTTGGGGTGGAGGAACTTGACCTAAGCTCAATCCGACAGAACACCTGTGGGATGAATTACAGCGAAGACTATGAGCCAGGCCTTCTTGTCCAACATCAGTGCCTGACCTCACAAATGCGCTTCTGGAAGAATGGTCACACGTTCCCATAGACACACTCCTAAACCTCGTGGACAGCCTTTCCAGAAGAGTTGAAGCTGTTATAGCTGCAAAGTGTGGGCCAACTCAATATTGAACCCTACAGACTAATGCCCCATACACACGATCGGACTTTCCGATGGGGAATGTTCGATGAGAGCTTGTTGTCGGAAGGTCCGATCATGCGTACGCGGCATTAGACTGGGATGCCATTAAAGTGTGTGTAAAGGCAGGCATCCTAATACAATGATATTATGACAATATAGTATTTTTTATATTTGTTACATGTCCTCACTCACATAAGGTAACTTAACAAAAAAAAATGCATATGTAAATTTGGTAAAGGAGGTAAGTAGCAACTATTGATAGACAACAGAAATCAAAAGGCAGGTTAGATAGAAGTCAGGTCAGGAACTAGTTCAGGGTCGGGGATCATGGGTCACAGGGATTCAGCTAACAAGGCTATTCAGCAGAGTAAGACCCCTTTCACACCAAGGCGCTTCAAAAACGCCCTAAAAACGCCATAGCGCTATTACCGCGTTTTTACAGCGTTTTAGGGGCGTCAGCGGTAAAATTAACGCACCGCTGCAGGCGTTTTAACAGCGTTTTTACAGCGTTATTGAAGCATGGGCGTCAAAGAACAACTCCACCTCCCTACATCACTTCCTTTGTACTTCCTGGTATCTCGTTGAGGTGAAAGAGGGTAAATAAAGAAGATGGAGTCCATGGAGCTGTTTTTGTGATTTGTGCTACTCTATTGGGAGCATATCCACCAACAGAGGCAGCACCGTCGCTATTGGGTTCATCCCATCCTCCAAGCGCACACCTCAATTGGACAATTTGCATTGCTATACGAGGACTTGAGAGTGCACCCAGACAAGTTCAAAAATTATTCTCGGATGAGCATTGCAAAGTAAGTATCTATATCCTAATCCCACTCCCACATTCCTAACCCCGCTCCCATTAGTCCTAAATCCCTAACCCTAATCCCAACCCTAATCCCGCTCCCACTAGTCCCAAATCCCTAACCCTAATCCCACTTCCACTAGTACCAAAACCAGAACCCTAATCCCACTCCCACTAGTCCCAAATCCCTAACCCTAATCCTGCTCCCACTAGTCCCAAATCCCTAACCCTAATCCTGCTCCCACTTCCACTAGTCCCATAACCAGAACCCTAATCCCGCTCCCACTAGTCCCAAATCCCTTTGATGGTCTGTTTAATCATTCTGACCTTCCCACAATTTCAGTCCTGTTGTTGTAGATGCTCTCATTTCTGCTTGCATGTTTACCTTTTTGTGAGATCATGTGACTTTTCTACAGCTCAGGGCAGATTATAGGCGTTTTTAAAACATTTTCAATTCATTTCAATGGAAAGGGGCGTTTTTGAAGCGCTTTTTTCAACGCCCAAAAGCTGCTCCAAAGATGCTGCTTGCAGGACTTTTCTCAACGCCCCGCCAGCGCAACACCTCAGTGTGAAAGGGTCCATTGAGATGCATGGGGAGCGTTTTATGAGCGTTATTTTTAGCGCTAAAACGCTGCGAAAACGCCTTGGTGTGAAAGGGGTCTTAATGTATGGCTCAGCCTGCTTGGCCTTAATATCCGTGGTGTAAATGCATGCATGTTCCAGCACATGCTAGGTAGGGTTCTAAGTACATAACCATATGCACGCTTTTGCACAAATCCAATGGCTAGAATGATGTTCCTGACTAGGGTTTCATCAACAGAGGTAGCGCTGTCAATTCAGAAAGCAGTTGGCAGAGCTTGGTGTGGCAGGTGCTGACTGCCAAACTACAGTACATGCATGTGAAATAGCAGTAACAATGCTAACAGCTATGCCACCTGCAACATTTTTTTTTCAACCCACTGTAGAGCAAGCAGGCATGACTTACATAAGGGTGGCAACTAGGGATGAGCTTCGTGTTCGAGTCGAACCCATGTTCGACTCGAACATCGGCTGTTCGACCGTCCGTCGAATTGCGAACGTTATGGGCCGTTCGCGCCAAATTCGTGTGGCGCGTCACGGCCCATAATTCACTGCGGCATCGCAGTGCATTGCTGGCTGATGATTGGCCAAGCATGTACTATGACCCGCATGCTTGGCCAATCACAGCGCCGTCAGTAGAGAGAGCTGTAATTGGCCAAAGCCAGGGTGGCTTTGGCCAATTATGGCTCAGGGGATTTAGTACACGCCCCACACTATATAAGGCCGCCTGCACGGCGGCCCTGTGTAGTGTGTTCCGGTGTGCTGATAGAGAGAGAGACAGACAGTGTCATTTGATTTGAGAGCTAGATTAGGCTAGATCTGTTCCTGCTCTTTACATTTAGTGCAGTGCGTCCTGCTCACAGTGTTCAGCTAGATCTGTTCCTGCTCTTTACATTTAGTGCAGTGCGTCCTGCTCACAGTGTTCAGCTAGATCCGTTCCTGCTATTTACATTTAGTGCAGTGCGTCCTGCTCACAGTGTTCAGCTAGATCCGTTCCTGCTATTTACATTTAGTGCAGTCAGTGCGTCCTGCTCACAGTGTTCAGCTAGATCCGTTCCTGCTATTTACATTTAGTGCAGTGCGTCCTGCTCACAGTGTTCAGCTAGATCTGTTCCTGCTATTTACATTTAGTGCAGTGCGTCCTGCTCACAGTGTTCAGCTAGATCCGTTCCTGCTATTTACATTTAGTGCAGTCAGTGCGTCCTGCTCACAGTGTTCAGCTAGATCCGTTCCTGCTATTTACATTTAGTGCAGTGCGTCCTGCTCACAGTGTTCAGCTAGATCCGTTCCTGCTATTTACATTTAGTGCAGTGCGTCCTGCTCACAGTGTTCAGCTAGATCCGTTCCTGCTATTTACATTTAGTGCAGTGCGTCCTGCTCACAGTGTTCAGCTAGATCCGTTCCTGCTATTTACATTTAGTGCAGTGCGTCCTGCTCACAGTGTTCAGCTAGATCCATTCCTGCTATTTACATTTAGTGCAGTCAGTGCGTCCTGCTCACAGTGTTCAGCTAGATCCGTTCCTGCTATTTACATTTAGTGCAGTGCGTCCTGCTCACAGTGTTCAGCTAGATCCGTTCCTGCTATTTACATTTAGTGCAGTGCGTCCTGCTCACAGTGTTCAGCTAGATCCGTTCCTGCTATTTACATTTAGTGCAGTGCGTCCTGCTCACAGTGTTCAGCTAGATCCGTTCCTGCTATTTACATTTAGTGCAGTCAGTGCGTCCTGCTCACAGTGTTCAGCTAGATCCGTTCCTGCTATTTACATTTAGTGCAGTGCGTCCTGCTCACAGTGTTCAGCTAGATCCGTTCCTGCTATTTACATTTAGTGCAGTGCGTCCTGCTCACAGTGTTCAGCTAGATCCGTTCCTGCTATTTACATTTAGTGCAGTGCGTCCTGCTCACAGTGTTCAGCTAGATCCGTTCCTGCTATTTACATTTAGTGCAGTGCGTCCTGCTCACAGTGTTCAGCTAGATCCGTTCCTGCTATTTACATTTAGTGCAGTCAGTGCGTCCTGCTCACAGTGTTCAGCTAGATCCGTTCCTGCTATTCACATTTAGTGCAGTGCGTCCTGCTCACAGTGTTCAGCTAGATCTGTTCCTGCTATTTACATTTAGTGCAGTGCGTCCTGCTCACAGTGTTCAGCTAGATCCGTTCCTGCTATTTACATTTAGTGCAGTCAGTGCGTCCTGCTCACAGTGTTCAGCTAGATCCGTTCCTGCTATTTACATTTAGTGCAGTGCGTCCTGCTCACAGTGTTCAGCTAGATCCGTTCCTGCTATTTACATTTAGTGCAGTGCGTCCTGCTCACAGTGTTCAGCTAGATCCGTTCCTGCTATTTACATTTAGTGCAGTGCGTCCTGCTCACAGTGTTCAGCTAGATCCGTTCCTGTTATCTTCCTACTGACAGGCAGGCTTGTCTGGTTACAGTATATAAAGCTACCTGAAGAAAATTACAGGTGTTCTATCCCAGCTTAGTGCAGCTACAGGCCATTAGTATGTCTGGAAGGCCAAGAAGGAGAGGCAGACAGTCACAAGCCAATAAGAGAGGGCAAGCAGGCTCTGTGTCTAGTGCTGGTCGTGGAGACGGTGCATCCTCATCAGCACGTGGCCATGGGACACGCTTGGCCTTTTTTTCGGCAGCTGGCCGTGTTGAGCCGCAACATGCAGAAAACTTGGTCGAGTGGATGACCAAGCCGTCCTCATCCTCCTCATCCTCTCTCACCCACGCCCAGGGTGCTTTGTCTGGCAAAGCAGCGGCCTCTTCCCTCAGCTCAATGTCATCAGTGACTCCTTCCCTAGCTCCACCATGTCCTCATGAGGATTCCCTCGAACTGTTTGACCACAGTGTTGGGTACATGCTCCAGGAGGATGCCCAGCGTTTGGAAGGCTCTGATGATGATACTGAGCTCGATGAAGGCAGTAACATGAGCACGGACAGAGGGGGTGCCCAAGAAGGACAGCAATCTGGCAGTCATGCTCCCCCTGCTGCAGCATACTGCCAGGTTTGCTCCAGTGATGAGGAGGGAGGGGATGATGAGGTCACTGACTCAACGTGGGTGCCTGATAGGAGAGAGGAGGAGGAGGAGGAGGAGGAGGCGGCACATCACCAACGAGGCAGGATGCCCTCCAGGGGCCAGCCTAAGGGCAGCACATTGACTGCATCACACCCCAAAGCTCCACATGTGCAGGGCGCTGCAGTCTCTGCGCGTTATTCAAAAAGTTCTTTGGTGTGGGCCTTTTTTGAGACGAGTGCATCAGATCGCACCGCTGCTATTTGCAACATATGTCTCAAGCGTATCTCGCGTGGCCAAAACATCTCCCGCTTGGGTACCACATGCTTGACCAGACATATGTTGACCTGCCATGCAGTTCGTTGGCAAGCATATCTAAAAGACCCACACCAAAGAACAAAGAGGATCTCTCCTTGCTCCTCATCAGCTGAGATTTCCAACCCCACTAGACCTTCAGTCCTCTCTGAGACCTGCAGTGAGAGGAATGAAGGTGTAGAATTAGGTGTGTCACAGCCAAGTACTTGTGGGCAATCTGCTTTTGGTACACCGACGCCAGATTGTACCAGGCAAATTTCCCTGCCCCAGCTGCTGCACCGCCGAAAGAAGTTTGCTCCCAGCCATCCACATGCCCAGCGGTTGAATGCTAGCTTGGCAAAATTGCTAGCACTTCAACTGCTGCCTTTTCAGTTGGTAGACTCTGCCCCCTTCCGTGAGTTTGTGGAATGTGCGGTTCCTCAGTGGCAGGTACCCAAACGCCACTTTTTCTCACGGAAGGCGATTCCAGCTCTCTACCGGCATGTGGAAGGCAATGTCCATGCCTCGCTGGACAGGGCGGTCAGCGGTAAGGTGCATATTACCGCTGACTCATGGTCCAGCAGGCATGGACAGGGACGTTACTTAAGTTTCACGGCGCATTGGGTGACTCTGCTGGCAGCTGGGAAGGATGCAGGACAAGGTGCAGTAGTGTTGGAGGTTGTTCCGCCACCACGCCTCCAAAATGCTGATTGTGACACACCTCTCTCCTCCACCCCCTCCTCTTCTTCTTCCTCCATGGCCTCTTCCTCGGAACCAGCGGTGCTCCGTAGGCGTTCAAGGGGCTACGCAAGTACGCAGGCCAAAAGATGCCATGCAGTGCTTGAGCTGGTGTGCTTGGGGGACAGGAGCCACACTGGGGCAGAGGTTCTGTCAGCTCTGCAGGGGCAGGTTCAGAGGTGGTTGACGCCACGCCAACTTAAGGCAGGAATGGTGGTTTGCGACAATGGCACCAACCTCCTCTCTGCCCTCCGACAGGGACAACTGACCCATGTGCCCTGTTTGGCTCACGTCCTTAACTTGGTGGTGCAGCGGTTCTTGGGCAGGTACCCGGGCTTACAGGATGTCCTGAGGCAGGCCAGGAAAGTCTGTGTGCATTTCCGCCGGTCATATAATGCCAGTGCTCGGCTGACGGACCTCCAAAAGGAGTTTAACCTGCCCAAGAACCGCCTAATCTGTGACATGCCCACCAGGTGGAACTCGACATTGGCCATGCTGCAGCGGCTGCACACGCAGCAGAGGGCCATAAATGAGTACCTGTGCGACTATGGCACCAGGACAGGGTCAGGGGACCTTGGTTTTTTTTCCCCACGCCAGTGGGCCATGATCAGGGATGCATGCACTGTCCTGTCACCATTCGAGGAGGCCACGAGGATGGTGAGCACTGACAGTGCATGCATCAGTGACACTGTCCCCCTTGTCCACCTGTTGGAGCACACGCTGCGTGGAATAATGGACAGGGCACTTGAGGCAGAACAGAGGCAGGAAGAGGAGGACTTCCTTAGCTCTCAAGGCCCCCTTTATCCAGACAGTGTTCCTGCGTGCCCGCCGATCACACAGGAAGAGGACGAGGAGGAGGAGGAGGAGGAAGATTGTGTCAGTATGGAGGTGGAGCCTGGCACTCAGCATCAGCAGTCTTTAAGGGATCAGTCCCAAGGAACACATGGACTTGTACGTGGCTGGGAGGAGGTGGCTGCGGACGTTGTTGTCCTTAGTGACCCAGAGGACTCCGGACCGAATGCCTCAGCAAACCTACGCTGCATGGCCTCCCTGATCCTGCAAAGCCTGCGTAAGGATCCTCGTATTCGTGGTATCAAGGAGAAGGACCAATACTGGCTGGCAACCCTCCTTGATCCACGTTACAAGGGTAAGGTTGCGGACCTTATCTTGCCATCGCAGAGGGAGCAGAGGATGAAACATCTTCGGGAGGCCTTGCAGAAAGGTCTGTGCAACGCGTTCCCAGAGACTGGGAGGTTACAAACTCCTGTTTCTGGACAACGTGTTGCTGAGGCTTCGGTCAGTCAAAGAAGGAGCGGTGGAGAAGGTGGCCGTCTGACCGATGCGTTCAGACAATTTTTTGGTCCGCAGCCCCAAGGTATGATCGGTTCCAGCAACCATCGCCAGCGTCTGTTTTACATGGTGCAGGAATACCTAGGGGCAAGATCTGACTTGGACACCTTTCCCACCGAAAATCCTCTGGGTTACTGGGTCTTGAGGATGGATCACTGGCCAGAGCTTGCACAGTATGCAATTGAGCTACTGGCCTGTCCTGCATCCAGCGTTCTTTCGGAACGCACATTCAGTGCTGCTGGAGGCGTGGTAACCGATCACAGGGTGCGTCTGTCCACTGACTCGGTCGATCGGCTGACCTTCATAAAAATGAATCAGTCTTGGATCACCACCAGCTACCAAGCACCTGATGCTGATGTAACTGAATAATTTTTTTCAGATCCCTTCAAAGACTGCCTATGCTGATGCTGAGTGACTATCCCTGAGTAATTATCCTCTTCCTCCTCAATCATCACGCTGATAGCTTGTAAGAACATTTTTGGTTCTGGGCGCCACCACCAGTGCCTAAGGCCCAATTTTTCTGCCCCTGTCTAACAGGGGCGTGTAATTACAATTTTTGATGTAATACTTTGCAGCAGGGCTCGTTCCTGCATTCCAACTAGAGTGTCTGTGAGGGGTTGCAGTGTTGTGGCACCAGCACCAGTGCCTAAGGCCCAATTTTTCTGCCCCTGTCTAACAGGGGCGTGTAATTACAATTTTTGATGCAATACTTTGCAGCAGGGCTCGTTCCTGCGTTCCAACTAGAGTGTCTGTGAGGGGTTGCAGTGTTGTGGCACCAGCACCAGTGCCTAAGGCCCAATTTTTCTGCCCCTGTCTAACAGGGGCGTGTAATTACAATTTTTGATGCAATACTTTGCAGCAGGGTTCGTTCCTGCGTTCCAACTAGAGTGTCTGTGAGGGGTTGCAGTGTTGTGGCACCAGCACCAGTGCCTAAGGCCCAATTTTTCTGCCCCTGTCTAACAGGGGCGTGTAATTACAATTTTTGATGCAATACTTTGCAGCAGGGCTCGTTCCTGCGTTCCAACTAGAGTGTCTGTGAGGGGTTGCAGTGTTGTGGCACCAGCACCAGTGCCTAAGGCCCAATTTTTCTGCCCCTGTCTAACAGGGGCGTGTAATTACAATTTTTGATGCAATACTTTGCAGCAGGGCTCGTTCCTGCGTTCCAACTAGAGTGTCTGTGAGGGGTTGCAGTGTTGTGGCACCAGCACCAGTGCCTAAGGCCTAATTTTTCAGCTCCTGTTCAACAGGGGCATGTAATTACAATTCTTGATCTAATATTTCACAGCAGGGCCCTGTGAGGGCTTACAGTGTTTTGGCCACAGCAACACCTAAGGCCCAAATTTCTGCTGAGTATATAGGGCAGGACCCTACTTTCAAACATCTAACTTACAAACGACTCCTACTTGCAAACGGAAGGAGACAACAGGAAGTGAGATGAAATCTACCCCTAGGAAGGGAAATTCTCTCATGTAAGAGTTAATATGGGAAAACAATTTCTCCTTTCCACTGATGCTTTCCAATCCTTGTTCCACAAAAAAACCCAAATTTTCAAAAAACATTTTTCATTGGGACAAAAAAGTGAGGTGAAATCTTCTGAAGAGGAGGAAAGACGCAAAACAAATGTCACAGGGGTGATAACCCTTCCCTATGTTTTCCAAAAAGCTTAGAAAAGATTTTTTGGCTGGAGCTAAACACGTTAAAAATGTTCAAAATTACAAAGAGATTCTACTTAACAACAAACCTACAGTCCCTGTCTTGTTTGCACCGCCTGTATACTGCTGTTCAGAGTATATAGGGACCTTTCCTTATTTTAATTTGGGTGCGGGGTTCCCCTTAATATCCATACAAGACCCAAAGGGCCTGGTAATGGACTGGGGGGTACCCATGCCGTTTGTCTCACTGATTTTCATCCATATTGCCAGGACCCGACATGACATTAAACCCGCAAGCAGTTTTAAATGAGATTTTTTCCTTTAAAAATGACATTTGGTGCAGGGACTGTTCTAAACATGGGAAACACGCGTCACTTTACAGGCATACTATAGACACCCCCCAGGTACGATATTTAAAGGAATATTTCACTTTTTTTTTTTTTACTTTAAGCATCATTAAAATCACTGCTCCCGAAAAAACGGCCGTTTTTAAAAGTTTTTTTTGCATTGATACATGTCCCCTGGGGTAGGACCCGGGTCCCCACACCCTTTTTAGGACAATACCATGCAAATTAGCCTTTAAAATGAGCACTTTTGATTTCGAACGTTCGAGTCCCATAGACGTCAATGGGGTTCTAACGTTCGTGCGAACTTGCGGTCCGTTCGCGGGTTCTGGTGCGAACCGAACCGGGGGGTGTTCGGCTCATCCCTAGTGGCAACACTGCTCTAAATTAAGGAGGTTTTTGTGGCACTTTGCAGAGGGCCTTCAAGAAAACTGTAATGCCACATACACACGATCGCACATCCCAACAACAAAATCCATGTTTTTTTTCCGACGGATGTTGGCTCAAACTTGTCTTGCATACACACGGTCACACAAATCTTGACGGAAATTCCGATCACCAAGAACGCGGTGACGTACAACACGTACGGCGAGCCAAGAAAAAATGAAATTCAATAGCCAGTGCGACTCTTCTGCTTGATTCTGAGCATGCGTGGAACTTTGTGCGTCGGAATTGTGTACACACGATCGGAATTTCCGACAACTAATTTTGTTGTCGGAAAATTTGAGATCCAGATCTCAAATTTTGTTTGTCGGAAATTCCAACGGAAAATGTCTGATGGAGCGAACTCGAAATCGAACATTTCCCGTTGGAAAATCTGACCGTGTGTACGCAGCATAAGTGTGCTTGTACACTTTTTATTAACTTCTGATATATACATTTTTCCTAGTTCAATTTGTTTATTGATTTTTTTAGTTATAAGCAATACATTATTGCATACAGTGTACAATGTTAGAAAGATTGCCATTGTTACATTTAGAAGAACAATGTTTAAATGCAACAGGCAAGAGACATACAATCCGTGTTAACCATAGGATCAAAGGACACACACATTTTTTAATGGGAGGCCATAGTTCTACTTCAAATATGAACCTGAAAAGTAATAAAATTTGAGATATACAGTATATGTGTGAGTATATAGACTATTGATTTATGTTAAAGGGCTAGGCTAGTTTTTTTTTTTTTTTAAGATACTGGAGTGTTTTGACCCCAAACATATTCATATATCTTTTTAAAGCTATGTTAAACTCAACTCAAACTTTTATTATCTTGCAGCTTACCAACTCTTAGATTTGATGGCTATATTAGTTTTCTTTTTTCAGCTTTCTTTCCATTATTTTAACCTAGAGACTTGACCATTAAGCCAGTGTTTTTTTGTTTATTGTTTTTTTTCAAAAAAACAGGATGTCTTTCAGATGTAGTGGTTAGAGGGATAAGACAAACCGTTTACCACTGACAGTGATGCTTACAATTATCAACCTTTATTTGTGTAAAAAGTCTATCCTAAAAGAAAAAAATGCTTGCTGTAACTGCTTATAAAGTGTGAAAATAGAGTTTGCCTTCAATTTGTTAGTGTATCTAAATCTGCTAATACAGTTAACATACTCCCCCCCTCGAAGACTGATAATGCTGCTGTCCAAAGGTACCCCCTGTGCTCCCTTATCCAGAATGGAGGCCCTCTAATACAGGAGGCGTGTTACCAAATCACTAGGTGAAAAAAGAGGCAAACAATCCTAAAAAAAAAAAAGAAAATGTGCCCACAAAAAAAAAAAGTGGATGGGAATGCCTGAAACTCCAGCATAGGGACAGAGCCAGGAATTGTAAAAGGAACATCTTACACCATGGAATCCTTATAGCGGAAGTCCCGCAATTTTTTTTTTAAAAGTCAGCAGCTACAAAAACTCCAGCTGCTGACTTTTAAAACATGGACACTTACCTGTCCGGGGTGCCCACGATGTCGGCACCCGAAGCCGATCTTCGGTAAGGGAATCAGGAAGTGAAGCCTTGCAGCTTCACAGCCTGATTCTCTACTGCGCATGCGCGAGTTGCGCTGCGCAATCCGGATGGTCCCTGCGGTCTCTGGGATCCGTGTGTTTCCCAGCAGACAGCGGGGGGACGGGAAGAGGCGTAGACTCCCGCGGGAGGTATTGGACATCCGTCCCCTGAGGCCTCAGCACACAGACCAGCATAAATGAACACAACATATGCACACAGTAACACAGTGCAACGTTCTTAGAATGTCCCAATAAAATGGCTCCCCCTATGTTGTAATGCCGTAATCAACCCTGCATATAGAGCAGCAGAGCGTAGTAAAAGGAAAGGATGGTGATTGTTCTTTAGATTTCGGATATCTTCAGCTAGCCTGATGTTTAAACTGCAGTGTTTGTAATCCACAAAGACAAAGGAAAAGAAATGACTGTAGAACAGAAGATATGCTGATGACGGCTTAACTGAAGAAATATCACCACTGGTAGATTCCTCCTTAAATGTGTGTGCAATACAGTACTGACCTTACAGCGCAGGGGAGAAAGATAAGGCCCCAAAGTTCAGCTGTATGATGCCTGTGAAGAAGTAGATTCACCTCCGTGGAAGTCTTACCAGCATTCTTGTAGAAAGAACTCCCTCGGCAATACTGTACTTTCTACTGGAATGGGCAGGTGCCCTCTCACCACAATAGACCCCGATGGCTGCGAGGCTCCGCCCTGAATCCCCTCCTGATGAAGATGACGCCGCCACACCGTACTGCAGCTTCCAATGGACTGAAGTGCAGGTGGCTTCCAGTTACTCCAGTTAGGCCGGTCCGCTTGCTAGAATAGCAGGACTGTCCTCCAGGATCCCTCAGAGGCGGGCAATTCGGCCCCCCACTGTATAGGCCGCAATCTCTCTCCTGGTCACACACAGACCTCCTGCTGGCTGGTGTTGAATGGCGTTCAGAGAGGCTGAAAACAGGCTGCGCCTCTCCTTTTATCACTCATCCCAGCAGGCAGTTCTGCAGGCTTTGCATTATCTTTCCTGTAGTCCAGGGCTGATCCAGCTAACAGAGTCACTTCCTCCTCCAGACTACATCTCCCACAATGCTTTGCTGTCTGTTTACTGGTGATTGGCTGTCAGTCTCTTCCAATAGGGAGGCTACAGAGCAAGCAGTTCTGTGTGTCTCTGTGTGTGTGAAAAAAGAGGAAGGGGGTGAAAAAGCCCACGCAGCTGCTAGCAGGCAGCTCTCCCCTCATGGATTCAATCAGCCTGAGGAGGTACTTGCTACATACATATATATATATATTGTAGGGCTGTTACTGATTAAAATTTTCGTGTTCGATTAATCAATTTTTTTTTTATCAACTAATTTTGATTAATTATAACGCACATGCAGATCCTGGATAAATCTATATAAAAATGGGTTTTGTCCAGTATGGCTTAGAATGAGAATAGGATTTATTTGCTCATATTGTCTATCTGAAGGAGAACTTATTTTGAATTTCAATCATTTTCCTGCAGTATTTTTATAATTCATTGAACCTGATGAATAATGCAGTTTTTATGACTGAGTACTCCTCCACTGGTACACTGCTGTTTTAGCTCCCCAGTTCTCAGCAGTCCAGGAAGACCGAACCCCCTGGGTGGTGTGTCAACAGGAAGCGAGGTCGGTGGAGTGCAACACACACAGTGCCTGCGCCTCATCGCCTAACACTTCCTAATGGCTAGATAGCAAATGACGTCAATCACGGAAGGACAAACCTCCGCGATGACACATCGGCCGGAAATGATGTCGGTGGAATGCAACGCCGATGTATGTGACGTCACCGGATCTCCGACGGAACTCCCTGAAGACTCGGAAGCCAGCGGAGAGGTGAGCACCGATCAAAAAAATTAATCGATTAATCGAGGAATTAATAGTTCATTTCCACAGCCCTAATATATTGCTTTAAAGATGCTGCATCTGTTCCCCGCTGGCTCTAAGGTGGAGAATTGAGCAATCAAACACTGCTGTTTGCTCGGTTCTCAGAGCTCCCTGAGCAGAGAGCTGGTGACCGTCAGTCACTGGATCTTTGCTCTGCCCCCCCCCCCTCGTGCTCGCTGAAACTTGGGGCTGTAGGGGGGCAATAGCAGCTGTCTCTGCCTCTCAGCAGGTAGCTGAGAGGCTGAGCCGCGTGCCGGTCCAGGCACGTGGGTGGATTCGGACCATATGGTCACAATATTTCCCGAGCCTGGACCAGCTCTGAGCGATCAAACACAGCTGATACACACTGGAGCTTAGGGCTGTGGAGGGGGCGGCTTGCAGAGAGGCTTAGCCGGGGGCCGGTCCAGGCATGTGGGCGGATTCTGACCATATGGTCACAAGCTTTCCTGAGCCTCGACCGGCCAGGCTTCGGCCCACCATCTGCTGAGAATGGGTCCCAGGAGTGCAAAACAATCTGAACTCCTGTGATCCACAGAAGAAGTACAGCCAAACAAGCTTTGGCTGTACTTCTTCTTTACAAGCGGAAGTTAGAAGCTGATTGGCTACCATGCACAGGTACACCATATTTTGCACTCTCCAGTTTTCGTAAATAAATCCCACAATGCCTTAGCAAACAAAATGCCATCCAGTTAGGGTTTGTATGGACTTTATGAAGCAGTGGAGATGTTCCTGTTGCTTCAAATGGACAAGAAACTATTGCAAGAGCAGTTATTGCACAGTATTTGTTTAGACACAAAACAATGTCTCCGAAAACAAAATTCATCTGCACTAACTCCTATACATGTTTTAGATTTTTTTTTCTTTTTATCCATTATGTAATTTGCACTGAGTAATATGTTAGAGTTTTGCAAGTAGAATTTTTTTTTAATTCCTGTTATTATAATCCTCATCATTACACTATTGCACTATTTATGTGGGAGTTTTAGTGCTAATCATTTAGCATTCTTTTCTTACAGATGACAAAAGTATTTAGAATGTCTTTCAGTCTCTAATTCCAGCATGTACCTGTCAGTATGAGTGGGCTGGAACTACTCCCAGTAGAGAGGCCTCGGCTTCAGCAGAGGTGCCAGTCAGTGACCACTCCTGAGTCAGCAGCATGTCGACGGCTTGAACTGTGCGACAGTCACTCATTCAGCCTCTACCTCCCAGGGGGCAACCGTCCTCCACTTCACTGTGACCCATCTGTCTGCTGCGTTCAACATCTTGAAATGCACCACATTGGTGTGCAAATTCAAATCCCAATTCCTACAAGGAGAACTCACATTCAAGATAATGAGTTGGAGATACAAAGGGTCAATGCACTTTTGATCTACTGAACAAACCTGTAACATCGACTTAGTTGTGCATTCATTTCCATAGTTATGTTTTATATTATCTTCGCATGAGCACTGTAAACTGAGGAATTAGTTTAAGGCTCTCACTAAATTTAAAAAACAGCAGAACAATTTGCAGGTATTTTGGTATTTTAACAGTTAACAGTATTTTACCGTAGCTTTAGCTGAGGCTGTCTAAAAGCCCATCCACATCCTTTTATTTATTAAAAAAAAAAAAAAAAAAAAAAGGAAAAACTTTTTAATGCGTTTTCATCATTTATGCTTTACTGTTTTTTTTTTCTGATGCACTGCATTGTTCTCTATTGTTTCTGAGGATACCTTGCATCAGACGCTAACAACCAGTTCAAGTGTTTGTGTCTTTTATACGCTTTCACATATCCTACCACAATCAAACTGAACATACTTTTTTTTTTATCTATCTATCTATCTATCTATCTATCTATCTATCTATCTATCTATCTATCTATCTATCTATCTATCTATCTATCTATCTATCTATCTATCTATCTATCTATCTATCTATCTATCTATCTATCTATCTATCTGGATATATCTATAGATATATATCTATATATATCTATATATATATATAGATTTATATATCTATCTATATCTCTATCTATCTATCTATCTATCTATCTATCTATCTATCTATCTATCTATCTATCTATCTATCTATCTATCTATCTATACAGTATATATCTATATATACAGTATCTCTCTCTCTCTCTCTCTCTCTCTATATATATATATATATATATATAGAGAGAGAGAGAGAGAGAGATACATTGTCACGATTTTCATGGCATTCTCTTTCAAAGGATGATCCCAGATCTTTTGCTAATTTGTACCTGGAAATTGTGTCCTTGAAACCCTCATTGATCACTATAACAATAAAATCTTTCTTCTATTTTTTTCTTTTTTTTTGTCAGAATGTTACATTCTAACAACATTCTTTAGCTAGAAGAGCCTGCAAGCCAAGGGAATTCATGAAAGATAGAGAACAGGAAATGGTGAAAAATGGATATTTCCCATAGAGACCAATTGGATTTCATAATTGATTTTAACAGAAAATGAAATATAAAATCTGATTGGACTGGTCACTATGGGCAATATCTTTGTTAATTTTTCTCCTTTAAAAAAAGAAGATTCTACTATAATCAAAAACATTCTACCTGAATGCTAAATCAAATTGTAATGTACAGTGGAGTTCTGGACATTTTTTTTTTTAACTAAAACATTTAGCAGACATGAGCTAGCTTCTTCTAAACTTCCCTTCACTTCCTATCTCAGTGATCAGAAGGAACTGAGGACCCCCCCTTATTGTACTGCTAACTGGGAACCCTCACTGTGGTCACCAAGACTAGGTGGTAAGCAGAATTTATCAAGTAGAGAAAAACATTACCACTTGACCTCCAGAAGATTTACCCCCCACCATGACCAGACCATTTTGCAATACGGCACTGAGTTTAACTGACAAATGCACGGTCGTGTGACACTGTACCCAAATAATAAGCTTTCTTTGGTGGTATCTGATCACCTCTGCGCTTTTTATTTTTTTGTACTATAAAAAAAAGAACGATAATTTAAAAAAAAAAAAAAAAGATTTTTTACTGCTAAAAAACATATCCAGAAAAAAATCTAATTTCTTCATACATTTAGTATATGTATTCTGCTTCATATTTTTGATAAAAAAATCCCAATAAGTGTATATTGATTGGTTTGTGCTAAAGTCATAGCGACTACAAACAATGGAATCTTTTTTTTTTTTTTTGGCGGCCGTTGCAATACCCTATGTCACACTGTACCTGCGAAGCACTCCCCCAAATGCAATTCCCTTGGAAAAAAATACTTTAATGAATTTAAAAAAAAAAATAACGAGTAAAGTTGGCACATTTTTTCTTTTGCATAATGTGAAAGATCTTACGTCGCGAGAATCGTGAGAGAATCGTGATCTTTTTATTCTAAGCAAAAAAATCATGACTCTCAACTTGGCCAGAATCGTGCAGCTCCACTAAACATGCATTCGTACAAGTCCCTGGCTTTCATTTCATTTTCCTGGTGGACACCAGGAATATTTGTATAGTAATGGCGGTGATCAGCGACTTATAGTGGGTCTGCGATATTGTGGTGGTCATTCTGATTTTAACTGATACCTTTTTTGGAACCAGTGACACTAATACAGTGATCAGTGCTAAACAATATGCACTGTCACTGTACAAATTACACTAGCAGGGAAGGGGATAACAGCAGGGCAGATCAAAGGGTAGGCAGGCAGCTAGGCAGCATTTTACTACACTGTGGGAGGTGCTGTCACTAGGGGAAGAGATGTAAATTATTCCCTGGGGGGCACAAATTCCCCCCCCCCCCCCGTGAAAATGACGATCTGCCTCTGCAGTTCTGTCTCTCTGCCTGATGATCAGCGGGTGCCATCGGACATCAAGTACCTGCCACCCGCTGATGGGCTACTGGTGTGTGTAATGACAGCGGAAGCAGTCGCCGGTGGCGCGTATGCACGCCCCCTACCCGGAAGTGACAGATCACCTATACTGTATATATACGTGATCCAGCACATAGCTGCCAGCCAGTAGCATTAAAACTGCTATAGGGCAGATGGGAAGTGATTAATGAACACAAATTATTTCTAACAGACTTGGTTGGGATATTACCCTCAGCTCCTGTGTGAAGACAAAATTGCCCAATGAAGAAACAGAAATGACTAAAAATTAATCCTTTCCTGCACTATGCAAAATTAAACAATTAGCTGTATTTTTAATTAATGTTTTAATATATATTTAATATATTTATATTTAATATATATTAATATATATTTTTAAAATATCCACTAAAGATACAAATTTTGTTTAGACACACTTTCAAAAATATTTTCATAGATAATTAGCATTTCTAATTGCGTTTGTACAGTATATAAAACTAGAGCCTACACTTTAAAAATGTTTTACTATTACCAACACATCCTGTGTTTTTTTGAATTGCTAATGAAATCCACAGCTAACATGTTGTTTATTTTCAGTTATTAATTTACAGTTTATAATCAATAATGGCTTAATGATTACACATTGGCTGTCACCTCCTATGTGTTTACTGTAGCTCTGAAGATATTGTTCCTAGAAGCTACTGAAAGAATGTTGTGTATATTTGGCGTATGTTAAAGAAGATCTCATTTTGGCTGCCAATGTTCTTAGCTCATGGGAACAGCAGGCTATTTAAAGTAGAACTATGAGCAAAAACAAAAATAACATTTAAGTTGCAGTCTGTCTGTAACATAGTTTTATTATATGCTGATTCTGCCAGAGTGGATTTGTTTTTTTGTTTTTTTGTTTTTTTTAATGAAGGTGACTAGTCTAAGCAGTAATATAATAGGTTTATAATAGGTTTGTTTTATCCCAAGTTACTTCACTTTCTGGCCAGCTTGGTCTGCATGTAAAATTAGAGAAAAATATAAATGCATGTAAAAAAAAGGAATTCAGTGCCACCTATCAGTGCCCATCAGTGCCACATATTAGTGCCACCCGTGGCGGCTGGTGGAAATTTTTTGGTGGGGGGCTGCAAACAGTATGCTGCCCCCCTGGTCGGTCAGTAGCATTTACCTCAACACCGATGACTTCCCCCTGCTGGGCGAAGGCAGTCTCCCGTTCTCCTGCTCGCCATCACCAGCGGCTTCCTGTTTTCCTGCTCTCCACGGTGGCGGCTTCCATTACCTTCCTCTACAGCGGCCAATTGGGAGTCTTCTCTTTTCAGCCAATCGGAAAATGGGTCTCACACTCGCTTCTGATTGGCCGAATTGAGGATCAGTGTTTCCACAGTGAATATTCATTCGCTGTTGTAACACACCTAGGTGGGCTCCAGGTCGCATGCTCTGTGACCCGAGCCCACCCTGTTTTAAAGCCTATTAGAGCCTATGGCTCTAATCAGGTACTTCAAAAAAAAAAATCCCCTGCCACTGTAATTCATGCGCCTGGTGACCCGAAAGGGGCCGGACGCATGAATAGGGGTTGTCCACGGCGACCATGGATAGATTCATGCTATGCATGAATCTATACATTACCATATAGGATGTGGCCTGGAGAGAGGGGGCGGTGCCCGGGTGCCCCTAATGGACGGGCCGCCACTCAGTGCCACCTCATCAGTGCTACCTCATCAGTGCCATCAGTGCCGCCTCATCAGTGCAGCCTCATCAGTGAACATCAGTGAAGGAGAAAAAATACTTAGTTACAAAATTGTATAACAGAAGCTAAGAAAAACTTTTTTTTTCAACAGTTTGTTTGTTTAGCAAAAAATAAAAAACCCAGTGGTGATTAAATGCCACCAAAAGAAAGCTTTATCTGTCTCAAAAAAATGATAACAATTTTGTTTGGGTACAGTGTTGCATGACCGTGCAATCGTCATTGAAACTGAGACAATGCTGAAAGCTAAAAAATGGCCTGGGCAGGAAGGGGGTAAAAGTACCCAGTAGGCAAGTGTTAAAAGATTAAAGGGGCCAAGCAAATCTTGCAAATGTAACCCTTCCCAGGTCTTTTTTTTTTTACTTTTTGATCACTTGGGGAAGGGGTAGATCCTCTGTTAAGGTTATTTTTTTTGCATTTACTACTGAATACAGAGGTGTAAAAAAAAAAAGGCTAACAAACATCCTAGCTTTCACTCATTCACTGTCCAGTCACAGGCTAGGGAGGGTCCAGGATGACCTGGGCTCAGAGGAAGCTGGTAAATGATGGTTCTTATAAGCCTGAGGACATCTATTGGCACAAACAAGTACTGCAGGAGAAAATGTTGGATTGAAAATGAATATTACAGTAAAGGCTGGTTTTGTTATTTTATCTTTTAATGGGCTATTATCTTATTTTTAACGGAAGTTTTGCTTTAATACTTAGTTCTTCCATACTGCCAATCTGGATTTGGTACCCGCTTCCAAACTGTGCACAGCGACTAAAGCTTTGAATGTGGCACTTTTTTATTCTTTTTTTTTTTTTTTTTCTAGAGACTGGGCTACTTTAAGTTCCTTCAACAGTACTATAATAAATTAGTCATTGGCGTTTGTTCAAAGCTAATTTTTACCTAAAATCGTCTCTTAAATATATCAGCTTTTTTTTGCTAAAACGTGAACAGACACTTGTCAGTATGTAGCATTTGCACAAAGAAATGCTTTTCAGAGACACAGAACCTATTGAAAGCTAGAGGGTTCAAGAAAGATTAGGACGTGACATGATTTGGTGAGTTTTGAAAAAGCTGTTTTTTTCCCTCAAAGCCAAGCATGGACAGCCAGAGGATATATGACTACAAGCTACTTTTACTGTATTAAAGAGTTAATAAAGGTCTTATGCAGTGTATGACAGCTGATAGAAATGTTCCCACAGGACCACAATAAAAAATGAACACAAACCACTATGGTTTTATCCACCGTATGCTGAGCTTTCCATGGTGAACATAGCAACACCCTACTATCACATTATAAAGAAAAAAAAGAATTTAGATTTTACTGCAGTTTGTTTTTTTCGCCAAATTCTAAGCATTCCTATCAGTTAAAGATTTTATCAAATATAACATTTGAATTTGTTGCAGACTTTTTGTAATATTTTTAATTAATAATTAGCATAGATGAGGGAAATAATTTATGGAACCAGTGTAGGAAGTCAGTGCTACTAAGGCTGTTACCAATGCAGAAGACGGGGCACTATGGCCGCATGACCTGAGGAACCTCAGTCTAGGTAGTGAGCCTTTCTCGGTCATGTGACCACAGGACCCCAATGCTTCTGAATATAATACTAGAATGCAGAAAACCCCAGCACATACATATTTTTGTTTATCATTTATGAAGAGCATATTACCCTTTGTAACAATATACAATATCTCACAAAAGTGAGTACACCCCTCACATTTTTGTAAATATTTTATTATATCTTTTCATGTGACAACACTGAAGAAATTACACTTTGCTACAATGTAAAGTAGTGAGTGTACAGCTTGTATAATAGTGTAAATTTGCTGTTCCCTCAAAATAACTCACGCAGCCATTCATTTCTAAACCACTGGCAACAAAAGTGAGCACACCCCAAGTTAAGATGTCCAAATTGGGCCCAATTATCCATTTTCCCTCGCCAGTGTCATGTGTGTTAAATTTGATGTTATCGCTCTCACTCTCATGGCAAAGAACTCACTGGGGATCTAAAGAAAACAATTGTTGCTCTACATAAAGATGGCCTAGGCTATAGGAAGATTGCCAAGACCCTGAAACTGAGCTGCAACACGGTGGCCAAGACCATACAGCGATTTAACATTACAGGTTCCACTCAGAACAGGCCTTGCACGTGCTCAGCATCATATCCAGAGGTTGTCTTTGGCAAATAGACGTATAAGTGCTGCCAGCATTGCTGCACAGGTTGAAGGGGTTGGGGGGGGTTCAGCCTGTCAGTGCTCAGACCATACGCCACACACTGTATTAAATTGGTCTGCATGGCTGTTGTCCCAGAAGGAAGCCTCTTCTAAAGATGATGCACAAGAAAGCCTGCAATTTGCTGAAGACAAGCAGACTAAGGACATGGATTACTGGAACCATGTCCTGTGGTCTGATGAGACCAAGATAAACTTATTTGGTTCAGATGGTGTCAAGTGTGTGTGGCGGCAACCAGGTGAGGAGTACAAAGACAAGTGTGTCTTGCCTACAGTCAAGCGTGGTGGTGGGAGTGTCATGGTCTGGGGCTGCATGAGCGCTGGTAACACTGGGGAGCTACAGTTCATTGAGGGAACCATGAATGCCAACATGTACTGTGACATACTGAAGCAGCGCATGAGCCCCTCCCTTCGCAGACTGGGCACAGGGCAGTATTCCAACATGATAATGACCCCCAAAACACCTCCAAGATGACCACTGCCTTGCTAAAGAAGCTGAGGGTAAAGGTGTTGGACTGGCCAAGCGTTTCTCCAGACCTAAATCCTATTGAGCATCTGTTGGGCATTCTCAAATGGAAGGTGGTGATGTCATCATGGAGGAGTGGAAGAAGACTGGCAACTTGTGGAATTCTGGTGAACTCCATGCCCAAGAAGGTTAAGGCAGTGCTGGAAAATAATGGTGGCCACAGAAAATTTGACACTTTGTGCCCAATTTGGACATTTTCACTTAGGGATGTAATCACTTTTGTTGCCAGCGGTTTAGACTTTAATGGCTGTGTGTTGAGTTATTTTGAGGGGACAGCAAATGTACACTGTTATACAAGCTGTACACTCACTACTTTACATTGCAGCAAAGTGTAATTTCTTCAGTGTTGTCACATGAAAAGATAGAATAAAATATTTACAAAAATGTTAGGGGTGTGATCACTTTTGTGAGATACTGTATGTGTGTATGTATATGTATAGAGAGAGAGAGAGAGATAGAGAGAGAGCTATGTTCCTCCTGATATATGGTTGATGCGAGCAGCCTTAAAGTGGATGTAAACCATATCCTTTATTCCACATATACGTTGCACACAAAAAGGGAGCATCATAAATATTTAAAATGGGCCACTCATAAAATGTGCATTTATCCGCTGCCCCTGATTCCCCTAACTGCCTAATATGCTAATAAAATTATAGATACTTCAAGTTTCATCGTTTTCCTGGGTTGGGGTGACACATTTTTTCATAGGTAGGTTTCTCTCAGCAGTGTCGCCCTTGCACATTTGCCTTAATGCCCAGCCTAATGCATGCTGTGCCTATGCACAATATGCTTTCCCTACCTGTACTTCTTTATTGAGTAATCACTTGGGCGCTATTTAGCTGATGCAAAGCATAGACTCATTGGAGGCACTAAGCCAGAAGGCGTACTGTAGACACCCCCGTTACTTAATAATTAAGTAGATGACAGCAAGGGTCCCTGCAGGAACTGATATCAATCAATAGCTGAGGACTGTCATCCTATAAGCGAGCCTGCCTGTGACTTGGGCAGCTTATAGGCAGGGAAAGCATGTTGTGCATAGACACACTGAAGTTTATTTTCTAAAGCTGGAGAGTGCAAAATCAGTCTCACTTCTACACAAGCATAGCTTCCAGGTTTTATTGCCAAAGCTTAATTGTACAAGCTGAAGTTAGAAGCTAATTGGTTTCTATGCAGTGAGCCTGATTTTGCACTCTTCAGCTTTAGTAAATAAACCCCAGTGTGCATTAAGCCTCGTACACACGATCGGATTCTCCGCAGACAATACCTCGGGCTTTCGTCCAAAGGCGTGTGCCTGGATTTTGTCTTGCATACAAACGGCAAGGAATTGTCGGCCAACAAACACGAACGTAGTGACGTACTACGTGGTTTTTCAGCCCTTTAGCGCCACCCTTTGGGCTCCTTCTGTTAATTTTGTGTTAGTAGAAGTTTGGTGAGTGTTGATTCGTGCTTTTCATTTTGCGCTTTTCATTTTGCTCTTTTCATTTTGCGCTTTTCATTTCGTGCTTTTCAGTTCGTTTCTGAACGGCCGTTCGTCAACCAGACATGTTGTGGAATTGGAGGATATAACCTGTTATTTATTATTGGCCTTGGAGTTATTGCTTTGACCCAAGTCCAGTCCAGGAACAGGAGGAGGAGCTGTTCTTGGACCAAAAATTGGTTGCTTTATTAATCGTGACCAACTATGTCATATGCCTTTGCTGCGGTTACTCCAGAAGAATAATTCAGATGATTTTCGGAATTATCTCTGGATGACGGACCCCTGCTTTCACCAAGTCTTGGCATTGGTGACCCCCTATATTAAGAAGCAGGACACATGCATGAGGCTTTTAATTTTTTTTTGGTTGAATAATGATTTGATTTGTTATATTTTCTATATTTTTGGATGCATAGAATGCACTTTTTGGTTAAGTTCTATTGGCAGATAGCATGTCTAATTGTATTTGTTTTCTTTTTTTAATGCACAATAAAAAATTGTGTAGAATAATATTTGGCTATGTGTTTTACGTCAAATGACAGTTTGGGAGTAGGCAGGTACATTTAAAAAAATACAATGTAAAATTGACAAGGGACACCAACCTAGTTGTATCTTTGATCTTAAAAAGTGCGGGATAATGGTGTTGTGATAACTTGCCCAAAAAAAAAAAAAAAAAAAAAAGCATAATAATATTATTCTTAATATCACTAGAAAAAAAAAGCCTTTGAAAATTTGTTTGCAGTAACTCCATCAGTATCACCAGCAAAGCAGCTTCATTATTATCCCATTAAAGAAGAAGAGAATGTGCGCTGCATTTCGAGATTTCATAATTTGCCACGTCACGAATGTTAATTCTCCATTACGAATGCTAGTTTACAAGACTGACCGCTTCTGGCTCGTCCTTGCTTCCGAGCATGCGTGTTTGTACTTTGCACTTTTGTCCGACGAACTTGTGTACACGCAATTCGGAAAATCCAACAACAGACATTTGTCCGTGGAAAATTTTGAAACCTGCCATCCAACATTTGTCTGTGGAAAATCCGACAACAATTGTCCAATCGTACAAACGGTCGGATTTTCCGCTAACAGCCTGTCATAACACATTTCCCATCGGAAAATCCGATCGTGTGTACAAGGCTTTAGACTGGGTGCTGAGGCAAGTGTGCATGGGAGACACCACTGAAACCTGTCTATGGATAAGTTTGCCACCCCAACTCAGAAAGAAGATGAAACTTGTTAATATTTTATTAACAATGTCAAGCAGTTGAGGAAAAAAGGGTCAGTGAATAAATGCACATTTTATGAGTGGCCCTTTTTTATTATTTATGATTTGACTTTACAAACACTTTAATATATTGAATTCTATACAGCACTCTCGAGAAGGGAAGTGATTTCCAGCGTTGTGTAAAAGAAGACACGCTATGCATCCTTCCTACTATAATTTATCATCAGTGATGCTTGCCTGTGGCTCTAATCTGACATGGAGACTCTTAGAAAAATACAGTGCTTTTAAGTATTCCGCAATTTTAATACAGTTCAAATGGCCTATCAAGGCCTACCACAGGGCATTAGTTATTTAAACAGTAAGCAAATATTGACTTAAAGGTTACTGTGAACAGCACAGTGGCTTAGTGGTTAGCATGTCTTCCTTGTAGCCCTGGAGTAACTGGTTCATATCTCAGTTAGGGCACTGGCGTGTTCTCTCTGTGCTTGTGTGGGTTTCCTCTAGGTACTTTGGTTTCTTTCCACTTTCCAAACTGATAGGTTAACTGGCATCTGTCTAAATTGGACTTTGGTATATGTGTGTATGAATGCATACACCCACAGCCCTATTGAGCCACTAGGAGTGAAGAGTGTAAGCTCTCATGAGCTGAGGATTCACTCTGTGCCCCTATAAGGGCATCAGGGGCCTAAGGCCACTCTATTGGGCCACTGAAAGTGAAAAGTGGTAGCCCTGTGTAAACTTCAGGCCTGAGTATTAACTACTTGCTCCTATGACTGTACTGGGTGCCTAAGCTGCTAAGCACTATGCTGTCACCTGCAGTAGTAGATTGATGCCCCCCCACCAGAACGTGATCTCTGAGTGATCTTGGAGTGATCTCTGCCATTGGCTGAGAGCACTGATTGGGAGTCAGTCAGCTGCTGGGTTTCCAGCATGTACGTACGACAGAAGCCGTCTGAACGGCCAGCCTCTGTCGGAGCGAAATTTGCTGTACTTTTTACTTTTAATAAAAATAAAAAAGTGAACTTTACTACTGCTTTAACTGACCTTTTTACATGTACATCTAAAATTAGGTAGTTTATATGCGTTCTAAGGGATATATATATATATATTATAAGTGCATATTTTTAGATATATGTGTGCTTGTGATCAGCCCAAAATATATAAAGTGAGTACTATTAAGAAAAAAAAACGTTTTTTTTTTTTTTATATGCATGCCTGGGAACATTTTGAAATTGTAATTCCTGAGATTGTGGGTGGATCTGTGGTCAGGGCTAGTCACAACATAAATACATATGTCTGTACTGTACAAGAATAATAATAAACTTCACATACATATAAATACAAATATATATACAGTATCTCACAGAAGTGAGTACACCCCTCACATTTTTGTAAATATTTTGTTATATCTTTTTATGTGACAACACTGAAGAAATGACACTTTGCCACAATGTAAAATAGTGAGTGTACAGCTTGTATAACAGTGTAAATTTGCTGTCCCCTCAAAATAACTCAACACACAGCCATTAGAGTCTAAACTGGTGGCAACAAAAGTGAGTACACCCCTAAGTGAAAATGTCCAAATTGGGCCCAATTAGCAATTTTCCCTCCGGGGTGTCATGTTACAAGGTCTCAGGTGTGAATGGGGAGCAGGTGTGTTTAATTTGGTATTATCGCTCTCACTCTCTCATACTGGTCACTGGAAGTTCAACATGGCACCTCATGGCAAAGAACTCTCTGAGGATCTGAAAAAAAGAATTGTTGCTCTACATAAAGATGGCATAGGCTATAAGAAGATTACCAAGACCCTGAAACTGAGCTGCAGCACGGTGACCAAGACCATACAGCGATTTAACAGGACAGGTTCCACTTAGAACAGGCCTCGCCATGGTCGACCAAAGGAGTTGAGTGCACTTTCTCAGCATCATATCCAGAGGTTGTCTTTAGGAAATAGATGTATGAGTGCTGTCAGCATTGTTGCAGAGGTTGAAGGGGTGGGGGGTCAGCCTGTCAGTGCTCAGACCATACGCCACATACTGCATCAAATTGGTCTGTATGGCTGTCGTCACAGAAGGAAGCCTCTTCTAAAGATGATGCACAAGAAAGCCCGCAAACAGCTTGCTGAAGACAAGCAGACTACGGACATGGATTACTGAAACCATGTACTGTGGTCTGATAAGACCAAGATACACTTATTTGGTTCAGATGGTGTCAAGTGTGTGTGTCGGCAACCAGGTGAGGAGTACAAAGACAAGTGCGTCTTGCCTACAGTCAAGCATGGTGGTGGGAGTGTCATGGTCTGGGGCTGCATGAGTGCTGCCGGCACTGGGAAACTACAGTTCATTGAAGGAACCATGAATGCCAACATGTACTGTGACATACTGAAGCAGCGCATGATCCCCTCCCTTCAGAGACTGTGCCGCAGGGCAGTATTTCAACATGATAACGACCCCAAAAACACCTCCAAGATGACCACTGCCTTGTTAAAGAAGCTGAGGGTAAAGGTGATGGGCATGTCTCCAGACCTAAACCCTATTGAGCATCTGTGGGGCATCCTCAAACGGAAGGTGAAGGAGCGCAAGATCTCTAGGATCTAACATCCACCAGCTCTGTGATGTCATCTTGGAGGAGCGGAAGAGGACTCCAGTGGCCACCATGTGTAAAATACTAATTACTTAAAACTGAACTGCAGTCAATCCACTAAATACACAGATGAAATATTTTACGCATATATATGGGAATTGTTTTATCTTTATCTTGTGTCCTTGTGTCCACATCTGATTTGACAGCATAGTTGCAAGACAAGAGACCTGATTTTCCATATCTTCCACCTCCCCAGCCTGTGAGTGGACAGTGAAAGGAGAGGCATCAGACTGTTGAGCTCTACCCCCTGACGCTTTGCTCTCTCCTCCTATCTGCAGGACCCTTGTTAGTGCATGAGCACAGCAACACAATTGACTGGTTCCTTGTGACACTTCTGCATCTCCCAGGCAGAGCTCTGCTGTATAGTGAATTACAAGAGGCTGGTATAAAGTAAAATTTAGGTATTTCCTTTTTAGCAAAAATACATTTAATGATGTATGATTGAACATAAAACTGCATTGTTTGTCTCTTTTATATCTCAATGGAGTTAAAGATGTTCAGTCCCCCAGCCAAACAATTTAAAGTCAGCAGCTACAAATACTGTAACTGCTGACTTTTAATAAAAAGACACTTACCTGTCCAGGGATCCAACCCTGTACTAACCTGGGCTGATTCTTTTCTGGTCTCGAGTGCCCGGCACCAGCATGTTTATTAAATGAAACTGGATGGGAATCCTTGCGGCTTTACAATCAGCTTCCAATTGCACATGTGGGAGCTGCACAGTGATTTGTGAATGGATCCACGGGGGGGGGGGGGACTTCAGTGGGATTGCGTTCTTGTCAAACCAAGGAACTCACTTAACCCCCCAAAAAGTTTCCAAAAATGGGAGAGGAGGGGAGGAGGAGACGGAATAGCAAAACACCCCCTTTTGGTGAAGTTCTTCTTTAATTTTAATCTTTAAAGTGGATGTAAACCCGAATTTTTTTTTAATTTTTTTTATGTCATAATGTAGAGTATAAGATTTCCTATCATTTGAGCCCAGTCTTGCCATAAAGAGTTAATCCAGCTCTGAGCAATCCTCTTTTATTGTTCAGTGAGATAAAACTTGACAAACAGAGAAAAACTTTGGCAAATCCTCCCCCTTGCTGTGATTGACAGGTGATTTACATATCTCCTGCACTAGCCTAAGACATGCATTATTTTTTAATTCCCTCCCACTCCTTTCTTCAGCAGCTCTGCATGGATTGGCTGTTCCACACCGCAGCATGATTTGGCATGCTGAAGTCATGTGGTTACTTTCCTGTCTTTTCACTGGATGTTAGAGATCATAGCAGAAGTTCAGTGCAGAAGAAAATGCATATTGACAAGGGGAGTGTAGAGGTGGGCGGGGAGTCTACTGACATCATGACTCCACCCACCGAGCACCAGACAACAGACCCACCCACAGAATCTGCAGTTTTTCGGGTCTCATAACAGACAGAGGGGAGACATTTGACAGGTAAAGATACATGCAGGAGGCATGTGTATCCTTATAGATAACCCCTATGGAAGTAGTTTAGAAAGGATGACATTGGGTTTACATACACTTTAAGTCTGACGGTGATACCTAAATTACTTATGTGTTAATCCAGAATAATTTCATACTGTTATTACCTGTTAGATATTGACTAATTATATTTAAAGCCCCTGCTGAGCTCCTTAGACTGCAGGGCCCGATAAGAGACAAGTGAAAGGCACACAAAGTGTGTTTCGATGAGACATTGTGAAAAAAAACAAAACACTGACCATTATGGTAATATGCTGTGATAGATTTAGTGAAACTGGATCGAGACGCCATGCCAACACACTAGGATATTGAGCAAGCAGTTTCTCTGCATTATAATCCCCCATCTATGGACCAGCTGTGAGGCAGAGTCATCGTCCGTGCTGTCCACTTTGTTAGCAATTCAGCTTGTTTTCTGTGACAGCGAGGTAAAAAATATCAGCCTCCATTATGGTATGTAGCGACAAATATGTATTTCGTTTTCATCCATTTGGCAAATGTGCAATTAGCCCAGGCTGCACAATAACCTTGATAATGTTCTACCTCCTTTTTCAGAGTGTACAGATTTTTTTTTCTTTTCCAATAACTTACTGTAGAACACAAAACCCTTGAAGCAAAACAAAGCAATTGTTCCATTTTATCACCTCAGCGAAAAAAGTATCAGGTGGTCATCCGCCCTTCATCAGCACAGGAGACTTTGCCTCCGAATATTAAAATGCTCTCATCCTGGTCTGAGGAAGCCATGGTCAATAGCTTGGATGAAGACTTATGACTTTAATTAATGCATTTAAGTTTTTGGGTTTTTTTGCTCTGCGTTTTTTTTTTTTTTTTTAGCTTTGTGTGTTTATACTTATTTACATTTTTATTAAAGAGAGGGGCAAATTGGATTTAGCAGATTTGGGCAGCTATCTGAGATCTTGAGTTTGAGAAACAGAAACAAAAGTACCATCCTCCTTTTTTTTTTTGTAATACATTTTCATTACATTTCCGAAAAGTTTTTCCACACTTGTATAACACAACTACAATCTTTGCAATACAACATAACACATGTAAAATATAAAAACATAATACAGTTCCTTTCTTAGAGAATGCCAGTCTAGTATGATACAGAGACATTTGCCAGTGAAAAAGCATGACAATACTTACTCAAATGCACACTGAAAGAACAGAAAACATATTGTTTAATTGGAAAAGACTGAAAATCAGATTACAACACATTTAACTGTTCACTTGCAGCCAAGTGGCGAACTTCAGACAAGAGCACTGGCTTTTTGGTGCAAAAAACAAAAAAACAACTGTGGTGATAAATAGTTACCAATATCCCAGCCCCATCACACTGCTTTAGACCTACTCCTACTAATCTCTAGACTAAGCAGGTTCCAAAAAAACTTGCCTTTACTTTTTATCACACGAAGATACACTGATATAACAACAATACTCCAACCTGTATTCTTCCAAGTCATCCACAATAGGTCACAGCCATTCTGTTTCCTCCCAAATAAACTGTCTCCTCTTTAACATGTTTCACCACATAGTGGTTTGATCAAGAAACTGTGTGGTTATGGTTGTAACCTACTGTGGACTTTCTTTTGGTGGTATTTACTCACCTCTGTGGTTTTTATTTTTGAAAAAAAAAAACAATATTTTTTACATTCTGCTATAAAACACACCCAATAAAAAATATAAAAAATATAATTTCTTCATCAGTTTAGGCCAATATGTATTTTGCTACACGTTTTTGATTAAAAAAATCCCAATAAGCATATATTGATTGATTTGCACAAACGTTATAGCGTCTACAAAATATGGCATATTTTTATGGAACTTTTATTTGTTTTATTTTTTTTACTATGGCGGTGATCAGCGACTTATAGCGGGACTGTGACATTTCCCGTGGACAAATCAGACACTAAGTGACACTTTTTTGGGGACCAGTGACACCAATACAGTAATCAGCAGGCTGATTACTGTATTGTAAACAACCCCACTCCCCAAGCAGCCGGCGGCACCCCCCCGCTGTCTACCCGTCAGTCTGGCGTCTAGGCAGGTAGCTTGTGGCGGGCAGCAGGTAGTGGCTCTGTGTCCTCTCAACCATCGGCAGCTTCCAGCTTCTCCATACCTCCTAGGCATCCAATAGGATCGCCTGTCCTTTCAGCCAATCAGGTGATAGGTCTCAAAACCCGCTTTCTTATTGGCTGTGAGGAGGATCAGTGTTCCAATAGCCAATACTCATTCATTGTTGTAACACACCTGGGTGGGCTCTGTTTGCATTCCCTGCACCCCGAGCCCACCCTATTTTGAAGCCTATCAAAGCCTCTGGCTCTAATCAGGTGCGTAAAAAAAAAACTTGCCATTGTAATTCATGTGTCCGGTATCCTGCAAGGGGCAGGACGCATGCATAGGGGGAGGCGGAGATAGATGGGGGACGGCACCCATGCACCCTTAATGGACGGGCCGCCACTGGTAATCAGTGCTGAAAAAATATGCACTCACACTGTACTAATGACACTGGCTGAGAAGGGGTTAACATCAGGGGCAATCAATGGGTTAAATGTGTCACTCGGGAATGCTTTCTAACTGTGTGGGCGTTGCTTGTATTGTGGGAAGACAGAGATTGTGCTTAGCAGAAACTCAGGATCTCTGTCTTCCCTTGTTTACATAGGCAGACCACCGTTCTGCCTCTGTTGGGACCGATCGGTGGCTCCCGGTGGACATCGGGACCACCGGACCCGCTGATTGGCTTCTGTTGTGTCCAATCACAGTGGGAGCTGGTCGCCGGTGGCACACGTGCACGCCACAAACCGGGAAGTAAAGATCCCAGACAGGTACATGATTCCGCCTGTAGGAGCCACTGCCCCGCAGAACATATGTGTGGGGCGGTCGGCAACAGGTTAAAGTGACTTGGAATAATACGGGTCGGATCGCATTTTTTTATTAATATATCTTTATGTGGTGTAAAACTATATGCAAAATGTTTTTCTTCACTTTGAATTGAGCAAAGGAGGGTTTTAACCGTCAGATTTTTTTTTTAAATTGGGATAATTAGTTACGGTACAACAATTGTTTTTATCTGGAAAAGAAAACTGGAGCAGCAAGGCCCACTCCAGACATAGGTGAGTAAGTAATAACAACTTAGATGTTGCAAAACAATACAAGGAGATTGTACAATATCAGTCCTGACCCAAAATTGAGAGGGTCAAGTGTTTAGGGTATTATTTTCTTAAAGAGAGGTGTAAGGGGAATAAGAATAGGTGAGGGGAAAAGGGAGAAACCAGGAAAGTGGTGAGGGAAGGGATTGGAGAAACATGTAAATGGTTTAGCAATATCAACTAATACTCTACAATGAACAGTAAGCGGTGGTCATTCCCAGAAGGCTCTATTCAGGGCGGGTGAGAATGGGTATAGATGATCCTCTATATGGAGAGTCATCAAGCTAAATATGAAACCCATCAGATTTTTTTTTGCTATCTGTGTCCCATTGGGGAGATTTACCTTCACCTCCTGTCCCATAGCCAAACAGGAAGTGAGAGGAAATACCTGCAAATTAAGGGAATTCCTTGGGGACCACCAGGTCACCAGAACTAGTGTTCACATTGAAAGATTTCCCCTCTATTACTTTTCTAGGGACAAACAAAAATTTAGGATTTTCTTTTACTTTCACTTTCAATGATAATTGTAAAGAGGACAAATAGAGAGGGTCAATCTACCTAACGGGGGCACAGACAGCGATATAATACAGACAGGAGTTCTAATTCCTCTCCACTCTATCCAAAACTAAAAAAAATGTGTTGCCTTTAGTCATACTTTAAATTATTTTAGTGGTAGGAGAGATCAAATCGAAGAGACTACTAAATGGCTTGGAGAAAACAAACCCTGAATGGCTTAGCTATACTGAGGCGATCGGAACCATACAAGCAGTACTAGGATTTCCTGTCAACATGCTCTGCATAGAGCTCTGCAGAGTGTCACCAATTTAAAGCAGCAAACACCCCCTCCCCCTCCACTTTTTTAAATATAACTCCACCAAAATGTTTTAATGTGTAATCTGTCCATCCTTCCCTAGTGATTGTGTTCAAGCAAAGCTGCCAATTGGTTGATTGGCCATCTTGGCTGATGACAGCAGACACATGACCCCTAGCCGCTGCTAGAGGGAGCCTGGAATGGTTGATACATAAATTAATATACAGATTATTTTGCTGTCTGAACACACACTAGAGGTTTTTCTTTCTTCCTGAGTTAAAAGTTTCCTTGTGAAATAAAGATTTATGCAAATAACTTCAACAAAAATGCAAAACATTAGTATACAAACTTGTGAACTTTCAAAAGAACTGACAAAAAAATTGGTAAATGTTCATAACCAGATTTTGCATAAGTTCACTAACTATGTTTATCCACTTTAGATTTCAAAGTCTGACAGGCAGTTGACACCTTCCTGTGAATTGCAGTGGGGGTGCCTGCTGTTTTTTTTCCCCATCTATTTGCCCAATGAACTTTCCTTTGTATGTCAAGGTAAACATTATTTAAAAATTTGGATAAAATGAAGAAGGGTCAGACCAGGGGTGCTCAACCCATGGCCTTTGGGCCACATTTGGCCCTCAGAGCCCTCTGGTGTGACCCTTGACCTCAAACCAGGGAAGCACATACCCGGGGAATGTGATCTGGGCTTGCTGTCCCACCATCCCAGAGGATCAGGTTGCAGTGAGCTGGCACTGGCAGCGGAGGGAGCAGGAGCCACGTAGGGCTGATGCTTCCTTTGTAGTGCTGACTCCTGTTTCACATGGAGTGATACCAAGTGCACTCCACCTCGTATCCTTTTTAGAAGCCTGGAGAGGAGGTGTCAGGGCCGATCCATGGCTTTGTGTGTTGAAGGCAACTTGGGAATGAGCCTGCTTTTGGGTGCCTCCATTGCAAGCTTCATGCTCTGGGGGTACTCGGCAGGAGGGAGGGGCCAAGAGCACCGATGAGGGATTCGAGAAGAGGAGGATTGGGACAGCTCTGTGCAAAACCACTGCACAGACCAGGTGAGTATGAGATGTTTGTTATTATTTTATTTTATTATTATTTTTCTTTGGTACTTACATTACATTGATATTTATAGGTAAAGTTGATCCAGGGAAAATCTGATTGCCTCTTGGGGGATCAGGAAGGAATTTTTTCCCCTGCTGTAGCAAATTGGAGCATGCTCTGCTGGGGTTTTTTGCCTTCCTCTGGATCAACTGTGGGTATAGTATTGGGTATATTGGATTGTACAATATTTTTTTTTTTTTTTTATGGTTGAACTGGATGGACTTGTGTCTTTTTTCAACCTGACTAACTATGTAACTATATACATTCAATGAGAAGTATCCTTTGTGCTGATGAGTGCTCTCTTTGTTTAAATATTCAGTTTTTTGCCCCCCACCCCCATGTATACCCCTGTAGAAGTAATATTGCAGTGCTGTGGGGATCTGAATCTGTCATAGGTCCATCCTTCTCACCCCCTTCTCTATGAATGGAGAATGGGCAGATGAAAGAAAAGCCAAGCCTTCTCCATTCATAAAGTGCTTTTGACTGCCGGTCCAGCGGCTAATAGTAACCCCCACAGCACCCGTAGATTACAGCTGAGAGGTATGCGTAGGGGTGGGGGTAAAAGGACTAAAGATTTATATGAAGAGTGCAGCCACCGGCGCAAGGGACATGCCTCAATAAATGTAAAAACTGCCCCTTGTGTTGCTTTATAAAAAAAAGAGAAAAAAACGTACGCTTTAAGTCTATCTATCTGGAGTCCTGGAGAGAGGATTACTTAATGATGTTACTGAAAGGCGTCAGAGGCAGCTAATCTTAATTTATAATGGAAAAACCCCCTTTAACACGCTCTCCATGTTTCCATTTTTAATGTACCCATTTATTTATAGGCGAATCATTACAAATCTGTTTTCAGCAATGGCTGAGATGAACAATTAAGCTTCTGGTGTAGAGAAATTAAGGACGAGCAGAAAATTGGGGGTTGTAAGTTATTTTTTTTCTTGGTGTTAGTGACTCTCCCTTATCCCGGCATTGAGCATTTATCATTACACGCAAACAGACAAAATGTAATTTGTACCTGTCTTAATGAAAAATGTTAAATATGCCCTTATCGCTCCAGCCTTTCAGCTACTGTTTATTTAGACTTGTCTCTACACCACCTTCTGATATATAGCAAGACAAAGGCACATAAATGCTGCTGCTGTGAACAAGATTCTTTGGTTGAGGTTTTTCATGTTCCACTTGCATTTAAAACTATTTATGCTGGTCCAAAGTTTTGTATATATTCCAAATAGTAATCCTGCATATATTTCATGTTTATATTTTTTTTTCCCCACTAAAACCCTCAATATGGCACAATTTTTTACATGGGTAAAAAGGAAATAAAATAATTACAAATTAATTGAAAATCTATATGCCATTATTATGAATGTCATTTAGTAGGCAATGGTGTCCAATAACCAATTCCGTAAACCTTTTTGTAATATTGCATCTTTGTTCCAGTGGTGTTTTATCATAGTTATCTAGGAGACTGCAGTCTGCCTTCCTGGCATTGGCAGTCAATGCAGTCTATTTACATTGACATCAGCTGCCCTTTGTCTACTGTATATGGTAGGCCCTGCTATAGCTGTGCTGTAGTGAATTCTGACTAAAGCCCTACACACGATCAGAATATCGTACAAAAAATATCGCTTTCGAAACAATCGTGCAATAATCTGAGGGGACAAACACAAAAAAAATTCTCATACGATACCAGATACCAGATCTTACGATTTTCGTTTAATCAGTACAGTTTTCATCTGAAAATACAATACAAATACATTACATCACTTACAAATTTTTATTCTGTCATAGACATTCTGTCGTAGAATTTTCGTACTTTAGTAACCTGTTCATTTTTGATATGGCATCCAAAAAAAAAAAAGAAGATCATTTGTTTCGTCCTATAATGTACTAGGCTTAAGGACTGTGGCCTAAAATATTCTGATATTGGTCTGAAGTGTTTTCCCTGAAGTTAGAGAAGACATACCCTAGTAATAAAGTGAAATTAGTTTCAAACACACAATGCATAGTTAAATGGAAAACTAGATTACCGTTGAGTGCTAAAATGGATAAAAAGTTAAGCTACAGTCATTCTTTTGCAACTATGTAAGGGTTTGGTTCCCACTGCAAACATTACCATTTAGCCCTTTATCTAGGGTTTGATATTTCCTACTTCATCTATGTTTAACCATTAATGTGAATATTCCCATACCCCATGCATTCTTGCATCACGGAATGCTACTCACAGTACTACTTCATCCTTGATCAGTAGCCAGTTAAAAGTAATCAGATGAAAATAATCTCGAGAATAGATATATGGTATGTAACTTTAGCAAGGTTTCTAGAGAACAAATTATTAATACAGTGGTATGGTTGTACTGCTATAAACATTCTTAAAATATAACTAAAGACATTTTTTTTTTTTAGTTTTGCATAAAGTGGAGAGGGAATAGAACACTCATTAGGATATTATTGTTGTCTGTGCCACCCTCAAGGAGATTCGCCCTCTCTATTTGCCTTGTTTACCATCATCATTAAAAGTGAAAGTAAAAGAAAATCCCACATTTTGGGTTGTCCCCAGAAAAATGGAAGGGGAAAGGGGAAATCTTCCAATGGGGACACTAGTTCTGGTGACATGGGGGTCCCCAAGGAATTCCCTTTATTTGCAGGGGATTCCTCTCACTTCCTGTTTTGGCAATGGGATAGGAAGTTAAGGGAAATCTCTGCAATGGGACACAGATGTGGAACAAAAATCTGACTGGGGTTATAATCCTCCCTTGCGCTATCCAAAATGAAAAAAAAAAGTTTTGCCTATAACTCTACTTTAAAATATTTTAAAATGTTAACCTTGATTTTTTTTGTCAAAATGTTCTCTTCGTTTTTGATATTTATGTCATTTCTCTACAAGCTGTGTGCTTGTGACATTATCACTGTTTTAAAGATATAAAAAATCTGTAACTGAATTTATTTTATTGAAACAGTCAGCAGTTGAATAATGCAAATTGCTATATTATGTCAAGATTAAATGGTTACTTAAACAGTTAACAGCTTTGGCACCTGGTATATTTTTAACATCCAGATACTTTGGTATCTAAATAGAATTTATCTGGTCATTTATGTAGCTGTTGTGCAAATCTTGTATGTTCAAGCCTCAAGAACTAAAGAGCCACAAAATCCTAAATCTAAAGCAGTATTGAGCCCAAAAGCAAACATTTATTATATTGCAGTTTACCAATTCTTAGATGACATTACTGCATAAGTTTTATTTTTTAGGCTTTCTCTCTTGTATTTTCATCCGGTGGTCCAGCCAGTAAGTTTGTTGTTTGTCAAAAGTAGAGCTCCTTTGCAGTTACAGGAATGAGATAGACCATTTAACACTGACAGGGGTACTTAAAATGATCAGCTTTTATTTATGTAAAAACCTTTAACCTAAAAAGAAAAAAAAAAGTTCAGATTCAATTTGTTACTGTATATAAATCTGCTAGTACTTCTAACACTCCCCTCCCCCAGACTGACAATGCTGCTGTCCAAATCTGCTGCTGTGCCCCCGGAGTGGTGTCTATACTGTATAATACAGGAGGTGGGTTACTGGCCAAGTCACAAGGGGAAAACAGAGAGAAAAAAGCCTAATAAAATACAGCTACTGGGTCTAATGAATGGTAAGCTGCAATATATTATATTTTTGGTTTTGAGTTTGATACTGCTTTAATTTCTCAGAAGCTGCTGGTGAAATTTTGAAATCTAGATCACCAGAGATTAATTAAGGCAAGAGACCAGCTTTGTTGCCCCTCTCCCCCATAATTTACATTGATAAAAATTGCAATAAGCACAGCTAAGCTGTCTATTTGCATTGACTGTACTGAAATGGTCCACTCCATCTGACACAAACTGCCTGCAACTGCATTCTCCCTTATATAGTGAAAGGAGTTCTTAGCTTTGACCAATCTCTCCCCTTGGTCTACTGCAGCAATTGGGCCCCCTGGACATATAACAGCCTCTAGGTTCCTGTCTAAGTCACCTAGTGGATGTTCTTGTTCTGGGTCTACACTGACCAATATCATGCAAGCTTTTTTTTTGTTTTTTATTACCACCAACCCTATTTTTCTTCAATTTTTATAAACCATTTATATACCCAATGAGTGGAGCTGTTTAAAAACATCAATTCTTCTCATAGATGCTATGCTGTGTCAATGCTGTGACTGTTTTTTTTTGCTTTTTTTTTATACATGCTAGGTTAAAATGATACAAACAATTTTCAAGTAAGGCTAACAAAAGAAGAGAATAACAATAAAATGACAACACGTTTGCCAACCGGGTCACTTACATTGTTATTAAAACCTTCCGTTAGCAAAAAAAAATGACTGCGTGACTCCAACTTCATTGTCATTGAACTTTCAAAGGCTCGTGGCAGCTATCTGGTTGTTTTAGGGGCATTCTTCAATGTCAAACCATTGCAAGAATACGGGCCATATAGTAAGAGAAGGAATGAAAGTATTTTCACCAAGACAGAAAGTATAAACATCTTGCCTCTACATCTACAGCTTATTTTGTTTGGACCAAAGTTCCAATGCCCCCATTTCTCTATCAGCTCTACAATACATTTTTGACCTGTGCATATTAATTTCCCCAACATTTCAGCTATGATGACATGCATTATGGTGATTTCCTATTAGTGTATGCTCCGTCTCGTGGCCATTCTATATATATTTTCCTGAAATACCTCAATCAAAGGTATTATGGATGAAGCTGACAATCATAGAAAATCAATATGTTAAGCAAAATCAGGAAGCAGGATTTGTAAAGGATGCATTTTTTTTTATACATAGACCCTGTAGGCTTTATCCACATGGCAAGAGCAGGGTGTACAGCTTGCACATAGCATAAAAAGCTGGCATAAGAGAGCCACAGGTGTACAGCCTCCTATTGCAATAAATCATTGTACGCTGCTGCTAATTTTGCAGCAAAATGAATTTCACCCAAAGCACTCTGGTCATTCCTAACCTTTACCCATAGAGCTCTAAGTAATTTGAAGACTTATATTATCAGTTGTGTTGTTGGAAGGCTGCAGTCTAGATAGGGGGTGGGATAGTTTTAGGCTTCATGCACGCATAGTCTACTTTGACTGTCAGCCTCTGGAAAATGTGGCAAAATCGCGCTGTGATATTACTGAGATTTTGCCACAATTTGTGGCCGCCGTTCAAAATGTTCCTATCCTGAACATGATTTTTCCGCATTCAGGAGAGGGAGGTTGAACCTCCGCTAACTGCAGCAGCTCCTAAACAATCCTAAAAGCCTATGTGTACATTGTTACATAGGCTTTTATGAAGTTGAGTTTACAAGCTTTGGCCAAAAAAACCCCACCAAAAGCTCCTAAACTCAAGTTTAGGAGCTGTAATATACATCAAGCCTTAAAGCTCTGGAAGCCCTAGTACAAAATCTGACTGGGTTCCTTTATATCTCATAGATAAAACAAGACAATTCATTTAAAGCTGAGCTTCAGCTATCACTACTAGCCCCCCAAAGCCCTTGGAATACACATCTTTTTTTAATGTTAATACATATCTTTTTTTTCTCTCTGATGTCTTCAGTCATCCTGCAAGATGTCACTGGCCTTCTTCCAATTCATCCTCTGGGGGTGAGTAGTTTCTGATTGCTGCAGAGAGTTCTGTGAGTCCAGGGTGGCCTGATAATGTGTCCCCAGAGGGCTGGTCCTTAAAATCCTGGGTTCACAGAAAGTAGCTGGGTGTCTTTAACTCAGAAGAGGACTGGAGTTGGATGACAGGATTTGAGTATTGCGGTGAAAGTTGCAAGGCTATTATTAAATAGGGAAAAAAATAATGCTTGTTGTTACCTTTAAAGGGGTTGTAAAGTCAAAAGGTTTTTTTATCTTAATGCATCCAATGCATTAAGATAAAAAGCCTTCTATGTGCAGCAGCTACCCTCAGCCCCCCTAGTACTTACCTGAGCCCCATCTTTATCCAACGATGTCCCCGTGTCCCTCGGCCATTTGGGACTTTCTCTCCTGATTAGCTGAGACACAGCAGCGGGACCTTCGGCTCTCGTAGCTCTCATGGCCGTCAATCATAGTCAGTTAGCCAGTCAGGAGAAAGAGGGGCTGGGGCCGAATGGCAGCTCCATGTCTACATGAATACATGGACCTGCAGCTTGGCTTGGGTGCCCCCATAGCAAGCTCCTAGCTGTGGGGGCAATCAACAGGAGGGAGGGACCAGAAGCAGCGAAGAGAGACCCAAGAAGAGAAGAATCAGGGCTGCTCTGTGCAAAACCAACTGCACAGGGCAGGCGAGTATAACATGTTTGTTTTTTCTTTTTGTTTTTTTTTTAAACAAGACTTTGCAATTACTTTAAGGCCTATGGCTTCTGATTTTACTACAGTGTTCTCTAGCTTCCTATTTTCAACAAGCTTTTAGAGGCTAAGCCAACAGGTACAGATAAATAGATGTAGAGAAAAGTGTCCTTTTGTACAGAATGTGATGTAAGCATATAGCTTACATAGGTGAGGAAAATCAGAAAACCTGGTTTGCACTATTTCACAGGCCAAAGATCAGTTGCACTTGAACCCTCTGTTCTTAATCTATAGCCTGTAAGACCAAAACTACACCATCTGAGACAAGACGTTGAGAATAAAATTGTAATAAAGCATTAAAAAAGCAGCAATCCATGTTCTTTCAGTTTTTTCTCTTGTTCCGTTACTCATTTTGAGGCTCATAGCAGATTTTCTCTTTTGTTCATGTTCCCAGGGAAATGAGGAAAGCGAATTAACAGTTGAAGTCTTATTGCCACGCTCAAAGTGTTATTACTATGATCCCTTCCAGACATAAACATTTTTTTTGTTAAAACAAAATTCACATTTATAATAGAAATGATAAAAAGGATTGTCTTCTTTAAGATAATGAGTTCTCTTCAGGAACTGCAGGTGACATGAAACACAAATGAGCTCTAAGTGGAGGGATTTTAAGTCCCGCTAAAGCATTTAATTTCTTGAGGATGGAAGTTCAGTTCAAGGTTATACTGTTATTGTGCTACTAGCATCTACTCCTCTTATTCCTATGTGGCTGGCAGCTCCCCGGCACAAAAGACCGTCATTTTTATCTAATACGTGGGGTGGTATTAATCACTGCAGTATTTTACTGAATAAAGCTTTTCATCAAATTCATGGTTTCACTGCTCTTGACAATAATAGGGTGTTTAATTACTCAATAAGAACACTTTATAGATTGCATTTTTCTTCATTGCTGTACAAATGGTATTGATTTTTTTTCTCTTCGATACAACATGAAGCTAAATAAAACACAATTAGGATTCAGTTGCTAGTTCTCTAAAGTGCATCCTTTAAAGGAACTGGACCTTGAAGTTGATTTGAGAACTGGATTTTAAGGAGAGCACCATTTGCGGCCTGTATTACAAAAACACTTTCAAGGCAACAGCACTTCTGATTCTGTAAATGTAATGTACTCTCCTTATATTCAACAATTTCTAAAGGCTCTCTTGTTCGCAAGCCCAGGACAATAGCTGGAATGCCTCATGCAAACAATAACAGAGTGTTTGCTTATAAACGCAATGCCTTGGATTAAGTGGAGGATCTCACTGTAAACAATAATTATTGAACTTTGGTTCATCTGTATTCTATGGTCTGTGACATTTTGATTTGTTTTTCAAAAAATGAGAAAGACTTGGTTACATATTTGTGCTCTCAGTTGGATGAACAAAAAATGGAATGTTTGTAGTTTATTTTTCATTTCCAGATTGAATTTTGTGTGAAAATACAAAGATCTCAAAATAACACTGGGCACATCAAATCATTCTGAAACATTTATATTATAGGTTTTTAGAGATCTTGATGTTTCTGGTGCTTGTACTCAAGAAGATATTCAGCAAGGAAAGGTTTTTTTTTAGAGATTGTGTTATGACAGCCAACCCATATTTGGAACACCACCAATTTTAAGGGCAGACAGATAACAGTTGGGTCAGAAGTTACATTTGGATAAGGTCTGTATCAGTCAAATACGATGTTCTACTATGTTTCTATGATCCTCCAGACAGTATGGAAGTTTGGGGCTAATGCTAAAGACCTTCCGACAGAAAATGTGTGATAGGACCTCGTTGTCAGAAATTCTGACCGTGTGTAGGCTCCATCACACATTTTCCATTGGATTTTCCGACACACAAAGTTTGAGAGCAGGATATAAAATTTTCCGACAACAAAATCCGTTGTCGGAAATTCAGATCGTGTGTACACAAATCCGACGCACAAAGTGCCACGCATGCTCAGAATAAATTAAGAGATGAAAGGTATTGGCTACTGCCCCGTTTATAGTCCCGACGTACGTGTTTTACGGCACCGCGTTCAGAATGATCGGATTTTCCGACAACTTTGTGTGACCGTGTGTATGCAAGACAAGTTTGAGCCAACCTCTGTCGGAAAAAATCCTAATATTTTGTTGTCGGAATGTCCGAACAAAGTCCGACCGTGTGTATGGGGCATTAGACTTTGCCATTTCTAAGGATGGCTAAGTCTGATCTTCTCAGCGGCAAGCCTAAGCTCATTGTGGAAAGTTAGTCAAACCGTTTAATTATTTTAAGCCAGGTGTAAATGCTTTATGATGCCCTTTTAAAGAATGTTGACTGTGTTAGTAAAAATTCCACCAGTGAATGAACCTTAGTCTGTGAAATGTCAAGTGCTTGCATGCCTAGTGACCATTGTCTGTGTATTTGAAATCAATGACGATGAATTTCATAGTACGGTATTCCTAGCACGTTTAAAGTAGATATAAACCTTAACATAATGACATTCAGATGCTAAAACATGATGTATCATAAACAATCATTTATTTTTTCATAAAATACTGGTTAGCATCTTTTTTTTGCATCTAAGTGCTGCTGATCTCCTGTAGCCTCGTTGCAGCTAACTACTGTCTACATGTACTCTAGTGATGGCTGTATGGCATTTTTTAGATGGGTTTCCTGATGGTGACAACAGTGGAGCATTCTTGGATAGTGTATGTTTTTTTGTTTTTTTTAATCTTTTTGCATATTGTATGTTAAAACAGCCACTGGTAGTCTTTCTTGGAAGCCCATGTGCCATTGTTATAATTCAGGGTCACAACTGAGAGACAGGGACAGAGCATTGTCACCCTTTAACAAGCGCCTAAACAAGGACCTTCAGGGCAGGATCACCAGAAATTACCTTAAAGTAGTTGCATAAGTTTACTGCCAGAAAAGTGCCAATTATATATATTATACTGTTAACATTACATGGCAACATGTTCTCAAACTCAAGAGGGAGGGGGAGGTATTTGTAGTTCTTTCATATGGTGACAGCACAGTGAGGTTAATTTACTAAAGGCAAGTAGACTGTGCACTTTGCAAAGTGCAGTTGTACTCTGCAAGAGCAGTTGCTCCAGAGCTTAGTGAATCAGCAGAAGCTCTGTTAACTTCCATCATCCAATCGTGCGTGAGCAAAAATGTGTTTTTTTAATTTTCCTTACACGTGATTGGTTGTTTGCAAAGTGAAGCCTTAGCTCATTTACTAAGCTCAGGAGCTACTGCCCTTTCAACTGCACTTTTCAAAGTGCACACTCTATTTTCCTTTAGTAAATCAACCCCTATTTCTCAATAGATACACTACAATGCATGAGCATTGGGGGGTTATTTACAAAAGGCAAATCCACTTTGCACTGCAAGTGCACTTGGAAGTGGCGTAGCTCTAAATCTAAGGGGTAGATCTGAAATGAGTGGAAGCTCTGCTGATTTTATCATCCAATCATGTGCAAGCTAAAATGCTGTTTTTTATTTTCCTTACATGTCCCCCTCGGATCTACAGCGACTTTACTTCCAAGTGCACTTGCAGTGCAAAGTAGATTTTCCTTTAGTAAATAACCCCCATTGTTACCTTAGGACAGGAAATGTGTTACTGGCAGGATCACCAGGTGAAAAAAAAGGAAAAAAGAAGAAAAAAAACAGCCACCGCATATGAATGACGACTGGCAAGCTGCAATGTAATTTTTTTTTTCTCTCTCACAATTCCAGCAGACTAGATATGAGCGATAACTGATAAATTATATTCATTGGAACACATTACTAGCGTAGGTGCCAAAATTCCTTATAGTTTTAATAAAAGCTCATCTCAACCCAAGAACAAACATGTAATTGTTTTTTTGTTGTTGGTTTACTGGCAATGCTGATTGCCGTCATATACAATTACAATTTCTCTTGTTCACTGCTTATTTATTTTTGGTTTAGTGTACCGGTGGGTAACATTTTTCAAGCCGCACATTGATTGAGCTGAAAACATGATCATTTCAAGCTTGGGTACATTGATGGCTTATGATGCTGTGTATTCACAGGAAGGATTGTTTGCATTTAATGTAAATGGTGTAACAATATTTTTTTTATATACATACATCATGTGGGTACTGACTATACAAATTTGACTATACATTAAAAATGCACCTCAATGCTGTTTACATTTTTTTTGCAAAATTGTGCTTTACCAAGCAGTAATTTTCAATCATTATTATCATCATTTTATTTGTACGTTCACTGTATCTGGTCTCCCACAGTACACAGAACATGGAAATGCAATAGTTTTAGTAAATATCAACTACTAAATATCTTTTCTCATCAACAGTATATAGCAGTCTTGTGACTTCTGCCAGTGTCCAGCAGAGCACTGGTTAAAGCTGGTAGGAGGAGTTTCCACCCCCCCCCCCCGTTTGTCCTATGAGCATGCAGGACACCTGATCCTCTCTCTGGACAGTGCTGATTGGCCCTTTGCTAATCACATGCACTCTCCCACAAATAAACAATTCTCCAGCAATACACACCAAACTGAGCATGTGCAGAGTGTCCCCAAGGCTCTGTACCATCAGCAGATGAATTGGGGACTGTGGAAGAAGGGGAGGATCAGAGAAGGCAGGATCAAGCAGCCTTTTTACACAATACGGAGGATTAACCCTTTAGGTTCCACAGTGAGTATAACAATCATGCTTTACTGCATATACAAACTGATTTTACTGTTCTGGGTCTAGTAACACTTTAACTGTACCATGCTATATGCAGGACAAAAAAGGTTCTTTAGGTAAAGGTTTACTTTATTTGGGTTAACATATTTCAAGTTGCAATAATCTAATAGATACTGTAATATCACATTTTTGGCCTTATTGAGAAAAAGAGATTGGATACTGCTCTCCCCAATACATTCAGTAACTAATTTAAATAGTGCCTGTATTCTACATTTTGTTTGTAAAATGAACGCTGCAGCGTGGAGCCATGTCATGTTGTCACATGACTTTGACAAGTCAAGTATCACCCTCCACCTGCCTTTCTTTTTTTCTCATTTATTAAAATTGTAGGGCTTCACAGGAAGAAGAATGCATGTTGGTAGAGCATGCAGCTGTGCTTTAAAAATGTGTTAGAATATTTACTTTTTTTAAAAAAACACCAGTACAAGTTTGGTTGGGTCATACTACTGCCTTAAAAATGAACCCCTTAAATTTTATAATTGGTATGTTTTGAACATGCTTTAGGATCTTTTAACCCCTTCCCGTCCGCGCTATAGCCGAATGATGGCTACAAAGCAGACCTACATTGCCGGAAGGCTGTCAATAGACGTCCTCCTTTTTGCAAGCTCCCCACGTGCGCTCCACAGGGGCACGATCACCGAGTCAATGAGACAGCATGAGGAGAAAATAAAGCAGATCACCGGTTTCTGTGAAAGGGACCTCGGTCCCAAAGAGGAAGAGATGCAGTCACCTCAGCTGTGCCCACCAGTGCCGCTTGCCAGTACCACCTGCCAGTGTGCACCAGTGCATATCAGTGCCACCTGCCAGTGCCCACCAGTGCATATCAGTGCCACCAATCAGTGCCACCTATCAATGCCCACCAGTGCCACCTATCAATGCCCACCAGTGGTGCCAATCAGTGCCTCATCAGTGCCACCTAGCAGTGCTGCCTATCAGTGTAACCTACCAGTGCCCATCAGTAACAGCTATCAGTGCCACCTTTTAGTACCCTACAGTGCCACCTATAAATGCCCTTCAGTACCATCCATCAGTGCCACCTTTCAGTGTCAACCATCAGTGCCAACTCTCTGTGCCACCTATCAGTGCCCACCAGTGCTGCCTCATCAGTGCCCACCAGTGCCATCTCATCAGTGCCCACCAGTGCCACCTATCTATGCCCATCAGTGCCACCTTATTAATGCCCATTAGTGCAGCCTATCGGTGCCCATCAGTGCCACCTATCAATGCCATTCAGTGAAGTCTATTAGTGCCCACCAGTGCAGTATCATCAGCGTACATCAAGGAGAAGTTATCTGTTTGCAAAATTTTATAACAAAATGTAAAACAGTTTTTTTTTTAATTTTCTGTCTTTTTTAATTTTTTTAACAAAAATAAAAAATGCAGTGGTGATCAAATACCACCATAAGGAGCTCTATTTGTGGGGAAAAAAATGATAAAAATGTCATATGGGTACAGTGTTGCGTGACCACGCAATTGTCATTTAAAGAGTGACAGCGCTAAAAGCTGAAAATTGGCCTGGGCAGGAATAGGGTTTAAGTACCCAGTAAGCAAGTGGTTAAGCAAGTGCAGCCCCTCAATAAAGTGGATGTTTTGCATTTATTTCCACTGTGGTTACAGTAATGTGCACATTATCACAATGCATGTTAATGCGCATTAGGTATGTTATTATGTTGTGGTGGCATTCATTTTATATGGCACCCCAACCCACTAAGGTAAGGCCAATTCTAGGCATATACACTTCAGCGGGCCACATCAAACATTAGGGTACTGCCATGCATTGTTGTACAAAGCATTGCCAAAAATGGTATAGTGCATTGCCAACATATTCATTAGAATAGGCTGCATTAATAAAAGACTTGTTATTGCATAAAAAAGGTGTATTAATGCATGTGCTTTAATGCAACACACCAGGACACAAAATACTTAATTGGTCCTCAAACTTTTGGGGCTTTTGCATATGCCATAATTTACAGCTTATGGGCATACAGAGCAAAATCAGGCTGTAGCTGTGATAACAGTCAAGCAAAAATTTTCATAGTGATTCAGCCTTGCTGTATCACTGGCCTTTCTATCTTGACTCATTACTGCACAGGAGCTAATATTGCTCAGTGGGGTTTACCAGTAATTTGGGTCATATACCTAAGTGTGGGATGGTATGCTAAATATTCTAAGTCTACCTTTTACACCTAGTCTGCACCAGCCCTACTGACTGCAGCGCAGCGCTTAAGCCGGGTACAAACTATTCGTTTTTGTACAAAAAACTGTCAGCTCTGGTCAGGGACACTGTACTAACCATGCAAGGTTAGTACAGCGATCTCCCCCACCAGAACACTCCGATCAGTGCACACTGTTTTGGAGTCGGTCAGCTGCTGGTTTTCCAGCATGCATGTCTGACAGAAGCCGGCTGAAGGGCCGGCTTCTGTCAGACAGACCAACTTACACACGAGCAGGATGTCAGCGGATATTTTTTTGTACCGGCAATTGTCTCCCGACATTCTGACCATGTGGATGGGGCTTTAAAGGTTGTTCTTGTTATCTGTCCCAATGGGAAGAGTTCCCTTCATTTCCTATTTCTAACACAATTAAATTAAAACTCTCTAAGCGAAGATAAATCTTCTGCTAGATCATTGTTACCACAAATAATATTCCTTTTGAAAGATTTCCTTTCACCTACTGTTCTGGTGACAACTCAGAATGTTGTATTTTCGCTCAACTTCAGTCCTGGTGACATTGGTCACTGGGAAAAATAGAGAGATTGCAGTGGCAACCCTCATACTTTTCCATGACAAATTCACTTTAGAGTGCAGAATGAATGGCAAGAGGCAGCAGTGCCATTCAGATATATCTTCCATTTCCATTGCTCACTCTTGCTTATTGTAACTCAAATTACAATAAGTGGACTCATGTTGGCACATTTGTCATATTTCCTGAATAGCATTAGCAGTTCACTGAATGATTTGACTGGTAGCCGGGAGTGGAAATTAAAATTAAAATTTTCGCGTAAATAAAGCTTGCCATGTCAATCATAAATGAATCCACTTGTGAAGTCCGAGTTACAAATTAGAAAATCAGAGATAACTAAGGACCTCTCCCACAAGCAACATAGCTTGATAAGAAAATGAATATCGGAATGGCCTGTCCTACTTACTGCAAAGTGCGTTGGCTGTCATTTGCATATTATCATTTGTGTGTTAATTTTCTTAGGAGGCTTTAGGATACTAATTTTCTTTATCACATTTTTAAGAGCTAAATGTGGTATTTAGTCAACAGATATTGCATAAATTAGCTGATATATATTTAGAAGCAGCAATTCTGTATTAACTTTAAAATTAAATTAAATGTGAAGTTCATATTGAATATAGTATGTCTCACCATTTTAATGTGTTGGCAAATGGATATCTTAAAAGAATTTATAGAATTGGGCAGCTGTGCAAAAAAAAAAAAACACAACACATTGCATTTTAGGCCAAAACTGGGTATATTTATTTTTAAAATATAAACATATATAAAGTGGCAGGGCCATCATTGCTTCATGTAGTACAAGCCATTCAATCAATTAGAAAAAAAAAGAAATTATGAATAACAACTACATTTACATCCTATGAAAAATGTTCACGTTTTTCTTGTTGCCATGGATAAATGCAGTCTTAAAGTGTATTCCCAAGCCAAATTTTTTTTATAGAGTATGGAAGCGTTAAGACCCCTGTATTTCTATTGCTGTCTGTGCCTGTGCAGATTCACATTCCCTATTTGTCCTTGTGACCATTGTCTTTGAAATGTGAAATTTCAACAAACATTCAACAAAGACTAATTTAAAACTCACACACCTGAAAAATTCACCACCAGCTCCAGAAAGTGTTTGAAATATTCTATTTTACAGATATTGCCAGGGCAGGAGTTGAGGGAAATCTTATATCAGAGACATTTGTGAAGATATCTCCTCACTTTGGAGAGATTTCTTGTTATGTCTCTGTGACAGGAAGTAAAGGGCAATTTCCCAAACCCGACCATACCCTCCCAGAAAAAAAGAATAAAAAAAATTGACAGGAATTCTAAGCATTACTTTTCTGTATAGCCAGTATCACTCACTGTGGAAGTGGATGTTTCCTATTGGCTATAAGCACAGTCCATTGGCAAGGTCCTCGCAGGCTCTTGAAAACTTCAAGTGGCAGCATGATGATGTTAGGGCGCAATATGCAGCAAAAAGACCAGTCAGTGGACAAGGATTGTAGTAGTGGATTACTAATCTTCGCTATTGGAAAAGGCATCAAGGAGGGCTCTGTGATGGTGCCCTTTACCTGCCGTGGCTATTTCAATTTGGAGTTTTATAAATTAAGGGGAATGCAAAATTAGGTAGACCCTAGCTTCAGTTGAAATAGATGGGGAGAGGCTAATGAATCGGGAGAAGAACCAGGACCTTGGGTAATCTTCCCACTGGTACTGAAAAAATATTGGAAGCCTTTGGGTAATTCAACTTACAAGCACTTACCAAAAACTGAAATATCAGTTTTTGGTCAACTGTGAATGCCTTTGTATGTAATAATAATTTTAATCAAGAACATAATTTTCTTAGGGAAAAAAAATACCGCTCATTGCAGATCATTTCAAAATGCACCTCAGCCTCAGCTGGCAATATTAATTTATTCACCTTTTCAACACAGCCTGTGTAGGATCTAGGGAAGTTTTTCTGTAATCTCATTTCGAGGTACACTTTAATATGAATTTCTTAATTATCCTTTAATGCTGTCAAATGAAAAGATAGTAAGGATAAACTATATAAAGTCCTTTAGACTCACCAGCCATCTGATTAATAGACTCGTCAATAAAGAAATCATGGAACAAAAGGATGCTTAACCGGGGTCACTGCCTTAATAGCTTGACAAAATGCACTCTCTCTCTAGTTCTTTACAACAATTCAGAGAAAATAATAACCCCTTAGTAAGGTTGACTGTTCAAGGAGTTGTTAATATTTTAAGAGAACAAATAAGTATGTGCCGTATGAAGGGAGAATATGGTTTTCAGCCACTACATCTCAAATTACACAGTAATAGAGAATTTCAACTAGGAGGGAAATGTCTTCACTGATAAAACTTGTACTGTTAACTGGTTGCCCACAAGTTTATCTATAGCCCCAATTTTTGTAGGTTTCAAGTGGGGTGAGGTTAGACCCCTTCTCAGGTGTTTTTTAACTCAAGGGAACTTCTGGTTTGATGGAGAGCTTCCTAACCAGAATAATTAGACTCAGGAATCGATCCAATGATTCCACCTCAAAGTTTGTGTTATATCCCTTTTAGGTTTTTGATGCTGCCCGTGTCCTCGCTGGGGGATTTACTCTCTTTATTTATTTGTCATGGAACATTCAAAATGTTTAGCCTTATCACTGGTGACAGCTGTCTAAAGCTGGTCATACATCTTTTAAAATGCAGCCAGTTCCGAAGGAACCAGTAACATTTTGATCCATGTATGGCCATTTCAGCTCATGTGAAGTCGTATGGCCATTCCTATTCATGAAATTAAAATATCTTTCACCTATCAATCAAATTCTCCTGAAGGAGACTGCTGGTATATTTTAACCCAACGAGCAGTTGCAGCCAATCAGCTGCAGCGCTGATCAGTGTAGTCTGATGGCTGGAGCGTCACAGTATCAGAATAAAATTACATAGCAGAGAAGATTCTCCCATCCACCTCGAATGTGTGGATGGGGGAAAAGTTCATTTTTTTCATTCAGCCAACTAGCTGAACAAAAAAACTGAACTATGTATCGCGCCAACATAAGAGGGGATTTTTCTTTGAAGAAATTTTGAATATCTGTTGTGTCTTTGGAGCAGGAAATGGTAGGAAGTTTCTCTAAACAAATGCAACTTAAAAAAACAGGGGTTCTAACCATTATCTACTCAATAAAAAAAGAAGTTTACATTTTACATACACTTTAAGGGATGTCCCAAAGACTGGAAGCACATTTACCATAACGGTACTTTGAAAGACAGAGTTTCTTTATGTGAATGGGTCATTTTATCCCACGTCAACTGCCACTTGCAATGGACCATATTCTTTTTCATCAACTTCTAATAACTCATGTGATCACTCATTAGCCACTTAGGGCCATGTTCTCACATGCCACATGTTATTGGTGATGTAATCTCTCAATCTCAATCTATCGCTATTTTTGAGTTGTGTCATAGCTCTTCTTTCTCTTGTCTGTAGTCATGTAATATTACATGAACTGTAACTTGTCATGGGTCGGACCATATTTTTTCAACTGTCACTTCTCTCTGGGTCATGTAATATCTGATTAATAGCTACTTGGTTTTAGGTCAAGTAATAGTTCATTAACTGACAGTTGTTTTCAGCCATGTAACATCTTATTGACTTATGTTTGTCTTAAGTCATGTATTACAAACAACCATTTGCCACGTGGTCTCTTATCATTTATTGCTGTCTCAAATACATGTTTAGGTGAGTTTTCTTACATATTTGTGAATGTAATCAGTAATCCGGTGAAAGTAAGATGGACTGTAGCCTATAGATATAATATTTGTTTTGTCTTTTTATTGATATTTTTTCTGATGAAGCCGCTTTATTGGATACAAAATGTTTAATCCATATACATAGCATAGAATATGCATATGCATAGCACACATTGCTTTGTCCTATCTGATATTGTGTTCTTTTCTTACAGAAACTGTCACATTTTGCTTAGTAAAATTAAATACTATTTAGATAAATGCTTTACAATTTAACAATTAGGTGCTTAGATTAAATGACATACAACATTTAATATATTGTGCGGGTAACTTTATGGACATTGCCCAACATTTATACAATTGGTCTTTTTATTTAATTTCGGACATGTTATTTTAATAAATATACTTTCCATGCAATGAATTAATTATAGCTGTAATAATATTAATATCTACTGATTGTTCAACTGCAGAATGTGATCGCAGTGTTTTAAGGGTTGGTATTTAATAGGATTCAGTCTATCAGTTCACAGTAAACTGATGGTGCCTTATGGCCCATTGATGTGATTAGTTCCTAATAAAGTAATAAGCTGAACATTGATAGCAAAATGGCTACCTTCATTGACTGAGTGACAGATAAAAAAAATAGCTGTTAATGAATACCTCTGTCATAGGTAACAATCTCAGAGTAAATACCAGGTGATCCACCAGCATAGTTTTCATCATCCCACTTTCTGTGGCAATGCAAGCCATGAAAAATGTTAGTGTAGGCTTTCAGACTTTCTCCTGGATGTGAACAGCAGGGCACTGTGCCAATGCATATTGACACATTTATATCTCTTTGGTCGACATATCAAATTATATGCTCCTATAGGACAGGGGCCTATTTTCACTTTAGGTGCAATGCAAAGTGCTGCAAAAAAAGTAATGGTTTTGAGTAGGGATGAGCTGAACACCCCCCTGTTGGGTTCGCACCAGAACATGCGAACAGGCAAAAAATTTGTTCGAACGCGCAAACACTGTTAAAGTCTATGGGACTCGAACATGAATAATCAAAAGTGCTAATTTTAAAGGCTTATATACAAGCTATTGTCATAAAGTGTTTGGGGACCTGGGTCCTGCCCCAGGGGACATGGATCAATGCAAAAAAAAAGTTTTAAAAACTGCCTTTTTTCGGGAGCAGTGATTTTAATAATGCTTAAAGTGAAACAATAAAAGTGGAATATTTTTTTAAATTTCGTACCTGGGGGTGTCTATAGTATGCCTGTAAAGGGGCGCATGTTTCCCGTGTTTAGAACAGTCTGACAGCAAAATGACATTTCAAAGGAAAAAAAGTCATTTAAAACTACTCGAGGCTATTAGTGAATTGTCGGTCCGACAATACACATAAAAGTTCATTGATAAAAATGGCATGGGAATTCCGCACAGGGGAACCCCGAACCAAAATTTAAAAAGAAATGGCGTGGGGGTCCCCCTAAATTCCATACCAGACCCTTATCCGAGCACACAACCTGGCAGGCCACAGGAAAAGAGGGGGAGACGAGAGAGCGCCCCCCCTCCTGAACCGTACCAGGACACATGCCCTCAACATTGGGAGGGTGCTTTGGGATATCCCCCCAAAGCACCTTATGGGTGACCCTGCCCCCCTCTGACATCACGGGGAATGCCACAGGGAAGTCCCCGTCAAGTCCCCATGCGTCAGAGGGGGGCGGGGTCACCATCAGAAGACAAGAAGCGTCACACAGCGGGAGCCTCCCATCATGGATGCGGAGCGGCCCGAGAAGAAGAAGGGAAGAAGACGCCACGGAGGAAGATGCTGGACGAGAACACCGGAGGAAGAACCAGAAGAAGAAGAAGATGGAGGAAGAAACCGAAGAAGATAGAAGAAAGAAGATAGAAGAAAGAAGATGGAAAAAAAGAAGACTTTAAATAAAGGAATTATCAAAAACTGTCTCTTGTCATTTTTAACATTTTTGACAATTTTTTTGTGAAATGGTAGGGGTACTTTTGTACCTCCTTACCATTTCACACAGGGGGGCCGTGATCCGGGGGTCCCCTTGTTAAAGGGGGCTTCCAGATTCTGATAAGCCCCCCACCTGCAGACCCCCACAACCACCGGGCAAGGGTTGTGGGGATGAGGCCCTTGTACCCATCAACATGGGGACAAGGGGCTTTGGGTAGCTACCCCAAAGCACCCTCCCAATGTTGAGGGCATATGGCCTGGTACGGTTCAGGAGGGGGGTGCTCTCTCGTCCCCCCCTCTTTTCCTGCAGCCTGCCAGGTTGCGTGTTCAGATAAGGGTCTGGTATGGATTTTTGGGGGACCCCACACCATTTTTTTTTTAAATTTTGGCACGGGGTTCCCCTTAAAATCCATACCAGACCTGAAGGGCCTGGTATAGATTTTGAGGGGGACCCCCACGCCATTTAAAAAAAAAATTGTTTCAAGGTTCCCCTGTGGGGTATTCCCATGCCGTTTCTATCAACGAACTTTTATGTGTATTGTCGGACCGACAATTCATTAATAGCCGCGAGTAGTTTTAAATGACTTTTTTTCTTTGAAATGTCATTTTGCTGTCAGACTGTTCTAAACACGGGACACATGCGCCCCTTTACAGGCATACTATAGACACCCCCCAGGTACAAAATTTAAAGGAATATTCCACTTTTATTGTTTCACTTTAAGCATTATTAAAATCACTGCTCCCGAAAAAAAGGCCGTTTGTAAAACTTTTTTTTTGCATTGATCCATGTCCCCTAGGGCAGGACCCAGGTCTCCAAACACTTTTTATGACAATACCATGCATATAAGCCTTTAAAATTAGCACTTTTGATTTCTCCCATATACTTTTAAAGGGTGTTCCGCGGCTTTCAAATTTGCCGCGAACACCCCAAATTGTTTGCTGTTCGGCGAACTGGCAAACAGCCGATGTTCGAGTCGAACATCAGTTTGACTCTAAGTCGAAGCTCATCCCTAGTTTTGAGTCGTTTCTTGACTATTGTCCTCTTGAATATGACAAACTACTAGCTAGAGTATATACCAAGACCTGGTTAAATGAAAACCTTCACAGACATACTTGACAACAGTTTTCCTGCACCATGCCAATTAATATGTTAGCCCTTTTAAAAATGTGTCAATGCTGAAACTTAAATATGTTCATCTTAGAAATACAAAGGTGCTTTATGTTTTTTTGTTTTTTATAAAAGTTTCCTTATAAACAGAGCAGATATTTCCTGGCACATAAATTTGTAGATGATTTTCAGTAAATCCCTTTCTCTTTCATATTTCATTGTGGCTTTACCAATTATTCTAGAAACAATAAATCTCGGGCCACTGGCCTTATAATGCTTATATTTTGATCAGTGTTTTCTGGAATAATTGTTACTGCCTGTAAATATTATGTTACTGTTTTCTTTCTCTCTATCTTTTATTTTCTATTTTTAATATGTTGCTGCAGATAGACTTTGCAGGCTGACCAGATTTTTTTTTTTTATAATTGGAGGTACAGTAAACAGATCTATAATTGTTAACATTGTAAGGATCGGGAAGAGTAGTCTACCTTATTAGCAGACTGAGCGGTGCAAAAAAAAAAAGTTGACCACAGTTGCTTCTGGTGTTCTCTTCCCCAGAACTATTGACCTGTTTTGACTGCAAGGTTTCAGAGTGTGTTAATTGTGCTATTTGTTAACGCGTGCGGCAAGTGTCTAGGTTCTTTATGGCTTTTTACATAAAAACAACAATCAATGCCAGATTGGCTGTTGGAAACTCTACAGATCTATTGATTCTTCATGGCTGCCATATCTCATACTCTGTTAAGTGGATCTAATCTTTAGATAAGTGTTTCAGGAAGACATAAATATAGCAGTTTTATGTGTTTATTTCTTTTGATATACCGTGTGAGGCTTTTCATTTAGGTATCATTATATATGAGACGTTTATGGTCTTTATGAAGGGTTTGGAGCAACTGTAACATCATAAAATCAAAAATGAATTCACTTCATGAGATGAGACAGTGTGAATGGAGTAATTTTAGGGACCAGAGAAACAGCGGGGCTACGACCTTGAATAGCACCACTTTTTGCATGGAAGTTGTGATTAGAGTTAAATGGTTGGACCACACATTTTTCAACCAGGGTTCCTCTAAAGCCCCATACACACTATTCGATTTTCTGATTTTTGTCTTCAGATTTACCAAAACCATGTAGTGCAAGGGCCTGCCCGATTGCATACCGACCTCATATAATATGGTTTTGGTAAATCTGAAGGAAAAAAATCAGCAGAAAATCTGATAGTGTGTATGGGGCTTAATTGTTTTTAGGAATTACTTTAGCAGTGGCAAATTGATATCCTGTCTGAAGTTGCCTGCATAGCTTCAGCACCTACATCCTTCCTCAGGACATTATCAGTGACTATCAATTTAAGGGGTCACTACACTACATTCATCATCAAATTAAAGGATATTCTCACCACTGACCACTATTGTAAAAGGACATTCTTTTCAGTGACCACTAGCATAATGGTACACTTCCTTTGTTTATCACCAATGTCAGAGCTCATCTCTACCACTTAAACACCAATGTAATGGGGCCTTTCTCCACTTACCATCAATGAAAGGAGACAGCATTTGACAGTTAATGTAGGGGAGCACATTTACACTGACCACAATGATTCATTCACTTTTCAACTGATCACCAATATCAGGAGATAATAACATTTTCACTATCTGTGTTTCTCTTCTAGTCATAATTATTATTCCTTTTATTTCATGATTGTTTTTGGATATCATTTTTGTATAGACTAGGAATTTATTAAAAAATAATTAAATCTGGATGTTAAATACATGAAAATAGAACTAAGGGAAAAACATTTTTCCCCTTTGCTTAGAGTAAGGGAGGTTTATAACCCCTGTCAATAAGTTTGTCCCATTTGAGAAATTTCACTTAACTTCCTGTCCCATAGCCAAAACAGAAAGTCAGAGGAAATCCCTGCAAATTAAGAGAATCTCTTGGGGGAACCCCAGGTCACTAGAACTAGTGTCCCCATTGGAAGATTTCCCCTCTATTACCTTTCTGGGACAACCCAAAATTTGGGTCATTTTGTACTTTCACTTTTGATGATCAGAGTAAACCTGACAAATAGAGAGAGTGAATCTCCCTACCGGGGAGGTAGGGGTAACTGCACTGTCAGTCTCCCAGGTTTCTTTGTCAGTGTATCCTGTTATAGGAGACACTGAGAAGGCAGCCACATGGAAATCTATGAGGCTCAAGGCACATGAAGTCCCTTCTATTATTAGTAGGAATTCAAAAGAAAAGGTACATTTTTCAGGGTAATGGTAATTTCCAGATGATCCCTTCAAGGTAGCAGCTCTTCTTCTTTTTTTTAAAGGATAGGTTCACCTTTCTGAACATGTTACATGTTACACTCATATTTAGGATGTAACATGTTCAGCATCTGCCCCCTCTCCCCCGATTCCCCCGCCCCCCTTCTTGTGACAGCAGGCCGATCTTTTCCCCGCACCTGCTGTCACAATTCAAAAAGAGCATGGACATGCGGGCCTTCACCCACATGGCCATGTCATTCATTCGCAGGTCCCTGTGAATCAATGAACTACAACTACCACCAGCCTTTGCAGCTGACAGCATGTAGTTCTCAATGAACTACCAGGGTGCTGATGAGCTCTCTAGGTAGTTCATTGAGCTTCCTTTCATTCAGTAACTGCCTGCTCATTTGGCAGTATTTTTTGTAAAGGTGAACTTATCTTTCAGGTCCACTTTATAAGGGATGATCTAAAAAACTTTTAAGTAAACAAATTTTTTTTCGATTTTCTGAATTAGATTTTCTGAATTTTGTGTAATTATTCTTTTAGGCCTTATGCTCACAGACATTCAGGGGGTGTAACGCAAACCATGCAAAATAACATTCTAAGGATCCACAGCTGCTGCCTACAGCCACCCATTGAGATTCAATAGAATAGGCGGCTGTATGCGGTTATGCGCTGGGGTTTGCATAAAGCACTCTCGTGCACACGGGCATATGCTCAGATGCACACTATCATTTCTATGAACGGCTGTACATGGGAGTGGACAGTGGGTCCTGGGAATGACCTTACGCAGGCTCTGCACACTGGACAGCTCCTATAGCTCCATGTGCAGGAAGTCTTATGCAGCGTACATACGAGCGCACATTCCGACAACAAAATCCATGTTTTTTTTCCGACAGATGTTGGCTCAAACTTGTCTTGCATATACACGGTCACACAAATCTTGTCGGAAATTCCGAACGTCAAGAACGAGGTGATGTACGAAGAGCTGAGAAAATTGAAGTTCAATAGCCAGTGCGGCTCTTCTGCTTGATTCCGAGCATGCATGGAATTTTGTGCACTGGAATTGTGTACACACGATCAGAATTTTCTACACACGGTCGGAATTTCCGACAACGAGCTCCCATTGAACATTTGTTGTCGGAAAATCTGACCGTGTGTACGTGTCAGTATAAATCTTCATTCTGTATACTGATTTTCTAAAATAAAGGCTTTGCTGTTCCCACATGAAAATATATTAACGTCACATGTTCCTTGCTCACGTTCTTATGCTTTGCCTTCTGCAATGTCTGGTGTATGTCAAATATTCAATAAGAAAAAAAATGTTAGTTCCCAGTGATACGCACATAAAGCCTTCAGCTAAAACAAGCAGATTCATGGATAATATGCACTGCATTATATATTGGATTGTGTCCTAGATTTTGTTTTGCATTTATTATTTCTATTAGTAGTTTTTTCTAGTGCCACTAAAAGGCATATGGTTTATATAACGCTTACTGTCTTAAAGCTGAACTCCAAACAGATATAAAAAATGAATCGGTTATATATTTATTAAAAATCATTCAATTTATTTTCACATAGATCTTAGTTAAAGTGGTTCTAGCATCATAAATATGTGTTTCAAGTGCATGGATGATAAGTAATCAGTAAGTGTAAAACTTTTAATTACCTCTCAGTGGGTCACTTACTAAACTGGAGAATGCTAAATCTGCTCTGCATAAAAACCAATCAGCTTCGGGGTTTTATTGCCAAAGCTTAATTGAACAAGCTTAACTTAGGAGCTGATTGGTTACCATGCACAGCTGCACCAGAATCAGTGTGCACCATTTTTAGTATATCTCCCCCACAAAGATCACAGTATTCTCTCTGACAATACTGTCATATTATTTTTTTCTAAGTAGGATGGTACCATTGTTGTTTAGGCATCACCCAAGATCAACATCTATTTCTTGGTCTGCTATGCTGGCTCAGAAATGACACAGTCATATAAATCCTGGAGCATGTGCAATTCTTGGCTGTATTACAAAATGTCTGACACAACATGCTCTTACCTTGACTTGTTAAAAATGTATATAGTTGCCATCTGATCGTGGGGGGAAGAGGAGACTGAGGAAATGTTTCCTCCTGCCTGCAGCAACCTGGTGTCTTTGTCTGAGACACTTGCTGTAGTTTATGGAGTACTTTTTAATGGTAAAAGCGAGAGCTTTTTGTTTTGAAAAAATTATACTGCTGTATATGTGCTATAATGGAGAAATTAAAGGTCACTCCCTCAAACTACGTCAGCGCTAAAGCACAAGACTAGCTAAAGAGAATTTTAAATCATTTACAAGAAGAAAAAACCTCACATATATATTTATTTCAATTGTGTATTTAACTTTTTGCCTGACATTCTGCTTTTAGCATGGTCCTATTTTTCTAGTTTCTTGTTTTATGTCTGAGTAGCTTTTCAAGTCTAATTAGCTTGTATTTATGACTTATTCTGTAAACTGATAACTTACTGTAGATTGTATGATTATAATTAGGGGATGTCAGAACTGATATTGCTAAGCTGATAAACAAAGGTATTTCTTGGAAAGTCAAAATGCAGCCAGCATGTCCATGTGTATTGTATTTCTAATTGCTTTTCAAATAAAATGTAGGTAAAGAAAGCAGAAAATGGTCCAGAATAACAACCCTATTCATTATATGTGCAAAAGAAATTGAAAGTATTGCCCATTGTAATCAATGGCAATTCAGGTTCCTTGTTTGTGTAGTTGCAAATTAAAGCTGGATTCTGTAGGCAACACTTTTGTTCTGCTATGCACTGGTTGTCATAAATGAACCTTACGCATAGGAAAAAACTGTCTCTCCTTTCCTGGACAATATAAATATGTACATATTTCTTCTTTTCAATCTTTCTGTCCAATGTTGATTCACTAATTCTGTCCTAACATACAATAGAAATTTGAAAAGACTTCAGTTCATCTGGGGAACCTGCCCCCCCCCCCCCCCAGACCTTTTTCAAACATACATTTTTGTTAATTTGATTTGAAGGAGATCTATGGCCTTCCATTAAAAACATTATTCCATTAAAAATTATTTACAGGTACATCTGCACCTACAGTTTTCTCTTAGTCCCTTGCAAAGTCCTACAAACTGCTAAGCTTGCCAGTGAAATTCCCCTAATGCAGATTTTTGTGATGGTGTGACAACAATTCTGCACTGCTCCTTAAAGTGGTTGTAAAGGCAGAAGTTTTTTTATCTTAATGCATTCTATGCATTCTATTCTCATTAAGATAAAAAAAACCTTCTGTGTGCAGCAGCCCCCCTCAGACCCCCTAACACTTACCCGAGCTCCCTCTCATTCCAGCGATGTTGCACGAGAGGCACAAAATCCAGGACTCTCCCTCCTGATTTGTTGAGACACAGCAACAGGAGCCAATGAGGAGAGAGAGGGGGTGGTGCTGAGTCATGGGTCCATGTCTAAATGGACACACAGAGCAGTGGCTTGGCTTGGATGCCCCATAGCAAGCTGCTTGCTCTGGAGGCACTCTGCAGGAGGGAGGGGCTAGGAACATCAGTGGGGGACCCGAGAACTGGAGGATCTGTGCTGCTCTGTGCAAAACCACTGCACAAACCAGGTAGGTATGATATGTTTGTTGTTTTTAAACAAAAAAAGAAGACTTTAAAAAATAATTTAGTATCACTTTAATTCAGAGCAGAGATGCCACTCTCATATAGGCTGTGCTGGCTTACACTACAGTGAGATGAGAAAATATTGCAGGGGGTGTTGTTATTAGCTTTGTGACTGCTGATTCACAAGCCTGTATCTTAGTCACTCCTAGACCTGCCTACTGCTTTTTGGATTGACAGCACTGCCTCTTTTGCTGAAACTCTTTCATTGTGAGATGCATTGTCTGGGAGGGCGACCATGTGAGATGCAAATGAAGGAGGATTTGGCTCAGCCAGGCAAGGTAAAGGCAGTTTTTTGTCTACTTTAGGAGACTTGCGCATCACATAGTTACTTCATTTGGCCAATGCTCCAAGAAAATCATAGTGCACTCCAATATGATGGAACACTATGTTCTCTCTACCACAATTCAGGGCTGGTCACAAAAGCCGAGTACTTTCACTTTGAGGTGGGGAGAGCGATTCATAAGGGGCCGTGTATGCTCTATTCCAGACCTTATAAATGATTATTTTTTTGGGGGTGGGGGGGGGGGGGCTCTGGTGAGCCAAAGGGGTTGTTGGGGATTAATTGAATGTATATACAAGATCTGAATGATGCCTTCTGTCAAATGGATCTGCTAGCTTGCTCTAAATGGGTTAATTCTTATTTTTAAATATATAAAACTGGAATTTTGTTGCTATGGGTTTCACTGTCACTTTATTTTTCACTCATGAATATCTGTGCATGCAGAAACAGTAAACATGAATGCACTCATATAGAATACTAGCAGCTGGTATAAAAGTAATGTACAGGTATTTATGTTAGATTGGTAGAAAGTATCAAATGCAATGTTTCAAGCCTTTGCCCTTTATTAAGCAATTGTCAGCTTTTCTAATCATACAGATTTTGCCTTGGGCCTTTCAAGGAAAGTAGTGTTAGGAGGATTTCTATGACTCCTCCCTCGTGACTCTATGTAGATTAGCATTTCAGTTGCAGGAAGTGACATTTCTGAGCCGGTCATTAGGAATGGAACTTTTTTAGTCAATGTTTGCCATTGGGTATTCAGAATGTCTTTAATCCTGCTTCTGAAGAGCTTGCATTGTCTCAGAAGTGACAGTTGATGTAATAGAACTGCATTAGGACACATGGGAGGGACTTTGTTCATTGGCTCAATCTTTCTAGCTCTGCATGAAGTGTACATAGGCCCTTACCTTACACTGGTAATCTCTAGGGTAAGGTCAAGCAATAATGTGCACATAAGAGGGTTTACATCCCTATTCTACTCCAGATCCAGAAATCCAAATGGATAAAGCACTAATCACAGTGTCAAGTGACAGCTTCTGTCTTTGTAATTTAAGTTATTAGAGGTAAAGAGTTTTTGTTGACTACAGTGAGTTCATTTTGAGTGATATGCATAGATATGTTTGCCTTACAGCCAAGAGTCCCTGGAAAATTAATGCAAATGTGAGCATTTGCTGTAGCATGCATCTCATTTCTTTAAGTACAAAATGGACTTTTAAGTACTACTAAGCTAGGAGGTAAAAAGGTAGAATGAAAAAAGAACAGTGTGTGGTGATACATTTTATAGTTGTGATGGTAAGATATCTGGACGTATCTGGTAAATTCTTATTGGAAAAAACTTAATCTGGCAAACAGTAAAGAACTTTTTTTTACATAATTCTATTTAAATGTATATATAATTTTAATGTAGACAAAAACTCACCCAAGCTCAAGCATGATTGTAGAATGATGAGCTGAATAATGGCGCTCAGGCTTCTTGTGTCCCTTAAAAATCAAAATAGCAAAAAATGCCGGCAACTCGATTGCTTCTATTTAAATCTTTATTGAGCACTAACAGCAGTGCAACATCTAAAACGCTAACACGTTTCAGCCGGAGCCTTCCTCATAGCATACAGATTTACAATAAAATCAAGTTTATATAGAAAAGATATCCATTCCTCCAGAAAATGGGGAGTTACAATCCAATTTAAAATTAATTAACAATTAAAATCATGTGAGGTTGGCAGAACCAGAGAAAAAGGGGAGTGAAAAATAGAAACAAAGACTGAAAACTCTAGGAGAAAAAATAACCCATTGTGGAATGAAATTGTATTATTTTAAAAACAAATTCACATCCATTCTACTGTTCATTCCAGTAGGAAATCGAGTATTCAATAAGTGTATCTACCACACCTCCCGCTGAAGTAGGGTATGGTGTGTATCCCCCTCCCCAACAGATCTTCTCACCCTTTAGATGTTGCACTGCTGTTAGTGCTCAATAAAGATTTAAGAAGAAGCAATCGAGTTGCCGGCATTTTTTGCTATATATAATTTTAAAGTGACCCTGTCAGGTTACCGAAAAGAAGCAAAGCCTCCGCATTTGGAAAAAAATGTTATACTCACTTCTCCAGCTATCCATCTGGCCTACTTTACCTCTGTTCCAGTGCTGCATCTTCCGATGGTCTATTTGGCAGTCAACCCTTTGAGATTGTCATCATCCCCTGCCATGTACCATGGCACCATCTTATGACTTCAGAATTTTATAAAGCATTACATTTATTTTTCCAATCTCTGTTTGCAAAAACTAAAGACCAACAAGGTACAAATATCTCAGCTGTATAATATTTTTAGAATTCTGTGGCTTGCCTGGAGTTCTCTTTGAAATAGCAAATCTAGGCAACATGTGAAAGCACCTGGTAAGCTACCAATGCTGTATGGAAGACATCTAAAAACAGCATGTTAATGCAGTAGACACAGTTGTGAGGTCACAAAAGAAGGGAGGATGTTGAAAAACAGAGTAGCTCAAATCTCTGCAAGACAGTGAAGAATAGATTCACCTTCCAGAAAGGGAAAATATCCCTGGTGAGTGTTCACAGACCACCGAAAACTATGGAGTATGGGTGAATGTGGTAAACTGGTGCACTATGGAATTGCAGGTATGAAAAACTGAAATGCTGAGCAGGAAAGCTGTGCACCCTGTATGCATCTGAATTTTTTTGAACAGGAGTGTACCATTTAATAATCCCATGAACTCCTGTGTAAAGGGTCAAAATTCATTTTTTGGCATTTTTTGCATTAGATTTTGCATGTTTTGTCTATTTTTCTAGCAAAAGGGAATGGCAAACTTTGTCCAATTTGCTAGGAATTTTTTCTCCCATGACACTCATTATCTCACCAGAGTTTGATTTGCTTCATGCCAGTTTGACCTGAACATTCAAAGGTAGGGAGGGCATGTGACTCTTGCCCCACTGCTGTTTGAGTTCAGGCCTGGCAACTGAGTGCTTAGACACTCTGCACTGCATCATGGGGGTAATGGAGAGTATTGGTTGTATAGTATGCTGCTAGGGGGCAATGGAAGGATAAGTACAAGCAGCAGGGGGAATAAGAACGGGCAATTAATTAAACCTTTTGCTTTGCCCTGCATGAGGAGAGCATAGGTTTATTAAATTTTTATTTAAATGTGAAAAACACATAAGGTCTGTTAGAGAGACTGAGCAAATTTGATTATACCACCTTTATGAAAAGAGCCTCAAACCTTTATTGTTATAAGATTTAATGTTAGCTACGTAAAGCGGTTTGATATCTTGTTTTAGCTCTGCCCGTGGTCCTGCTTTCTTGCGATTAGAATATCTTGTGCTACATGTCATTCTTTTTATATTTTATCATCAAGCCTTCTGTCATACTGAGGTTCCAACACTCTTTGACTTTTCATGTAGACAGATTCAATGGGAGAAAACTACAAAACATTTCAAGTGAGGCTGCCAAATGTTATATCTTCAGACTGTTTTCTCTGTCATATGACAAATACATATTTAAATAATTTTAGGCAGTCTCTGTGATTGACATCTCTAAACAAAGCTTATCGACTTTACATTGAGAAACAGAACTTTGGTGACTCTGCTTGTTAACTGGGCTCTTCATCTGTCATTCAGCTTTCCTCCTTCGAGCTTGTCACAATTAAACACAAGAATCATCAAAGTGGTGGGCAAGCATCCCTGTCAAAGAGGCACAAATCAGGCTTTCTCTGTGTGTCAGTGATGTCTCTTCAACAGGAATGTACATCAAACTAAATGGTCTTTGGGTGCTGAAGGAAGCGCAGATATAATGTATCCATATGGTGTATAATATTTTAGATCTCTGTAACAATGGCTGTATAAATATGTGCAAATATCATAGTAAAAGATGAAGGATATGTATGTATACAGTATACCAGGAGCCTATAAATGAGCATTACAGAGGGCAGATTTAAACCAGTGTGCCTAGGATCTTATAATGTAATCTAACCTCAGTAATACACATAGAATATATGCATGTATACTCTAGGAAAGGCTTATAAAACTCAAGTGAAACATTTTTAAAAAACCTAAATAAAGTAGACTGCTAAAGACAGGTTTCCTGGTGGTGCTTGTGCATTGGTGTCGGCACTTTTCTATCTATCTATCTACCAATCTAACTTCAACTTGTTCAATTAAAATTTGGCAATAAAACCTAGAAGCTGATTGTATACTGTACACCAGTAAATCTCCTTCAGCGTGTGTTAGGGTCAGAATGTGAAAAGGTGACAACTCAGGAGAGCATTTGTGAGACAAGAACAGAGTGTTGTCTCCCTATAACAGGAAGTCCATGAACAAGGACCTTCATAGCACGATTACCCAGCAATATTTTAATGAAAACTGTAGATTGTAAAACATTGAAAATGAAATGATATTAAAATATTAAAGATTACAAGCGATTAGAGTGAGGGTCCTCTTTCACACAGGGGCCCAAGGAGTGGTAAAAACAGGCCAATGAGCCATGGTTTTGCTGCCCCCTCGGCCTCTCACCTAGTAACAGCCTGAGGAAGCTTTCCACATGCATCAGCCATGATGCTGCACATCACAGTTGCTGAAAATTTGATGCAGCGTGCTGAGCTGACAGGTGCCACTGCCTATCAAACATTAAATCGGCTATTAAAATCAAATGCTTGTGTGTAAATGTGCTGTGCTGAAAAAATTCATAAAGATCTATACAAATATCATATAAAGCATTGCAAAAGTGTGCAAACATGTGTATATAAAGTGACAACAATAATTTATTCAAAAAACAACTCATTTGTTACCCAAAACAGCTGATATGTTACATCCAAATAAATTGGTGAAATTTTTTTTTTTTTTAAATAAATTTCCAAATGTCCAAAATACAGTCCAAAAGTATAAGTATAATGTCCCAAGTGAAGAAAAGCATAAATCACAGTTGAAAGTGAAAGTGTGCTCCAAGTGAAAAGACGTAATCCTCCACCTTCTCTTAGATGGTAATGGCTCACCTCCAGAAACCGACCCTCACCACAAAGGTCAATATAGCATGTTGGCAGGCAGCAGGAAACAAAGAACATCTTCAATCTGCTCCAGCTTGTATATGCAATCAATCAGAGGAACCACTAGACCCAGCTTCACAACCACATTACTTAAAGGGTAACTCCACTTTCGTGGGGGAAAAAATAGCAAATAAAGAAATGATATAGCTAATATAATTGCAAAACTAATCATTTTGTGATTGAATGTTATTAAAAATGACCTTTTCTTTTCAATCTGCAGCCAATGTAATTTTCTGAGAATACGTTTCAATATGGCTACCTGGAGTTTTCTGTAGACAGAACGTGTACTGATCACTCCCCAGAAATATAATTACCTGCTTGTGTGATTGGCTCACCAATTTTCCCAGAAGTTTGCCTAAGCTACAAGTCAGATTTAAGGCATCCCCTGCAACAAAAATGTCATTTTTGGAAAGATACTTTCAATAGGAACCCATCTAAAGGGATGCAAGTCCAGCAGATTTCCTCATTAGTGCCCAGTAGCTGCACACCTGACAGTTAATTATGAAACCACTCGATTAGACCCACTCAGAACAGAGGAGCAGAGAAACACACAGGGGTTTCTTCAGAATAACAAAAGGTAGGAATCTGCAACAAAGTTTGTTATAATCCTTGCAATGTCAACAAAAGTGGAGTTACGCTTTAATGAAATTGACAACAAAGTATATCCATCGCTCAAGCTGAAAAGGAAGAGACGCAACCCATAGAGCTCACCACTAGAAAATGTTATGAAATCTATAAAAATACACTTGCATGAAAGATAAAACCAAATAGGCATTTCTGAATTTCCTTAACCAGTATAAGATTCAATACTGTACAGAAGGGGTATGAACTAAGACACATAACTCTTACTCCTCAATCCAGGATCACTATGCATCCACTCTACTCAAATCAAATGTTTGGCTTGTGGTTGCAGTGCATTATGCCTCATAATCCCCCATAATAAAGTGCTGTTCTGACAGAATAAAAAGTTGGCATATAGAAGGTAGCAGGATCACATGCTAGTTTATTTTTATTTTTTTCCACTTCCTATATTAGGGTGCCAAGGCTGTTCAATATGTAGTGAAATTATACAACATCACTGTTACCCTCCGGGCAGGGAAGTCTTAGGTAGACATTTTGGGCTTTAAGTGGGAGACAAACAAATTAAAGCTTAACGTCAAAAGTTTTTAAAAATTTGAGCCAAAAAGGTCTAAACAATATGCCATACATAAATCTAACCTGCACAGATGAGCAAGTTTGGGGTGGGGGATAAGCATGGATGAGCAAGTTTAAGGCGGAGGAATTTGACTGGCCTGCACAGAGTCCTGACCTCAACCCCTATAGAACACCTTTGGGATGAATTAGAGCAGAGACTGCGAGCCAGGCCTTCTTGTCCAACATCAGTGTCTGACTTCACAAATGTGCTTCTGGAAGGATGGTCAAACACTCCCATAGACACACTCCTAAACCTTGTGGACAGCCTTCCCAGAAGAGCTGAAGCTGGTAGGGCTGCAAAGGGGGGGCCAACTCAATATTGAACCCTACGGAATAAGGGGGTTATTTACACTACAAGTGTACTGCAAGTGCACTTGAAAGTGCACTTGTAAGTGCAGCCTCTGTAGATTGCTGTAAATCTGAGGGGAAGCTCTGAAATTAACGGAAGCTCTACTGATTTTATCATCCAATCACGTGCAAGCAAAAATGCTGTTTTTTATTTTCCTTGCATGTCCCCCTCAGATCTACAGTGACTGCACTTGAAAGTGCACTTGTAGTGCAAAGTGGATTTGCCTTTCATAAATATCCCCTTAAGACTGGGATGCCATTAAAGTTCATGTGCGTCCCAATACTTTTGGCAATATAGTGTACATACTATTGCAAGTAATGCATTTGATGCATGCATTTTGCTACTTCCTTTCTTCAGAAAACTGGTCCTTTTTGCTGTATATACAATAACCCTAAAATGAGAAAATGATGGTAATTATAGATAAGTAATAATGTAATGTTTTTCAAACATTTTACGCAGTCCACCAGGGAAAAGTGCTATGTTGATGCAAGCTGGGATATATATTTTGAACTTTGTGCTAAAAGAGTTTTAGGGCTTTTCTATGGAAATGTGGTGCAGGCCATTTTTAGTTCCTGTTCAGTACTGTATTCCCATAAGGCTGTGTTTGCAAAGATCTTATGTGATCCGCAACCAAGTTGGAAATAAAGCTGTATTTTCCTTGCAGCAAGTCATTTATTTCTTGTAAATGATTTAGCAGAATGCTGTATGCAGAAATCGAAGTACCATACTGCCTTTTACTGTAAGGGCTTCATATCAAACAGCATCCCTTTTTACTATGGTGAGTGAAGGATAAATAATAGAACGTAATAGAACAATGATTATAGCAGACGGCGTGTGATTGCCTAATGAATCTAACCATCTGCAGTATTTTCTTGGAGGCTGTCCTGATTGATTTGTATGACAAAGATATGGATTTATTCACTAAGATAGCGCAAATGGTAGTATGATGTGTTAAGTACAGTAACCCATAACAAACTGTGAAATTATTATTATTTTTTCTAATTATTTTTTTAATTGGCCACTTTGAAGAATTGGTATCCATATGATCGTAACCAAATATATTAATGTGTATTACACAGCATACATTGATCATGAACAACGTGATGGAACAATAATTATCCATTACAAATATATACACATTATATAATATACTGCTGATCCAAATTAAAGTAATTAGATCAATTAAAGAAATAGTGACATTACAATCCCCATACGTCCATAAAAAATAAGCGGAAAGGTTATCCATCTTTCAAGATATAATGAGAACCAGAATAAGTAGGGAAAACACAGAAGAAAAGGCAAAGTTTATACCCAAAAGTAAAAGAGGGCAAAAGGGGGTAATGTTGGGTCAGGTATAATACTGAACTTTAAACAGTCCAGGGGTAAATTAAATTAAAATTATGCAAAGGTACTCTGTGACGATATGTTTAATTGTGTATCAGTAGTATAGCCAGGGTCTAATTGTCGACCTGAATTTCTCCTCGTAATTCAGTAGTGTGTAAGTTAGAACTTCCATGGTCAAGATGTTTTCCCCTTTAGAGAACCAAATGCTCTTAGAGGGTGGATTGGTCTTTTTCCATATTAGAAAGATACATGTTCTCACTGCGTTGAGGAGTAAAAAAAAAAAAAAAATTATTAGTTTACAGTATTCATTGCAGTGGAAGATGAGAAATGTTTGCTTGCTTTGAGTTGCTATACTTTGTTTTGCTTTTTTTTTTTTGCCTTATTAAGCAGGAATATATATTTAACCAAAAATATAAATCTATGTTCATGCAAGCAGGATATCAAACCATGTATCAGTTGTTTTTTTTCTGCCAGCACTGAAAACAGCTGCTAAAAAATTGCCCATAATTTTAATCTAATGTTTAAGGTGACCAGAGCACTCAAAACCTAAAACTCTGTAAGCCCCCAAATTAACCCTTGATGCCTATCTTCATCTTCACTGTAATCCCTTTAAGCAGACAACACCAAGACAAAAATATTAAGTTGAAAAGACATAGATAATTAAAAAATAAAATAATAACCCACATTTTTCTTGCAATACTCAGCTTCAAATGATAGATTTCCTCCAAAGTTCTTTTTCTACTGCTGTAAAAGGAGAAGCAGAACAGTGATGAGTTCATCTCTCACTGTTAGTCGCTCTCTTTCTCTCTATCAGCATATTTCTTGTTGGTACATAAACTGATTGGCTGCTTGTGCTACCTCTTCCTCTCGCATTCCAGGCACTGCAAGACTGCAAAAGGCTGATGATACCAGCTAATACTAGGTCAAATTCAGGTGCTTACACTGCTTGTATTTTAGTAATATATATATATATATATATATATATATATATATATATAATATATATACAGTGTGTGTGCATATATACTGTGTGTATATATATATATACACACAATTTTACACAGTGCTTTTACATACACTATATTACCAAAAGTATTGGGACCTTTACACACACATGAACTTTGATGGCGTCTTAATCTGTAGGGTTTAATATTGAGTTGGCCCACCCTTTGCAGCTAGAACAGCTTCAACTCTTCTGGGAAGGCTGTCCACAAGGTTTAGGAGTGTGTCTATGGGAATGTTTGACCATTCTTCCAGAAGTGCATATGTGAGGTCAGGCACTGATGTTGGATGTGAAGGCCTGGCTCACAGTCTCTGCTCTAATTCATCCCAAAGGCATTCTATCGTGTTGAGGTCAGGACTCTGTGAAGGCCAATTAAGTTCCTCTACCCCAAACTTGCTGATTCATGTCTTTATGGACACCTTTGGGAGGAATTAAAGCAGAGACTGCGAGCCAGGCCTTCTTGTCCACATCAGTGCCTGACCTCACAAATGCACTTCTGGAAGAATGGTCAAACATTCCCATAGACACACTCCTAAACCTTGTCGACAGCCTTCCCAGAAGAGTTAAAGCTGTTATAGCTGCAAAGGGTGGGCCAACTCGATATTGAACCCTACGGACTAAGACTGGGATACCATTAAAATTCATGTGCGTGTAAAGGCAGGCGTCACAATACTTTTGGTAATATAGTGTACTATTACACTATACATATTAGTGTCTGCCCTTAAAATATGAGGCCCCCTATCTCACTCATAGTGAGAGTGAAACATACACACACTATTACCAATTTTACATAGGAGCCAATCAATCTAACACCATGTATTTACAGTGTGGGAAGAAACATCACTTGCAGATAGTGTACTGGTTAGGATTCAATCCAAAGACCCCAGTGCTGTAAGGCAGATGTAGGAACCGCTGAGCCATTGCCTATATTTAAAAAAAAATGTTATATCGATTACAGAGTTGCATTTATTTGTGTATTTTTTGATCTGCCTGAAGTACAGCTTGAACCTAAAACTAAAAAAAATCTGTAATGAGAATCACCTGAAAATGCAAGATCCCCAGATGTCATGCTGATCCATTGGTATTTTGTCTTTCCATAGCACCAATTTTACGTCTCAAAAAATAGCCCAACAGCTAGCATTTTTAGAAGAAGGTAAGCACTTGGAACTCCTATATTTCACTCAGTACAGGCCTCTTTTTGACTCCTGACATGGAGTTAAAATCCATGTTTACTTTGTCACTGCCAAACAAGATATATGCAAAAAACGCTTGGTTCTTGGTGCTTGGATCAACTGTTCTGTGCATCAATGGACTCAATCACCAACAAATGTAACTAACTAAAGAATACCCTAAATTCATGAGCAAAATGGGGCTCCAAGCAGAACAGTACTAGTTTATACATCCACTGATTTATTATACAGCTCTACAGGGCAGTTGGAAGTTAAATCTACTGTAGCTATAGGATTGTAATTTATATCACTTCATTTTTATGTGTTCCTTTTTTTATGTTTTTTTTCTTTAAATATTTTAGCCCATTAACTGCTGCAGGGAAAAGGAGCTACAGGCAGCAAGTAAAAATATTAATTATTCAGTGTATGTACATAATTCAAAAGTCCAAAAATATATTCTATATACCTCTGACCATTATAACAAAACAGAAAATTGCTATCAAAGCTTCAGTTTGTGAGGATATATATATATATATATATATATATATATATATATATATATAATTTTTTTAAATATATATATATAATATATATTGTGTAATATACACTGTAGTATAAATATATATTACCAATCACTTATCACAAAAAATTATATATATATATATATATATATATATATACACTACCGTTCAAAAGTTTGGGGTCACATTGAAATGTCCTTATTTTTGAAGGAAAAGCACTGTACTTTTAAATGAAGCTAACTTTAAACTAGTCCTAACTTTAAACAAATATACTCTATACATTGCTAATGTGGTAAATGACTATTCTAACTGCAAATGTCTAGTTTTTGGTGCAATATCTACATAGGTGTATAGAGGCCCATTTCCAGCAACTATCACTCCAGTGTTCTAATGGTACAATGTGTTTGCTCATTGGCTCAGAAGGCTAATTGATGATTAGAAAACCCTTGTGCAATCATGTTCACACATCTAAAAACAGTCTAGCTCCTTCCAGAAGCTACAAAACTGACCTTCCTGTGAGCAGATTGAGTTTCTGGAGCATCACATTTGTGGGGTCAATTAAACGCTCAAAATGGCCAGAAAAAGAGAACTTTCATCTGAAACTCGACAGTCTATTCTTGTTCTTAGAAATGAAGGCTATTCCATGCGAGAAATTGCAAAGAAATTGAAGATTTCCTACAACGGTGTGTACTACTCCCTTCAGAGGACAGCACAAACAGGCTCTAACCAGAGTAGAAAAAGAAGTGGGAGGCCGCGTTGCACAACTAAGCAAGAAGATAAGCACATTAGAGTCTCTAGTTTGAGAAACAGACGTCTCACAGGTCCCCAACTGGCATCTTCATTAAATAGTACCCGCAAAACACCAGTGTCAACATCTACAGTGAAGAGGCGGCTGCGGGATTTTGGGCTTCAGGGCAGAGTGGCAAAGAAAAAGCCATATCTGAGACTGGCCAATAAAAGAAAAAGATTAAGATGGGCAAAAGAACACAGACATTGGACAGAGGAAGACTGGAAAAAAGTGTTGTGGACGGATGAATCCAAGTTTGAGGTGTTTGGATCACAAAGAAGAACGTTTGTGAGACGCAGAACAAATGAAAAGATGCTGGAAGAATGCCTGACGCCATCTGTTAAGCATGGTGGAGGTAATGTGATGGTCTGGGGTTGCTTTGGTGCTGGTAAGGTGGGAGCTTTGTACAGGGTAAAAGGGATTCTGAATAAGGAAGGCTATCACTCCATTTTGCAACGCCATGCCATACCCAGTGGACAGCGCTTGATTGGAGCCAATTTCATCCTACAACAGGACAATGACCCTAAACACACCTCCAAATTGTGCAAGAACTATTTACAGCAGAAGCAGGCAGCTGGTATTCTATCGGTAATGGAGTGGCCAGCACAGTCACCAGATCTGAACCCCATTGAGCTGTTGTGGGAGCAGCTTGACCGTATGGTACGCCAGAAGTGCCCATCCAACCAATCCAACTTGTGGGAGCTGCTTCTAGAAGCGTGGGGTGCAATTTCTCCAGCTTACCTCAATAAATTAACAGCTAGAATGCCAAAGGTGTGCAATGCTGTAATTGCTGCAAAAGGAGGATTCTTTGATGAAAGCAAAGTTTGATGTAAAAACAATGTTATTTCAAATACAAATCATTATTTCTAACCTTGTCAATGTCTTGACTCTATTTTCTATTCATTTCACAACGTATGGTGGTGAATAAGTGTGACTTTTCATGGAAAACACAAAATTGTTTGGGTGACCCCAAACTTTTGAACGGTAGTGTATATATATATATATATATTAAATTGGCATATTTATCGGCGTACAAAACGCACAGGCGTATAACACGCACCTTCAGTTTAAGAGGGAAGTTTCAGGAAATTTTTTTTAAATAAAGTACTTTGAAGCAAAATAAGGATCTTAGTCCATCAATGCAGCTTGCACAGTGCCCATCAGCAGCCTCTCCATTGCCCATTAATGCAACTTCACCATTGAAAATTAATGCGACCTGCACAGTGCCCATCGGCAGCCTCTCCATTGCCCATCTGCAGCCTCACCATTGCAAATTAATGCAGCCTACAGCATTGCCCATGAATGCAGCCTCACCACCACAAACTATTTGACTTAAAATATAATGGACTACATGTGAACTTCAGTTTTCTGAATCACTATCCAACAGCATTACGACCAATCTCACCTCTGTGACTCCAAGTTTAAATACTATTGCTGTGTATGTTTGTGTTTTTTTTTCCTCAGAGTTTGTTTTCTTAACCTCTTTTTAACCTCTTCCCGCCACTGCCTCCCGGCCCTTAAAGAGCTTCTAAATGCCAGGAGGCGGAGGTAGGCGTCAGGGTCATGTGACCACTGTGAATAGCTGACACAGCAGTTACATGTTCGGAAAACTCCTAATCGCAAGTATGGATTAGGAGCTTTCCACTCCCAGTGACTGTGCTGAGAACGCATCAAATTAAATCCCATCCCCAGACAGGCCATATATTTGTGTTTGGTCAGCGGGAAGAAGCTAAAATTCTGATAAAATTTGGTGTATTCTTACTGCTTTGACCTTGTTAAAGAGGGCACACCAAGAAGGCGTGTCCTGAAAATTTGGATGTTAGTGCAAATAAAAAAGTATTACAGACAGTAATCAATTGTTTTTGATACTTTGATTTACATTTTAAAAATGTTGTAGTAAGCTGCGCAAATTTTCTCTGTAGCTGGAACTTTTCTCCTTGTTCCCTGTGATGTACAGTATGGTGAGACCATCTAATATTTCTAAATAAATACACTACAATTTTATTTATTTCATTAAAATTTTGCAAATTATGTCATTTATTTTTAACTTGCATATTTCCATACCTTTATGGAAGGGATTGTACACAAAGAGATATACTAAAAAATAAAATGTAAATCTAATCGAAAAACTGTTCATATACAGTAAGCAGGAACTGCTAGCAATATAGGTTTTGTTTTAATCAGAGCATGATAACCTAGATATTTTTCAACTAAATAATAATTAGATTTGACATGAACAATACATGAACATTACATTATTATTATGTTTTTACTTGAATTTTTGTATTTTAAAAGGCCATTAATGAAAGCAGCATATTGTATACAGTAAATTATTCAGAAAAATGTTTAAAAACATTGAGGTTTATTTTAAGACTGGGAGCCCTATAATACTTGAGATTAAATTATTAAAGAATAAACAAGACAATCCAATTTAAACATGAAGCTGTAGCGGTGACCTCATCTTCTGTTACATGGTATCCCATCACAGCTTCATCTTGTTGCCATGACTTTTCTTGTGAGTCCTCCAGTATCATTTGACATAAAGTTGAGTAAGAAAATTGTGAAAATTTAGAAAATAAAAATATGGAAGAATGCTGATTGTGAAAGTGACAGGCTAGAATGACTGCTTTGGAATTGTATGAATTCTAGCAAACATGACCACAACTCAAGATATGCACTTATACAGTTTTAAATAACCATGTACTATAAACTAACAATACATGATTCAGTTATAGTTTTTAGGATTGTTGTGCAATGGACAGTACCAGAATATGTACCTAATTTTTCATTAGGCCAGTGTATTTTTCATTCAAACAATGGGTATGCCCAGCACAATTCAATTATCCCAAAATAATCTATGGACTGTTTAATCCTTTTAGGTACACCCACAGTCTAAGTGTCCTTTTCAGCCTTCCCACAATAGGAACCTCACTTATTTCTCTGGGTTATGTTCTGATACCTAGAAAGTTGTGCAGTGACGAAAGCTCACATTTTTGGCTTTATAATAACCGACACAATGGCTTGGGTATTATTATAAGACGCTCATCCATGTCTTTATGGACCTTGCTTTGTGCACTGGTCCAAATACTTTGGTGGAGGGGCGATTATGGTGTGGGGTTGTTTTTCAGGGGTTGGGCTTGGCCTCTTAGTTATAGTGAGGGGAGCTCTTAAGGTGTCAGCATACCAAGACATTTTGGACATTTTCATGCTCCCAACTTTGTGGAAACAGTTTTTGGATGGCCCCTTCCTGTTTCAACATGACTGCATTCCAGTGCACAAAGCAAGGTCTATAAAGACATGGATGAGCAAGTTTGGCTTGGAGGAACTTGACTGGCCTGCACAGACTCGTGATCTCAACCCAATAGAACACCTTTGGGAAGAATTAGAGCGGAGACTGCGAGCCAGGCCTTCTCGTTCAACATCAGTGCCTGACTTCCCAAATGCGCTTATAGAAGAATGGTCAAACATTCCCATAGACATACTCCTAAACCTTGTGGACAGCCTTCCCAGGAGAGTTGAAGCTGTTATAGCTGCAAAGGGTGGGCCAACTCAATATTCAACTCTATGGACTAAGACTGGGATGCCATTAAAGTACACGTGACTGTAAAGGCAGGTGTCCCAATACTTTTGGTATTATAGTGTGTGTGTATATATATCTATATAGATATATATAGATATATATAGATATATATATATCTATATATATCTATATATATATAGATATATATAGATATAGATATATATAGATATATATACACACACACTATAATACCAAAAGTATTGGGACACCTGTCTTTACAGTCACGCGTACTTTAATGGCATCCCAGTCTTAGTCCATAGAGTTGAATATTGAGTTGGCCCACCCTTTGCAGCTATAACAGCTTCAACTCTTCTATAGATATCTATATATATATATATATACATTTAACCATTTAAGGACAAGCCTCATTTTGGATTTTAGGTGTTTACATGTTTAAAACAGGTTTTTTTGCTAGAAAATTACTTAGAACCCCCAAACATTATATATGTTTTTTTTCTAACACCCTAGAGAATAAAATGGCAGTCATTGCAATCCTTTTTTTTGCACCGTATTTGCGCAGCGGTCTTATAAGCGCACTTTTTTTGGAAAAAAATCACTTTTTTGAATAAAAAAATAAGACAACAGTAAAGTTAGCCCAATTTTTTTTTTATATTGTGAAATATAATGTTATGCCAAGTAAATTGATACCCAACATGTCACGCTTCAAAATTGCGCCCGCTCGTGGAATAGCGTCAAACTTTTACCCTTAAAAATCTCCATAGGCGACGTTTAAAAAATTCTACAGGCTGCATGTTTTGCGTTACAGAGGAGGTCTAGGGCTAGAATTATTGCTCTCGCTCTACCGGTCGCGGCGATACCTCACATGTGTGGTTTGACCACCGTTTTCATATGCGGGTGCTACTCACGTATGGGTTCGCTTCTGCGCGCAAGCTCGTCGGGACAGGGCGCTTTAAAAATATATATTTTTTTTATTATTATTTATTTTACTTTATTTTAATTATTTTTTCACTGTTTTAAAAAAAAAAAAAAAATTGGATCACTTTTATTCCTATTACAAGGAATGTATACATCCCTTGTAATAGAAAAAAACATGACAGGTCCTCTTAAATATGAGATCTGGGGTCAAAAAGTCCTCAGATCTCATATTTAGACTAAAATGCAAAATAAAATAAAAAAAGTCGTTTAAAAAAATGACACAAAAAAAATTGTGCCTTTAAGAGAAGTGGGCGGAGCCGTCATAATGACGTCGCTCCGGCCGTCACATGGTATAGAGACGGGTGGGGGCCATCTTGGCCTCACTCGTCTCAGTACCTCAGCAGTGACAGGTCCCAATCTCCTCCACTGCTACCGACAGCTCCGGTAAGCGGCGGAGGACGCGGGAGAGCGGCGGGAGGGGGGGTGGCACCTCTCCCGCCGCCGATAACGGTGATCTCGCGGTGAACCCGCCGCAGAGACCACCATTATCGTGTACAGAACCGCTCGCTGTAAAGATGGATACCTCGGTTGTGGCAGCAGCTGCTGCCGTTACCGAGATATCCATCTTTAAAAAAATGACGTACATATACAGTGAGCGGTCGTCAAGTCGTTAATATTGACTACTTCAAGTGGGGGAGGGGTCTAAGCCTCAGCACTTCACAAATCCTGGTCATTATTATTATTATACAGAATGTACATAGTATATAAAGCAAATGATGTGGCTATTCCTCAATACAAGAAAAGGTGCATAAGCTTCAATACATAAATTAATAATCAACTTTATATTGCAGATACTCAAATGAAGTAACTGTTTCTGTATAAACAATTCCAATGAAATATATAAAACGCTCCGTGCAAAAAAATTTACATAAACAGTTCCAATGAATATATAAAGCGATCTGTGCAAACAACTTCAGTGCAAATATAAATGTTCATAAAGTGGTGTCACCATCCAAAGTGTACACATAAATAATGTTCAAAATTATTTCAAAGTGCAAAGCTTCTATAATCATCCGTGTTTATAGTGTGCCCCAGCCTCTCACCTCATGAGAAGACCCCTACAGGTCTAATTAGACTAATCACGGCCACCAAATACATGTCAGGGTGCTGACATTTAATGACAGTTGTTTTCGGAACCTAGCAGAAGATCGGAGTGGCATACATCTCAAGGATTTAGTCCAGGACCCTTCATTCTTACTATGGAGGAGCATGGAGGGGAGGAGATATGCTGAGTGTTTCAAGGAGAAGGAGCCTGTGGCTGCTGACACCTAAAGAGTGATAACAGAAGTGTGACTATACCTGTAGGGGTCTTCTCTTGAGGTGAGAGGCTGGGGCACAATATAATCACGGATGGTGGAAGCTCTTCACTTTGAAAGAATTTTGAACATCATTTATTTGTACACTTTGGATGGTGGCATCACTTTATGAACATTTATTTTTGCACTGCAGTTTTTTGCACTTTATATATTCATTGTAACTGTTTATACAGATTTTTTTGCACGGAGCACTTTAAATATTTTATTGGAATTGTTTATGCAGAAACGGTTACGGTACTTCATTTGAGTATCTGCAATACAGAGTTCATCATTTATTTATTTATTGAAGTTTATGCACCTTTTATCGTATTGAGGAAGCGCCACATAATTTGCTTTATATATTATCACTGTGTCGGAACACTTATTTTATGTTGGCATATACTCATTGAATACACACCATATTGGTTTGGTGCATTCGTTTATTTACACTTTTAAGGATTTATATAGTGCCAACAGTTTACACAGTGCTTTGAAACTTGAGGGTAGACAGTACAAATACAACACACTTTAATACAGTAGGAATCAGAGGGTCCTGCTCCTTAGAGCTTACATGTCACTTCATCTTTCCCAGGCTCTTCCCTTCCAGGCTATGCAGAGTGTTTGGAGTTGCCCACCCCGAGGGCTTGCATCTTTGACTTGGCTTGGGTGAATGGGGAATTACGCCTACATAGTAAGCCCTATGAGGACATGACTTACCTCCGAGAGAAGGGGGAGCATGTGCACTGTGGTGGCAATTCTTCAGAGGCTCTATGAGCTTGCAGATTGTTACCACAAGGGTAAGGAGGTAATACTGACTGGCAGGATCAACTGGTAATTTGTATATAAGGAAAGTAAAATTAGAGAAACAAGGGTCACAGAGGTTTTTAAAAAGTATCAGGAAGGTATTACAGTTTGTTGTTTTTTTTGTGGTTAGAACCACTTTAATTGTAAAAGTACACATACCATTTTTAGCCAAGATAAGGCACAGCAGACCTATTGAAAACTGTAGCTCACCTATTGAAAATTATTGAAAACTGTAGATCATTCACCCATAACCAACAAGAGTAGGTTAAAAAATAGAAAAGCACATTTACTTCAACTTTCCTACATGGCCATCATTTTGGAAATGTTTAATCTCTTGGGGCCATCTTGTCATTTTAAGAGTCACCAGGAACACTTGAAGGGGGTATTTACTAAAGGCAAATGGACTGTTCACTTTGCAAGTGAAGTTACACCCTGCTAAGTAACTTTCCAGGGCTTAGTAAATGTTGTAAAGAATATGTGCATGGAAGAAAAAAGAAAACAGCCAGCAGAACGTCACCGCATTCTCTAAGGTCTGGCGATAAAATTATTTTAGGGAGTGCAACTGATTTGTAAAATGAGTAGTGTATTTACCTCTATTAAATCAACCCCAATTGTCTACAGTAAAACTATGTGAACATTTCTTATATGTCTTCGGGACTCTGTTAGAGAAAGATCTGTATTTTATTCCAGGTCTGTGTGCTTGCTATGGTTTTGAAATTCTATGTTGAATTGGAGGTGCTATAACACACTAGTGTGGGCAGAAACACCCAAAACTCCCAGATGGACAATGATTATGCCAGGAAGATCTCAGAACAAATATTGGTGTCCGTTTATGAAGCAGTGAAAAAATTTCACTGCTTCATTCTCCGGCATTCACAGAGGAGATCGTTCTCCTGTGAGTGACAGTTTATGAAGCTTTGTAGATCGCTTCTCCTATGGAAATAAATAGCTAATAAAATAAATAGTCCCCCTACATTTTTATATATATATATATATATATATATATATATATATATATATATATATATATATACACATACACACATTATATATATATATATATATATATATATATATATATATATCACAAAAATATGACAGGGGGATATGGTTACAGTCTTGGGGGGTCTGAACAAGGTTGAAGGACATTAATAATCTTCCTTCTTCCCCCTCAGATCCCCCGGAATTCTCTCTTCCCTCCCCGATTCTCCACCTCTGAGCTGGTGAATTGGGGAGGGTGAATTCTGACACAGATCGCCAGTGAAGCGCTGAGATAGCAGCTTCATAAACTAGCCATTTCTGTGTCAGTCAATGAGGATTCTAAGTGTGCGGAGATCATCGGCGGAAGAATATGTTCAAGCATGTTCTCCCCCATTATCACTGTTTCGTAAACCGTTTATGGACTGTGATCAGTGGAGATCCTCAGGATCACCACTGTTTACTGCTCCATAAACGGACACTATTATCCTAAACAAACTATAAACCAGACACTGATTTGGTCCCCTGAGCTCCACCCCATAAAATAATACCTAATTTTGCTGAAGTGTGTAATGTACAGGCGCATGTTAAAGTAAAAACGTCCTTAACTTTTTTGCTTTTGTGTGTTTTCTGTTTGCCTTTAGAGACTTTATAAAAGTATTTTTAACAAATTACACATTCAAATATTTCCCTTGTGTCCAAAAATACCTCTGAGCATTGAACTAAAAACAGGATCATTTTATTCCGTCTCCCAACCAAATACGTACAGTTTATTATGATATTAAAATAGTATCTACTTTCCTAAAATCCACCCTCTCCATCTACTATCTGTTTCTTTCACTGGCTGTGGAGTCCTTTTCTAGGAAGAAAAAAGAGTTTTCATTATCTGGGAAATCAATTTCCTCACTGAAGCTAATGGGATTTTTTTTAAATGGTTTTAACTCTCTTAGGTGTAAAGCTTCTGTCCCTCCTGCCTCATTGTCTGATCTTGTTACTTTCACATTTTGACACATAATGTAGCAAGACAATTCATTCCCAGTTGATCCTGATCAAACAAAATTTAAAACAAAACATGTAAAATTCATGGAGGCATTTGTGATTTATTACAAAAACTTGTAGATACAACTAAATGTCACAGTAATGTGCGTTTTTATGAGTATTTTAAGGGCAAGACCCTTGTTTTGTACTTTAATTGCTTTTATATTAGTTCTGTTAATTTTTTAAAAGTAGAACGTAGGGCACAATAAAGTAAGGAAGGGTTATAACCCCTGCCAGTTTCTTTTTGTTTGTTTTTTTTGCCATCGGTGTCCCCTTGGGGAGATTTCCTTTCATTTTCTGTCCCATAGCCAAAACAAGAATTGAAAGAAAATCCCTCCAAAGTGAGGGAATCCTTGGTTGTCACGAAGGTCACCAGAACTTGTGTCCACATTGGAAGATTTTTCCTGTTCTGGTATCAACCCAAAATTTGAGATTTTCTTATACTTTCATTTTGATGATAACAGTAAAGAGGACAAATGGAAAGGGTGCATCTCCCTTATATCTTATATGAGATTTGGTGATTGAGTTTATATATACAATATATTAACAAAAGTATTGAGACACCTGTCTTTACACACACATGAACTTTAATGGCATCCCAGTCTGAGTTTGGGGTGGAGGAACTTGACTGGCCTGCACAGAGTGCTGACCTCAACCCGATAGAACACCTTTGGGATAAATTAGAGCGGAGACTGCAAGCCAGGCCTTCTCGATCACATCAGTGCCTGACCTCACAAATGTGCTTCTGGAAGAATGGTCAAACATTCCTATAGACACACTCCTAAACCTTGTGGACAGTCTTCCCAGAAGAATTGAAGCTGTTATAGCTGCAAAGGGTGAGCCAACTCAATATTGAACACTATGGACTAAGACTGGGATGCCATTAAAGTTCATGTGAGTGTAGAGGCAGGCGTCACAATACTTCTGGTAATATAGTAGGCTTCTACTACCACCATGGGGTTTTGTTGTTGTTGTTAGGAATCTGTGGTAGTGACATGGCAATCTGTCTTTGTTTCTACATGAAGGGGTCTAAGTTGAATTTGCCATTCTTCTGGCAAATACATCATGGTAGCTAGCATCATGGAAAACAAAAAAATAATCCACTAATGTCTATTTTAACAGTGGATTATATATAATGTATTATGTATGTGTGTGTGTTTAAATGTATGTATATACAGAATACATACACAGAATGCTGTATATAGAATATATGTTTCCACACTGTTCTTCGGTATGATTTAGAGGTTGTTGTGTCAAGATTATGTTGCTGAAATCTAACTTTTCCCTAGAATACTGATGAAATTGGTTTCATTCTGATTGCTGCCTGGGGTAGAGTGGAAAAGGTTAAAATCACTAACATGCTAAGATTACAATGCATTAGACATTCTGACAGCAAAATAAGTTATTGTCAAGTTTGAAAATGACTTTTCCAAATGTAATTGCATACACTAACCAGACATTTATGTTGATTTTTATATTAGTATTCACAATTTAAAGAACACTATTAAAGGAAATGAAAGGGTCTCCCTCAGTTCACTCTAATAATTCCTGCTTCACTGCACAGTTGATTGGAAATCACCTTGATAGGATCAGTATTACTAGATTTCAGAGTTGTGCCTGATGCATCCCTCCATATCTCAATTAATTGATGCTACTATAGTGGCTGGGTTAGTCTAGATGTGAGTGAGCAAAAAAATGACTACTTAAGCCAAAAGATATACTATAAATTGTATGTTTGTAGGTGGCTTATTACCGTTTCATTTTTTGTTTTTAGATCTTTCTATACTTTCTTTAATTGGTGTGTGCTGGCCAAAGCTCTGGGTGGGCAAAAAAAAGAACAATATTTATTCTTTGTATTTTAGTTATTGTACCTTTTGATACATGGAAGCCTAACGAAATTATATTGTGCATTAGACAGAACAGTGTTGTTTTATTTTGTGTTGTTTTTGCTATTACTATTATCATTATTGCTATGTAGATGCTGCCTTCTAAAGGATCAGTCCACCAAAACAGATAGTCAACACACCCAAAACATTCTTTTTATCTCTCAGGGATTCTTTTTGCGAGAAATCTGTGTTTCAGTTCCTGGGTATGCAATATCTGTTAGCTATTGTTAGGGGTTCCTTGTTTGATTCTTTTTTTGTTTATTATCCTGGTGAATGCAACAGTAGGACCTGGGACACACAAGGGTGGGCATGAACACATAAACCACATAGATTGCCAAAACTGAGCTGTGGGGGAACTTTGGAACTATAGCAGGGAGATCACAGTGTTGACATGTCCAAGACCATTAGGAACAATCTGTAAATGAAATACCCCTTTTAGGTGGACTTGTGTTTGTAAAGTATGTGTGTAGACATCATTAGTAGCCTATTTACTAGCCTATCTGCATTGGGCAGAGTTTCTCTGCTATTTTAAGTATAATACTATAATAAATTGAGCCACTATCTTTTTTTATACTGTTTCTGTTCTTTTTTGCCTCTTGTGCTGAGAGTACTACTCAGGACTATTGTGTAATCGTGGTGGTGGAATCAAATATTGCTGTGAGGCAGCCAGGCACATTTGGATGTCTTTTTTCTGGGCTCTTTTGTTCCGGTAAGGAGTGTGTCAAACTCCATTGGTGAGTGTTTGGAAGCACTACTGTATATGTTTACTGTGTGAACACCAGTGAAGCATTCGTTTGGCATATTTAACACTCAAGCTTCCATCAATGTTGGACATTTCTTTGGACTCACTTTCACAATTGTTTGTGTGATATTTTGTTTCTAATTTGTATAAGTATTGAGAAAATTTTTCCTATTTTTCATATGTGATATTTTGTATTGATTCTTAAAGGGGAAACACACTTTATCTTATGTTGTTTTAATTATATATATTATGAAATTTTAGATGTGTTGACTGCTTTTTTTTTATCTTTCTTTTCAACTGTTGACCTGCCTAGTAAGTTTGTTATTCTCCAACTTTCCAACAGCCCAAGGTGTCCAACAAAAGTGACATTTGGAGAGTTGAGACAAGCCGTTTACCACTGACAGGGTTGTTACAATTATCAGCCTTTATTAATTTATGTAAAACCTTTAGCCCCCCCCCCCCCCCAAAAAAAGAAAAAAAAACAAGTTGATGTAACTGCTTAAAAACGTAAAAAAAGTTGCTTTATCTGTTATTTAAATCCATCTAAATCTGCTAGTATATCTAAAGCCTGGTACACACTAATAGTTTAAAAACTGACAGCTCCAGTCCTAGATGCTGTACTAACAGTCTCCCCCGCTGAGCTGTTGTGTTCTCACAGTGGGACGGCCCCCCACCAGAACACTCTGGTCATCGCTCTCCGCCATTGGCAGAGAGTGCTGATCTGGAGCCAGCCAGCTGCTGATTTTCCAGCATGCTCGTCCAACAGAACCCAGCCAAATGGGCAGCTTCTGTCAGACCGGCTGCCATACACACAGGCCGAATGTCGGACAGTTTTTATTGAATGTCTCCTGACATTCGGCCCATGTGTACTAGGCATAACACTATCCTCTCCCCAGACTGACAATGCTGCCGTTGAAAGTTGTCTTCATTGCTCCTCCATGCAGTGTAGAGATAATCTAAGACCGGAAGCATATTACTATCCAAGTCACCAGGTGAAAATAAAGATTTAAAAAGCCTAAAAAACAGAAATCAAAGGCAGCCACCACATTTAAGGATTAATAAGAGATTACATTTTTTGTTTTTGGGCTTAAAACTGTTTTAATTGTTCAGAACAGCTTTGTTAGCTGTGTCACACATTGCAACATTGTTACTTACAGCTACAGACTTGGTTGGTAGATTTTGCATCAGTAAACTGCTGTCTGTCCAGTACAGGTACACATATAGTCTCCTGGTACTCAACTCCTACCCACAGACTCTCTCATCAGTGTTGGATGCAAGCCGATCCCCTGGTGGCTTCCAATCCCCTAGTTTGCTTATTTTGTCTGTCCAGTGGCTCTTTTTTGGGTGACCTATCTCTTTAGGGATGTGGATATGCCCCAGACTGAGAAAAGACCATATAAACAATTGTAGTTGCTAAGTGCAAAGTATGCTGGTTGTACATCTTGTACTGGTCTTGTTTTAAAATCAACTTTTCAGGAGAGAACCATAGCAAGCTTTGGGGCTTTCATTCTAAAAATGACCTCACCGCCTGAAGTAGGTATTAGGTGGCCCAAAAATGTGAGGTTATGCAGATACACTCCTGTGAATAAAGCAAATGTTGTGGCTAATTTCATGTTAAAAGCAATCTTTTGTTATATGTATTATATTTTATAGAGGCATCTAACAACCAAATGTGAGTACCATATTAGAGTATTCGTGTACTCCTTTGTATGCACTTACTTAACCTCTGATAACCAAACACTACATTTCAATTCTTTGTAAACTGTAACACAGAACATCTCTTAATTGCTTCCTTTTGGTCTGTTAAACATACCATTAAAAGTGCCTTGTTACATTTATTCAATAAACCTGCCAGAAATCTTGTGAGCTAATAGCTTCTGGTGATCTCTGCCCCTGCTGCACTCTTACTAGTTACACTGTTCCTAACTATCTCTGTGGACTATCAAACACCTACCCTATTTTATAGAGAGGAACCAAGAGAAAGTTGTTCTGTAGACTCGACCTCCTTACTATTCCAGGACTAAAAACGTGTTACTGAAAGGATCACAAGTTAAAATGAATGGACAAAGGCTAAAGAAATTCAGCCACCACATCTAAGGACTGGTAAAAGGAAATCTATATAACATTTCTGTACTTTGTTTTTATATATACTTTAAACACATGACTCCTGTGGCTCTCTGTTATCTTTTTGTATCTCTCCACTCTGTATTTTTTGAGACATCTTTGCACATTTATCATGTAGTGAGTCACTGACTGGGAACAAACATGGAGAACGGGAGCTTACATTTTACTGCATGCTTGTTCCAGGATAGTGATTCACTAGATCCTGGATAAACATGACGACTCCAGAGTTTGCCCCTGATTGGTTGCTCCAGGCTAATGCCCTTTGCCTGCAGCACTTTGTTTCTTCCACTATTTATTTATTAATTCTGTTTCCTGCTGGTATTTTATAATCAAGTCTGGAAGTTAGCACTAGATAGTACGTGTACATTATGAATGGTGATCTTTGTGCACTGTTTTCATTTTAAGGAATCGAGACCAAAGATGTCGAAAAGAAAGGCAAGGGAAAGAAGGAATGAATAGGCTAACCCTTTCTACAATGCAAGATGTCTTTATCTTTTGCTATATCTTTGTTAGGATATAGACATTTCCACCTTCTTTACTGCTCCGATGCCAACTTACTCCTGCACATCCCTTAAACTGAGCAAATTATTTTTATATTGTTCACTTTAAAGATATCCTACTTGAACGCAATCAGAGGCTCAATCTCTCCCAGTCACTGGCTCACCTGCGTTCAAGCATTTGACAGAATTTTTTACGGTGCCTTGCTTCTGGGCTTCTCGAAGATGGGACAAGAACCATTGATGGAGCCCATTAACTTTTCAGTGTTTTGAATAAAACCTGACTCTCTGCTACACATTGTATGTTCACTCTCCTACGACTTACAGGTGTTAACATTTTTCGAATGTCTCCTTTGTAGTTAAACTAGATGATTTGGTAGAATTTTAAACTTTATGACAAGTAGCAACATGGTACATCTAAGAACGTTAAAATGCTATTCCCTTCAAACAGCAAGTTATAAAACAGCAGCATTTTCCTGCGAGACACAGGTGGTAAATATTAAATAACCACGACTGGGTAAATATAGGCTTTAACTCTCAAAGCAGAGCATAAAGCATTTAAGCAAAGTGTCATAAAATTAATCGACACAGGTTCTGGAATGCATATAATTAACAAATACAGAAGTAACGGCTAAGACTCTATTATAGCAAAGTGTATTACAGTTTATAGATGTGAGTGTAAACTGATTATATTCAATATGGTTCACAATGGTAAATTAACGGGTTTTAATTATTCTAGAATTGGTGTCAAGCCAATTATATGCCCTCGAAACAACTCCATCTGTGCTTTGTCATCCTGTTGATTTTGGGCTTGTTCCAGAACATTAAATAATGAATATTGCACGGCTTTTAAGAACTACGTTCAAGAATCCATGCAGTCCCTCCTCCCCCTTATGTTCTCTCTTTAATTCTTTTTATTGAACCATGGAACTTTGTTTAAAATATTAAGTGAAAAGAATATAAAATAGTTGCTCCTATAATGTAAGATGAACTCTCACATTGTAAAGCAGACCTTCACCGATAAAGTTAATTTGCTCTCATCTGCATCTCCTCTATCTTACACAATTGCAGATAGTTAATAAATGTTTTGAAAAGTGAATACTATACAATGTATATATGCTGTGCAGCTGGCCACTTCCTAATTCCTGGCCTAGGCAAGAATGACAGTGATCAGCCACCCAAAGCCTCCTAAAATGTTCATGTCACACATTTTAGAAGGCAGTGTTTCATTGCTCCACAGGTCTCTGCCAGGCCCCAAAATACCTGCGTCAGGTTCTAAATATCTGGCAGAGACCTGTGGCATATACGCACTTGTGTGCCAAGATATCTGGTGGGATAATGAGGAAGAAAAAGCCATCTCCCCAACCAGGAATACCATGAAGGTGGCACGTAAAGAACTTTGGCCACAAAGAAGACAACGCTTAGCTCTATTGACTTGTATGTTTTATTCTATTATCACACAGTGAGATTTGTTAGTGCAATGGAATTTAGTTTGACCCAGGTAGAGTGAAGTTCCTCTTTAAAAGAAATCTCAACATTTCATTAGGAATTTGATATGACATATATAATTGCTACTCATGCTGTTTCGTGATATAGAGATATTAAAAATACCTTTCCATTTCAGTCTGCAGCCAGATTTTATTTTCTAAACTGCAAACAATTTCATTTTTTTCTTCCTTGCAGCTGGGGTGACCATGGCAACCCTGGGGCATTCTGTAAACTGTTCAGTACCCCCCCCCAGGAACATCATTAGCTACTCACCTACTGCTTTTCTTGCGTTTTTTTTCCACATTAGGCCTATATCATTCTTGGGATCCTGTCACTGTGGACAACTTGCCAGTGCCAGGATCACTATAGAGGTCAGAAAATTCTTACTTGTTTGTATGGCATTGCTCCCTTGCTGGCCAGATGAGCAAACCATCGCTTACTTGCTGGCAGGGAGATTCTGTAGCATTTCTGTCCGGGAGGGAGTAATACCTTGTTTGTTTAGACAGCGAAGAAGAGACACATGGCAACAGGTGAATATTTTTTTCTGCCTTTTTTAACAATGCTCTCATTGCCAATGGATCAGGATCTCAAGTGTGATGTGGGCCTTATAGCACTGTGACTAATCATGTGACTATAGCAGGCAGACCCTTCAACTTAGCACTCAGGAAGTTACTTAAATGCATGTGTCAGTTTCTGTGTGTAATTTAACTGCTTTCTGACATTCAGTTTAAAAAAACAGTGCAAATGGTGCATGTTAATGTCATAAAGGTGAAGGGTGGGGCATAAAATGTCCCCACCCCCACCAACTATGAGATCATGACAGACAGAAATTAATATATATATATATATATATATGTATGTATATATATATATATATATATATATATATATATATATATATATATATATATATATATATATATATATATATATATATATATATATATATATATATATATATATATATATATATATAATGTGTGTGTGTATATATATATATATATATATATATATATATATATATGTATGTATGTATATATATATATATATATATATATATATATATATATATATATATGTATATATATATATATATATATATATATATATATATATATATATTATGTGTGTGTGTGTATATATACACTACCGTTCAAAAGTTTGGGGTCACCCAAACAATTTTGTGTTTTCCATGAAAAGTCACACTTATTCACCACCATACGTTGTGAAATGAATAGAAAATAGAGTCAAGACATTGACAAGGTTAGAAATAATGATTTGTATTTGAAATAACATTGTTTTTACATCAAACTTTGCTTTCATCAAAGAATCCTCCTTTTGCAGCAATTACAGCATTGCACACCTTTGGCATTCTAGCTGTTAATTTATTGAGGTAAGCTGGAGAAATTGCACCCCACGCTTCTAGAAGCAGCTCCCACAAGTTGGAATGGTTGGATGGGCACTTCTGGCGTACCATACGGTCAAGCTGCTCCCACAACAGCTCAATGGGGTTCAGATCTGGTGACTGTGCTGGCCACTCCATTACCGATAGAATACCAGCTGCCTGCTTCTGCTGTAAATAGTTCTTGCACAATTTGGAGGTGTGTTTAGGGTCATTGTCCGGTTGTAGGATGAAATTGGCTCCAATCAAGCGCTGTCCACTGGGTATGGCATGGCGTTGCAAAATGGAGTGATAGCCTTCCTTAGCTTTTACCCTGTACAAAGCTCCCACCTTACCAGCACCAAAGCAACCCCAGACCATCACATTACCTCCACCATGCTTAACTGATGGCGTCAGGCATTCTTCCAGCATCTTTTCATTTGTTCTGCGTCTCACAAACGTTCTTCTTTGTGATCCAAACACCTCAAACTTGGATTCATCTGTCCACAACACTTTTTTCCAGTCTTCCTCTGTCCAATGTCTGTGTTCTTTTGCCCATCTTAATCTTTTTCTTTTATTGGCCAGTCTCAGATATGGCTTTTTCTTTGCCACTCTGCCCTGAAGCCCAAAATCCCGCAGCCGCCTCTTCACTGTAGATGTTGACACTGGTGTTTTGCGGGTACTATTTAATGAAGATGCCAGTTGGGGACCTGTGAGGCGTCTGTTTCTCAAACTAGAGACTCTAATGTGCTTATCTTCTTGCTTAGTTGTGCAACGCGGCCTCCCACTTCTTTTTCTACTCTGGTTAGAGCCTGTTTGTGCTGTCCTCTGAAGGGAGTAGTACACACCGTTGTAGGAAATCTTCAATTTCTTTGCAATTTCTCGCATGGAATAGCCTTCATTTCTAAGAACAAGAATAGACTGTCGAGTTTCAGATGAAAGTTCTCTTTTTCTGGCCATTTTGAGCGTTTAATTGACCCCACAAATGTGATGCTCCAGAAACTCAATCTGCTCACAGGAAGGTCAGTTTTGTAGCTTCTGGAAGGAGCTAGACTGTTTTTAGATGTGTGAACATGATTGCACAAGGGTTTGCTAATCATCAATTAGCCTTCTGAGCCAATGAGCAAACACATTGTACCATTAGAACACTGGAGTGATAGTTGCTGGAAATGGGCCTCTATACACCTATGTAGATATTGCACCAAAAACTAGACATTTGCAGTTAGAATAGTCATTTACCACATTAGCAATGTATAGAGTATATTTGTTTAAAGTTAGGACTAGTTTAAAGTTAGCTTCATTTAAAAGTACAGTGCTTTTCCTTCAAAAATAAGGACATTTCAATGTGACCCCAAACTTTTGAACGGTAGTGTATATCTCCTTACCACTGATTAGAGGATGATTTGACAGTTGCCCTAAAAATGGTTCTCTGACACGAGCGGGTACCTATATAAAGAAGAGGATGCATCATGTAAACGGGCAGACAGCAAGAAGATTCAGAGAAGACAGCTAGTCACCCCCCCCCTCCCCCCCCCTGTCGTGGCCCTAGTTATGAGGCTGGTCTCTTTATTTGAAAAGGATGTCATGTTGGAATTATTTGTCCCTTTCTTTGAAAAGGGGATGTTATGTTTTGAGTAAAGTAATAGCCCGAGCTCCAATAGCTGAGCTATAGTTATGGTGATATAAAATGTTAAATACTAAGATATGCGTATCGCTTAATTTAATTTAATACAATTAATTATTATTTTTTTATTTGAAGTTATTGATAATACATTGATTTGTTTATTATACCTATAATAAAGAGCCAAGGCCTATTCAAACCACAGGTTCTTGAGTCAAGAATGTTTATTTATTAAAAGAGTTCTGTCTGATCCCATGTGTCCCCAGCCTTCTCAATAGACATAAAAAAAAGTGTTAACACTCTGAGGTTATCCTTCCACTTTCCTCTTCTAAATTGCTTATAATCCATTGTCTTCCATCTCTCAATGCCTCAAAGCATGTTAAATTGTAACATGTAACAGAGTTTGTATACACAGTCCATAACCTCCTGCTCTGATTTTTTGGTGTGGTGGATATTGAGATAACACTATATAGACTATATGCCAATAAATAAGCAGTATAATAAAGTGTGCTAAATAATATATTTTTTTTTCATTGGCACACATGGGTATTAATTTGCTAAAACTGGAGCGTGCAAAATCTGGTGCAGCTGTGCATGGTAGCCAATCAGCTTCTAATTTCAGCTTGTACAATTAAGCTTTGACAAAAAAAAAACTAAAGACCTGGAAGCAGAGCTGCATCAGATTTTGCACTCTCCACTTTTAGTAAATCAACCCCATTACAGCCAACAACTCCTGAATGCCTATTTAGCATTATTGTAAAGTTTAACTAAGAAGTAATTTTTACATGATTTACACATTTTTCTTTGGCTGATATGGTGTGTTTTCATGAAGAATTTTCACCTGCGGAATTGTTTTTGACAGTGGAATTAGCATCATTGTTGAGCCTTTACTGTGCAAAAATCAATTTGTGCAGCGTATTGTTTTCAAAAAAAGTCTATTGACAAAGATCTGTCTACAGAAGTGAGAAGATCAGAAAATTAAATCCCAGTTCTGAACTGCTAAGCAGTAAGCGCTGTGTGTACTGTATATATAATGAACAAACACAACTACTTCCATGTACATATATAATTCAAAGCTAAGTTTTTGAAACATTAATACGTCTTGATAAGATTATTTACATTGCATTGGATTTTCATTTTCAGTACAACTCAAAATCCCTTATACTGTATTTTCAGGGCCTCTCTGTGTAGCAAACTAGAGGAATTTACCCCTTCTAGAATACCATATTTTTCAGATAAAACAATAGAGTTTATACAGCTCTATATTCATTGTTGCAGTATTAAATGTACTATTAATGCAAATAGTGTACGTGCCTGGGTTTTTATCTTATCAGACACTTTGCAGTCCTTGTAGAGTGGAGCTCAGACTGGCAGCGGAAGAAGTAGCACAAGCAACCAACCAGTTTCTGTGCTGACAAGGAGCACACTCAGAGAAGGAGGAAGCAGAGCATCAAAGATGAGCTTATTACTGTGCTGTTTCTCTTTCACTGTTCAGTTGCAGGCTGGGGAGCGGGTACATGACAGCCAGAGCTCAGAGGATGTGGTTTGAATATTACGCTGTCATTCAACCTGGAAGCCTGAGGGCATCTAGTGGTAGAAAACAAGTACTGCAAGGGGAAGTTTTTAATTGAAAGTGAGCAATTGCAGCAACAACTACCTTGACGTTTACATATTAATGAGCTGTTTTGTTTTATTTTATTAAAGTTATTGAAGTTAGACTTTGTTGTTTTTCTTTACAGATTACCCTTTAAGTCTTCACTCCCCATTACAAGATTGTTTGTTTGGTAACTCAGCAGTTAAGGCTATTTGGTTCCTCCTAGAGATAGTCAACATTGAAGCAAGTGTGCCAGCTTATATTGCAGCCAAAAAAGTGTAGTCGGAAACCATGCAAAAAGCTCAGGGCAGATATCAGACAGTAAGGATGGTGGGTTTATTTGAGTTATAGCTGGGGATATCAGATCAGGTAACCTCCTAAAGCATGACCAGGAATTATTTTACACCTGGTATGAGCATCATATCTTTACTTTCATGTCTCTCCTCCACTCCAGTGAGGAGAAAAACCCTGTGTAATCTGATCTTGGATTTCTGGCTGGAGCTTACCCAGAGCTGACTGTCTCCAGGCCTAAATGTGACAGCATTAGACCAATCACCACATGCCATAGGACAAACACAAGTTGCTTTAACACAAATATTTTTCTGCTGTTAGTATAAGTGAGTATGAGGCATCAACTATTTTATATCTCTTAAATGTAATACTAGGTAAATACAGAATTTACTGGCTGGTATTTAAAGTGGTTCTAAAGCCTAAATAATTCCCTGCATAATTTTTTTTCCCTGAACATTTACCTGAGGCAAAGGGTGGGAACCATTGGCTCCTGCTGCTGTCAGTCAAATTCTGCGAGGAGGGAGTGGGAGGTGGGGCCAGGCAGCACTGTGTGTGTCTATAGACGCACACAGCCCAGTTCAGGAGTGAGCACAGAGGTGTGCCCCCATAGCAAGCAGCATGCTTTGGGGGCACACAGAGATGAGGAGAAGCCTGGAGTGCCAGTGGGGGACCCCAGAATAGGATATTTTGGACTACTCTGTGCAAAACCATTGAACCATTGCACAGAAAATGTAAGTATAACATGTTTGTCATTGTAATTAAAAAAACAAAATCTAGCCTTTACAACTGCTTTAAAAATATTTTTTCTTCTGGGGATTAGCTTCTAAGAGATCCCTGTCAATTTTTCCTTTCAATGTGTCAGTCCCAGCTCTGCAAATATATTCAGCTCACATGACACTGTTGCGACAGCCTGCATGTGATCCTTATTCAAGGCAATTATATAATTTGATTCCACATGGGGCAATTCCAGCCGAAATTCACTTAACATGCTTATATGGACACAAATCTCCATCTCAGCATCAGGATCAATGTTTTAGATGACTAAACCTACAATTTTGCCTGTCTCACCGCTGATAATCTCCCCTTTTTAAAAGTCACCGGCAGACGTGGGCTGCCATTAAACTTGAATGCCTGCAGTCAACAGCTTGAATGGCCTTCCCCCCTCTATTTGCTATCCTTTGTCAATGAGGTACAGTGGGGGAATTTAAATTGCAAAGTTGCCAACATGCCACTTTGACGCTTTCTGAAGGAATATGTTTAAAGATGAATGAAGGGCTAGGAGTGGAAGCACAAACTGGGAAGAAGATTCTTTAAAAAATGCTTGTGAAATGTCCTATTGTTATATTTACATTATTTAATTCTAAGGGTGTATAATTTATTTGGATTATCTGGAAATAAGGTGCAGAGAGTAGTTGTGCACAATAATTAATATCAGAAATGTGGTTATTAGTTTCTTCTGTTTAAGATGCTGGGGGTTTTTAAGTGGCTTTACCCACTATTAAAGCCCAGCTTTGAGGGTTGTCACATGGGGGGCAGGCTTAGCCCTATGCAAATACCAACTTTAATAAAGCTATCATTTGTAAAGGATTTTTCTGAGGACTTAATTGGCTGATCAAGGTGAAAGTAGGAGCAAGAATCCCATTGTACCCGCTTCACTGCTTCTTGGTTAGTTTGATTACCTTTGGGACAGTACAGAGTCATTTTATAGCAGGTTTCCCAGATAAAAGAAAGACACTCTGTAATACAATCATGCATTAGTTTAAAAATATATATATACTGCTATAAGCACTTGTATTTCTGTTTTAATTAGCTATCTGTAATCAATTGTAGAGCAGCAGCACTCTTGTTTTTTTTTTTTTTTTTTTTTTTTTTTTTCTCAAGAAAATTTTTATTGAGTTTTACAGCTTTACAGAGTATATATAACATATATAACATACATCCTGAACTGTGTGGTTACAGGTTTAATGCAATAGAGCAGTGTTCAATAAAGTGAGAATACTGATAAACGTTAGTCTGACAAAGTAATCACAGAAACATGTCTTTCAGGATTAAAACTTATAAATTACAGACCTATAGCATTTTACTAGCGCTGAGAGGTTGTTGCTGAAAGTGGGAGGACTGCAAGTGGTCTATGGTCACTTCCGGAAGTGATGGGTGTAGCCACCCCGAGTCCGTTCACCCCCTAGGGGATCAAAGCTGTGAACGGGTTGGGGTCAGCTGACTAATGAGCGTGATGGGTTGTGAATCAGTACCGCTGAGTGACCGAACTCATTGCAGACAAATGATGGGGGAGATGTTATGTCAGAGTTAATGAGACGTCTAACTTGCTAATGTGTCGGGTGGGGGGGGTATTCGCAAGAGAGAATGCCCCTTGTGTCTGTGTGAAGAGCAGGGGTAGGGGTCTAACTGGGAGGGGGGGGAAGAAGGAGGGGTCAGGGAAGAAGGCAGTTCTGTGGAGTCAGGGATTCTGGATAGAGCTGCATATGTGCTCAGGGATTAGAGAGTGGAGAGGGTGTGGGTGGGGTTATTGGTGTGGGTGATTGACGGAAGTGTAACCAGCATGCCCAGGTTGTGTGAAATTTGGTGGGATTGTCGTTGGCCTGGCAGATAAGCTTCTCCATCTCCGCTATTCTATCTACCCTCCTGATCCATTCTTGGACCGTGGGGGATGACGTATTTCTCCAAATGGCGGGGATGCAAAGATTAGCTGCATTGATTAGATGTATGGTAAGCGATTTTCTGTAGGTACTTGGAGAGACAGGAGTGTGGTGTAGAAGGTATCTTTCGGGAGTGAACGTCGGAGAGTAGCTGGTGATATGGGTGATTAACCGTTGGATTTCCTGCCAGAATGGCTGGATGAGGCTGCAGCTCCACCAGATGTGTAGTAGGGTGCCCTTGGCAGAGCCGCACCTCCAACAGGTTGAGGGGATGGTGGGGTGGAAGTGGTGAATTTTGTCTGGTGTTCTGTACCATTTCGAGAACACTTTAAATCTGTTTTCCTGTGTGGAGACGTTAATAGACCCCTTGTGCATAAGAGTGAAGATGGAGTCCCATTCCTGTGGGGATAGGTCCAAGGAAAGGTCTGATTCCCATTGTCTCACAAGTTTGTCATTTTTGATTGTGTGTTGTGAGAATAACAAGGAATAAGTGGCGGAAATAAGATGTCCCTGGGGTTTATTGTCTAGGCAAATTAGTTCGAGAGGAGTGTGGTCTCTACAATAGGGGGAGTCCTTGCCATGTGTTTGGAAAAAATGTCTCAATTGCAAGTACTTAAAGAAAGGTAGATGATGATTGGAAAGCGTCGTTTCGAGTTCCGTGTGAGGGAGTAGCGAGCCATTGCGAAAGCAACCGTGGGCCCTTACTTGAGTGATGGTCGCTTCCTGTGAAGGACCTTTAAGCCGTAGGCCGGGAGGGAATTCTGGGTTGTTGGTTAGTGGAGTCATGGGGCCCGGTGCAGGGAGCAAATTAAGTGTTTTGCAGACTGTTTTAAAGATTGCTAGGGTAGCGCCAATGGAGGGGTGCGAAGAGAAGGTATCTGGTATGTGTCTGCCCTCCACCCATGGGGCGTTGACTATTGGAAGATTTGCAAATGAGTCTTCCAGTTCTACCCAGTCTTTGGCCTGACGGTGTTTGTGCCAATCTACCAGTCTAGTCAAGTGGCAGGCCCAATAATATTTTTGGATATCCGGAAGTCCCAGGCCTCCTAACCTCTTGGGGAGGACCAGTCTGTCCCAACAAAGTCTCGGTTGCTTCGAGGCCCATATGAAGGATCTGCAGATGCGTTTGTAGGACGCGAAGAATGCGAGGGGCAATCTGATCGGTATGGCTTGAAGAAGGTAGAGGAGTCTGGGCAGTACGTTCATCTTTAGTATAGCGATCCTGCCCAACCAAGAGAAGGATCCCAGATGCCATCTCTGAAGATCTCCTTGGATGGACAGGATCACAGGTGTGAAGTTGCTGGCGTATAAGTTTTTCAGGTCAGAGGTGATTTTGATTCCTAGGTACGAAATGGCCAGTGGTTCCCAGCCGAAGGGGAAATTAAGTTTACAGAGGTTCACCGTGTCAGGGGGTAGGGTAACATTGAGGGCTTTAGACTTGTCAAAATTGATTTTCAAGTTCGAGAGGGTTTGGAAAAATTTGAAGTCTGCTAGAAGGTTGGGGATGGTTGTGATGGGGTCAGTCAGGAACAGCAATATGTCGTCCGCATATGCCGCTAGTTTGTAGGATTTGTGATGTATGGTAACTCCTTTAATAGTGGGGTTGTCTCTTAGTTTGCGGAGCATGGGTTCAAGGGTCAGTATAAATATGAGCGGTGATAGAGGACACCCTTGGCGGGTGCCATTGGACACAGAGAAGGCGTCCGACAGCGTGCCGTTGACTCTTATCCTGGCTGTGGGAGAGGTATACAGGGCTAGAATCATTGTGAGCATACGCAAAGGTAGGCCTAGAGCCTGAAGGGTAGCCTCCATATAGTCCCATGCTACCCTGTCGAACGCCTTCTCTGCATCCAGTGATAGAAAGAACCCTTTTGTGGACGATTTTGTGAGCCAATGATGGATGTTCAGTGCTTTAGTGGTGTTGTCCCTGGCTTCACGGCCGGGGACAAAGCCAACCTGATCTAGTGAGATCAGGGACGGTATAAAAGGCAGGAGTCGGTTAGCTAGGGCTTTCGCGTATAACTTAAGGTCCACATTGAGTAGAAATATGGGGCGGTAGTTCGTTACTTGGGTGGGGTCCTTATCTTTTTTGGGGATGAGTGTAATGTGTGCCGTGAGCATTTCATTGGGTGAGGGCGTTAAGGGGGACAGAGCATTGAGAGCTTTCGCAAGGCGTGGAAGAAGAATGGAAGGGAAGGATTTATAGTAGCAAGCCGAGAGGCCGTCGGGGCCGGGGCTTTTCCCTGTCTTCATTTGTCGCAGAGCTGCAATAAGTTCTTCCGTCGAAAGTGGAGTGTCAAGGGAGTCAGCGTCTTCCTTGGAGAGGGGTTGCGGTCCATATTGTGTAAGAAAAGTCAGGAGAGCGGTTTTCCGGTTAAGTGAGTCGTCTGCGTGGTGGGATGATGGTAAATTATACAATTTAGTGAAATATTGCACAAATTGTGTGGAAATGTCCTCGTTTCTAGAAAATGGTTCCCCAGCCGGGTTGCGGATTGTATGAATAGTATGTGATGCCTTTTTTGTTCGCAGTGCCCTCGCTAATAATTTGCTGGATTTGTTTCCAAACTCATAATATATTTTTTGTGTCAGCATGAATTTGCGTTTCAATGATTTGTTTAGAACTTCTAAAAGCTCCTCTCTCGCCCGCGTCAATTCGGCTAGTGAAGCAGCTGCAACAGAGGCTTTGTGTGCCTGTTCAAGCTTGTGTATACGTGCAGTTAGGTCAACTATATGTGTGCGGTTAATTTTGTTGCGATTAGCGGATATAGAGAGGAGCTCGCCCCTGATGACACATTTATGTGCGTTCCATGCGGTCAGAGGTGTGACGTCGGGGGTGTCATTATTAGCAAAGAAGTCAGTTAGGCATTTGGACATTCTATTCGTGTTAAGTTCATCCGTCAGTAGGGAACTGTCGAGACGCCAAATACGCGTTTTTGTGTTCGTGGTTGTTAAGTGTAAGGTCATAGTGATAGGGTTGTGATCTGATAGTATGGACGGTTCTATGGTGGCTTTCGTGAGGTTGGTCAAGTCAGTCTGAGAGAGAAAGAAGTGGTCCAGTCTGGAGTATTTTGCATGCGACGGTGAGAAGAACGTGTAGTCCCTTTCCGTGGGGTGCACGGTACGCCATGTATCGTGGAGTAGGAGGTTATTGAGCTGTAGTTTGATCGCTCTTAAAGCCCTGTAGGTGAGAAAGGAAGACCCGTTGGAGGTGTCTATTGCTGGGGTCATTGGGACATTGAAATCCCCGCCGACGATGAGGGTGCCGGCCTGGAAGCTAGCTAACAGTCGCAGGGTCTTCGTGAGAAAGGCGACCTGGCCTGTGTTGGGGGCGTAGATGTTTGCGATAGTATAAGGTAGCTGATGGAGAGTGCCTCTTATAAAGAGGTATCGTCCATGGGGGTCTTTTAACGTGTCTGTGATCAGGAATGGACACTGGTTGGAGATGAGGGTTGTAACCCCTTTCGATTTCGCCTCTATATTGGAGGCGTGGAGTATCGTGGGGAAGTGACGGCTTTGCAATTTAGGGATGGAATCCGTGCGGAAGTGTGTTTCCTGAATTAGCACTATGTGAGCTTTGGAGTGTTTGAGTGATGTTAGCAATTGAGACCTTTTTTCAGGGGTATTCAGACCTCTTATGTTGATTGAATACAGCTTGAGTGATTGTGTTGGTTGTGGTGCGACTCCTCGGGTGGGGGTAGAATTCGTCATGGCCTTCGTCATGGGGTAGGGGGGAGAGGGAGGGGGGGATTGATGTTCAGAGGGGAAGGTCTAGGGGGTAAAGCAAGTTTGAGTAGCAAACGTGGGTTAAGTGGGGAGAACCGAAGAGGTGTGGTACAGAGTGACCACCAACCTCCTAATTTATATATCGGTCGTGTACAGGTCCTGCGTGGGGCACCGTGTCCCTTGAGGGAGACTGCGACTCCAGGCAGGCCCGTATGGGGGTTGACCAGAACCAGGCAATGGAGAGGGTAGGGAGAAGAAGTAGTGAGAATAAGAATAAAGCCCTCCGCCACAGGATATATTATGGCTGATTACTGAGGTGTGAGTAGCGAGTGTGTTAACCAGGGTGGTGGTTGATCAACTATGAGGCTGTATAGTATGTTCAGCAATCCACCGTAAGTGCACGTGCAGACACAGTGAAAGGGTTCCCGAGCAACAAAAATACATTAGGTCTATGTAACTGAGAGGGGCCTATAGGAGGGGCAACTTCCAGAGCTAGGTGGTGGGTGCAGTAAGGTTCCGGCCTGGCAGTGATGAAACTGCCGGTGTCCCTAGCCAATCGTGTGTGGTGCCCTTCCCTCCTGCGGTGGAGGTGAGCGGTGAGGAGGGGATAGAGGGCCGAGGTAGCTGCTGGAAGTTACCCCCCCGGGGGGCTACCGTCTACTGAATCAATAGAAAACTTAACCGTAACAATGTGCCACTTGTGAAGCATAAACTACACTTGGGCTAACTAGAGGAGGGAGGCTGGGACTATAGCAGAGAGGACCTTGGCGGTATTGATAGTACCGCAATACAGAATCCATTGTCAACAGAAGCCAGACAATATAAGGATCAGTAAATCAAAAAAAAAAAAAAAAAAAACATGTGACGGGTGTACCGGCCAGTTCATACTCCTGTATGAGGTGTTGTAGATCAAGGCAGTCTGGCAGGATCAGCAGTCGGGTGACATGTAGGTGGCGGCTTGGGATCGGCTGGTAGGCAGATGTCGGGGTGAGCACCGCAGCTGCGTAGGGGTTCTCGGTCGTGAAGCCGTTGTACTTGCCGGTAAGGTATCCTGTCTTTTCCGCCGGGATGCTGTGCTCCTTGAAAGCTTGCAACTCCTCCTATCGGTGTTCGGGCTTGAGGCATCTGTAGTGCGGAAGCACGCAGGGTTATGGGTGGGGTTAAGCGTCGCGGTGCAGTGTGGTTGTTGTAGTTCAGAGTCCGCACATCTAGCTGATAGCAAACAGTAGTGGGCGAGGTTTGGAGTAAGTGAGTGCCAGCTGGGCGGGGTCCGAAGCAGTGAGACATCACTGATGCAGCAGTGAAGCGAAAGGTGTCCGCTAGCCCATGGATCCGGCATATCTGGCCTGATGGTGGGTTAGTTTGACCTTCTGATATAAGTCCAGCATGCCCAAAGAAGGTGTAAAAAACAAAACATAAAAACAACATTGAAAAGTTCGTTGGAACTGTACCTGCGAGTAGTGTCAACTTACTGGCAGGTTAGCCAGCGCTGTCTAACAGTCCTGAAAACCGGTTACATATGCCTGTTCCGACCTCTACGCGGGCCCCGAGATCTAAGGGAGACATCTGGGCTGTTGGCGCGGTAATGGGAGCGATGAGCCGCGTGGCTTCTGCTCCCGGAGGGGGAGCGTCTCCGGCTGGGCAGAGGTGCTTGCGTTTCCATGTGGTCATCTCCTTCCATCCCTCTGGTGTAATTGCGGGGGCGAAATGCAGCGTACCAATTGGGGACATGTATCATGGGGATACCGAGGGTGGCGCAGAAATGTGGGAGATCTTCAGGGACCTTGAGTGATGCTGTGCGTCCCTGTGCGGAAGCGGAGAGGCAAAAGGGGAACTTCCACTTGTACACTATCTGTCTGTCCCTTAAGGCTTCCAGCAGAGGTTTCAGGTCCCGCCTGTGCTGGAGTGTAATACCGGACAGATCCTGGTAGATTTGTACTTGCGCACCGTTGTGTAGTATCTGCGGCCTACCCCGCGCCATTTTGAGTATTTCCTCTTTCAATCTGAAATCCGCTATGCAGCATATAATGTCCCTCGGTGGGTCTGTTTCCCTGCCTTTGGGGCGAAGTGCGCGGTGTATTCGTTCCATTTCCACTGGGGTGTGTGCAGGACGGTTAAGCAGGGAATTAAAAATGGAGATTATGGCCGGAGATATCTGGTCCCCTTCAACGGACTCCGGTAGGCCTCTGATACGCAGGTTGTGCCTTCTGCCCCGGTTGTCGAGGTCTTCCAGGTGCCTCTGCATGTCACGTAGCTGTCGGGTGTGAGAGTCAACGTCTTCCGATACTGACTGTAGGACCGTTTCTTGGTGTTCTGACACGTTTTCGACCACCCGTACCCTTTCATTCAGAGACTTCAAGTCTAGTCTGAGTTCCGAAATGGCCGTAGCTAGGGTCTCTTTGATGTCCTCCGCCACGGAGCGTAGGTCCAGAATGGTCAGTGGCGGGTGTGGGCTGAGTTCTATCCCAACTTCCCCCGCTAAGGGAGGCATCACCTGAGGTGGTAGAATGGGCATCTGTTGCGGTTGAGGGGATGCCTGTGAGGAATGTCCCTGTGAGTGGCGGGAGGGCGCCATATTGCCTCTGCCCGTCCGGAACATCTCGGGGATATTCTGCCCCTGTGTACCGACCAGGTCTCTCGGGGACCTCGAGCGAGATGCTGATGAGGTCCGGGAGGCTGTCCCCATGTTCTGTCGTGAGTATGGAGCGAAAATACCTCACAATATTAGCGGCTTTCTCCTGTGGCGGACGGAGCTCAGGGATTATGCGACCGTCTCCATGCCAGGTCAGGCCACGCCCCCCCAGCAGCACTCTTGTTAAGAGAGGGTGGGCCGGCAGTGTGAGCTGATTGGTGCTCTTTTTTATTGCAGAGCTGTCAGTCTAATGCCCCGTACACACGGTCGGACTTTGTTCGGACATTCCGACAACAAAATCCTAGGATTTTTTCTGACGGATGTTGGCTCAAACTTGTCTTGCATACACACGGTCACACAAAGTTGTCGGAAAATCCGATCATTCTGAACGCGGAGACATAAAACATGTACGTCGGGACTATAAACGGGGCAGTGGCCAATAGCTTTCATCTCTTTATTTATTCTGAGCATGCGTGGCACTTTGTCCGTCGGATTTGTGTACACACGATCGGAATTGGAAAATTTTATATCCTGCTCTCAAACTTTGTGTGTCGGAAAATCCGATGGAAAATGTGTAATGGAGCCTACACACGGTCGGAAATTCCAACAACAAGGTCCTATCACACATTTTCCGTCGGAAAATTCGACCGTGTGTACGGGACATAACACTACAAACATACCTACAGGCAGAGAGCACACATTAGGCCTCATTAAAGTTAAACATTAGCAGCCATTTTGTTTCTATAGTGAAGGGGGTGAAGGCTTTTAAACTGTGCACATATAGAGGATGACTGCAACTACATTGTATACGGTACAGTGTACATGTAAAGGCATAGGTGCGCTATTATAAGTTTATGATTTTTGATTTGCTTTAAACTTTACATGTTACTGCAAAATAAGTAAGTTTACAGTACACACATTGAAGTGGTTGTAAAGTCAGTGATCACAATTACTGTATGCCCCTCTGCTATAACAAGCTATACTACACAGTGTAGGTGGTTCTTAAAATTCTGCTGCTAAAAACCTTTTTTCACATCACCGATGTGTGGTCACGTAACTGCCCTCCGCTCTCCTTTCCCGATCTAAAGACCATAGAGGGAGGGGCTGAGATTCCCCCTGACATCAGCCAGGCGGTCATGTGACCACACATCGGCGATGTGAAATAAGGTATTTAGCTACAGGATTAAAAAAAAACATATACATTGTGTAGTACATCTTGTTATAACATAAGGGCTGGCAGTAATTGTGGAAAACTAACTTTACTGCCACATGGAGTAGCAGCAGGAGGGGGAGGGAGGGGCGGGTTTGGAGATTGGCTTACACACTAGGAAGTGACAGGCAGGGAGGGAGAGACTCTAAACACAACGGGATGACGGAGGCACGTAAACTGACCATGGTATCATGGATCCGCAGCCACGATTACCATGGTCAGCACACTTAGGGGGGCACAGGAACAGGCAGGATCAACCAGGTATTTTACAGCATAGAAAGGGACAACTGACACAGCTGGTTTAACATGCTTTAAAGGAACAGGATTTTTTTTAGGGTTACAACCTCTTTAATATTTGCTCATTTTATTGGTTTAGTTTAAAGGGATTCCTATCTATTTTTGGATGCTTGGTCTTCCCTTTTTGCAGAGAAGGATCTGCAACAAAAGATTTCAACTTCATCAGCATTGTGTAGCACAAGGATGAAATAATTATTTTACTATAGACACCATTTTATTTTCACAGTTAAATTTCTTCAGCCAAACACTTCTTCAAATGGGGACACCTCTACTGTTTGTTATTGGACCATTTTTCTAGTTTTTGTTATAATTAAAAGATAACATGTGACTGTGCTCGAGGCCAAAGATTATTTTGCACATGAAATAAAATGATACATTGACTCTTTACATCTCTCTGTAATGACTTAAAGGGTTCTTCCTCCTGCATTTTCTCTTACTATATCCAAATATCTTAAATTTTCATACATTTAAGATATGTTAAGACCCTAAGGGGAATCTTGCGTAGGTTTAGTTTAGTTTACCAACCCAAAAAAGGCATAGGATGGGAGTCCAATTAATAATCACATTATAATAATTAATAGATTATCATTAATAATAGGGCAATGGGACATGTGACCTGGCTGTTTTATTGAATGAAGATATCAGCCTATCATATAATAGCATCCAAGGATAATTTAAAGTATGAATGGGAAGATTTGGCTGTACAATTGAAGAAAGACAATTTATATCATTTAGTGACAAGTTAATACTTTAGAACTAAATGACAACACAATTAATAATTGATAAGTTAACTGTGACACTGTTTAAAATTGTATCTCGTATTAATTAATAATTTGTCTATGAGTGCATTATAAATGTTGCTGTAATACCACCTTCTAAAAATAATATTGTTGCTAAAAATAGAATGCTATTGTACAGAATGCTTGGTTTGTTTTGTAGGCATAAAGGATACGTTCACTGCTTAAAAATAAATAAATAAATAAACATTTTTTTTTGTAGGTACAAAAATCTGCATTTACTATTTTTTTCTTTTGGAGTCTCAAAAGCATTACATCAACAATCAGCGGATCACTGGTGCCATGCAGGACTCCTGCAGACTGTCAGTATGAGCTGTCAACCCATACATCATGCTGGCAGGCAGTTTAACACTCAATAGTCAATGAACTGCCACAGTGCTCAACAGCACTGTGGTGGTTCATTGAAAACTACAAGTCGACATCCACAAAGATTGTCGGGACGTGTAGTTTCCCATTCACAGAACTAAATGGAACTGTGAATGAATGATGTGGTTGGGCAGAGGATTTTTTAAATTGTGACAGCTAGCGGGGGCAGAAGATCCCTGCTAACAAAGGGGGATTGGGGGGGTTAGTACAGTAACATGTACCATATGGGGTGAATATGTGTGTAACATGATACGTAAGGTGAACTTATCCGTTAGGCCAGGGTTCACACTATGGCGAATTGGAAGCGGAATCTCCGCATCCAATTTGCAATAGCAGGATATTGTGACCGTCTCTCTATGGTGCCGGTTCACATATCTCCGATGCGGCTCCAGTGCGAATTTGCACAGGGGTCCTGTGTGTCTTTTGGTCTGTTTCAGGTCTGAATTCAGCCCACAATTCAGGCTGAAATCAGACCTGAAATGGTGAACCAGGTCACACAGGACCCCTGCTGGGAGCCGCATCGGCATTAGGTGTGAACCAAAATATAATGAATAATTGTAAAATAATACTGTGAAGAAAAAATTACCCTCAAAAATTTGTTGTGAACAAATTGGTGAATAAGATTAAGGTTTAAGGAAAACAAAAAATCCGTGATAGGGGTCCTGTTACTGAACCATAACCCAGACATAAGGCAAATTGGCATAAACAATAAATATGAATCGGTGATAGAATAAATCACTAATAAGAAAAATATTTTTGTTAAAAAATAAAAGTGATATCACTTTTATCACTTTTATTTTTTAACAAAAATATAAAAATAAGTGATATCACTTTTATCACTTTTATTTTTTAACAAAAATATTTTTGTTATTAGTGATTGATACAATCACCGATTCATATTTATTGTTTATGCCAATTTGCCTTGTGTCTGGGTTATGGTTCAGTAACAGGACCCCAATCACGGATTTTTTGTTTTCCTTAAACCTTAATCTTATTCACCAATTTGTTCACAACAAATTTTTGAGGGTAATTTTTTCTTCACAGTATTCTTTTACAATTATTAATTATATTTTGTATCCAGCACTACACTGATTTATATCTATACTTATTTTGCCTAATATCGGGGTTATAGTGTTTAGCAGCAGGACCCTTGTCACAATATTTTGTTCATTATTGTCTTTTTCACTGTTTATGTATGTAGCGCAGGTCTTTATTTACTTTAAGGTGTGAACCAAGCCTTAATGTGTGGTTTTAGAGCTTCAAGTTATTATTCAAGTTATTATTTTGAATTCACATATCAAAAATAAATATCTATAAGTATTCTATACTGTATGTGTGGGTAATATATACGCTTTTGTATTAAGGTACAAAGGTACACTCAATAAAATAAATTCTTATATAAGGTTTAATAATGTATGTGACATTTCAGAAGTTATTTTCCATATTTTGAAATCTGCAGCATTCATTAAAATAACACCTAATAATTCTGCCTTGAAGGTCCTACTGTTATAGGGTGACAACAGTCTACCTTGTCCCTCATTCGCTCTCCTGTGTTGTCATCTGTGTTTTTGATGGAGTGTTTTGACACACATTATGCAGACATGGTCCACTGTTATGAACCAATAATATCATAAAAGGGATTTTAAAGGTACTAAGGACACATGCCAAACAGTTAAAAGCTTAAAATTTTATTGGTCACATTAAAAAGACACCTTAAAAACATTACAATACAGGAGTGGTCTTTTATGACCTGATTCCGTTTCTGGTAGATACTTCAACATGTTTCACCTTGTTTGACTTCATCAGAAACATTTAAAGAGGCAGACTGTATCCTAGTAAAAAACAAGAGTTTGCAATAGTACTCAATCACATTAAAAATGGCAGCTGCATGACATTGGCATAGCGGCTACAATAAAATGGCAACCTCTTTATCAATTCTCCCTAGAGTATAAACGATATACATGGACTACCGACCCGGCTCCTCTGGTGAAGTCACATGAACGTGACATAACGCGTAGGACGTGGCAGAGGCGGGCACGGACCGGAAGTGACATAGACGGGTGTACATCCCGATTTTCTTGCTTCATTTAAGGCATTTCTATTGTTTTTTTACCTTATGAGTGTAAATTTAGCTCAATAAAATGCATACAATTTAACTTACTACACCATGAGAGGCCCGTTATTCCTTTCTTTCCAATATGAACTTTGAACAGTTTTTCACACTTATCCAGCCAAATCTGATGTTATGCAGGTGGATATTGTGTGTTTGAAGCTGATATTTAGATTTAATGGCATTATTGGTATTATGTATTAATTTGCAACACAACACATTTTTTATTTTGTTATCTTATTGACTCAGTGGTGATGTCACATGTGACAGTGCTTGGACCTAGTGATTGGCTGCTAAAGCCAAACACTGTCACATGAGAGATGGTCACATGCTCCCCTATACTTGGAAGCAGTGAGCGTGTTGCACCAGCTAAGTTAGAGGAGTGTCAGGGGATCACTGAAAAGATACAGATCAGTTGGTCGGGGGGACCAATTCTGTACTTTTTTAAAATGTATTCGATAATGGACTGCAAAACATTGGATACAAGTGAAAGTGGCATTACCTAGCATTCTAATAAATGAAGGCCTTGAGAACCTATTTAGACTAATGCATTATGCTTTAATGCATGCTATCAAGTGCAGTGGGGTGCCCTTCATCATGAATATTACCCCAGTTCAGTATATAGTAGTGGGCAATGCACAAATCATATGCAGTGCATTAAAATGCATTTTCTGTGCATTGTAGCATGCTGCACTGATTAGAAAAAAAATATTGTGTGTTTACTGGTACATTGGTGTGTTGTGATGCATTGGAAGCCAATTCAGAATGAATGGGTTGCCTGAACACAACACTCATTAACAAGCAACACAACATGCTAATGTGTTATGGTAGTGCACCACAACATAGAACATAAGTGTGAAGGTAGCCTACAATTTTTATTAAATCTCTGACATGTGCTGGGTGTTGTGCACAGATGTATCCTGTATGTGTGTGGGCATGTGTGTAGGGGAGGGGGTTGTGTCTTTTTTAACAGTGTAGGCCCCCTTGTAACAGTACATACACCAACTGTGACAGGTCCTCTTTGGGAAATATCAGGGGTCTAAACAGATCCCTGATGTTTCCACTTTGAGCTGTAGAAAAAGATTGAGAACAGAGAGAACACAATCCCCTCCTCTGCTGCCGCTCAACACTCAGTAACATTGAACTTGGAAAAGCTGAGCACTGAGCAATTTTTAGTTCAATTAGAAAGTGAAAGATCAGCGAACATGATGGACATGTTCACTGATCTCCTGTTCAGGGCTAGGGGAACGCAGGGTTGGGTAGTGGAGGAAATAAGGAGGGAGCAGCAAAGACAACCAGGCCACAAGTGCCAGACAGAAGGACACTGGAGTAGGGCAAAAGAATGGGGGACATCCATATTTTTTGTGAATGGCAATGATCGGCAACCTGTCAGACACTGATTATGTCAATTTGTGAATTTGCAGAGTTTCAGGTACTGCCCTGCTCTATGTTCAAAGGTTGCAGTTACCATGAACTTGCAGAGAATGCATTCCTGTAGGATATAAGGGTTACTAACCTGGCATGTTACAAGCAGTTGTACTAAGCCATAACCCTAACGTTGGCAGTAGTAAACTAGGTTAAAGAAGTAGGAAAAAGTTGAAATAACTGTTACCAGAACAAATACCACTTCTAAGTGAGGTGAACGTTACTTGAGAAATTCGAATTTCTAGTGCAGATGACTCACCCTAGAGAACGTTCTGTATATATCTTGTCATTTAGTAGAAACGAGCAGTATTGTAACACTTCTGGTAATGCGCTTTACCTGTCACCTGAGAGGTCTTTCATGGTATTCTTTGGCTTACATTGAGTGTAGGACAAAGTATTTCAATACAGGCTGCCGTGAGATTGACAGAAAAAGTTATAGAGCGCCCTATAATAAGTGTGCTGTGTATTATAAAACATCATCCCAGAACAGATTCTAACCTATTAATCACAGCATGAATTCCTTTAACACACAGACCGCCAGTGCCTTCTCTAGAATAGTATATCATATAAAGTACAGTGAGAGACACTTTAATCATTCCTAGAGTATGCTGTGTAACCGATTTTGAAAATTCCCAGTTCTCACCAGAGATTTATATTAAAAAAACATGTCCACTTACTGTCTTTCTCTCCAAAACATTACATATATTAAAAAGGCAGTCAAGCTCAACAACAGTTTTTAAGTGAACGATTTAGGGCATCCTTCGTCTTAGCAGAGCAGACCTTTATCGAGAATGTCATATCTGGTTTTGCTTAATGTAAAATGGCCCATCAAACCTACTTTAGTGTAACTTGCTTCTTAAATATCAATGCATTCCCTCTAACCATGTATGGTCAAGAGTCACTTTGCGAGAATGAAAAGCTTTTTTTTTATTGTAGGGTTTTAATAAATGGTGTGATAAATTACAAAAAAAGGTTTTTCAATTACAGTTAAGTTCTAGGACAGATGTAGCTCCTGAAGACATTAACGTGTCACGTTTTAATCATTATATTTGAGCTGTTATTGTCACCAACACTCGTATGCATATATTGGTGGTTAACTATAGCTATTTAATATTTAACACATTTATGTAGCACTGACACTTTTCACCAGTCCTTCAAAAATATTCAATCATTCAGTAATGGTCCTTGCTCGAAAAAAAGCTTAAAGTGTTACTAAACCCAGGACCCTCCAGTCACTATATCTGGTCTCTTACAGTACACTAAACATGGAAATGTATTTATTTTAGTCATGGTAAACTGCTAAATACCTTTACTAATTAGCAGTTAGAGCAGTTTTGTGACTCCTACCAGTGTCTGGTTAAAGCTTATAGGAGCAGTTTTCATTCTCTCATGATTGTCCTATGATGATGCAGAACTCCTGACCCTCTGTCTGGACAGTGCTGATTGGCCCTGTGCTGATCACATGCACTTTCCCAAGAAAAAAAAAAGTCTCTAGCAATACACACAAAACTTAGCATGTGCAGCTTATCCCCTACCTCTGTAATATCAGGAGATATATTGGGACAGTGGAAAAAGGGGTGGATCAGAGGAAACAGGATCAAACACCTTTTTTCAACAATGCAGAGAATGAACCCCTTAGGTTCCGTATTAAGTATAACAAGCATGCTTTACTGCATATACAGACTGATTTTACTGTTATGGGTTTAGTAACACTAAAGTAAACCTTTGGTTGTGGCGGTTTTTCCTCCTATTTTCACCTGGTGATCCTGCGAGTAACACACTTCCTAGGGTGCCAACACTGACTCACCTTACTGTATGGATTTGTCACGCTAGGACAGGAAGTGTGTACATCTATCCCTCTCTACATCTCCATACCATAAGTGGCAGGGTTTTAAGATTAACAGAGCAGGACTGGGCAGGGCTTATAACAATGCTTGACCACTGTGATTTGGTTCCCAATCTATAGTTGGGACCCGGCTCACAGTCACCAGCTGGGATTGAAAGCCAGCAGTCATACAGAATATTTTATGGTTATTCTCAGTCACTGGGCCCCCTACCTACAGTGGTGTGCAAAAGTGGCAAGTCCAGCATTCCATTAAAATTTAAAAAGATGAAACGCAGCAGCTAGTGCGATATGGAAATAGTTCCAAAGTCCAGGTGTGCCAGTAGGCAAAGTTCATTCACTGCTGAGACCAGACCAGGGTTTAGGGGTTCTGGTCTGTATCAGTGTGGACAGCCAGCTGTAGAGAGCAGAAGCGACTCTGTGGATATGGGTGAGAGAGAAAGAGGAGCCACACCACTCAGTGCACTATGTCAGTTAAAATTCAATGTTTAATAAAAGTAAGATCAACTCACATTTTGGTGAGATATAATGTGCATGGCATAAGTAGCTTGGGTTCCTGTAGTTCCAGCTGGGCAGCGGTGGTGGTCATCAGTTCCCGGAGGCTCTGGTGGTTCCTGAGGCTCAGAGGCTCAAGACGGTCACACAACAAGCACGTCAGTGGTAATGGACGGGAGGCGTGGATGATCCTACTTTTAATAAACATTGAATTTTAATTGACATACTTCACCCAGAGAAGTATCCCATTAAATGTGTAGTATCTGTTTCCTGCAGATGTTTATGTCATACTGATGCATTTTGTTTGAACAGAAACAGGTGTTCCTTTTTCCCTCTCCAATGATATCAAACATCTACAATGCATATGTAGACAAATATCAGGTCAACTTTGCTGAGGCCATAAATGTGACAACTAACCTTGTAGCAGTGTTGTGTGTTCTTGACAAGAAAGAAGAACTTTTTACCTATATAATTTTTTGGTTAATCTGACATTTTCCCTATTGATTGATGTGGAATGGAATTTTCTGATGAGGGGTCCACTGGATCTAAATGTTCATAATATCCCTTTTTTTCAGGTGTGGATCCTTGTAGAGGGTTAGGGATGCCTAAAAACATGTTGTCTATGAAGCATTGATGGACTGTGTGTTTTTTACTGAATTCTAACAAGCAGTATGATAATAATTATGAATTCTGTCTATACATTTTGTGCTGAAAGGTGATCTTTTTCTCCTGTCTCAGAAAGTTTCTGTTTGATTGTACTGCACAGGTTACATGTAATAGTTCAGGGCCCAGCATTGAGGGCATATCTCTAAATGTTGGTGGAGGAAGGTTTACTGGTGCATAAAACTTCACTACATGTAATGGCAAAAAGCAAAATATGATCTGAGAGATTATTACTGACTCAGAATTTTTTGGAACCTTTTTCCTTTCCAGTTGGTACTCTCCAAAAAGTCACATTACAATTTACTTTTTCTTATTGTTTTTGACATTTTAAGATAAGCCTGTGATTCTCTCCATAATTTTCTGTTGCCTGATAATCAAAACAAAAATAAAACCATGAGATGTATACATGGGGCCCAGCCTAACCTGCTCAATGCTTCATTTTTTCAGGCTTTAACATAGTTCCAAAGTTCATTCCTGTCCCTTTTGTCACTCATTTTGTAAACTGAGAACCTCTGCATGTAACGTTAGGGAGGAATTCCCAAAAACATCAAGCTTTATATGGAGAAAATGGGGGAATAAGGGAGGGAAAAAGGAAGGGGAGGGTGAAAGGAAAGGGGAGAGGGAAATCGGGACATTAATTGAAACTTGTGGGTACAAGGTAAAAAATTACTATTAATTGAGTAAGATTCATATTTAATAGTTCATATCCAAGGTATATTATTGTAATAATATAGAAACCGAATTCGATTAATACATGGTAATGATACAAAATCGAACAATATGCATGATTGAACATATAAAAATACAATATAGACAATATAATCTGGGGCCTCTGTTAATCCCCAACACTGATGATACACAAGAATATACAATAAGGCAATACAGGGTCCAATGGATCACAAACATACACACATACACAATAATGCCCCATTGTGGGGCCTCATAGATCCCTATCATAGATACTAGTTAAAACATCCCAAGAGGGATTGACACAGACACCCATGAAACCCATGGAAACTATTATCTGAGATAATAAACATAAAGTAGTTGGAATGGGTATCACGAAGTACACGGCATCTGTAGCTCGACACGTTTCATGGCTGTAGCCAATCCTCAGGAGCGAAGCACCTGAACTGGATAGGGTGTCTGTGTAGTGATGGTGTGGCACTGAAGATCGCGAATCACCCAGAGAAATCCATTTCCGGTAGCTGTAGCCGCGCACCAACAGATGTCGGCCAATGCAGGACAACAATCAAGGTGGGAATAGATCAATGATAGTGGTTGGGTAGATGAGTGGGAACAATCAATAAGGTCCTCTGTGTGGTGGCTGTTGAAGGCTGAGATTGCCTCATTCTAGAATATAGATCGAGGTCCCATGTGATACCAATATCCAATGTGAAAAAATGACATGAGTGCAAAAACCACTCTGGACCGATCCCACACGGCCGACACTGCAGCACATCACTAACTTAATTTAACCGCGCAGAGCGATCTGCCCCCCCCTTTCCCCTCCCTTTTTACCCCATTTTCTCCATAATTACAGGGATGGAGGTGCTTGATCATACCAGGCCATTTCTTCATTTAAATTCCCAAATTTCAATTCCTCTCCTTTGTTATAATAAGCTTTTTATGGCCTACTCTACAGGGTCTAACATACAAAAAAACTATGTAAAAGCAATGCTAGAACTAAGAGTTTCCTATAGTCTCTCAGATCTAACCATGATGACTGAACTTTTAACTTTTACATCTGCAGTATTTACTGGTTAGCATCAGTAGCTCACTGATAGGTTTCACCTGTTGACCAGAATTGCTGTACTGAATATCTGTACTATTAGAATAGTTATCCTTTACTATGTTATCCCCCCCCCCACCCTTTCCCCTTCCATTTAGCAAGTGTCCCAAGTCTTATAGGTATCTATTCACTACTTTGAGATCCTCCTTTTGCAATCTGCATGGCCTCCGTTGCAATATATCCCAGTTGGGCTTTTCTGAGTGAACAAATAACACTTTATTTCTAAAGCAGTCTATTGTGTGTCCCAATGGTGGATGGCCCTTCGATAGAAATAAGTGGAGATTCTTCCACACATGCATGGAAAAAATGAGCCTGAGAAAATCTGCAATCATGGCTGTGGGCTTGCAGCTAACCTCTCCGTAAAGCTCTCTGAGGGGCAAGCACAGGTGAATATAAGATTTGGGGGCTTTCTGGAGGTGGGAAGGAGATCTTTTAGAGGATAACTGCACTAAAAGTACAGTTATCCTTTAATCTAATTGAGTGCTAACATGTAAGTTCTTCCAGTCTTATATACACAAGTCCCATTATGAATACTACAACTAAGAAGATTAGTTCCTGCTTATACAGTAATTGTGAGCATTAAGAAAACATAAATCTCAATGGTGAAGAAGTAAGATATCTGCTTTACATTAGGCACATTATCATTACTGAATTTTCAGTGCTAGATAAGTAATTTTTATGCTGGAAGCGAGAGACGCCGGTACCTTTTTAACATTTTGTCTACCTCACAGAAAAGCTCATTTGATTTACATTTGGCCGCTGTAAAATGGAATATTTATTGATAATCTTTAAAATGCTTATAACAAACCATCTTTTTTTATCATGTAACATTATGTTGTAGTTGAGGACACACAATATTCATGCATCTGCAAATTTAATGTTGCAATATATTTTATTCTGTAAAATATACTTTATACTTATGGAATATATTAAGCTGATACTCAGTGCGCTTTTTATTTAGCAAATGTTACCAGTGTAACTTGCTGAGCTAAGCAATATCATTGTCTTGCATGCATTGCATATAGTTTGTTGTTGAGTTAAAAAGACTTGATTTGAACATTAAAATGTTCTTTCCATTTGTATTTAATAAACCAGTGTTTTCCCAACCAATATTCCTGGTAAAGATAGCAGGCGAAAGGGGCCAGTTCACATTTATATGCATTTAACAATATGTTTTTACAAAGTGCTTAATTCTTATTACTATAAAGCATTCAGGCTGTATATATAATAATAAATATGCTGGTCTTTTTGTTCGTTTGTTTCATCATGAAATGCTACAAAAAATGTTCTAAACAGACTTTACTGGTACCATCTGGAGACTTGCATTTAAAATACCATAACTTGCATTGATATTAATATTTACAATACATTAGACCAAATCACCCAATAATGCAACATATTGTTTCAAATATGTATAGATTTCCATTCCTCATGGAAAGCCTAAGATCTTTGGCAAATTATACATACATTACAATTTTCAGTTATAGATAAACATCAAAATGAATGTTTCTCAAAAACATGGTAAGTGAGAGGATGGGTTTCCATAACATTGATGAGTTTTGCAGACTTGAGTCCACTTTTTCGGGTTGGAACGGTATGGCACTAGATACAATACAATAATAAAAATGGTTACGTACAAAATTTGAGGAAGCTTCTTAAGAAATGATTAATATGTTTCAGCATGTATTTATACTGCTGAAACATTAGTGATTTCTTAAAATATTTTCTCATATTTTGTATGTAACTCTTTTCTATTTCTGTATTGTATCTAGTGTGATACCGCTCTCTTCTCTCACTTACCATGTTATCGAGAAACATACATTTTGACGTCAAATCTGTGACTGAAATTTGCTTAGTCTGCTAAAAGATCTTAGGTTTATATAGGTTTAGGTTTATATACATACTGCATGTGAATAGACATTTTTGTTGCATTGATTGGTGATTTTTTTTAAGGGCTATTCAGTCCAATGTCTGTTAAATATTGATATCAATAAAAGTTATGGTATTTTAAATTCAAGTCCTTTGGTATTGATAAAGTCAATTGAACCAGTTTTTTTGAGGTGCTTTAATATATTTATGGATATGGTACTCAACTGGCCTACACTTTATTATATGTTAAGATTAAGTGCTGGAGCCGAGGTTAAAATACCCTGTGCTGGCAGCATGTTACAGAATCAGACCAAAGGGTATTTTAACCTTTTATCTAGCACTTAGAAAATAAAACAAAAAAGACCAGCATACTTATTACAGCATATGCAGCCTGAATGAATTACAGTAAGGCTGGGCTCACATTGATGCACATTTCCCCGCATCCAATTTGGATGACAGGAGAGTGTGACCGACTCTCAATGGAGCTGGTTCACACAACTCCAGGGCAGCTGTGAAGCGGATTGCACAAGTTTTCTGTGTGTCATTGGCTCAGTTTCAGGTCTGAATTTAGGCAAAAATTCGGGTCTGATTTGTCCCTGAAACGGAGAACAGGGACACACCGGACCCCTGCTGTGAGCCTCATCCGCACACAGTGTGAACCCAGCCTTAGGCTTCCTTTCACACTACTGGTAGTGTTTAGTGCCCCCCTGAAAAATTCTGTGGTGGATCACTTTTTAGAGGACAATGAAAGGATGTTTTCAAGCATTAAAGGAGCAGCTACCTCCTGATGCATTTTTTTTTTTTTACGAAGCTTACGTTTTTCATAACAGGAACATGCCCCAACTGGGGGCCAAGTATTCGGCATGTGGTTGCAACATGGCCCTATTAACATACAGGAGAGAGTTTGACAGGCTCTGCCACCTGTCAAACTCTGCCTACAGTGTTAAAAGTGTTGCAATGACATGTCCTACACTCACAGTCACATTTCTCAAGACTTGCACTGACTGATCATACACTGGTCCAGGAAGTCCTGCTGGAGTAGGATAAGAAGGGTATGATTTCCAGGATCTATTCTATACTCCTTTCTTCCTTCCCTGATGCTTCGATGCTACCGTATAGAAGGGATTGGGAGAGGGATTTGAGACCCATTGATGGAGATACTTGGAGCTCTGTTTATCCTCCATCCCCCTAAATTAGATCTCAGCCTCCCAAAAACAATCCCAATTATATTACTTGCACAGGGCATACGGCATACTAGTTCAGTTGTATCGATGGGGAGGTAGTGAAGCAGCATAGAAACCCCCCCCCCCCCCAAATTTGACTCTATATGGCAACATTAGTTAGACATGCTGGGCCTTGCACTGCATCAGTGGGTAATGGACAGAATTGTCAATGGTTATCCCTCCTATACAGGCTATATGGAATATGTAGCTGACAACGTGTGTTGGCATGAATAGTTGATTAAGGTCACTGTCCTAATGGCAGGAGTTTCACAAGAGAGGAAGTGGGGGAAAATCTGCAGCAGGTACATAGAAAGCAAAAAAAAAAGCTCACAGAGGCTAAAAATACTTTTTTAATGCCCTGTTAATGTGTAAATCATTGGGACTAGTGATTGGTTAGTTATAACTGAGCACTACACTGAGAGAGGAAGGGGAGAAAGTCAGATAAACTCCCCCATAACGAAAGACATAGGGGTTGATTCACTGAAGGCAAAAATACTGTGCACTTACGTCCATCATCCAATAATGTGCAAGCAAAAATGCTTTTTTTTTTTTTCCTTTGCATGCGATTGGGTACTGCCTATTTGCCTATAGTAACCCCATTGTGTACATTACCGTTTTCTTTTCAAGTGTCACAGTTTTTTAGGGCCCATTTACATTGGTGCAATGTGGTAATGTATGTCATGCCATGCATTAATGTTTGTTGCATTATGGTAGTCCATTGAAATAAATGGGCTTTAAATGCACCAAAATTTTCCAAAAACCAGACATGTCACAAACTTTTTGTCGCAATTCACTGCAACGCATTGTGGAGTATATGTGCGTTGCCTTAGTGTATTTGGGTACTATTCAAAATGAATAGCATTGCAATGTCTCGTGCATTTTAGTAATGCTCTCTTTAACATAGCACATAGATGTAAATTGGTTCTCATACGTATTTTATCCTTCCATATTACAGTAAATGGAATTGCATGTTTTGGAGTCTACAGATTGCTGTGAGCCTCACAGTGCTGCGCTGTTTATAACTAGCAGCTACACTCTGGTTGGAGTAGTTCCAGATGCCGTTTAATTCTACATACCCATATGTTCTATGTCTACCATATACACAGTATGTCTATGCAGATAAGTCCTAGCACACAACAAGATAAAAAAGAGGGGGACACTATAAGACAAACCTACAAAAGTAAATGGAGATTATTACACATAACTGAGAAAATGATAGAATAGACAGCAAATATGTTAGTTACAAAGATTCTTAAAAAGGTGACATTTCTCCTAAAGGAATACAATAAATGACTAATTTGGAGCCACATCTGTTCATAAATTTAGTCAATTAAATGACACCATATTTTATTCTGTTTTTCGATTATCAATGGAAAGAAAAAAATGTGAATAGCCTTAAAATAGAAATAAAAAAAAGTCTTCATCGTCCCTGCTGTCTCTTTAATGAGATAATGGCACTCGGTAATAGGAGACTGTGCTTTGTATTCTGTTAATAGAGGCCTCTTGCTTATGAAGGCTATTCCCTCACCATGGGGAGCTGGCAGCCTCATGAGGCTAACTTCTTCTGAGAGAGAATAACACCAATCGCCTTCCTTGTTCAGAGTTTCTATAAAACCAATCATGGACACGTTGGCTGGGACACAGGCCATCATTTTTTCCGTTTGTGGGGCTATCTGCAGCTTGTCTCACTTCTTCTTTGATCTTTTGCTCTCTCACTACATCTGCAGAAAGTGCACTGAGGATGAACCATTGCAGATTTAAAAGCTGCGGAAAAGAAGAAAGATGGGAAGGCAAACACACAGATTAAAGATAAAATCCACTTAGATGGCAGTTAGAGAAATGTACCAACATGCACTCAAAAAGTAGTCTAAGGCAAAGTATACACAGACAGTTTTTTTTTTTTTGTTCAACCAGTAGGTTGAATTTAAAAAAAACTATCACATCTCAGCATCCACACAAGAGTTGTGGATGCAGAGATCACCCCGGCTGCGCTATTGTATTCTGAGGTGGGATACTGCTCCCCTCCCCCCCAATGTGAATAAACTGCTAGGTGCTGCAGCCCTTGGCTTTAGGTTGGCTTGAATGCTGGTTTTCAAGCAGGATCGTTCGAGAGATGCCATTCTATCCACCAGCATTTGTTGAACATACAGAGGTATACACATCCTGAAATTCAACAGGTTCCTGTTGCACCAACCGAGTTTTGATACATGTACACCCTGCTTACATTTTTCTATCTATCCATGGATCTATGTATCTATGTATCTATCTATGTATCTATCTATCTATCTATCTATCTATCTATCTATCTATCTATCTATCTATCTATCTATCTATGATTCCCCAATAGATCAGAAAACATTTTGCATATAATCAGTATATTGCCAATTTTCTTTTTCAGTGTGAAACAGTTGATTTTTCTAGCTCACTTAGATTCAACATGCTAACGAATAAATTTAACCACAAACTAGGAAAGAAAATTGAAATCCCTCATTGTGTAAAAGGTGGTTAAAATCACGAGTTATCATAATCGTTTATCACAGAAAGAGGATGTGCAAGTAAGAAATGGTAGCTCCCGTATTTCTCTCATGAGAGGTTGCTTTAAGTCGTTAAAGTTGATCCAAAGATTAATTTAAGCCTTTCCTATTTAAGCCTCCCTGCTACCTACTATCCTATTCTAGTTCTGTCACAGAACTCAAGCAGAGCCAGTCAAGCAGTGGCTTTGCCAACACAGGTCCTCTTCATAGATAGTTCATATTTGACCCCCCTTTGACAAATCATGGAGCTGCCAAAAGTTAATTTTCTCAGATGTGGTTTTTTTTTTAGATCAGAACATAGCATGTTGGGGTGGGGCTTTGCTGCCTTTTAAAGTGAACCTAAAGATGGTGTGTTATTTGTTAAATAAAACTGTAGTAATTCATATGGCTTAGTTGAAGATCATATACTATCTTGGGAACTATCCATGCAAGAATTAAAAAAAAGTGTGATTGTGTGTTCACCAGCTTTTTATTCTTCTGACAGCAATTATCAAAGCAGCAGAGATGGTTCATATGCTTTAATTTTAATGTTTGCTCTTTAATCGTACCAAACAGAAGAAATGTGACTGTGCTATTCAGCCACCAAAAATTCTAAAAATGTTAATGTTAAATGCCACTCTTGACTCTTGGTTCTATTCGTCTACCATCACTTGTATGTACTTCATTCATGACCCTTCAAGACAATTTTCAGAATTAGTTTCTCTGACCTCAAAACATCCTCTCTAAACCATTAGAATCCATTTAGAACTCAACTTTCACCTATTTTGTTAACTTTCTGAACTCATGACCTTATCCATTCTTACCTCCTTCAATGCCTAGCCTCTGTAATACCTGTGGTAGCTAATCTATTTCCATAATTCATCTCAACTGATTACCTTTTGCTTTCATGGATGGGTCACACCAGCGCTTAAAAAAAAAAAAAAAAAGAGCTGTTGACTCATCAAACTTGTCAACCACTAAACATCTGGAATGGTTTGTTAATTTAAATATCTTTTGTAGTCTCAGCATTAGTGGACTTATGGGTTTTTTTCTAGTGTGGTTTCATACACATTACTTGAAAGAGGTGTATGGGTTTATTCCCTGGTCTCATAAACTTATAAGTTCACATGTCATTCTACTTTGCCACTTAATTTCCCATACATTTTAGTGACTAGAATTTAATGGTATAGAAAAGGTTACAAATTTGAACAAACATTGTCTCATCCCCAGAGATTTTATAATTGACTTCCTAGACACAATGCTACTGAATAAAGGGACGATTACCTGTGTCTGCTTGTATTTCTAACTTCAGTTTTTAGGGTTAAAGTAGAACTCTTACAAAAATATTAAGTTTGTAAAGTACTTTATGTAAACCAGGACTGCATTTTTTGTTTTCCTTACTTTGTCATATTGTTTTTCCCTTCACGATGCACATCCTGTAGACTCATTATGAAGGTTCATACCTTTATGCAAAAATGTTTGTGCACTAGCTGTAGCTTATAGCAAGTAACAAGGTACCATGGGATATCAAGTCCTTAGAAATTGAAAATAAACCCAAAAAATTAGCAGAGGAGAGGCTGCAAATTATGCAGGGAAACCAGGAAGTTGTGAAAATAGAGCAGATTTTTCAAGTAAGCTTTTATTGGATTGCCAAAATAACTATTGTTTGTATTAATTTCTAAAGTTATAAAATGGAAGTGAATGCTGTGACTTTAGATCTCCTTTAACTGTTTGGATGTACTTTAAAAATTTCAGAATTATTGATAATTTTTATTGCACAGTCACTTCCAAATGGTAAGATCTCTGCTCACATTTGGATGGCTAAATTAAGTAAAACCCAACAGTTTATTACAAGGTGGGCCAAAAGGAACCAAAAAGGATGATTTAACCACTTCAGCCCTCTTAATGACCAGGCCATTTTTTGTGATACGACACTTCGTTACTTTAGCTGACAATTGCCCGTTCATGTGACGCTGTACCCAAACAAAATTGATGTCCTTTTTTTTCCCACAAATAGAGCTTTCTTTTAGTGGTATTTGATCACCTCTGCGGTTTTTATTTTTTGCCCTATAAACAGAAAAAGAGTGACAATTTTGAAAAAAAACAATATTTTTTACTTTCTGCCATAAAACATATCCAATAAAAATATGTGAAAAATTGAATGTATTCATCAATTTAGGCCAATATGTATTCTGCTACATATTTTTGGTAAAAAAAAAAATCCCAATTAGTGTATATTGATTGGTTTGCGCAAAAGTTATTGCATCTACAAACTATGGGATATTTTATGGCATTTTTATTTTTACTAGTAATGGCAGTGATCAGCAATTTTTAGCTGGACTGCGACATTGCAATGGACAACCCGGACACTAAGTGACACTTTTTGGGGACCAGTGATCAGTGCTAAAAAAATGAACTGTTACTGTATAAATGACACTGGCAGGGAAGGGGTTAACATCAGGGGCATTCAAAGGTTTACTAGGGAATGCTTTTTAACTGGGGGGGGGGGGGTGGGTTGACTGGAGAAAGAGCGAGATCTGTGTTCCTGATTAGCAGGAATCACAGAGCGCTCTCTTCCTCTGTGACAGAACGACGGCCTGCCTTGTTTACATAGGCAGACCACTGTTCTTCCTCTCCTACAAATGATCGCTGGTGGCCGGCGGCCATAGCAGCTGGCGGACCCACTGATTGGCTCCAATCGCAGCAGGAGCGGGTCTCCGGTGGCACGCGTGCACGCCCCTAGACCAAGGAAGAGGAAACAACATACAGGAACTTTGTTTCGCACAGCCGGGCTGGCCTGCCACAGTATATGTATGGTGGGCGGTCCGGAAGTAGTTAATAAAGGAATAAATCCTGTTCATTTTGCAAAATGAATTTTCACTTTTCAAGGAAATTTTCTTTTACCTTAGTGTGTACAATAAAAATTCACTTTGCAGAGAATACTCAATCACCTAGAAAGGACAATCAAAAACAGCCTTTTTTCTTGCACATGATTGGACATTTTAAGTCAACATAACTTTTCCATTCACTAAGCTACACTGAGCAAAATTATAAATGCAACACTTTTGTGTTTGCCCCTATTTATCATGAGCGGAACTTTAAGATCTACGACTTTTTTCTATGTACACAAAAGGCCTATTTCTTTCAAATATTGTTCACAAATCTGTCTAAATGTGAATGGGCGAGTGGCGCTACCTGTATGCCAAATAGTGCTCTATCAAATCACTCTGTGGTGGCTAAATATTAAGGTACAGTGCTATTGTGGAAAAAATAATAACAAAACAGTTACCATAAAGGTGATAGTGTAATAGTAATCACACCTCACCTACCCCAGTAGGTGAGTACTAAAGTCCTCTAGGTGTGGGCACCATTCCTACACAGGAGAAGTTGTCACCAAAAATGTAATAGCTTACAAATTAGTGTAACATAAAAATAAATCCTCTCCTTATATCGGTGCATAAAACATCCAAACATGAATATCATGATAATATAGTGATCCTCTGCTTATAACAGTGCATTAAGTGTCCAAACCCAAAATACAGAGTGTGAATGAACCCAAAAACCAAATCCAAATAAGAATGCAAAGAATCGCACCAAAAAACAAAAAAGATATAAAAAATCGCACCAAAGTTGCACCAAAATGTAATTATCGCACCATATACAAAAACATATAAGTATATACATATAGTGTCCCAGTCATAAATCAAGGTGTATATAAACCCAAGATGCAAAAAAAATGCAAAAAATCGCACCAAAAAACAGAAAAATGCAAAAATCACAACAAAATTAAAAATTGCACCAAGATGCAGTTTATCGCACCGTATACAAAGACCACATAGGTGCATTCATTCCAATGAAGGTGACTGTTTGTGTTTAGAGGAATTGTAGCAGGTGACTTTAGTGATCACAGAATCTTGACAGGTGACTTGCATGCTCCCCCTCAAGGGTCCCCACTCACCAGATCCCACTACCCCTACAGGGGTAATGCGCATGTAGCTCCTTAGGTTGACGGGTAACCACTGGTGTCAGCCTCTGCAGTTCATCGAGCAGCCTTGGGATATCCGGGTTGCAATAGGTGTAATTTTCATAATCCTCATAAAAAAGATAAATTGGCTCCTATAGTGCAATATTTCCAAAACTTCCGTTTATTAAAAGATGTTTTAAAAAAATGTATAAAAACAAACAGACAAAAAATGCAGTTCATGCAGCGTAATGCCTAGTTCCATAGGGGCTGCACTTGCCGGTATAGAGCATAGGCAACCAAGCTGTAGGTGGACAGCGTGCACTCTGATTGCGTTCCACCTACTCTCTCAGCCTCCTGGAAGTCACATGATGAGCGTAGTTATGCCATGCGCGTTTCGTCATAGACGTCTTCAGCGGCGACCTACTGGGTTAGGTGAGGTGTGATAACTATTACACTATCACCTTTATGGTAACTGTTTTGTTATAATTTATTCCACAATAGCACTGTGTCTCAATATTTAGCCACTATAGAGTGATTTGGTAGAGCACTATTTGACATACAGGTAGCGCCACTCGCCTCTTCACATCTTCTTTCTTTACTATATTCTAGAGCCCTCTTACAGGGGGCTTTTTGGGGAGGCTGCAACCTTCACACACGTCCTAAGCGCAGACGTTCCTAATTAATTAATTTACCTGTCTAAATCTGTGTTAGTGAGCACTTCTCCTTTGACAAGACAATCCATCCACCTCACAGGTGTGGCATATCAAGATGCTGATTAGACAGCATGATTATCGCACAGGTGTGCCTTAGGCTGACCTCAATAAAAGGCCAGTCTAAAATGTGAAGTTTTAGCACATGGCACAATGCCACGGATGTCGCACATTTTGAGGGAGCGTGCAATTGGCATGCTGACTGCAGGAATGTCCACCAGAGCTGTTACCCTTGAATTGAAGGCTCATTTCTCTTTAATAAGCCATCTCCAAAGGCGTTTTAGAGAATTTGGCAGTACATCCAACTGGCCACACAAACGCAGACCATGTGTAACCACACCAGCCCAGGACCTTCTCATCCAGCATCTTCACCTCCAAGATCATCTGGACAGCTGCTGCAACAATCAGTTTGCATAACCAAAGAATTTCTGCTCAAACTGTCAGAAACCATGGCAGGTCTCGACCTGACTGCAGTTCGTCCTCGTAATCGACTTGAGTTCGCAAATGTTCACATTCAATGGTGTCTGGCACTTTGGAGAGGTGTTCTCTTAACGGATGAATCCCGGTTTTCACTGTACAGGGCAGACAGCGTGTATGGCATTGTGTGGGTGAGTGGTTTGCTGATGTCAACGTTGTGGATCAAGTTGCCTATGTTGGCGGTGGGGTTATAGTATGGGCAGGTGTATGCTATGGACAATGAACACAGGTTCATTTTTTGATGGCATTTTGAATGCACAGAGATACCGTGATGAGATCCCGAGGCCCATTGTTGTGCCATTTATCCACGACCATCACCTCATGTTGCAGCATGATAATGCACGGCCCCATGTTGCAAGGATCTGTACACAATTCCTGGGAGCTGAAAACATCCCAGTTCTTGCATGTCCAGCATACTCATCAGAAATGTCACCCATTGAGCATGTTTGGGATTGCTCTGGATCCGTGTATACGACAGCGTGTTCCAGTTCCTGACAAAATCCATCAACTTCGCACAGCCATTGAAGAGGAATGGACCAACATTCCACAGGCCACAATAAACAACCTGATCAACTCTATGCGAAGAAGATGCACTGCACTACGGAAGGCAAATGGTGGTCACACCAGATACTGACTGGTTTTCAGACCCCCGGACCCCCCCAATACAGTAAAACTGCACATTTTAGAGTGGCCTTTTATTGTGGCCAGCCTAAGGCACACCTGTGCAATAGTCATGCTGTCTAATCAGCATCTTGATATGCTACACCTGTCAGGTGGATGGATTATCTCGGCAAAGAAGAAGTGCTCATTAACATAGATTAAGACAGATGTGTGAACAATATTTGAGAGAAATAGGCCTTTTGTGTACATAGAAAAAGTTGTAGATCTTTGCCTTCAGCTCATGATAAATAGGGGCAAAAACAAAAGTGTTGTGTTTATTATTTTGCTCAGTGTAGATATAAATTCTCTTGCAGAGTGAAAATTCACTTTCCAAAGTCTACAAACTTTAATCCTTTAGTAAATCATCCACACTGGGGTCGATCAACTAAAGGCAAAATGGCTGTTCACTTGGCAAAGTGAATTTTCACTTTACAAGATAATTTTACCTTAGCTAAGTTAAGTTAAAGCTCTGCTGATTACCAGTATCGAAACATGTGCAAGCAAAAGTACTGTTGCTGTTTTTTTTTTTCCCTTGCATGTGATTGGGTATTCTTCCAAAGTGAATTTTCAACGCATTTAGTAAGCTAAGTGAAAATTCCCTTGCAAAGTGAACATTTACTTTGCAAAGAGAACATGCTATAATTCTTTAGTAAATAAACCTGTCTCTACACATTGTCTATTTTTTTTTTGGTTTCTCAAAAATTGAAATTTTTGAAAGCAAATATTCAGTGCCATGGTAGTTTACTATAAATATTATGGTCCCTCGCGCTAAAGTGAGATAGAAGTGAATGCGGTGACACAAAAAAAATAATAAGATGAATAAATAAATAAATAAATCCTAGAGGTAAGTGATTGATATGGTGATATCTAAAAAGACTGCAGCGAAATCGATAAGTGTACACATCACACTCAGCACATGCAATAAACAATTAAGAGGGATTTCGCGCATCAAATCTACCATAAAAATAAAATTAAAAAATTAAAAAATTGATAAACAATGATAACAATAAAATCGTGGGTGAATAAAACTGTGAAACATCAGTGTTGTGAACAGGTAAAATACATCATATAAACCTGGATGGAAAAAATATTAATAACATGAATATAAAAGTGGTGCAAAAGTGCAACAACCTGTGCTATAAATAACAAATGTGCAAGACAACAAATTCAGATGAATGGCGTAAGCCCAATCACAGAAAAGTGCAAAAAGTGCAAAAACTGTGCAACAGCTGCAACTCGACGTGGTATAGGATAATACCAAATATATAGGACTATAAACTTGAGTTCACAAAGAAAACAAAATAAAGTCCATAACTTGTGATGGTGATAATGGTGGTATTAATCTTCATACAACAACTGACGGCCCAACCAGGCTATCTAGACTCTCACCTCAAAGCAGGAAAAAACAGGCATCAATACAGATCCTTCCTTGCTGTGACACTAGAGGTCACCAGATGATTATGTTCCCCTCTGCTTGCTGTCAGGCACCTGCCAAAACAAACTGGGAGTATCTCCACCTAGGCTTGTAACAGCCCGGTGGGAGGGGGGAAGAGGAGAGAGGAGGCCTCTGATGGTGTAGTAGTTCAAAACTGTATTTATTAAATAAAAGCAAATTGGTCTCTTACATAAAAACAATGATAAAATCGCATTAAAACAGGAAGGAGCGGCGTCCAAGGCGCCTCCTTACGTGACTTCCGGTATAGCACATGTGCTATACCGGAAGTCACGTAAGGAGGCGCCTTGGACGCCGCTCCTTCCTGTTTTAATGCGATTTTATCATTGTTTTTATGTAAGAGACCAATTTGCTTTTATTTAATAAATACAGTTTTGAACTACTACACCATCAGAGGCCTCCTCTCTCCTCTTCCCCCCTCCCACCGGGCTGTTACAAGCCTAGGTGGAGATACTCCCAGTTTGTTTTGGCAGGTGCCTGACAGCAAGCAGAGGGGAACATAATCATCTGGTGACCTCTAGTGTCACAGCAAGGAAGGATCTGTATTGATGCCTGTTTTTTCCTGCTTTGAGGTGAGAGTCTAGATAGCCTGGTTGGGCCGTCAGTTGTTGTATGAAGATTAATACCACCATTATCACCATCACAAGTTATGGACTTTATTTTGTTTTCTTTGTGAACTCAAGTTTATAGTCCTATATATTTGGTATTATCCTATACCACGTCGAGTTGCAGCTGTTGCACAGTTTTTGCACTTTTTGCACTTTTCTGTGATTGGGCTTACGCCATTCATCTGAATTTGTTGTCTTGCACATTTGTTATTTATAGCACAGGTTGTTGCACTTTTGCACCACTTTTATATTCATGTTATTAATATTTTTTCCATCCAGGTTTATATGATGTATTTTACCTGTTCACAACACTGATGTTTCACAGTTTTATTCACCCACGATTTTATTGTTATCATTGTTTATCAATTTTTTAATTTTTTAATTTTATTTTTATGGTAGATTTGATGCGCGAAATCCCTCTTAATTGTTTATTGCATGGTAGTTTACTGTCTAATTCCTTTCAAGCCAGACTGCACAACTTACCTCTTTATAGTCCCTTCAGTGTTGATTTCTAAGATTTCATTATGACAGCACTAAATGTGAAAATCAATGCAGCACCAGTAACACTTTTCAAATTACATTCACACTGAGGATTGACTGTTAAGTGCTCATTACTGTTATTTTTCTAGAGAGAGGTTTATTAAACACAGTTACCTAATAAGCATCTTTGGTGGTGCAAATTGCTGAAAACAGTAATGAGTCTGATTAGACTTCATTTCAATTATAACGACTTGTCAAGCAAGGAAAAAAAAACCTTAGATGTGACTGAATTTGGCCACAAAATGATTCAATGCTGAGAAGGAGAATGGAAAGGGTAAAAAAGGCTATACTCTTTGCTTCATTCGCAGAGCAGCATAATGAGTAGAAAATTGTCCTAGTCTTAGGGCAATTAATGTACTGGAAAATTGGATCCAAAAACGTAAAGCACACTGAAAGTTTTCATACAAAAACAAATTGTGTCCTAAAAAAAAAGTCTATTTTGATTATATACAATTGTTACAAAAATGGACCAGTGTTTGCAAATTTACATTCTTAACATTTATTGTAAAATGCAATTGTGTCTAGTAAATTGTAATAATTGTATCATCTACAGCATGTCTATGCATACAATGTATGCAAAATGTTTTTTATGATTGTGTTAACATTTTTATAATGTATGTCTTCATCTACTTTCCTTGTCTCTACATTATTCTTTTTACAGTAAAACCATAAAATAATTCATCATTTGTATTATGCATATACATCTTATAAACATGTCCCATTGCTCTAGAGTTTGTAAGATAATATTTAATAGATATTATTCTCAATTTAGGTGTAAAATGTAGGTTATTTAACAACGTTAAATGCCTAACCCCCATTAAATTATTCTGAGACATTGCTACTCAAAGTGGAAAAAAACTCTGTTAATGTGAAATGCTTTATGGTGATTAAGCTGTCATTTTTCATCAACCGGTTACTTTAGTAAAATTTTAATGCTTTAGCAAGTTCTACGGACACCAGAGTCAGTGTTTTGTGCCGTTTTCAGCATATGCCTTCTGATAATGCTGTTTGACATTGAACCAGATAAAAGAATTTCTGAAGTAGTGTAGAGTAATAAAACGTGTGACAAAAAAAATAGATAAAAGAACTCGAAACAATATGTGCTGAGTAATAGCAGAAAGAATGATAGGTATTCCATTCTGAGGGGGTATATTAAAGAGTGAGAGAAAATTAATTTTCATTTATGATGTATATTTATACTTTCTATAAATAAATGTATATACAACTTTGTAAAGAATATTGTAAAAGTGAAAAATTTGAAAAACGAGGCCGAGTCATACACTCAGCAGCTATGGACACTGAGTGTATGACACGGGAGCGCGCCCGCAAGGTAACCCCCTCGGGACAGAGCTTCCCAGAGGGGGTTATCTATTGTGGGGAAGAGCCGCAAGAGCCGCTGTGGGACCCCAGAACAGGTGGATCGGGGCCACTCTGTGCAAAATGAACTGCATAGTGGAGGTAAGTATGACATGTTTATTATTTTTTTTAAAAACTGAACCTTTAGTGTCACTTTAAACTAGGTTTATCACAAACTTAGGCAGTCCAAGCTGAGCATATGATGAAATAATTAATAATAAGAACAGGGATTAGCAAATTGATATGGGTGAGAAATCTGGTCAGAGCTGGGATTCACCAGTAAGTGGCACATTTCTTTGCCAGTTTATCTGTTTTTGCCCAAGTGCACTGGTAAAGGGGTACCAAGCACAACCTACTTTCTAGCTATTGAGTCTTTCCATCACTTAAAGAATCAAAAAGACAGCTTAGGAGGTCAGAGGATTATGGTAATGTCAATTTTTGTAGGAAAAGGCTGGATTTGAGTGCATTTCCAACACGGAGCATATTATTACCATTTCCCCTCCAATATTCCATGTAGTAAACCCCACAGGACTTCCAATAGTGCAGTTTTTAAATAGTCAGAATCCTTTCTTACCCATTATATTGCTTTCACTTCTAGCAGTTACTGCTTAAAGAGACAGTGTCTACCTATTGCCCACCCCCCTTGCATGTAAATATACCTAGCCACATTCCTTCACCACCTCTGTGCACTGCTGAAGCTCTCACTAAGTGAGTGTATGGGAAACCCATGGCCTCACTTATGTGACAGTGCTCAAACCTAAACTGTAAGCCACCAGGCCTGAATACTGTCAGGTTAGAAGGCAATGACATCATTCTCCTGCCTAAGCTCTGATACAGGCAGGGATGCTGCAGCAAACATGTGGCGAGGGAGTGGGACTGGGTGAGTATATATGACTGGGGGGAGTTAAATGCAAACCATCATTCAGGGCAAATCGACAGTTTCTCTTTACAATATATGTAAACTAAAAACTTTTTTTTTTTTTGAGCAGAATGTGGAAGTGTTAGAACCTAGAGTGGTAGAACCTGACACGTTCTTCTTGCTGTCTCTGTCCTTGTTCTAGTGGGTATTGTTGTCTCTTGAGCTCTTTTGTAAAACACAGCAAATTTGAAGGCAGTTAGGACCCTTCACTGTACACAGGGGGATTGCAAAGAGTGTTCCATTCTTTGTACAGCAGGTAAAAGAAGAACTTCCTAAAACACGACTGACCAGAATAAAGGCTCCCTATAACTCAGTTTTTAAATGAATGGAGGACAGACCATGTGTAGAAGTGTGTTTACCATCTTAAACCCTCCAAATGTTTGATAAGTTGGAAGGAGAAAGGTGGTAATCCCTTTATAGGGAACCTATGATGAATAAAATACACAGACAGTCATTGTCACCCAATGAGAATACTGCTTTTCATGTTCCTGGTGGTTATAGTATGACAGCCTTTATCTACTATGATCTAAGTGGTCTAATGCCCCGTACACACGTTCGGATTTTCCGATGGAAAATGTCCGATCAGAGCGTGTTGTCGGAAATTCCGGCCGTGTGTGGGCTCCATCTGACATTTTCCATCGGATTTTCCGACACACAAAGTTTGAGAGCAGAATATAAAATTTTCCGACAACAAAATCCATTGTCGGAAATTCCGATCGTGTGTACACAAATCCGACGGACAAAGTGCCATGCATGCTCAGAATAAATAAAGAGCTGAAAGCTATTGGCCACTGCCCCGTTTATAGTCCCGACGTACGAGTTTTACGTCACCGCGTTCAGAATGATCGGATTTTCCGACAACTTTGTGTGACCGTGTGTATGCAAGACAAGTTTGAGCCAACATCCGTCGGAAAAAATCCTAGGATTTTGTTGTCGGAATGTCCGAACAAAGTCAGACCGTGTGTACGGGGCATAACAAGGAATTTGTATTTTTCTTTATTAGGAGCTATCCAAATAAGGAGATATAGCTCTTCCTTTTTGGAGCTACATCACAGAAGTCAGGCATGTAATTTAATGAACATGTATGAACTGTAGATTTTCATTCAGGTCAGAAACAGAGGTACAAGACTGAGGAAAAAAAATGAAATCACATCCCAAAAAAGGACTTTTTGAAATATTGAAGTACATTACCTTCTACTGAACAGAATTACTTTGTTTACCACATTCATGTCTTTAATTGTAAAAAATGGTGCCATTATTTATTTTACACATTTGTAACGTCAATTACAAATTACAATTATAAATAATGTAACTCTGCAGAATTAAAAATGTGTAAATTGTGGGAAGATGTAAATTGGGTATATGTAAAATAGCACCATTACTATACTTTAGCTGATTTCATATAAGGGTTATGTTTAATTTGTTCCCATATGTCTATTGTTAACATCAAAAAAGGTTTTCAGCACATATTACGCAAATATATTCCATCCGCTTGAGCTTTACTCAGTGTTTTAGTAGTAAAAGGTGCCATAAAGGGTCAGTTGCATTTTTTGGCACATGTTTCAATCATCCATTGGCTTTTTTTTTCTTTTTTGAAACCTCCAATAGAACCTTCTCATTACAGTTTACCTTGAAGCAGTCAGAGATTCGCTAATCCAGCTGCCTTCTGTTTAATAAAAAATAAATAAATAAATAAATGAAAAGAAAATCCAGAAGAATTAGCATTATCCAGATCTAAGAAATCATGTGCCATCACCAAAATGTTATGGTTTTAGTTGGGCTTTAAGGAAGTAGATAGGTTACTCAACTCACCAGGAGGTTTCAAAAACTAAAGTATAAGTTTTGGAAAAAAATGACTCTTGCTATAGCATGCATATTTCTGTAGTGCTACTCCAGTAGTAGCTGCTAATGTTACCTAATTCTCCCCCATTCTGGAAGCCTCCAGAATGCACAGGGAAAAAAATCTGCAGCCTGTGAGATCTAGAACAGCCCAAAGAAATCAACAGCTAATCACACAAATTACTGAGGAGGGAAAAATAACTAAATGTACCTATCATCCTAGCAACCAACCTAGGAGGTTGCCATGCTATTTGTTTCTACTCATTATAACAATTGAACCTGAAATTGGTTGCTTAACCTGCTTTTTCATTTCTAGACTAAACAGGCAATTTTGAGTACATTGTAATGCCTGTTGGTGCTTCATAAGCAAGTATGTACACACTTCAAGCCTAACTTTGAGCAGTTAAAGTAAAGGTCCAGTCTAAACCTATGGCAGCTTAAACCTGCTCCCACCCTCATGTTATGCCCCATACTAACTAGCATGTAAAGAAAAGATGTGTAGAGTTACCCTTATCTAAGGGTGCTACAGTCTGGTCATCTCACCAGTGGCCGGCTTCAGGTTAGAGGAGAGAGCAGTGTCAATAGCTGCAGTGCCTGGGTGATGACATCACCCATATGCTTACTATGGGGCATTCGTTGTCTCTTGTCCCTCCTCTCATCTGAAGCCAGTGATGGGAGCCAATCATGTGACCGGTAAATTAGGTAAGTATATACATCTTTCCCTAAAAGGCTAGTTAGTATAGGGCTTAGAATGGGGGTGGGAGCAGGTTTAAACATAGATAGGTTTAGACTGGATTTCTACTTTAAGAAATTATTAAAATTACCTCTCACCTCCCCTTGCCCGTAAAAGGTAGCTAGTTTTCTCAAGGAGATGGGTAATGGTAACAAATACTTATCAAAACCTGCAGCCCCACAAAGGCTGTCATCCAGTTCCCTTCTTTTAGCACTGGAATGTGGGCAGGCATTCCTGCCAGTGGCCACATTCCATCTTGCAGATGTGGCAGCTGGTATTGCATAGTTCATGATAATGTTAGTGCAAGGGATGGCACAAAGACTGGTAAAAGATTGGCAAGAAGAGCAAATTTGGGGGAGCGGTCATCACAAGCAGAATTGGTGGAGAGGAAAATTACAGGACCCATGGATTCAGGTGAGTTTTAGATTATTGATCTGCAGAAAGTTAGGCTTTAAATACCTGTATTAGCTTTAGGGAATGCCCATTGTAAATTGTGCACACCCCTATTGCTGTAATATGGTTGTAGATGACATCTAAGGTCACAGTGCAGATACCTGGAGCTTGCAAAATTGGTTTCCAGACAGCAATCCTTGCCACTTGGCTGTGATCAACTGCTTTGTCCTAACACACTGCCTTCTTGCTCATCTAGTTGTTGAAACAAAGAGGGGCAGACTGTGGCAATTAACAAGACAGACAGAAAGATAATAATATTTAAGATTTTTTTTTTAAGACAGTAGTCTTTCAGTTGTTTGGTTCTGGCTACACCGTGGGCTGGGAAGCTCTTATTTTAAGCATGTCTTTTTTTCCCCAAGCAGTATAGGGAGGTAGTTTATCTTCATATACAGCTTTGTGTGAAAGAACACAACATTCAGCCCACACAAATGAATTTTATATGTGCTGTGTCCACAGCCATCAGATGGGGGACTAAATTATACAGAGGTCTCCAGAGTGAAGGACACAGAATTAATGCACTATGTCACCCTGTCCTATCAAGATTTTTTTTTATATGTTTCATTGTAAGATACTTTTTATTGGTACATTAATCATGTATGCCTTATCCATCCAAAATATTCTCTATTGTTCTTGAATGTAACACAAATAGGACAATGTATTTATAAGATCAAATTTTATTTTTTAAATTTTTTAATGATCTCAATTTTTCTTTATATATTTCTCTTGTCCTTTAAATTCTGTGCTGTTCCATTTTACTTGGGAAGTCAAAAGCGGAGAAGAGGCATTTAAGAGCAAGGATGCCTTGTTCATTTGAGACTAAGGCCTGCAGTTATTAGACCTATAAATTTGTTTTTTGACCCCTGTTAGCCGAGACTATTGGGTCAAAATTGAGTACAGCTTCTTTCAAATGTACTCAAATTGATCTTTTCCTTGATGGAATACTAAAACTAGCCCTATATGTGTGAATGTATGTGTTTTGTATATGTGTGCAGGTAATGTGCACATTTAGGCATTCATGTATTTAGGCAATGCCGTGTCAGATAAGGAGCATGTAATATCCTGGTGATAATGCCAGCAAATGTACAATGTTATCACAGAATGTTGCTTTTCTGCCTGTGGAAACACATTTACAATATATAGTACAGTGTGTTTTTTTTTGCCTTCAGTCTGTTTGTATATATTGCCCAAGGATGTAGTTATCCCTGACTGTCATGCTATTTGCAATGCTGAGAGTTATAGTACAAGAAATAGGAACAAAAACTAATATTTTTTTTCTTATTTCTACAATATGCTGAAAATAGAAAAGACATAGAAAAAATAGTACAACTTAAACTTGCATATAAGGTTAATATAACCAAATATCATTCTGCATTGGTTTACATCTATTAAAAATAATTCAGAATCCTTGCCAATATACAGCTACTGATTAACTGTCTGGTCTAGATTCACATTTACAGTGGTGTATGTGCATTGTGGTGAGCTGACATTCATTTTGAATACCACTCCAAGGCTATACACAGTATAAACAAACCAACCTGGCTCTTAGCAATGCATTTCTAAAAAATAGTTTGTGTTTTTTTTTTGGTTTTTGGTTTTTGTGTTGAGGCCCATTCAAAACCCATTCAAATAGAATGCCTTAAAGCAAAGAACATCAATGCACATAAAAAATTTTTTTAGGAATGTGTTGGTGTGAAGAGGCCCTTTAAAAAATAAGATCCAGGGAAAATTAGCTGGTAAATAATTGCATTAATGTTTTGGTATTGCTTTCACTAATGACTGTATTACATGCAGTTACATCACAAAATCACTGCTAAGCACTTCTAGGGCAGTAAGTGATGCGATTGATTAAAGAGGGGCTTATTTCTAAATATTTCCTTTTTTATCTTCCTTATATGTGCTTATTTTATATGTAGCAGAATTCAGGTTAAAGTGTGTGTGTGTGTGTGTGGGGGGGGGGGGGGGGGGGGGGTCCCTGGTGAGGGGGGAACTTTCATTAATTCTCTAGGTTTAATGGTCCAAAAGCTGGTACCCCTTGAATGAGGAGGCTTTTTGTGAATTGGTTTAACCACTTCCAGCCCAGGTCAATTCTGGCACACCTCTCCTACATGTAAAAATCATAATTTTCTTGCTAGAATTACTCAGAACCCCCAAAGATTATATATATTGTAAACCCTAGAGAATAAAATGCGTGTGAGCATGAGAGGACGGGGGCGCTTTAGAATTTTTTTTAACCTCCTTGGCGGTATTCTCGAGTGTGGCTCGGGGTGAGATTTCAGTACCATTAGTGGTAACCCCGAGCCACACTCGGAATTGCTTCACTGGATCCAGAAAAAGGTTACTTACCTTGTCCCCGGGATCCTGCGATATACTCCCGCTGTGTACGGCGGCCAGATCCTACGCCAGATCCTCTGTGTGTTCCGGCTTCCCTTCCCAGCAAGCGTCGCGACGCAGAGGGGTGGAACCGTCGGCAGATTCATAAAGTGTAAACCACAACACACTCAATATATTGTAATCTTATTGGATTACATTATGGTATCAAATAAATTGACCTCAGTTTGACCCCCAGTGCCTTGTCCAGTGCCCTTGCCTGCAGTTTTACTGTTCTTTCTGCCTGGAAACTGGAGAACTACCATGGCATCAAAAAAGCATGCCTCTACCTCAAAAGCGGTTTATGACGTGCTGGAAAACAGCGATAGCGATACAGAATCACTTGCAGAATTGAGTGATAGTGATTCGTGGGGAAGTTGCTCATCAGACACAGAAATTGATTTCTGTGACGATCCTGCGACTGACCTCAGTGATGTGCAGACTTGGTGCTCTATTGACTGCGGTACGGATCACGCAGCGCCCCTAAGATTCCTATTTACTGGAGCACCTGGTATCAAAGTGGATGCTGAAGATGACAACCCCTTGGCATACCTCCAACTATTTTTGACCGATGAGGTTATATAAAATAGTTACGGAGACAAACCGGTACCAGGAGCAACAAGCTGCTACGCATCGGAGGCTTTCAAGGAACAGAAAGTGGGAACCATTGACCAAAGAGGACAGAAATTTCTGGGCCTGATAATTCTTCAGGGAGTGGTGGGGAAACCCCTGCAGAAGTGGAATTGGACAACCAATAAATTACTAGTCACTCCATTCTTTGGCACGATCATGTCGGAGTACAAATTTTCCCTGATAATGAAGTATTTTCACTTTGAAAATAATGAAGCATTTGACAAAACTACCCATCCAGCACCCAAACTCAAGAAGATTTGGGAGGTATATCAGATGATTATGAAAAATTTCCAACAGAGCTATGTGCCAGATAGAGACATCTGCATAGATGAAAGTCTAATGACCTACACGGGAAGGCTTAGCTGGATACAATAAATGGCATCAAAGAGAGCACGATTTGGCGTAAAATCATTCATGCTATGTGAATCGAGCACTGGTTACATTTCGAATGCTGTCCTATATACTGGGAAAGGAAACCAATTTCAACCAAAAATACAGTCATTATGGAATGGCAACATCTTCAGTTCTTTCATTGATTGAGCCATTGCTAAATCAGGGCTATTGTGTAACGACAGAATTTTTACACATCTCCTGAACTCTATTGCCCCGTACACAGGGTCGGATTTTTCGACGGAAAAAGTGTGATAGGACCTTGTTGTCGGAAATTCTGACCGTGTGTAGGCTCCATCACACATTTTCTATCGGATTTTCCGACACACAAAGTTTGAGAGCAGGCTATAAAATTTTCAGACAACAAAATCCGTTGTCGGAATTTCCGATCGTATGTACACAAATCCGACGCACAAAGTGCCACGCATGCTCAGAATAAATAAAGAGATGAAAGCTATTGGCTACTGCCCCATTTATAGTCCCAACATACGTGTTTTACGTCACAGCGTTCAGAATTATCGGATTTTCCGACAACTTTGTGTGACCGTGTGTATGCAAGACAAGTTTGAGCCAACATCCGTCGGAAAAAATCCTAGGATTTTGTTGTCGGAATGTCCGATCAATGTCTGACCGTGTGTACGGGGCATTAGAGTTCCTTTTACAGAACAAAACGGATGCCTATGGAACCATTTGGGCTAACCTGTATGATATGCCGCCAACCTTTGGCAATAAGAAGCTGAAGACAGGACAAATGGTTGCCTGGCAGAAAGGCAAAATTATGGCACTGCGATGGCGTGACAAAAAAGATGTGTGCCTAATGAGTACAATCCATAACACCTCTGCTGTCGTGGTACACATAAAAGGTGGGAAACACATTATGAAACCACAAATGGTGATAGACTATAACACCTCCCATGGTGTTGTTATAGTCTATCACCACAAGTGGTGATAGACTATAACAACACCATGGGAGGTGTTGACAGAGCCGACCAGGCAATGACATTTTATCCAGCCATGAGAAAACAACAAAAAAAAGTATTTCAAGAAGATCTTCAGGCATCTTCTTGAGCAATGCCTTCATTCTACTAAAAAAAAAGAGTGACAAGCCTGTGGTTCATGCTGACTTTGTTTGGAAAGTTGCAGAACGTATCTTTATGAACCACCAAACACCAATCTGAAAGTTAACCAGGTTCTATTGTCCCGATTGTGACGTCGGACTTTGTGCAGTCCCATGTTTCAAAATTTACCAAATGGATGTTTACTGAAGCAATATGACTAGTAATATTGCACCCTTGTTTGGCCCCCAAAAAATTCAGTGTTTTTGATTTAATTATATTATTGACTAAAATGTATTAAATAAAATGTATTATTATTATATATTATTTGTTATTATTTATAGTTATTTATTATATTATAATTTATGATTTTGTGTTTCAAACTTTATCATACCACCAGGGAGGTTAATATTATTTCTTTTATTTTTCTTTAAATGTACACTGTCCCTTCTGTATGTAAACATCCCGTGTAATAGGAATAAATCATGACAGATCCTCTTTATAGAGATATCTGGGGTCAATGAGACCACAGATATCTCCTCTACCCTGGAAAGCATGAGATAAAAAAAAAAAATGATCTTTGCTTTCCAGTAAAAAAAAAAAACTGTCAGTGTTTACATCTGCCAGAGCTGGAAGTGACGTCACAACGTCACTTTCGGCCTCCCAGGGTCATAGAGATGGCCGGGCACCATCTGGTCCATGGCCAGCTCTATGGTAATCTGGCATCCCCTCCTGCTGCCTGTAAAAGCAATCCAGTGGCTGAATAGCCATTAGGACGGCTTTTACATTACAGGGAATCGCCAGCTGAAAAGAAAGATATCTGATTGATGCCAGTAGCTGCAGGTATCATTCAGATATTACCATTTCAACCTAACGGTGTCATATGATGTCCTACAGGTGGGAAGTGGTTAAAGAAATAGCTGAAAAATTATTAAAATCTGTTAAGTAGAATTGCTACTATAACATTTAGGGGCAGCACCAATACTCAGCCTAATGTCAATCCATCACAGAAATCAATTGGCCGGTTATAAACCGTTCAATCAACTTTGATTTTCAATGCATGCTGTTTCTATGCTTTCTAAATGTGTTCAAACCACTGACAGCTGCATAGCAATTTTTTAAAGGAATTAAAATGAAAATGATAGTGACTCCACAGCCCTGAATTGACAATGGATTTGCCCTGGGTACAAAACATGTATCACCAAAACAGGGATTTGTCCTGATATTTATGATAGGTGGGATTTTTGAAGGTAATTAAAACATGAAAAGCAGTTTTGTTTAATCTTTGTAAATGGCCCCCTTTGGGAAACTTCTGTCCTGCCTACATGTGTTCTTCCTACAGAAATAGCAAATGTTTTAGTCTCTTTTGTTGATACCTCTTGTGCTGTATGTGTTAATTTGCCTATAATTCCACATTGTTAATAAGAATAAATAAAGATAAAACATTTTAATTGAAACTTAAATTTCACATTCTGTGGATGTGGTTTGGCTCAGTGAAACCGAGCACTGGTGTTATTAAGCATTTTGTCGATTGGCTAAGCACTCAAAATATTTAATAACTGTTTTCAAAACAAGAAGCTGCTAGCCAAATTGTCAACTGCTTTACATTGCTTGCCATGCAGACATCTTATTATCACTTGCTCTCGTACAGAGATTAACAGAGGGCTTTCCTTAATGTCTCCTATTAGTAGTCTGTCGGCAGAATGACATTTTCAATGTTTCTCCCACCGTTCTCGGCTCTTGTGCCATGTGGCAGTTTTGCTTTAATTGCACAAAGAAAAGGGCAACTCAGACAAAAAAACCTACTTTGATAAAGGCATTAAAGGGCAAAAATACATAGCATCAAATTTGTTAAAAATAGGAGAAAGAAGTATTTTAATAGCATTACAACAGTGGTAAGCGAATAGGTACTTATAAGAGTATAGGAACAAAAAGTCCCAGAATGCTTTTCCGTTTTCTTAAAGTTATTTGCAGCTTCTGTGTTTAAAGGGTGCTTCAGTGAAAACTGGAATTCCCTTTTCTTCCTAAGAAAACTATATGTATTAAAAAAAAAAAAAAACTATATATATGAACTGTTGGATACTCCTACACTGCCATGATTTTATGATGATAGCATAGGTGTGCATAGCCTATTGCATCAGGGTATGCACCCCAAAGCTCAAACACATATGCGTGTGTGCGCATGTGTATAAATACTGACAGTGACAGTAGGGCAGAGATTGTTGTCAGCAGGGGAGTGGACGGTGTCAGTATTTTTAATTTTTTTTATTATTTTTTACAATTTTATTATTACTTTTTTGTTTTACAATTTTTTAGGAGCCCTGTTAGGGGGCTTTGGTGAAATATCAGGTGTCCAAACAGGGGGACTCTGCACCACACGGGGTAATTAGGGTGTGCCCAGACGCACCTGGCAAACCCTGTGCACACGACTATGGATGAAAGGGAATGTAAAATGTCATCCTCAATGTCATTTTTTGAATTACTGGTATACAATTTTCATTTTAGAAATAAATATTTACTGTAGAGTGTTTCCATAACATTGATCTTGCAGGGCAATCGTACCATTCTTTTAAAATAGTTCACAAGTAGCTGCTTACCTTTTGACTGTCTCTTCCTGTTTGAGGCTTTCTATAGAGCTTTATGAAGCTGTAGAATACAATTGGGTGTTCTGAATAGCAAAACAGCAGGGGATCAAGTTACACACCAAAAGTAAAGTACTGAAAATAAAACTTCATATGTTGTGAACAAGCAAGCTATGGCTTGTGAAAAGCAGCAACTGCCTGTCCTGTGTTTGTCTGATACACTTGTGACAATAGGTACATCAAGCAATTTTTTCTGGAAATTCAGAGTGCGACCATTTCTTCATTTTATTCGCATTGGACGGTGGTGAGCCGGGGTCTGCACCTGTTATCCATTTGCACCTGAAGATTTGCCTGGAGTGGTGTGTACTCTTCTTTGGTTTCAACTGATAAAAGCCAATGAACCACAAGATGTGAACGCATGTACTCCAATAACATCATAGGGTTATCAAGTTTATGCGTTTCAGGGGTGCACCCCCTTCCTCGGAGCTAGGTAGCTCCTGTCACCTTTTTTTCTCTTGGTGTCAGGAAGACTTGTCAGAAGTGATTAATGCTCATAGCAGGGGAACAAAGCAGCAGACAGAAATGGCACTTAGCGCTCTTAATTGAGACAAGTAAACACTATAGAGCAGTGGTTCTCAACTTCTATCCTCAAGACCCACTAGCAGGCCAGATTGTAGGTATTACCTTGGGGAGATGCAGAGTAAAACACTGCAATCAATGAGCATCAAATTATATAATCTGTGATGTATTTCAGTTATCTTGCAAATCTGGCCTGTTAGTGGGTCCTGAGGACAAGAGTTGAGAACCACTGCTATAGAGGGATATGCTTTGTCCATATTTCATGTCTGGGGTTTACAACCACTTTAATCTGTGAATTTTTAAATTAAAGGTTGATTGTTAATTATCCCTAAAGGGAGCCAGTCAGGTAAACAAAAATACTAGAGAGAGAGGTAATATATTTATCTCTCTGAAGGCCTGTGTCTCCTACTTCACCCATATTTAACCCACACCAAGACCACTGTATCATACTGCAAAAGCAGCGAAAAGACCCTGCATACAGTGCCTTGAAAAAGTATTCATATTAATTGTGAAGTGGAAGGAAAATGATAAATGGTTTTCAAACTGTTTTACAAATAAATATCTGAAAAGTGTGGCGTGCATTTGTATGCACCCCCCTTTACTCTGATACCCCCAACTAAAATCTAGTGGAGCCGATTGCCTTCAGAAGTCACCTAATCAGTAAATAGTCCACCTGTGTGTAATTTAATCTCAGTATAAATACAGCTGTTCTGTGAAGCCCTCAGAGGTTTTACGCAGTGTTTTTCAATCCCAGTCCTCAAGGCACACCAACAGGCATGTTTTCATGATTTCCCTCAGATGAAATGGCTGTGGTAATTGCTAAGGTAATGAAAATGATCCAATCACCTGTGCAAAATAATGGGAAGCCTGAAAACATGACCTGTTGGGGTGCCTTGAGGACTGGAGTTGAGAAACACTGTGTTAGAGAACCTTAGTAGACAAACAGCATCATGAAGGCCAAGGAACACACCAGACAGGTCAGGGATAAAGTTGTGGAGAAGTTTAACCTCCCTGGCGATATTCCCGAGTCTGGCTCGGGGTGGAATTTCAGAACCAAAAGCGGTAACCCCGAGCCAGATTCGGGATCACATCGCAGGATCCAGGAAGAGCTTAATTACCTTGTCCCCTGGATCCTGCGATGTCTCCCCGCAGTGTGAGCGGCTCGTCCTCCGCTCATTTCATCACAAAACCCATCTCAGTTCCCTGCGAGCATTGTGATGCACGGGGATGGAGAACGGCGCCAAATTCAAAAAGTGAAACACACACAATACATACAGTATACTGTAATCTTACAGATTACATTACTGTATGAAATTATTTCACCTCCCTTTTGTCCCTAGTGGTTTCTCCAGTGCCCTGCATGCAGTTTTATATTATAAAAACTGTTCTTTCTGCCTGGAAACTGGAGATTGTCCATAGCAACCAAAACCGTCCCTTTACATCAAAAGTAGTTTTAGACCAGCTAGAAAACAGCGATAACAAATTAGAATCACTCGCAAAATTGAGCGATAGTGATTTGTGGGGAGATCCATCATCAAACACTGAAAAGTAATGACAGCGACAATTCTGCAACTGAGCAAATTTTAGTGTTTTTGTTTTGATTACATTATTGAATAATTTTTATTATTATTATATTATTATTTGGTATAATTATTTATAGTTATTTATTATATTATAATTTATGATTTCATTTTTCAAACTTTATCATACCCGGGATGTCTACTAGACTAGACAGATTTAAGTGAGTTATTCCTAAGAATTACAGGCCTGCAATATAAAACACCAAATTTCCATGCAAAATAATTGTACCACTTTCAGCATTAAAAATCTGAAATAATCATACCGCCAAGCTTTGAACCTCTCATGGAGCACTGTTCAATCCATCATCTGAAAATGGAAAAAGTATGGCACAACTGCAAACCTACCAAGACATGGACGTCCGCCTAAACCGAATGGCCGGGTAAGGAGTGCATTCATCATAGAAGCAGCCAAGAGGCCCATAGTAACTCTGGAGAAGCTGCAGAGATCCACAGCTCAGGTGGAATCTGTCCACAGGACAATTATTATTTGTGCACTCCCCAAGAGTGGCAAAAAGAAATCCATTGTTGAAAGAAAGCCATAAGAAGTCCCTTTGCAGTTTGCAAGAAGCCATGTGGGGGACACAGCAAACATGTGGAAGAAGGTGCTCTGGTCAGATGCGACCACAGTTACATTTTTTGGTCAAAAACTAACACTGCACATCACCCTGAACACACCATCCCTACCGTGAAACACAGCATCATGTTGTGGGGATGCTTTTCTTCAGCAGGAACAGGGAAGCTGGTCAGAGTTGATGGGAAGATGCCGAATACAGGGCAACCTTTGAAGAAATAAATAAAATAAAAAGTCGCGCTGAGCAATGAGATTTGCAAAAATATACACCAAACAAATATTACGTGAAAAAACAAACCAATAATTACTGATACATATTGGTATCTACAAATTACAATAGGTGTCACGTACCTGGTAGGTGGAGCCCGGAATACAGAGAACGGCCTCTCGTATACCTCTGACTTAAGAACCCCTGAAGGTGTGAACAGGGACCCGAAAGTACAGAGGGGCACAAGTGCCTGACTGGAACACTGAAGCAGAAGGCAGGATCCTGTAGTCAGCAGGGAGGTGCACTGTAGTCCCGTAGCAGGTTGCAGACAGCAGGGAGGTGCACTGTAGTCCCGTAGCAGGTTGCAGACAGCAGGGAGGTGCACTGTAGTCCCGTAGCAGGTTGCAGACAGCAGGGAGGTGCACTGTAGTCCCGTAGCAGGTTGCAGACAGCAGGGAGGTGCACTGTAGTCCCGTAGCAGGTTGCAGACAGCAGGGAGGTGCAGACAAGCCGGGTCAAGGTACTGGCGGGCAGATCAGGTACAGAAGGGCAAACCAAGAGAATAGTCAGAGTCCAAGCCAAGATCGGGGCGGGCAGCAAGCAGGTAAGTCAGGAACAAGCCAAGTAAATACTGGATACAGGAAAACTGGTAACAAGGTAGCAGGGGTCTCAGGAAACGCTGTAGACCGGACAGCAAGGCAGCATTGAAACAGTCTTCTTTAAATAGCCTATCTTTGGCGCCAAGTGGCGCTATTGCGCATGCGCGTACGTTTGTTAGCACTATTAGCGCCATTGGCGCTATTGCGCGCCCGCGAGCGCCGGATGGCGCTTCTATGCACAGGCATTCTTTAAAACTGCAAGAGGGCTTTTCCTGACATTGCCCCCCTCCAATGGGCAGCCTCCGGATGCCCAACTGAGCCATTTTACTCAGATGAGTTCTTTTAAAGGCTAGGATTAACCTTTTGGCGTGTATGTTAGTCTCTGGTTCCCAGGAGTTCTCCTCAGGGCCGTAACCCTTCCATTTCACCAGGTACTGAACCTGATTACGTCTCCTTCGGCAATCTATAATGGACTCAACTTCAAATTCTTCTTCGCCGTTAATAAGTACAGGCTCAGGAGGACCGGTGTTCCGGTTAAGGAAGGGATCCGGGACTGCTGGTTTAAGTAGAGCCACGTGAAAGACTGGATGTATACGGAAGGACTCCGGTAACTTCAACTCATATGCCACACTGTTAATTTTCCTCACCACTGGGAAGGGACCCACAAACTTAGGGCCCAATTTCTTAGATGGGCATGCCAGTTTCAGGTTTAGAGTGGACAACCAAACTTGATCTCCAGGTTTTAGGTCAAGCTCCCCTCTTCTCTTCCTGTCAAACGTTTCCTTGTTATGGACTTGGGTCTTTGCCATTGTCTCTTGAAGTAACTTGTTGTTTGTGCTGAAGAAGTTCAAGGTTTCTTGAGCCGCCGGTACAGTACACTCTGGCATGTTATTGGACAGAAACAAGGGGTGGAACCCATAGTTCGCAAAAAATGGAGATTGGTTGGTTGCAGAATGCACAGAATTATTATAAGCGAACTCAGCAAGAGGTAGCAGAGGCACCCAGTCATCCTGAGAAAAACAAGAATAGCATCGTAAATACTGTTCCAGGGTCTGGTTAGTTCGTTCGGTTTGTCCATTCGTCTGGGGGTGGTAGGCAGACGAGAAGGAGAGGTCAATCTTTAGGGCTTCACACAGGGCTTTCCAGAATTTGGATGTAAATTGTACCCCCCGATCAGATACAATATTAGCAGGTATACCATGGAGCCTTACAATGTCCTTAATAAAAATCTTCGCAGTTTCGGAGGCAGATGGGGTACCCTTCATAGGCAGGAAGTGAGCCATTTTAGAGAGTCTGTCAACCACTACGAAGATGGTGGTGAAACCTTCTGAAGGTGGTAATTCCACAATGAAATCCATGGAGATCATCCTCCATGGTCTTTCTGGTACGGGTAGAGGCCTCAACAGTCCCCAAGCCTTGGTCTTGCTGCCCTTGTTCTGGATGCACGTAGTACATGCTTCAATATAATGTTTACAATCCTTTTGTAGCTGAGGCCACCAAAACATGCGCTGCAGGAGTTCGGATGTCTTACGTATCCCGAAGTGGCCAGCTAGTTCGTGGTCATGGCAAGACTTGAGGATGGCAACCCGTGTCTGTTGTGGCACAAAAATTCTGTCCTTGTACCAAAGTAGATCATCTTTCCACTGTAAAGTGACATCTGTTGGATGAGGAGCCAATGAGGAGGCTTGTTTAACTTGCGAGAGCAGATCTCCCTGAAGCATGAGAAAGTTTCCAGGAGCAAGGATGGTATCAGGGGGTGAAGGAACTTCAGGTTCGCTGAACATCCGGGAAAGCGCATCTGGTTTAGTGTTTTTAGATCCCGGCCTGTAAGTAATGTGAAAGGCAAATCTGGTGAAGAAGAGTGCCCATCTGGCCTGTCGTGGTTTTAATCTCTTGGCAACTTTCAAGTACTCTAAGTTCTTGTGATCAGTGTACACCAGAATAGGATGGGCCGCTCCTTCCAAGAGGTAACGCCATTCTTCTAGCGCAGCCTTGATTGCAAGTAGCTCTCTGTCCCCGACATCATAATTTCTTTCAGCTTCGGTTAGCCTGCGAGAGAAGAATGCCACTGGGTGTAACAGAGCCTTGGATCCTTGTCTCTGTGAAAGAACTGCCCCTACTGCTACCTCGGAAGCATCCACTTCCAGTATGTAAGGTAAGGCTGGGTCAGGATGCTTTAAGACAGAGGCTGAAACGAACTGTTCTTTTAAGGAAGTAAAGGCTGCTTGAGCTTCAGAAGACCACTGAAAACGGGTGCCTTGCCGAGTAAGACTTGTGATGGGGGAAATGATAGAAGAGAATCCCTTAATGAATTTGCGATAAAAATTTGCAAACCCCACAAATCGCTGAACTCCCTTCTTATCAGTTGGAGCTGGCCAGACCAAGATGGCAGAGACCTTCTGTGGATCCATCTTGACACCGTCAATCGAAATGATTAGGCCCAGAAACTGGATGCTTTGGCGCTCAAACTCGCACTTCTCAGGTTTTGCATACAAGCCATGTTGGCGAAGGCGGGTTAGAACTTTCCCGACATGTTCCCGATGAGTAGTCAGTGAGGAGGAAAAGATCAGGATGTCATCTAGGTATACTATGATAAACAAGTCAAGGTAGTCTCTGAAAATATCATTAACAAAATGCTGGAAGGTGGCAGGAGCATTACATAAACCAAAAGGCATGACAAGGTACTCAAAATGTCCGAAGCGGGTGCGGAAGGCTGTTTTCCATTCGTCTCCGCTTCGGATCCGGACTAAATTGTAGGCTCCACGAAGGTCTAATTTGGTAAAGATGGATGCAGTTCCGAGTCGCTGGAAAAGTTTGGGTACCAAGGGTAGGGGGTACCGATTCTTAATTGTGATCTTATTAAGGTCCCAATAGTCTACGCAGGGGCGTAGAGAGTGGTCTTTCTTTTCTACGAAGAAAATCCCTGCTCCTGCTGGGGAGGTAGAAGGGCGTATGAACCCTTTCCTCAGATTATCATCTATGTATTCTTTAAGAGTTCCGAGTTCAAGTTCAGTTAAGGGAAAAATTCTCCCAAAGGGAATTTCTGCTCCGGGAAGCAATTCAATCGGACAATCGTAAGGTCTATGGGGTGGCAGAGTCTCTGCCCCTTTTTTACTGAACACGTCCAGAAAGTTATGGTAAGCCTTGGGAACTACTTGGCAGACTTCAGCATCGGTCTCCAGACATAGCAAAGAAGACGGGGTTTTGGTAGTGTCCTGTAGACAATGTTGCTGGCAATATGGGGAATGAAAATGGATTTTTCCAGTAGACCAGTCTATTTGCGGATTGTGTGCCTTGAGCCAAGGCATTCCCAGTATGATGGGAAACAAGGGAGATTCGATGATGTCAAGACAGAGTAATTCTTGGTGGTTGCCGGAAATGGTGGTCTTGAGAGGAACTGTTTCTTGTGTTACGGGCCCAGATTTTATAGCCGATCCGTCGGCCAGATGTACAGACCGACCCTGTGCTCTGGGTCGTAGCGGAATGTGGAATTTACGGGCAAAAGACAAGTCCATGAACCCGCTGCAGGCTCCGGAGTCAATGATGGCGGTTGCTTGCATATTCCCTTCTGGAAGCTGTAGAGAGATGGGGATAGCCAAATGAGAAGCATGATCAAACACAGCAGATGAAGAGGTAGAGGAGAGAGTAAAGTGTTTACGGGTCTTTGCGGGACAAGTCCTCACATAGTGTCCAGATTCTCCGCAATAGAGGCAAAGGTTATTAGCTCGCCGGCGTTGACGTTGCTCCGGAGTCAGAGAGGGACGGATCAAGCCTAACTGCATTGGCTCAGTGGAATCAGCAGGAGCGTGGGCAGAAGGCTGTGGTACACGTGGAAGCATCCAGACTGGGCGAGTGGACCCGGCAGTCCGTTCAGCTCTTCGCTCTCTTAGACGCCTGTCAATCTGAATGGAGAGATTGATAAGGGCTTCAAGTGTCTCCGGGATGCCAACCCGGGCCAACTCATCCTTTAGCGGCTCGGAGAGTCCCATGCGGAACTGGTGACGTAGGGCGGCGTCGTTCCAATTTGTGTCGGAACTCCAACGCCTGAACTCAGATGCATAGTCCTCCGCCGCCCTACGGCCTTGCTGGAGAGAGAACAGAGCTGCTTCTGCAGTAGCAACTTGTTGCGGGTCCTCATAGAGAAGGGCCATGGCTTGGAAGAAAGTGTCCAGTAGGTTAAGGCAGCTGTTCTTTTGTTCCAGGAGTCGATGGGCCCATGTCTGGGGTTCCCCCAGCAAGAGGGAAATGACGAACCCCACCTTAGTGGTTTCTAATGAAAAAGTTCTGGGTTGCAGTGCGAAGAAAAGTTCACAGGCATTACGGAATGCTCTAAACTTGCTGCGGTCCCCGGAGAACCTTTCTGGCGTGGGAACTTTAGGTTCTGGAGGCAACATTACTACAGAAGGGCCCGAGGACGGACCTGGAGCTGAAGTAGAGATCACTTGAACACGTTCTTCCAGACGTTTGTAACCGTCTTGCAGGTCTTTAACAGCCTGTGTAAGTCCAGCCAAATGATGGCATAAGTCCTCCATAGGCGACGTTCCCTGCGTGGGCTCGGACATGGCTGTCCAGTACTGTCACGTACCTGGTAGGTGGAGCCCGGAATGCAGAGAACGGCCTCTCGTATACCTCTGACTTAAGAACCCCTGAAGGTGTGAACAGGGACTCGAAAGTACAGAGGGGCACAAGTGCCTGACTGGAACACTGAAGCAGAAGGCAGGATCCTGTAGTCAGCAGGGAGGTGCACTGTAGTCCCGTAGCAGTTTGCAGACAGCAGGGAGGTGCAGTGTAGTCCCGTAGCAGGTTGCAGACAGCAGGGAGGTGCACTGTAGTCCCGTAGCAGGTTGCAGACAGCAGGGAGGTGCACTGTAGTCCCGTAGCAGGTTGCAGACAGCAGGGAGGTGCACTGTAGTCCCGTAGCAGGTTGCAGACAGCAGGGAGGTGCACTGTAGTCCCGTAGCAGGTTGCAGACAGCAGGGAGGTGCACTGTAGTCCCGTAGCAGGTTGCAGACAGCAGGGAGGTGCAGACAAGCCGGGTCAAGGTACTGGCGGGCAGATCAGGTACAGAAGGGCAAACCAAGAGAATAGTCAGAGTCCAAGCCAAGATCGGGGCGGGCAGCAAGCAGGTAAGTCAGGAACAAGCCAAGTAAATACTGGATACAGGAAAACTGGTAACAAGGTAGCAGGGGTCTCAGGAAACGCTGTAGACCTGACAGCAAGGCAGCATTGAAACAGTCTTCTTTAAATAGCCTATCTTTGGGGCCAAGTGGCGCTATTAATAGTGGCGCTATTGCGCATGCGCGTACGTTTGTTAGCACTATTAGCGCCATTGGCGCTATTGCGCGTCCGCGAGCGCCGGATGGCGCTTCTATGCACAGGCATTCGTTTAAAACTGCAAGAGGGCTTTTCCTGACAATAGGTGTATCAAATAACCCTTAACGTGATTGAATAACGAATGTGAAAGTGAATAAATGATGATGATAAAAAATCAGTCCATAAAAAACAGTCTGTATGAATAAACGTCACATAATCAAATATATTCCAATGAAAGGTGAATCCACAGTGATAAATGGTGAGGGTTCAAACTGAAGTGGCTAGTAAAATTCCTCCACCGCTGAAAAATACTGCCGCTTACCAGAACGTGTTGGTCCCTTGTTAAAGGGGAAACACTGTAACAAGGGACCAACACGTTCTGGTAAGTGGCAGAAAAGTGCTTGATTTGAGTATAAGTCGAGGGAGGCACTTTCAGCACAAAAAATGTGCTGAAAAACTCGACTTATACTCGAGTATATACGGTACAATGCATAAAATACAATAATCCCAATAAAATACATTTACGGTTTTGGTTGTAACATGACAAAATGTGGAAAATTTCAGGGGGTATGACTGTCTCCATCTTTATAATAAGGTATAAAACATGTTTATAATTATTTTTTTTTTTTATTTACACTGATAATATGGAAAATCTTATTTACTTTACAAGCTGACATTTTGTATAAGTTATATCTAACCATCTAAGGGCAAAAAAAAGAACTCTATCTAAGTTATATTTAACACTGACTATGCATTCGCTTAAAGGCTATGTTTCAAAACTAGAACATTAAATACGTCTGAGATTAAAGAAAGAAAAGCTCAGTCCATATCTATTGACTTCCTGTTTATTTCCCAGAGCTGCTTGCAGCAGGATTAGCTGCTTACTCCTGTGCCTCAATTGTAGCAGCAGCTTGGTGATGTTGCCACATACAGCTTGACAGCCAAGGCCCTGTGGGGCCTTGTTTAAAGATTGCCAAGCGAAGCTGCTCCTAGAAAGAAAATGTGCCTGATACATACAGTGGTTATAGTTTGCAAATTGATTGTTGTACATTCACTGTTCAGATCTGTGTTTTTGTTGCAGCCATGCTGTGATTCCTCCCAGTCCTATCAGACATACTGTATCTTATAAAACTGAGATTGACCAACTTGCATAAACTGGAATTATGAACAAGATAAAAACATGACATGTATGATGCAGTCTGGCAATAACATTACCATACAACTTTTTGGTATGGTTAGTGTCCTCAGTCTTCCTGTAGCATAGTTTTAGTGCCTGTAAATCCTGCCAGTAAGTCTGTTATTTTTTTAACTTTATCAGACCAAGCTGTCCAGCAAATGTAGCAGTTAGAGGGTTGATAGAAACCATTTACTACTGACAAGGAAGCTTGCAAGTGTTAACTTTAATCATTTTTTGTTAAGATCCCTTATCCCAAAAGGAAAAGGCCTGTTTCTGTAACTGCTTAACCACTTCCTTTCCAGGCACTCCTCTCCTACATGTGAAAATCCTATATATTTTTTTTTTTTGCTAGATAATGACTCAGAAGCCCCAAACATTATTTATATATATTTTTTAGCAGAGACCCTAGTGAAAAAAATGTCGATAGTTGCAATTTATTATGTCACACGGTATTTGCGCAGCCATATTTCAAATGCATTTCTTTTGGAAAAAATACACTTTAATAAATTAAAAACAAAACAAAAATATTTACCCCAATTTTTTTGTATAATATGAAAGATGATGTTGCACTGAGTAAATATATACCTAAAATGTCACTCTTTAAAATTGTGCACACTGTGGAATGGCACCAAACTTCGGTACTTAAAAATCTCCATTGGCTATGCTTTAAAAATGTTTACAGGTTATCAGTTTACAGTTACAGAGGAGGTCTTGTGCTAGAATTATTGCTCTTGCTCTAACATTAGTGGCGATACCTCACATGTGTGATTCGAGCGCCGCTTACCTATGCATGCATTCGCTTCTGCATGCTAGCATGAGGGGACGGGGGTGCTTTAATTATATATATTTTTTTATTGTTATACTATCCCTTTTTATTTTTTTTATCACTTTAATTCCTATTACAAGAAATGTCAGTGTTTTTGATTTGATTATATTATTGACTAAAATTTATTAAATAAAATGTATTATTATTATATATTATTTGTTATTATTTATAGTTATTTATTATATTATAATTTATGATTTTGTGTTTCAAACTTTATCATACCACCAGGGAGATTAATATTATTTCTTTTATTTTTCTTGTAAATGTACACTGTCCCTTCTGTATGTAAACATCCCTTATAATAGGAATAGGGCATGACAGGTCCTTTTTTTGGAGACTTCTGGGGTCATTGAGACCCCAGATATTTCCTCTAGCCTGAAAAGCATAAAAAAAGAAAACATTGATCGCTGCTTTTCAAGAAAAAATACCTGGCAGTGTTTACATCTGCCAGTGCCGGAAGTGACGTCACTTCTGGCCTCCCAGGGTCATAGAGATGGCCGGCTCTCTGGTAATCCAGCGCCGCTTTCTGGCAGAGCCCAGAAAGGCAACGGAGGGTGGTGGGAGCAATCCAGCAGCTGAACAGCTGCTAGGGTGGCTTTTACATTACAGGGAATCACTGGCTGAAAACAAAGATATGTGAATGATTCCTGTAGCTGCAGGCATCATTCAGATACCTCAACTTCAACCTCAGGACGTCATGTGACATCCTACGGGTGGGAAGTGGTGTTTGCTGAAGTTTGACTTTAATTTATTAGTCACTTGTGTAAAGACCATTTAAATCTACTAGTCCATTTAAAGCTGGCCATGGATGGATCAAAATTCACGGTCCCTGCTGAAACAGCCTAATTTCGACTCAGGAAGTGTATTACTGGTCAGATCAACAGATGAAAATAAAGAAAAAAGCCTAAAACAAAGAAAATGAAAGTCTATTTGTATGTGTACTTTCTTTTTATGTAGTTCCTTTGGGCCAAGCTGACCCAAATGAACTATTTCCATTTGTAATAGATGTGCCCACTGCCAGCACTGTATAAACTGTGTGTAGCATCAGCTACATACATTATACATCACTGTGTTTCGGCAGCAGTAGGGAGACTTCCCATCCCATTCCCAGAACAAAAATTTAAGTTAGGCTGACCGCTGCTCAGCCATTCATCGGAAGTCGTATATTTTTATAAATTAATTCAAGGCTTCTTCTGATTGGCTGAGGTGGAGACAGCCATTCAGAGGAAGCCATGTACTCATTAATAAAAATTCAAAGCTTCCTGCGAGTAGCTAAGCAGCACTCAGCCCAACTCTATTTTGTCCCTGCAGCAGACAGGAAGTCCCTCTACTGCTGCTGGAACACAGCACTATACACTGTATATAGCTGATGCTACATACAGTTTATACACCACTAACAGTGAGCACATCTGTTGGTAAAGGAAGTAGTTTCTTTGGGCCAGCTTGGTCCAAACAATCTATTTAAAGTGAAAGTAAACAGGGAGTTAGGCTTTAATGCAGCCACATCATCTATATATCGGTTAGTTGTAATATACTACATTTTTGTATTTGGGCTTAGATACACTTTAAAATAAAGTGGGTGAGAGAAACTCAACTTATTTAAGTTAATTTCTTACATTTACGATCAAGGTTTTTGATTTAATTAATCAACAATAATTTTTTTTAAGGAAAAGCGGAGCTCCAGGCTCCCTCAGAAAAAAAACAAAAGTCAGCAGCTACAAATACTGTAGCTGCTGACTTTTAATATTAAAACACTTACCTGTCCAGGGATCCAGCCGTGTCTTCACCCGAGCTGATTTTTAAATCGGCTCTTAGATGCTGCCCCTGCCATCTTGGGTAAGGGAAACTAACAGCTTCAAAGCTGGTCTGCTACTGCGCATGTGCGAAGCGAGCTGCGCTTTGTGAATGGCCCAACGGCGGGGTAGGAAGAGGAGGGGTTGAACTTCTGGATGAGTTCCCTGTGGTGAAGTCAGCCGGCAGTGACCCCCCCCCCCCCCGAAAGGTGCCAAATGTGGCAAAGGAGGGGGCAGGAGGCAAATAAGCGGTGCTTCCCCTTTTGGGTGAAGCTCCGCTTTAAAGTGTTTTGTGGGTAAAAACAAAATTGCAAGTAAACGTTTGTGTGCTCACCTTTCTTATTTGCAACAGTATCTCTTCCAAATGTTATGTACAATTTCCAAGAGTTAGTGCTTCTTTTCAAGAAATTTTGTGGACAAGGATAAGGAGGGCTCACTGCTGGATTAGATTGGTTATATGTAAAGCTTGGCCACAATATGCAAAAACAGCACTGTATTTTACACTGGTTCTGAAAACAGAAAAAAACCTACTATCTACTAGTTTAACATGTTGATATAATTGTATATAGCTTTGTGCTAAAAGTGCATATAAAGCCAAAATGTTTTTGTTTTTTTGCCATCTGTGTTCCAATGGGGAAAATCACCTTCACTTCCTGTCCAAAAAACACAACAGGAAATGAGGGGAAGTCTTTCCAAAGTAAGGAAAATCCCCTCTTAGATAACTGTCATCAGAACCAGTGTTTCAATTAGAAGCGTGTCCCTATGTTTGTGTTGCAGTGACGATCCAAAATATTGGATTTCCCACCATGAAAATAAAACGACCAAATCACTCTTGTAGAGTGCAATATTTAAAAAAACAAAAAAAACAACGGTAGGTGCTGTAACCTCTCTACTCAAAACGTAAAATAAAAATGTGTTTGCATACATTTTAATAATAAAAAAATCTCACCTTCAATTGTAAGCAGTGGTGACAGCAGGTATACTAATTTACATCTGCAATTAATGCTGACAGCACTACTGAATTATTTACCGCCCTCATCTACTGTTGTCTCATTTCATTGGTTTAAGCCCATAACAGCAATGGTAGGTTTTGATTCTCTTTTACTGAAATCTTGTAAATTAACACAATTAGTAGAGCATCTTCCCATTAATTAACTGGTGTGGTTCTGCTATGGAAATTTTGAAAACAAGACGAGTCAGTGGGGAATCGACTTGCCACATTGTTGGCAAACTGTCTCTTGCTTAAGATCATGTTGTGTGTCAAGTGAAACATTAATGATTTTCAGCTGAACAGATGAACAGCAAAAGATTTAGGAAATATCAAACTGATTGTTATGGGCTATCTTGCAAAGTGATTTAATTTAAAATAAGCCAGGGGACAAGGATGTGTGTCACTTAGCAAGTCAGCTGAATACCATGCAATTTATAACAAGACAATCAATTATTCAAAATTCCGTCTATAATATTTTCTATGTCCTTATATAAATTGGATTTGTGTTTGATATATAACAGCCTCAAGAAACATCTCTTACATTACGGGCTTAAAGCTGAACTCCAGATACGAAAGACTCCGATTATAGCACTTCTGTGGTCAATAATACATTAATAGATGCTATTTTTTTAAATTCAAAAAGTACACTATAAGGACCTGAATTTATTGTGATGTCAGCCTCTTGTAGTCTCTACACAACAGAGTTCAGACTGGGTGAGGGAAAGAGGGAAAAGCAGCACAAGGTGAGAATCAGATGAGGCGGGGTTTAAAAACCAGAACATAATTAGCATTTCCTGGATCTGGCCAGACTATGGAGTTGATTTACTAAAACTGCAGAGTGCAAAATCTGGTGCATCACAGCATAGAAACCAATCAGCTTCCAGGTTTTATTGTCAAAGCTTAAATAAACAAGCTGAAGTTAGCAGCTGATTGGCTACCATGCACAGCTGCACCAGATTTTGCACTCTCCAGTTTTAGTAAATCAACCCCTAAGGCTCCTTTCACACAGGCTTTCTGATCAGGTCTGCCTGTCAGTTTTTCAGGCGGACCTGATCGGAGGCTGACACCCGCTTCTATCCGATCTGATTCTTTCCAGATGGATGGTGATCTTATTTTCCATTCGGATGGGATCGGATGAAAACGGACAGGTGGTCCATTTTCCTCCGATCTCCCCATAGAGGAGAGCGGGACTCTGACACTTCCATCTCTGCACAGTGAGTGGAGACAGACCTGTCATTTGCCTGCTCAGCAGGAATTAATGGATCGATCCCCTACTGAGCAAAGAGGAGTCCGCTGGGCAGAACGCCCGTGTGAAAGGACCCTATGTCTCCAGTTTACAATAATGAGCTTGACAATTTCTTAATTTGAGTTGTTTCCCCCCATCCTCTGTTTAGGTACAACAGGCTGGACTTAGTTTTTTAGGCAAATTACCTTGGCCATCTGAGTTTTCTTTACCTCAGTATGGAGTATCCACAAGAGGCCACAGGGAATAGATAAACTGAACCATGTGCCCACTCCATAAGCATTTATGATGATCTGGGAGTTGGGACAATAGCTGTTGAAAATTTAAAACCTAAGTTTCATTTTTTTTTTTAAGATCGGGAATAATACTTATACCGGGTACACATGATCGCACATTCCGACCACAAAATCCATGTTTTTTTTTCCAACGGATGTTGGTTTAAACTTGTCTTGCATACACACGGTCACACAAATCTTGCCGGAAATTCTGAACGTCAAGAATGCGGTGACGTACAACACGTACGACGAGCCGAGAAAAATGAAGTTCAATAGCCAGTGTGGCTCTTCTGGTTGATTCCGAGCATGCGTGGAATTTTGTGCGTAGGAATTGTGTACACACACTCAGAATTTCCGGATTTTGTTGTTGGAAAATTTGAGATCCAGATCCCAAATTTTGTTTGTTGGAAATTCCGACGCAAAATGTCCAATGGAGCCTACACACGGTCGGAATTTCCAACAACAAGCTCCTATCGAACACTTCCCATCAGAAAATCCGACCGTGTGTACGTGGCATTATACATTGAATGAGAAGTTTCCCATTGTGCAGGTGGCTGCTGCCTTAGTTGAAATTTTCTGCCCTCTGCTCCCCCACATACGACTGCAGTGGTATTTTCTAGTGCTTCGGGGGTTAATACAAGTCGATGGACCGGTCACAGGCACAGGTTAAGAGTGGCAACTGTTGCACGCTTCCTGCCCTACTCTTTCATTCATAGAAACTTAAATATAGCTTTCAGCAATGAAACTCGCTCTATAAATGAAAGATGGATGGATGAATGAGAGATCCCCCTCCTGCATCCATACTAGAAGGACAGTTAGGTCGAAAGTTGGTGGTAAACAGTGCTTGATCCAGGGTTTCCAGATCCAGTCAAACTTGGGGATTTGATCTTTTTCCATGGCATCCATTTTGGCGTGGATCATAGAATGGGTTACTCTATGTTTGGGCTCAGCTATGAGAAGGTTGGGTGACAGAGTGTCAGGTTTCAGATTAGGAAGTGCTGTGGCAGGGTCTGGTTGTACAGAGATGTCAAACAATTAGCATGAGCAAAAATATCAATCCAGAAGGCTTGGACTATTGGGCATGTCCACCAGATATGAAGGTGTGTACCTCGATCCGAACAACCTCTAAAACAGAGAGCTGAGTAGGATGGGGCAAATTTGGCTATTCTTGAAGGCACTAGGTACCAGTGGGTCAGTACTTTATAATTGGCTTCTATTGCAAGGATATTGGGTGAGGAAGATTTAGTTGTTGACCATATCTCAGACCAGTCTGTGATGTCGAGGGTGCGTCCAAGGTCCTCCTCCCATTTCTGTGTGTATTGAGCTTTATTTATTATTTATGTTTTTATTTATTTATCCGAGTCGAGCTTAACTAAAAGTTGGGAATAAAGGGGTGAGATCAATCCTCTAGCGTGTGGTTTATTGGATATATTTTATAGCAGAAAGTAAAAAATATTGTTTTTTTTGTTTGTTTATAGCACAGAAAATAAAAAACGCAGAGGTGATCAAATACCACCAAAAGAAAGCTCTATTTGTGGAAAAAAATCCATACATTTTATTTGGGTATTTGCATGACTGCGCAATTGTCAGTTAAAGTGATGCAGTGCTGTATTGCAAAAAATGGCCTGGTCATGAATTGGGGTAAATCTTCCGGAGATCAAGTTATTAAAGAAAAATTTTCAAAAACAAAAAATATTTGTACATAGGTAACTACTGTATAGTGAGACTCATTTAAGATATTGTTTTCTGTTTGAATGTTCTTATAAATTTTTTATTTTAAAATTTAGTTGGATCTCACTTATAAGTAAATCTGTTCTAGATAGGCCTACTTTGCTGTGGTTAGAGACTTTAAAATCAATGGCAAAAGACTTTCTTTGTCAGAGCACCTTCTTTTAACCTCAGCACATTTTGAAGTGGATTGAGTAGCACAAACAACATATTATTCTTTATACAGATTCATTTTTCCAGCTTTTAGCTGTTTGACCAGCAGTGGAAAGTGATGCCATAGCCTCATCTGTTTTGGTCTCCCTCTGAGTCTATTTAGTTACAGCTGCAGCATGAACCAGCAGGGGAATCGTTAATTGTTAGGGTACTATAACCAGGGCCGGTGCTAGACTATTTTGCACCCTAGGCAAGACCAGCAACTTGCGCCCCCCCCCAAAAAAAAAAAAATACACTGAATGGCTTTGTGCAGTGTCATTAAATAATAGCACAACACACTCTTTGATTACAGATCCCAGTGTGTATTGTGTGACAATATGACAGTGCATTATTTCTAATTATTTCACTGTGAACACCAGGGCCTGATTGCAAGTGCGACCTTTGCGACCCTGGCCGTTTGGCCTGGATTAAGAGCATCATGGGCCTGGTGCTGAGGACTTTGGTCTTTGGTGGGCTCTGGATCATGAAGCCCCTTGCCCTGTATGATACATTAAAATTTTCTCTACAGCCCCGCCTTAACCATCACTTGTGCCTAGGCATTCTTTCCATCACCACCCATTGCACTTGGGACCCCTTTCCTCATCATCTACTGTGCCTGCAGCCTCCCTTGCCTTACCACCCACTGCACCCACAGCCCTCTTCCCTCACCACCTACCGTGCCTGTAGCCCTCCTTTATTGCAGAAATACTACAGGAGATGATCAGAGACTGCAGACATAGTACAGGAGATGATCAGAGACTGCAGACATAGTACAGGAGATGATCAGAGACTGCAGACATAGCACAGGAGATGATCAGAGACTGCAGACATGGCACAGGAGATGATCAGAGACTGCAGACATGGTACAGGAGATGATCAGAGACTGCAGAGATGGTACAGGAGATGATCAGAGACTGCAGACATGGTACAGGAGATGATCAGAGACTGCAGAGATGGTACAGGAGATGATCAGAGACTGCAGACATGGTACTGGAGATGATCAGAGACTGCAGAGATGGTACAGGAGATGATCAGAGACTGCAGACATAGTACAGGAGATGATCAGAGACTGCAGACATGGTACAGGAGATGATCAGAGACTGCAGACATACTACAGGAGATGATCAGAGACTGCAGAGATGGTACAGGAGATGATCAGAGACTGCAGACATAGTACAGGAGATGATCAGAGACTGCAGACATACTACAGGAGATGATCAGAGACTGCAGACATACTACAGGAGATGATCAGAGACTGCAGAGATGGTACAGGAGATGATCAGAGACTGCAGAGATGGTACAGGAGATGATCAGAGACTGCAGAGATGGTACAGGAGATGATCAGAGACTGCAGACATGGTACAGGAGATGATCAGAGACTGCAGACATAATACAGGAAATGATCAGAGACTGCAGACATAGTACAGGAAATGATCAGAGACTGCAGACATACTACAGGAGACGGTCAGAGACTGCAGACATAGTACAGGAGATGATCAGAGACTGCAGACATGGTACAGGAGATGATCAGAGACTGCAGACATACTACAGGAGATGATCAGAGACTGCAGACATACTACAGGAGATGATCAGAGACTGCAGACATAGTACAAGAGATGATCAGAGACTGCAGACATGGTACAGGAGATGATCAGAAACTGCAGACATACTACAGGAGATGATCAGAGACTGCAGATATAGTACAGGAGATGATCAGAGACTGCAGAGATGGTGCAGGAGATGATCAGAGACTGCAGACATACTACAGGAGATGATCAGAGACTGCAGACATACTACAGGAGATGATCAGAGACTGCAGACATAGTACAAGAGATGATCAGAGACTGCAGACATGGTACAGGAGATGATCAGAAACTGCAGACATACTACAGGAGATGATCAGAGACTGCAGATATAGTACAGGAGATGATCAGAGACTGCAGATATAGTACAGGAGATGATCAGAGACTGCAGAGATGGTGCAGGAAATGATCAGAGACTGCAGACATGGTACAAGTGTTTCCTAGGCTAGCAGTGACCAGTGTGGAAATACATTGATCACTGCACTGTGTAAACAGGAATTTACAAGATATAAGTGCCAAAAAAACAAAAGTCATTTCTCAAGCACAGGAGGACAGTAAATGGTTAACAGGTCTGGGAAGCTTCTCCCAGCCTGACCAGATAATTCCTTCAAAGATAACAAATAAAAGTTCAAACAAAACCTAGATGGCCTATATAGCTATAGAAAGAGCTGAAGTTGCAGGGTCTTGCAGAAGTCTAATCATCATTCTCCTGTCCTGTGTTCAGTGTAAATAAAAACACAGATAAGAAGCAGTGTGAGAAGAGAGAGGGGAGATCAGTGTGATCACTGCATATTCTACACACAGGACGGGAGAAGGAGAACACACTGATCTCATACCTTCTTCATCATACTCAGGTATGTCGGGTCCTCTCCATTCCGCCCTGCTCTGGCCACTAGCATCTTCTAGTCAAATGTGGCGGGCTGGGCAATCTGATTGGCTAAGGAGGTAGTGGGAGGCGGAGCAACTTAGCAGTCACGCCCTCCCACTCAGAAGAGCAGCTCTATTGGCTGCCTGCCCTGTTACACAGACGTCCCTCTCGCTCCAGCATGTGTGAAAGCCGATAGGAGGGAGAGGGGAGAAGCTGCACACCGCACTGCAAGGCTACCACCCGCCCGCCTGCCGCACCGAACTCCTTGCTGTCTGGGTCCCCTATCAGCGGCTCTGCCGGGAGCTTGGGGGGCGACAAGAAGGGGAAGGCAAGGGTCAGATGCGCCCCTAGGCGGCAGTGCGCCCTAGGCGGCTGCCTAATTCGCCTAGTGGGTGCACCGGCCCTGACTATAACTATAGTGATTGTAGTGACAGCATCTGCAGGGGACAATTGTGTTAGAATCTGCCATGCAGCCTGGGCCCCTGAAAACGAACCAAGCTCCAGATGTGTGCATGTACTATGCTGCTCATAATCCAGCATTGTAGAAATCTTTGGAGATCTGGACACAACTGATTACATTTCAGGTTGGCATTATGCTCTGTGCAATTTACTAATACATTGCCAGCATTTTTGGATTAAAAAATTTAAAGCCCCTAGGTTTTCTAAACTTGTCAGTGTAGTAAAACTGATTTTCAACAATGACTGTAGAATAAATCCCTTCTTTCATATAGATTCATTTCAATTCTTTTTTCTGTTAATGATCAATAAAGATAAATGGAATTTCTTTGCCATTTTCCTTCCTTCCTTCCTTCCTTCCTTCCTTCCTTCCTTCCTTCCTTCCTTCCTTCCTTCCTTCCTCTGGTCCTTCCCTTCTATTCTCCTTTCTCTGGTCCTTCCCTTCTATTCTCCTTTCTCTGGTCCTTCCCTTCTATTCCCTTTTTATCTGTTCTTTCCCTTCTTTTTCCTTCATTTTTTATCTGTTCTTTCCCCTCTTTTTCCTTCATTTTTTATCTGTTCTTTCCCTTCTTTTTCCTTAATTTTTTATCTATTCTTTCCCTTCTTTTTCCTTCATTTTTTATCTGTTCTTTCTCTTCTTTTTCCTTCATTTTTTATCTGTTCTTTCCCTTCTTTTTCCTTCATTTTTTATCTGTTCTTTCTTTTCTGTTCATATTTTTCTTTTATCTCTTTTTTTTATTTATTTACTCTGTTATTGACATGTAAAAGTGATTTATAGTCCATTGCATTGATTTACTAAAGGCAAATAGGCTGTTCACTTTGTAAGGAAATTTTCCCTTAGCTTAAAGGATAAGTTCACCTTTCATAACATGTTACAAATGGACCCGCCACACCCCCCTGTTCCCCCGCTGTGACAGCTAGTGGGATCTTCTCCCCTGCTAGAAATCAAAATTTAAAAAAAAAACATGGCGGGACTCCACCCACCCATCCAACCGCATCACTCATTCACAGCGTTCTGTAAATGGAAAACAACAAGGTCCGGTAGCCTTTGTGCCTATCGGCTTGGAGTTTTCAACAAACTACCACGGAGCTATAGTAGTTCATTGAGTCTTCCTGTCAGAATGTATTGGCTTCCTTGTACAAGATATGAGCAGGCTGATACACTGACATATCTGTAGGAGACCTGCACGGCATCGGCTATCTGCTGATTGCTGGTGCAATGCTTTGCAGGCTCCCAAAACAAAAAATAATAAATGCAAATTTTTTTACCTGCAAAACAAAATGTGCATTTATTCATTTTGGTCAAAAAGTGAACTTATCCTTTAATGAATGAGGTGAAACTCTACTGATTTCTATCACATGTGCAAGTAAAAATAAGGCCCCTTTCACACATGCTGTCCAATCGGGTCCTCTATTCACCCCTATGGAGCGATGGATGTCAGCAGTGACATGTCTGCTGACATCCGGCGCTATCCGATCCGATCCACTAAAGCCACACGGATGGAAACCCTATTTTCCATCCGTCCAGCGGATCTGATGGAATCAGATGAAAACGGACAGGCGGATCCATTTTCATCAGCACCGTGAGCCGAGACGGATCTATCATCCACCTGCTCAGCGGAGATCAATGAATCGATCCTCTGCTGAGAAAGTGGAGTCCGTCAAAATGGGCATGCCATGTATGAAAGGACCCTAATGCCCTGAAAATACGATCGGACATTGATCGGACATTCCGACAACAAAATCCATGGATTTTTTCCGACGGATGTTGGCTCAAACTTGTCTTGCATACACACAGTCACACAAAGTTGTCGGAAAATCCGATCATTCTGAACGCGGTGAAGTAAAATACACACATCGGGACTATAAACAGGGCAGTAGCCAATAGCTTTCATCTCTTAATTTATTCTGAGCATACATGGCACTTTGTGCGTCGGATTTGTGTACACACGATGGGAATTTAACTGATCGGATTTTGTTGTCGTAAAATTTTATATTCTGCTCTCAAACTTTTGGAAAAAGTCCGATGGAGCCCACACACGATCGGAATTTCCGACAACACAATTCGATCGCACTTTTTCCATCGGAAAGTCCGACTGTGTGTACAGGGCATAAGTGTTTTTTTTTTTTGCAAAGTGAATTTTCACTACATTTGCTACGCAAAGAAAAAATTCCTTTGCAAAGCGAGCAGCCTATTTGCCTTTAGTAAATAAACCATTTATTTACTTTACCATTTTATAACTTTATTAGAAGTAATAGCAGCAGCAGCAGCAACTTTTACAATTTGCAGTGGCAGAAATTCCTCTTCAGTTCTGTGCTATTTATATCCTCCTTGCTCCAAAAACCTATTCAGTGGCCTCTAGCTGTAACAGCTGGAGGGTAAAGCTAAAAAAAAAAAAAAAAAAACTTTTAGGGGGTTAGTGCAGTTTAATACCTGCACCCTAGAGATGTGCTGGAGAAACAATCCAACACACAAGCATTACTTGTTTTTTCCCAGCAGTTTGACAACAGAGCAAAAAGAAAGCAGTTGTAATTCATACCAAGTTGTAGGCTTTGTGTGATGAAAGCGACAGACCGCTGCCTAGGAGATTGCTTTGCTGCACTCCACGAAGCAGATTTGAAACTGTCGTGGACCACTTTAGATGAGAGTTGGATTATGGAATGACCTGCAATGTCTGTGTCATATTGTTCTGCACAGGGTGCATTATGCTGTGCTAACTAGGTGTTCAGCACCAAATAAGAGAGGTATCCTAGATGTGATCTGTCAGCTGTGTCTCATATTTTTAGATTGGAGGAAAAAAGAAATATAAAACTGAAAGTGATATTGTAAAGACAGAACAGCTGCATGCAGTAAGGTGTCAGAAAATTGATGTATTTCTTATATATTTCTTAAATACATTTGGGATCCTAATTATAAAGTGTGGCAACATTTTTTTCACTGCATTTTTCCTTATTTTAAAAATTGAAGCTAGTATTGTCAGTGTCAAAGTGCATTAGTGTCAAGTGGTAAAAAACGTTTACAATCTTATAAAAAATGTGCCAAAATGAGGCAAAAAATGTTGAGAATAACGGCTTAGAGCTGTGTTTAGGCTGTCAAAATCACTTGGCAAAAAACATATACAAAAATTTGATCCAAATTAGGGTTTTACCGTTTTATTGTTCACAAACAAAATTTGCAGTAAATTAGCTTTATGAAGATGCAAATACAAAAACTCTAAAAGGCTTACCTTTAAGCTATATAGATATGCCCTTATACCATTAAATTTAGAGCTTTTTAAGTTTAAAAAAAGGGGCTGAAGTGAGATTAACCCATACTGGCCAATGAAAAAGTATTCTTCACTGGTTTAATGTTTTTTTTTTTTTAACTGAAACCTGATTGGTTGTTATTCCCTACTTCAAATTAGCATTGCTTTTTGTAACACCAAAATAAAAGTCTATATATAAAAGGTTTTAGTATACAAAAGTATGTTGATTTTTCACTATTGTATTTTATTTCTTCTACAGGCTTGAAGATGCAGTGGACGCCAGAGCATGCTCAGTGGCCAGAACAGCATTTTGATATAACTTCAACCACTAGGTCACCAGCCCACAAAGTTGAAGCATATCGAGGTCACTTGCAGCGTACCTATCAATATGCCTGGGCCAATGATGACATCTCTGCTTTAACAGCATCAAATCTGCTAAAGAAATATGCAGAGAAATATTCTGGAATTTTGGATGGTTCAATGGAACGGCCCATTCTGAGTAGTTACACCGAAGCTCAGTCAGGTCTTGTAAACGGCCGGAAAAATGAAGGTGAACCTTGGCAGAGTTCCTTGAACCCTGAGGGTGTATATCCTATGAACTGTGTTGCTGATGTTATTGCAGCAAGCAAAGCTGGAGTACCTCCATCCGATGTTTCTGCCAGCATTGGTAGTTCTCCTGGGGTGGGAAGCAACCTGACAGAATCTAGTTATTCCAGTAGTACATGTGGAAGTCACACAGTACCAAGTCTGCATTCAGGGCTACCATCTCAGGAATATGGAGCAGGATACAATGGATCCTACCTGCATTCAAGTTACAGTAGCCAGTCTGCATCTGCACTGCCATCACCTCACCCATCTCCACTTCATAGCTCGGGACTTCTACAACCTCCTCCTCCACCTCCACCTCCACCATCTTTAGTGCCAGGCTACAATGGGGCCTCAAACCTATCAAGCTACAACTATCCACCTGCTGCTTATCCCCCGCAATCCACTGTTGGCTCAGGCTATAGTCCTGGAAGTGCCCCTCCTCCCTCAGCTTACCTCCCTTCAGGCATTCCTGCTCCTACTCCTCTTCCTCCCACTACTGTACCTGGCTATAGCTATCAGACCCATGGGTTGACCCCGATAACACCGTCTTCTTTGTCTAACAGTTCTGCCAGCTCTCTTAAAAGAAAAGCTTTCTACATGGCAGGGCAAAGCGATTTGGATCCCAGCTATGGAAATTATAGTTACAGCCAACAAAGAACCTCACATAGCCCTATGTATAGAATGTCTGACACAAGTATTTCTAATTCAAATAGGGGAAATGGCTTTGATCGAAGTTCTGAAACAACATCATTAGCCTTCAAGCCAACAAAACAGCTGGGACCTGGTGACCAGCAAAGAAAATTTACCAGTCAGTCAACTAGAGCTCTCACCCCACCTTCATACAGCACTGCTAAAAATTCAAGATCAAGTGAAACTTTTGGAAAATACAACTCTTCTGCAATTAGTGAGCACAGTGATGACCACAGGCAAATGCTCCCACACTCTCTACAAGGCACTGGAATTCATACAGCTACCTCATCCAACCACTCTGTGGACGAACAGCTGAAGAATACCGATACACACCTCATTGACCTTGTAACAAATGAGATTATCAGCCAGGGACATCCAGTTGATTGGGATGAAATTGCTGGTCTTGATTTAGTGAAGGCCTTTATAAAAGAAGAAGTTTTATGGCCTGTAATTCGGTCAGATGCATTCAGTGGACTCACTGCTTTGCCTCGGAGCCTTCTTTTATTTGGACCTAGAGGGACAGGCAAAACTTTACTGGGCAGGTGCATAGCTAGTCAGCTGGGTGCCACATTCTTTAAACTTTCTGGCTCAAATATTGTCACAAAATGGATAACTGAAGGTGAAAAGATTGTTCATGCAACATTCCTTGTTGCAAGGTGTCGGCAGCCCTCAGTGATTTTTGTTAGTGACATTGACATGCTTCTCTCTTCCCAAGTGAGTGAAGAACATAGTCCTATAAGTAGGATGAGAACAGAATTTCTTATGCAGTTAGATACTGTTCTATCTTCTGCTGAGGACCAAATAGTTGTAATCTGTGCCACAAGTAAACCTGAAGAAATAGATGAATCTCTACGGAGATACTTCATGAAAAGACTTCTTATTCCCCTTCCTGACAGCACAGCCAGACATCAGATAATAATACAACTGCTATCACAGCACAATTACTGTCTCACTGACAAAGAGGTTGCACTCCTTGTCCAGCGCACAGAAGGGTTTTCTGGACTGGATGTGGCTCGTTTGTGTCAGGAAGCTGTGGTAGGCCCTCTTCATGCCATACCACCTTCAGAACTTTCAGCTATTATGCCTGGCCAGCTGCGACCTGTAACATATCAAGACTTTGAAAATGTATTCTGCAAGATTCAGCCTAGCATATCACAAAAAGAACTTGATACATATATTGAATGGAACAAAATGTTTGGGTGCAGTCAGTGACAGACTTGAAATGCTGGCACACAAACATAGATGATATAGGGAACTAAATCCCTTTTTGGCAGTGGCCTAACTGTTTAAGGTACCAAGACAGCCCAAGTAACCTTGCATCTGCAGAGTGATGGTAGACTTGAAATAAATGTGCATCAAACAGCCAATGTTCTGCATTGAATCACATGGGACAATGGGTATGTGTTGATGCTTAGTTGTGTTCAAGCAAGCCAACACTCCAAAAGACGTAGGGTGGAAGTAGGTTGGCATTGGAAGGACGTGAACCTGTTTGTTGATTCCATTCTGCTGTTCTTGAGATTTAGTTGCTGTCAAGTGCCTAAACTGGTGCTTTATTTTATGTTTTTGTTTGCCTCACAATTACATTGGTGGCATGTGCTAATATGAAAAGCTTTAACTTCAAACATTACTGGACTATAGATGAACAACTGAGTTAAAAACAGAGAACCAGATTTCTGCCATTGTACGAGCAACAGTATTCCTCAATCCCCTCTGTTCTGCGGAACAGTAAAACAGGGAAAAAAATAATCTGGACCTTAATTTCTGCAGTTTCTTTATGTTAATGTTCTGTCTGCAAAAATGACAAAAAAAACCTCAGGAAAGTTGATTTGTACAGTACCTCAAAGGAATGTGTTGAAAGCACTATTTACTGCTGAGCAAGATGGTTGGTGTCATTGTTGCTTTATATTATAATGTATGTTTACCTCAAAAATTGGAAAGTGGCATGGAAAATTACTTTGAATGTATTTGGTTGATTATAAAGAAAAATGGCTGATGTATCGTCATGTTAATTTGTAGCTCATATCTCCCTATGTAAATGATACCTTATTAAGAATTACCAGTTATTATATTAAATCAAAGACATTTTCTAAAGTAAGTTGAGAGGATGACTATGTTCTTTATTTGGATTTTACTTTTATGGTTCAAAAGTAAGTGTCCTAAATGAACTTAGCTTCAGTCTAACAGCTGTGAAGATAATGGTGACTGGCTTTATTACCTGAATTATTTTTACAAATATTTACTGGTAAGCTTTGACACTGTAGATAGCCTTTGAATTTCTTGGCTATATATTAGTTTCAACATCATATGTTGTGTAAACTTCCAGTTGCCACATTGGTCAGGAAGACCAGCAAATTGGTTGTAGTCTATCTAATCATTAGGCACATTCAAGAATGATAGATTCAATCTAAGTAATATACCTAAACAATACAATATGGGTAATACCTAATTATTAAGGATTAAGGGTGGTATGCAAAGCTGCAACGTTCCAAAGTCTAATTCAGATAGGCTGAATCGTTCTTAATCAAGACACTGCAACCAAAAACATGGAAAGTAAATAGCATTTTAAGAGGTGTTTTGTATTATTTGTTTTCATTTTAAATACAAATTGTAATATGGGGATCTTGTTGCTATGTGTGGTTCAGAAGACATACATTTTTAACATGTTTGACCATCATTAGACAACAAGAGAAATCTTGAATTGCACGAATAGACTTTGAAAGTCTTAATAAACCATATGCCCTTTCATCTCTAAATAACTATCTTGCTGATGCTCTTTTCTTTCTGAACTGGAAAAGTTAGCTTTATTGGATAATTTTAATTTTACATATATACCACTTTGTTTTATATGTTAATAGTGAAATATATTGTGTGAAAAATGCCCCAAGTTGCTATTTTTTTAAGACAGCCTCTATAGGCTTCAAAGAGTCAACCCTTGTTTTTAATAGTTGTATTATTTGTATTATTTTCCTGTGTACATTCACTGTGTATTTTACCTTGTTTGAATGCTGTCTAATACTTATGACATTTTTTCCTTTTTTTTTTCTATTCCTGCTAACTTTTACCATCCTCAATTGTGTCTTGGTTTTGTTTATTTTTGTGGTTTATTTGTTCACTACTTATAATGACAGCTAATTGATGTTGGGTGATGTCTCTGGTCAAGGAGCAGTGTACAGGCTTACAGATGTCCATGCCTGCCAACTCATGAACAGAACAACCTGGCTTTTTTGAATGTAATGTTTTGTTTACTTTAAATGGAGACAGCAACAATGCTGTTTCAAAGCACTGGCTATTGATGTACATTTGAGAAATTAAATAAATGCACTGAACGTCGTAAAGAAGAATTTACATTACATTTTTTGGTTCTTTTGTTTCTGCAAAAATGGGTATAAACTAACTAAACAAACTTCATCTTGCACATCCAAAGAAACAATCACTTTGAAAATTGAATCTGTTTTCCAAAAATAAAGGGTACCAATAATATTATTCCGATTGCATGTTTTTGTCTTTTTTCTTCAAATCCTAACTTTATTAGCAACTTTTGAAAGTGTCATCTTGGACTCTATCAATGCAGACCACTCAGCAAAGTTTTCATAAATGCCTAAAAAACTTTTTTTTTTTTAAATTTTCATCAGACCAAATGTTACAAGTTTTTCTAAAGGCATTTTGGCTAAAGGTCATAAGAAACAAAAATTATTAACTATTACCATTTGAGCATGTTAACACTTCTCACACTACAGTTAGAGATTGAAAGGATTACTTATTTACAGAATTTTGGGGTATGCAACTAGAAAGGAAATATAAGAACCATCTTTAACAGCGTAAAATCTGACAACAGGCCTAGTATAATTATATTAGTGGGTTTGTAAAAACCTTGTAAGAATGTGTAAGGACTTTGCTAGACTCATAATTCTGTGGTATGCAACTATAAAGGAATACTTATCTTCTCTACTCACTCTCAAGTTCCCACAACATATTCAATGTAATATTATATTAAAATAGAGTAATAAAGATAGATATACAGTAAAACCTTGGATTGCGGGCATAATTTGTTCGAGAAACATGCTTGTAATCCAAAGCACTTGTATATCAAAGCGAATGTCCCCTTAAGAAATAATGGAAACTTAGATGATTCGTTCCACAACCATTTATTCCTAAATCCTTCAGTTTATAGTCCATATAAAAAGATTATAGCAATGTGATAGGTTGTATAACCATAAAATGCCCGTCCACAAATGGCAGCCTCCACAAAGGGGATTAGAAGCAAAATCAAGCAGGAGCTACAGAGTAGAAAAGATAAGAGAGGCGCCTCTAAGTGTAGCAGAATGGTTACATTTAATGAAGGTACAACATTTAGCAACTCACATGGTTGATGACTAAAAGAGGCACATCTAAGTATGCAGGCATCCGGGGTAAAGCTCTCCACATTGACCATCCTCCACACCGCTTGCTCTCACCGCTATCAGTCTGCAATCGTGACCAGGAAGATTACCCTGCAGTAGAGCAATCTGAAAGCGAGGCTTGAAGCACTCGTGAAGCACAACGTGGAAGGGATGACGTCAATGGCGGTGCGGAGGACAGTCTATGTGGACAGCTTTACCCCAGATGCCTGCATACTTAGATGTGCCTGTTTTAATCATAAACCATGTGAGTTGCTAAATGTTGTACCTTCATTAAATGTAACTATATTGCTACACTTTGAGGCACCTCTCTTCTCTTTTATACTCAGTTGTGACATGACGCTATTTGTATATAAAGACATCGCTCGTTTATGAAGTTAACATTTATAAAAAAAATTGCTTGTTTTGCAAAACACTCCTAAACCAAGTTACTCTCAAGCCAAGGTTTTACTGTATTTAAAGTGCACTTATTCCCTGACTATGGACGTTAAATTATTTTCTTTACAGGCAGAAAAAGAGCTTCAGAGCCACTGAAATAGCAACTACTATCTACTTTTTTTTTCCTCTGGTGGAATTGATTTGACAGCCTACCAGTCTTCTATTGTAAATAAACAACAGGTGTTGTATGCAGTTAAAAAAGTACTGGAACATGACTCCAGAACTGTGAATTTTGAGGATGTATTACCCTACACTGCCTGCATCTACAAATGTCAGTCTTGGCTTGTTTTAAAGATCTTTTAACGATTTAGTTTACAGTATTTTAATAATTTATTGACCATAGTCTGGGCACATGTCCACTTTAAAGTGGTATTGAACTCAAAAGTTTCAAAAAACACTCTGACATACAGTTTTCTTTTGACAGAAGAGACCAAAATGGTGTCCTCTCTGAAAAAAGCTTCCCCCTGTCAACAGTACACCACACCTACACCACAGCTCAGTATACTTTATGGCACCTGATCTGTGCCGCGGTGATGTGACTTCCATGCCCATGTGTGGGAGTGACATCATCAAGGCCTGGCTCTTCAAGAGGCCGAACACACAGAACCTGGAAGGAAGACTGGGAGATGGAAGCACCTGGAACCCATGGGATTGGTGAGGAAAGAGCATTGGAGGGCACATTATGAGGGCTAATATGCAGTGCATACTAGCTCATTTTGGCTTAACCCACCTGGGAGCCCATTTAGGTACACATGATCGGATTTTCCGACAAGAAATGTTGGATGTGAGCTTGTTGGCGGAAAGTCCGACCGTGTGTATGCTTCATTGAACATTTGTTGTCAGATTTTCCACCAACAAATGTTGGCTAGCAGGTTCTAAAATTTTCCACCAACAAATGTTTGTTGTCCGACTTTCCGATCGTGTGTACACAAGTCCGTTGGACAAAATTCCACGCATGCTCTGAATCAAGTACGAGCCAGAGACATAACTAGCGTTCGTAATGGAGACATCACGTACGTCTTGTACGTCACTATGTTCGTAATTGTTGGCCAACATTTGTGTGACCATGTGCATGGAAGATAAGTTGGAGCCAACATCCTTCGAAGAAAAATCCACGGTTTTGTTGTCGGAAAGTCCGTTTGCGTGTACGGGGCATAAGAGTTATTGATTATTTAAATATTTTAAAACAACATTTTTGTGATGAAATTAAAAGGAGAAACCAATAAATCTTATGTTCTCCTTACATTTAAATGCATGTAGGATTAACCAAAGAGATAGAACTTGATCTATAAAATGTTTTCTAAATATGCTACTGTAACTGATAACAGGAACAACAAATCAGATTGTGCTTACAAAAAACAAAAGTAGAAAAAAACATCTTTATTGTCTCTAGGCTAAATATATATTTTTATTTTATTTCTGATATTTTTTTGGGCTTCAGATTTTGATTTTGCATTTGACCTATTTATTACCACTTTTTACCAGAATTAAAGCCCTTAATTAATGCTAAACATCCTGCCCACGTATGTACATAAATTATTTGAAAATAAGGTTGAAATAGAGATAAGTCAAATGACTGAATGTCAATAGGCAGTCGTATGATGACCATTACAATGGCTTAGGAGATAGATGGCTAATCAGCGGCTTTGCCCTAGTTCTGAAGTTTACAACACTGCATGGTTTTATGACACATTTTCTGCAGAAAAAGTGCATTTTTATAGCATTATTTATAAATGTAAAAAGAAGGATGCACCGGTTAGAATCATAAATTGTGCAATAAAATAGTTTTGTTGGGAGTCTGACACTGGTACTCTTGCATGAGTGCTAAGGAGAAGTATGAATAATGTAGCTGGTTAGTGTTAGGTGCATCACTATCCCATCACCAAACCTTCTCCCGACACTTGAAGTTGATTTTAAACTCTAGCTGAGCAACATTTAGGGACCAATTAATAAAAAAACAAATGTCTGTGTGAATGTCTCAGTATTCACACAAAAGTCACAAATAATATCCACAATGTTTGTAACGTGTGTAATGTCAGTTTCTATTCATTGTCTTCCACAAGGCAAATGTAACATTCTAAAACATTCAAAACTAAGAGAAAAAAAATCCTCAAGAATGTTTGACCAGAAGAGGAAATAATTTGAGGGAGAACTCTGCATTGTGTATAAAGTGTATGGAGATTCCTATGCCTACCACCAACAATGTAATGAATTACCTACTTTAGAGAGTGAATTGCTATACAGAATTGATACTATGTTTCAGAGGTGGGACTCCATTGTTTACCTTAAGGCTTGGTTCACATTACTGCGTGCCAGAAACATGCACAAAATTGTGTGCGTTCCTTGACATGCAGAGAAATGTGCTGCTGTTTAGCAGACACATAGGGGTGGCATTAATTATTAATAGCACCCCCACACATTGGCAAACCATGCATGTTCTTGTATTTTGGTGCAGCATGATTTTAAAAAGGGGTGGAGACTTATTTCCTTATGTTTCTAATGGGTAGGGAAGTCCATTGAAATTAATAGGCTGCCCTAAAGGCGATGTGGGTGTACACTGCGCACATATAGTTGTGAACCTTGTCTAAGTAATGTGTTGCTCATCTGTGAAGGGTTTCAGTCCAGTAAACTTGCAAACAACAGAGTTCCATCTTTGCAACATTGTATGAATTCTGTAAATCACTCCTGTCTTAATTATAGGGGGAAAATTGGGAGAAATTTGTCACTAAATAACAATAAGTACCTGGACAAAAACCTTTGTGGCAGGATCACCGGGTATTATTTTGATGAAAGTGGAACATTTAAAAATTGAAAATGACTTTTGGAAATACAGTAACATGTTAAAGCTTATATAAGATTTTAGTGCTTGGATTTGGATCTAAGTTAACCAACCCCTAAAGTATGCATGTCAAATACAACAATGGTTCAAAATGTGCAAAATAAAACTTTAAGGGGCCACACTATGTATTTTTTCTAGTAATCCTATAGACAGGGACCATAAGCCCTCATGTACATGTGTATATGCCTGCACTTCCATAAACATGCATGTGCATACAGCCATTCATCTCTGGGGTTGATTTACTAAAGCAGGGGAGTGCAAAATGTGGTGCAGCTGTGCATGGTAGAAAATCAGCTTCTAACTTCAGGTTGTTCAATTAAGCTTTGACATAAAATCTGGAAGCTGATTTCTGTGCAGAACTGCACCAGATTTTGCACTCTCCAGTTCTAGTAAATCAACCCCAGAATGTCGGCATTTAGTGGTGTACATCCATGCGCAGGTGCCTTTTTAAGCAAGTAAGGTGCCTTTTTAAGCAACAGCATATATCCTCATGCAGGCATTGCTTTCTATTGATGGCCATAGGTAGCATCTGTGGCTCTGGATGAGGAAATATGCCACAAAAAGGGTAAAGGGACTCATATGACCCAAAAAAACACAATTTGGACATGCCTGCCCTAAAGTGAGTCAGTAACTGTCCTCCTGCCTATACTTACCCTTGAAGTAAGTCCTTAACACTTAACCATCCCAACCACTTAAAGTGAGCCTACCACTAATCTATCTTGACCCCACAAATAAGCCCCAACCTTGATTTACCTCATCCTGTGGCAGGAGTTTCTGTACCAATAACAAATCTGGCACTGCAAAGATCCCAATGCTGATAAATAAATAACGCATTCTATATCTTCAGTATATATTTATTGCTCTAAAGTCCTTCTAAAGGCCCCCATATGATAGCTTAAATAGTTCCTGAATCCAGGTACAATGTGATGCACAAGCTTCATAAAGTAAAAACAAAAACGTTCTTTAACTTCCCTGGCTGTGCCAAATCTCATTAATTTATGGCTCGCACACTCTCCCACCCAGACACTGCAGCTCACAGTAAGATGATTTTAATAGCAGAGGTGGTGTTGGCAATCCAAAAAACAGTGGGCAGGACTAGGTGTGGGCAACTGCTGATTGACAAACAATAGGCTTGTGAATCAGTTGTGACAATCCCAAGCCACCTGCTGCGTGCAAGCGGACACAACCTACATGAGAGTGACCACTCTGTTCTGAGTAGTACAGCAGCATTGTCAGCCCATCACAGGGATGTTAATGAGGTGGACTTCACTGGTAAGATCAAGTAGGTATTTGTAAACCTTGGGAGGGGAGCTAAAGGAAAACTGTAAATGCAGATGTTATTACAATTAAGCTGGCACTTAGCTAAGCTTGCTGGCACTCCTGGCCCCTCCCTCCTGTTGAGTGCCCCCACACCAAGCAGCTTGCTATGGGGGCACCCAAGCCGAGCCGCTGCTCTCTGTGTCCATTCAGACATGGAGCCATGGCTTGACATTGCCCCCTCTCTCTGCTTATTGGCTCACCGACTTTGATTGACAATGTTGCTTTGTTGGGCAGCCGATTCTCTCGTGCAACATCGCCGGATGGAGATGGGGCTCAGGTAAGTATGAGGGGGGCTGCTGCACACAGAAGGCTTAGAATGCATTAATATAAAAAACCTCCTGCCTTTACAACTACTTTAACGCAAAACTCCAGGCTGGTAATAAAAATGCAATTTAATGCAATGTTCATTCTTTTATAAATAACGTATTTGTATGGATCGCTTGGAGTTCAACCAAATATTTAATTACAACACAAGATCTACTATTTAAATATTTATTTATTTACTAAACTTTTAAAAGAGTTTGATAAGTTCTAGGTACAAAGGTATACAATTTCGACCATAATGATCTCAGAAACCATCTTATGGCACACAGCACTTTGTATGTTCCACTCTAGTAGCTATTAAGATGTTGTTAATAAGGATGAGCTTGTGTTTTTTCCCAATGGATTTGGGTTCAAACCTGGAAATCAGCTGTCATTTGTGTAATAAGCTGTGAGTAGGGGTATTTCCTGCCTCGCAGCTTATGTACAAAAGAGGGCAGGGATGCTCACAACTTCTTTCCATGAAAGCTGGGAACTGATGTGATGACATTCAGCTTTATTAGCATTTCTGCACACACACCTGACATATTGGAATCAAGTAACAGCTGACAGCCAGGCTGTGAGGCACTAGGACCCTGTCTCCTCTATTGCTCCTTTATTTATAGGGCTCCACCTCCCCCCTGAGCGCTGCAGACCACGCCATGTTCTGGCACCATCAGGGCTGATCAGCTTCCCCCGGAATACTTCCGCCCGGCCTCCACAAGCGGCAGCGGACCCTGGTGGTCCTTCCACAGACATCCAGCGCTCACTTGCCGGATTCCTTGCATGATGAGTCTGTTTTTTTCCTGTTCCATGTGAGTTGCCCCATGTTATTGTGATGCCCACTAAGCTCCTCATACTGTCTGCACTTAGAGGCACTTCTGTTTTCTTTTGTGATGCCCATGACATCGCTGACCTAATATGGCCACATGGCCATGCAGACCTAAATCCAATTGGAATGAATACAAGCTCATTCTTAGTTGTAAAAAGGCAAAACTTTTTAAAAGCTTTGTATAGAGTGGGTAGGAATATAACTTCTAACTAGGTGTGTATTGCTACTTATGTCTCTGTTAGAAAGATTTCTTCCAAAGTCATCTACCAGAACCAAAAGTGGACAGTGACCAATCGGCATCTTGCCATCTTGGGATACAGACAGATCAAAAACCTGATGGAGGCTTAAACCCTTCCCTACTATATCCAAATCTAAGAGAGAAAATGCTGCTCTTCTGCTTTACATTTGTTGGTTTGTATTATTTTTCATATAGCAATATATTCATTAATGGCTCCATCTCAATAACCTTATTTTTTAAATGTTTATACAGAAGATGTACTCAAGCATTTTTCAGCTAATTATTTCAATATTTGTCAGGCAGGGCTTTGCTCTCCTGTAAATTAAGAATAAATATTAAAACTTACTTCAAGTCACATACATATACACCGAGATTGACATTGTACCAACAGTCTTTATTTTTATAGTTTATTTTCCGCTTTACTGTTTCAACAGTCTAATGGGCAGACCCACTGCACAAACTTAGTAGACCTATCCCTCTCGGTGTCTGTAATACCATAAGTCCATAGGAAGAAGCTTGTGCTGAGGGGGTGTGGCTGTTACTCAGCTCTTCCATCACAGCCCACTGCAGTGTGAGGGCATGTATCCACCCCATCTATTTATATTTCTAGATTGAGGCATTACACTCACAGTGTGAGGGCACATAAGCAGCATTTTCACCGAAATAAAACAAATCGTAAAACATTTCCAAGCAAATATTAGTCAAAAATCACAACATATGGGTTACAGAAATATAAAGAGATAATAAATAAAAAGTTTTGGACTTCGGTTGGGCTTTAAAAGTGTTTACTTTTTATTCATTGCTAATTTTTTACTATATGTAGTAATACCATGGTAATACCATGCCATGGTATTGTATATATTGATATTGTGTCATGACAAAAACACACATACTTTGGTTCTAGAATGTTAGAAGGTTGTTATAGGAAAATAAAAAATGTTCAGTTTTACCTCAGACACATCCTAATATTTCTGAAACAAAGACAGGATGAACGAGAAAAGTGCTCTAAAAACCAAAAAATAAAAAAATGGAACTTTCTAAAGGGTTCAGATATTTAAGGCATCAAGGTGCTCAGATGTTCTTTTGGTTAAAAGTTTTTTTTTTCTTTTTTACTGGTATTGCTTGAAGATCTATGTCTATAGAAATCACAGTATACGAAAAAAAGACTGTTTTTTTATGACTGCACTTTTTTCCTACCATCTAATGGCACATGCAGTATATCTAATATTTTTCTTTTATTTTTTAAGTGAATGTAATTAATGTAAAGGAACAAAAAAAGATTAAGATGTTTAGTGCAATATGAGTGGACAGTGCAAAAAAAATTTCCCTTAAATGTTAAGAAAGTTATTTGGTTTGTTTATATATATATATATATATATATATATATATATATATATATATATATATATATATATATATATATATATATATATATATATATATATATGTATATATGTATATATATATATATATATATATCAAATAATTTTTGCCTAATTGCTAATTGTACAACTTAATGAAAGGGGGTAATTTTCAAATTCAGTTGCCAAGCAAGCAGGGTTCCTAGACTATTGATGTACATATGGTGCGTGCTGTTATTCAAGACATACTAAAACATTTTTAATTCCCACACAGACACTTATCTAACCCATCATTTCCATCCTCAGCTGCATAGTTACTTAGTTCTGGTTCCAATCCAGCTGATTTTACCACAATGCTCACCTTGAGCCAGTCAAGTCTTTTCTTCCTGCTATCTGTAAGTGCACAGTAGAACTCCATAGACTTTTATAGGGATTTCTTCTTTCAGGAGATTTGCAGGCAACTTTAAGAAGAGGCCCTTCTGACCAAAAGTCAACATCATGACGGGAAGCAGCTGAACTTACTGCGAGAACTACAGCCGTGACCAAAAGTTTTGAGAATGACACAAATATTAATTTTCACAAAGTCTGCTGCTCCAGCGTTTTTAGATCTTTTTGTCAGATGTCACTATGGTATACTGAAGTATAATTAGAAGCATTTCATAAATGTCAAACGCTTTTATTGACAATTATATTAGCTTTATGTAAAGAGTCAATATTTGCATTGTTGACCCTTTTTTTTAGGACCTCTGCAATTCGCCCTAGCATGCTGTCAATCAACTTCTGGGCCACATACTGACTGATGGCAGCCCATTCTTGCATAATCTTGCATAATGCCCATGACTGGGTTTTTTTGTTCACCCACCTCTTAATAATTGACCACAAGTTCTCAATGGGATTATGGGATGGCGATTTTCCTGGCCATGGACCCAAAATTTCGAAGTTTTGTTCCCCAAGCCACTCAGTTATCACTTTTGCCTTATGGCAAAGTGCTCCATTATGCTGGAAAAGGCATTGTTCCTCACAAAACTAAAACATGTGGATGTGAGCGCTATATTCAATATGGTCAGACAGCAGTAATAGGTCTACTTGTAACAGTAGATGGGGTGATTGGGTGCTGTATTACTTATAACATTAATGACAATCTGAAATGGTAAATAAACGGTGTTATAAACATCAGCAACTGTAGGATGTTGCAGTCCAGTATAAAACTGAATAAAGTCCAATAAAAGCAATTGTAGAAGGCAGCCCTGTTGTTAAAGAAGAAGCAATCCTCTGGGAACTGTAGGAGTAGAAGAACAACAATGGCGCCACTCTAAGTGCAGTAATTAAAACAAATTTAATGAGTCATAAAAACAGGTACTCACAAAAGTACACGTATTCAGGCATGTAAAGGCTGGGCAGGAAATGCCAGGTGTCCCAGGGGTTTGTTCCGGTCACGTCCTCAGATGTAGTTCCGCTCGGAGACGGGATGTGCTGCTGTATGGGCGGCAGATCCGGCTGCTGGAACGCACTGTAGTGACTGCTTGTCTCTATTTCCTCATTGAGTCCTCCAGGGGTCAAAGTGTCCAAAGTGAATATCCAGTAAGTTTCCCTCTGGCAGAGGCGTTTAAAACGCTCTGCCAGTGGGAACGTACTGGGAACTGATTCAATGATCCAAACCTTGAGACCAGATGAAGAATGATTGTGTTTGCGTAGGAAGTGGAGGGGAACACTGTGATGGTCATCTCCTGCCTCTACTAGGCGGCGGTGTTCACCAAACCTCTTTCTCAACGTGCGTATAGTACGGCCTACGTAGTGTAACCCACAGGGACATGTCAAGCAATAGATGACGAATTCTGTGGAACAGTTATAAAAGTTACTGATCTGATAAGTCTGTCCCTTGATGGTGAATTCTTTCTGGCCATGATGGACATGGCTGCATGTGAGGCATAGTTTTTTACGGCATTGGTACATCCCAATGAGGGGGACGAGACCCAATTGACCAATCACAGGTCACGTTAGGCCTGAGGAAGGAGCGCAGCTCCGCAAACGCGTCGCCTATTCGTCACCCCTGCATAGACCCGGAAGTGCCTTCGTTCCCACAGATCAACACGTCACTACAGTGCGTTCCAGCAGCCGGATCTGCCGCCCATACAGCAGCACATCCCGTCTCCGAGCGGAACTACATCTGAGGACGTGACCGGAACAAACCCCTGGGACACCTGGCATTTCCTGCCCAGCCTTTACATGCCAGAATACGTGTACTTTTGTGAGTACCTGTTTTTATGACTCATTAAATTTGTTTTAATTACTGCACTTAGAGTGGCGCCATTGTTGTTCTTCTACTCCTATCCTTCCTCACAAAACTGTTCATGGATGGTTGTGGTTGGGAGAAGTTGCTCTCAGAGGATGTTTTTGTACCATTCTTTATTCATGACTGTGTTCTTAGGCAAAATTGTGAGTGAGCCCCCTCCTTTGGCTAAGAAGAAACTCCGCCCATGAATGGTCTCAGGATGCTTTACTGTTGGCATGACACAGGACTGATGGTAGCGCTCACCTTTTCTTTCCCGGACAAGTTTTTTTTTCCGGATGCCCCAAACAATTGGAAAAGGCGATTCATCAGAGAAAATTACTTTACCCCAGTCCTTAGCAGTCCAATCCCTGTACTTTTTGCAGAATATCAGTCTGTCCCTGTTGTTTTTTTCTTGAGTGAAGTGGCTTCTTTGCTGCCTTTCTTGACACCAGGCCATCCTTCAAAATTCTTCACCGCACTGTGCGTACAGATGCACTCACACCTGCCTGCTGCCATTCTTGAGCAAGGAGATGGTCCTGGCACTTTCTGGACTTTCTTGGGCACCCTGAAGCCTTCTTCACAAATGCAGTGGAAATGTTTTTTTATTGGATTAAGTTAAATTTCATGGCAAAAGGGGACTTTGCAATTAGTTGCAATTAATCTAATTACTCTTCATAACATTCTGGAGTATATGCTAATTGCCATCACAAAAACTGAGGCAGCAGAATTTGTGAAAATTAAAATTTGTGTCATTCTAAAAACATTTGCCCATGGCTGTAGGAAAGCTTGCAAGTGAGGAAGGGGAAAAGGGCAAAAGAGGGGAAACAGGGAATGGATTTTTTGTTTTCTTACCTTTAAGTTAGACACAGTATGGCAATTAGCATTTTCTTCAGGATACCAGCAATGGTGGCCAATGAAGTTCCCTTTTGAAGGTGTCACTTTAAATGTTCAATGAACAGGTAACAAAAATAAGAGGGCATTTCTAAATGAATTGCCAACAAATTGACTTAATGCATGGATCATGTAACAGAACTACTCAATGATATTGCTGCTGAGAAAGAAATAGATCTGAAATCTTAGCACCCAGCAAGTTGTGAAGTAAGTGCCCCTAATTTTTTAAACAACCCGCTGGAGCTGGTTTTGAATGAGCTGTCAATAGGTTTCAAAGTTTCACCATGGGGGCTGCGAGTTACTTCTTTGTGTTTCCACTCAGTGAGACAAAATTAGTAAACTTATATTTAATTATTTTGAGGAGGTCCTCTTACTCTTCATCAAAGTTTAAAGCATACCTGTACTCAACAAATATATACTCTCTTGTCCTCACTCCTGAAAGATTTTTCTCTGTGAGGGGCCCAGTGAAAGTTGTACAGTCACAGACAGGTGTTCAGCACATATGTGGCAAAATTTCCATTCACTTCTATGGAAATAGCATCCATTATTGGGGCACATAATAGATGGCTTCTCTATAGCAATGAATTAATCTGTTCACTGGAGATCAGAACGTAGCAAAGACAGGTAATTATAAGACTTTGAGGGGGGAGGAGGTCTGTTGAAGCTTAAAAGTGCAGTTATTCTTTAATTATAAAAACAATGTTTCCAGAAAGGTTAGCGTGTTGTAAGCTATGTAGTACTGTAACAGATAGCTTGCAGACCACTCTCAATGTGAGTCTTGAGCCTGGTACACATGGGCCGAAAATTGGCCAGTTCAGTGGGAACCAGACAACTTTCGGTATGTGTATAGCTGTCTGTTAAACAGAGGCCAGTCTAACAACCAGTTTCTGTCAAATGGTCAGGCTGGAAAACCAACATTCAATCAGTGCCTGCAGCCAATGGCTGCAAGTGTGGATCAGTATATTCTGGCTGACTGGCAGGAAGGGGGGCAGGATGAATCCCCTTGTAAAAATACAGTGTCACAGTGGGGAGATGTGCTGATGCAGGGATATGTCAGTTTTTTTTCCTTCATAACTGTGCATGTGTACCCAACTTTATCCCAGAGATCCATATCTATCACCCAGGAAAGTCAAAACAAGATGATAGACTTTTACCACCAAGAGCGCTTATTTGGATTTGTTGACTGCATTAGAAAATTGTCTTCAGACATTTTTTCATCTTATGTCTTTAGGTATGTTTGAACTGAAACAATCAGTTTGACTTTAAATGCCTGTTTTTTTGCAAACAATGTACCTACATTGCATCCAGCATGGCAAGGGACAATCAGGACTTTTTTTAAAATCCCTAGAGGGAAAAGACACAAATCTTCAAACTTAATGGGAAACCTCTGTGTAGTTAAGCACCATTGTTTTCTTAACAACAAGATTGAAGAAGAACATTACCACTCCACTCTTAGCATGCCAGTCAACAATTCTGATTGGCCAATGTTGTGATGCAAGATTGGCAAAAGTCTTGCTGCCCATTATAGACATCTGCACATATATATATAGCTGACCTTACTTTCTATTTGCAATGTGAATACTATACACATTTTATTTTTTTAAACCAAAATTTCCTATGGGAATATGGTGATATACTGTATATTGTTTATGTTGTCAGTGTTCTGTGAGCTTTTAACTGGTCATCACCATGTCTCAGTATGCCAGTCTGCTTTACTGATTTATTGTAGATGATATTGTTCCAAAATCATTGTTTTTCAAACCTCACCAACCATTAAGCATGGCAGAGTATGATTAACATCTTTCCAAATTTTAATAACTCCCAGCTGTAAATTCTCTCAGCTTAATTACTTCAGCCATTACAGTTTTTCAGTCTCATTCTAACCCCACATAATTGTCTGATCAGCCCAGTTTGACCATTTATACAAAATTTAAATAGTCAGAGAACTGGTGTATAACATGATAACTAAATGCATCTTGTGTTATTTTTCATTACATTTCAAGCTGTTTTAGATTGACATCTAACATATATGTAGCTCAAAATAAAAATATGCACAGTTACACAGTGCTAACTAGGGTTATGTATAAAACAATGTGAAAACTTCCAACACCCATGAAATATTGTCCCCATCTGTCTGCTCTTCTGGAAGTTCTTGCATTATCCTAAGAAGTATGCAAGTGCCTTTAGCAAATCAGTGTCAGTTCTCAGAAGATATTTTGCAGTAAACCCTCTGCTGGTTACACTTCATCCCCAAGTAATATAGGGAACATTAAACAATGTAAGTTGAGGAGTGTCTACATTTTAACAACCCCTTCCTGGAGTTCCCTGACATTGTTTTTTTTTTTATGTTTGTTTTTTTTACTATTACTGGAATATTACCGGTACATTTTTTTAGCAGGAGTTCAGCCTTAAATTCTTAGAAAAATATTTTCCTGCCATTTTCCCAGGCTTTATTTTTTTTAAAACATAGAAACATTTTTGTTATACATTTAATTCCATTCTGTGTATGTTTACTTATTCCACCAGTTTCAAAATCATTATTGTTGTGCTTTATTTTGCATCTGCTGCAACTAAATGTATCATCATTGCACTCATTAAAAATGAAATAGTCCATTTCTCTTGGAAAAAAAAGACAAGCTTTAGATGATGAAAGCTTAAATTATCCATCACTTGCAAAATGAATTCATATAATTTGTGGACATTATTAATGTAAATGAGACATTTCTGCTTAGATTTTTATGTTGATGGAATCATTAGATGATTGATCATGTGTATGTAGAAAGCTGCTGTACAATTAACTTGGAGATCTGAAAATGCTTTTTGTCCCTGTAGCTACAGTTTCAATTGTAATTCATTGCATCTCATTTTCGAAGGTGTCGGCACTGTAATATAAAAACATAAAATCAGAGCTTGGTATTGTAACTAACTGTCCCTACTGAATATTCTTTTCATAAATATGTGCTACTACTGTTAAATAGTTTTTGTCTCTTTTTATATCCATTTAATTTAAAAAGTAACAATTGAGAATACTAATAATTGGTCTGAGGCACATATTTTTATGATTTTTTTTCTCTACTGTATAAACATGTTGTACACGGTTATGCTATTATGGAATAAGAGAAAACAAGCATACCTCAAATAAAAATGATTCTGCATTAAATTATATTGGATTGGATTGCTTTTGAAATGTGCATTGTTCAGACAAACCAGACAATAATAAAGAGTAATTTCAGGTGCAGATAAAAAAAGCAAAATGATCCCATACAGATCCCAAGTATTTATATATATATATATATATATATATATATATATATATATATATATATACAGTATCTCACAAAAGTGAGTACACCCCTCATTTTCGTAAATATTTTATTATATCTTTTCACGTGACGACACTGAAGAAATGACACTTTGCTACAATGTAAAGTAGTGAGTGTACAGCTTGTATAACAGTGTAAATTTGCTGTCCCCCTCAAAATAACTCAACACACAGCCATTAATGTCTAAACTGCTGGAAACAAAAGTGAGTACACCCCTAAGTGAAAATCTGCATTTTGGGCCCAATTAGCCATTTTCACTCCCCGGGAAAATGGCCAAATTTGGTGTTGTCGCTGTCACTTTCTCATACTGGTCACTGGAAGTTCAATATGGCACCTCATGGCCAAGAATTAACTGAGGATCTGAAAAGAAAAATTGCTGCTCTACATAAAGATGGCCTAGGCTATAAGAAGATTGCCAAGACCCTGAAACTGAGCTGCAGCATGGTGGCCAAGACCATACAGTGGTTTAACAGGACAGGTTCCATTCAGAACAGGCCTCTCCATGGTCGACAAAAAGAAGTTGAGTGCTTGTGCTCATATCCAGAGGTTGTCTTTGGGAAATAAATGTATGAGTGCTGCAGCATTGCTGCAGAGGTTGAAGGGGTGGTGGGTCAGCCTGTCAGTGCTCAGACCATACGCCGCACACTGCATCAAATTGGCCTGCATGGCTGTCGTTCCATAAGGAAGCCTTTACTAAAAATGATGCACAAGAAAGCCCGCAAACAGTTTGCTGAAGACAAGCAAACTAAGGACATGGATTACTGGAACCATGTCCTGTGGTCTGATGAGACCAAGATAAACTTATTTGGTTCAGATGGTGTCCAGCATGTGTGGCAGCAACCAGGTGAGGAGTACAAAGACAAGCATGGTGGTGGGAGTGTCATGGTCTGGGGCTGCATAAGTGCTGCTGGCACTGGGGAGCTACAGTTCATTGAGGGAACCATGAATGCCAACATGTACTGTGACATACTGAAGCAGAGTATGATCCCCTCCCTTCGGAGACTGGGCCGAGCAGTTCTCCAACATGCCAACCCAAACACACCTCCAAGACGACCACTACCTTGCTAAAGAAGCTGAGGGTAAAGATGATGGATTGGCCAAGTATGTCTCCAGACCTAAACGCTATTGAGCATTTGTAGGGTATCCTCAAATGGAAGGTGGAGGAGTGCTCTAACATTCACCAGCTCCATGATGTCATCATGGAGGAGTGGAAGAGGAATACAGTGGCAACCTGTGAAGGTCTGGTGAACTCCATGCCCAAGAGGGTTAAGGCAGTGCTGGAAAATAATGGTGGCCACATAAAATATTGACACTTTGGGCCCAATTTGGACATTTTCACTTAGGGGTGTACTCACTTTTGTTACCAGCGGTTTAGACATTAATGGCTGTGTGTTGAATTATTTTGAGGGGACAGCAAATTTACACTCTTATACAAGCTGTACACTCACTACTTTACATTAAAGCAAAGTGTAATTTCTTCAGTGTTGTCACGAGAAAAGATATAATAAAATATTTACAAAAATGTGAGGTGTGTACTCACTTTTGTGAGATACTGTACATATATATATATATATATATATATATATATATATATATATATATATATATATATATATAGACACATATTATGGTATGTGCACGTTTCTGTGAATGCATGTATGCATGTGTGTGTGTGTGTGTCTATATATATATATATATACGTATATATATATATGTGTATATATATATAGTATATGTAAATCCAAATAGTAAAATGCCCCATATAGAAAAGACATCCAGCAATTAGATACAACCACCCACAAACCCAAACACTTATTTATAAAAATAAATACAAATCCTATTCTCAATTTAAACCCAATGCTTTAGGTATCCAATCTATGGATCTTCATAGCTTCCTTTTTTTTTTGTAATTCCCTATTACAACCTCTCTTCAATTTCGGAATAGAGTCCATCACAGTATATTTTAACTGGGACAGACTATTCTGCAATTGGCTCCTTTTGCCTGCTGACACTGCTGCTGTACATTTGTGCAGCTATCTAATTTTCCTTGCTACATCTTACATCTTACAATGAGGTCTTGCAATTTTATACATGCCATTGTGTTCAGAGCAAGTCTTTTTGGAACATAGCAACAAACCTTGATGAAAAAGCTGTATTAATGATAAAATGTATTGGCAAAAAAATATTTTTTAATCAAATAAAGCATTTTTTACTTCCCTGTGTCACTTAAAGGATAAGAACAAAATATTACAGCGCACACATGCAAAAAAAGACATTTACCTCCTGCAAGGCTATTTAAAACACATAGACATTTTCAAAAAACATTATAAAAAATATGGGGATTTGGTCACACCATATTGCTATATGGTGCTTAAGCCCACTTACTGCGTCAAAGTACCCCATGGTTAGTGGGTCCTACGCTATCCATAGACTGGGAGATCCTGCTTTTCTGAAACATGGGAGCCATACACTCCTCTATATGGGAGAAGTAAAGGTCTCCACCTATGACACAGGTGGACACTAATGAGAGGCACTGATGAGGGAGTGGGGTGCTCCTGCCCAAAAGGATTTGGTCAGAATCCATACAATAGACAAACAAGATATGTGGGGGGCACACCCTAAAAGATGCATTAAAGATGGTGCAGCCATAAGACCATACAACAGAACAAAATATTACAGCACACACATGCAAAAAAAGACATTTACCTCCTGCAAGGTTATTTAAAACACCTAGACATTTACAATTTTTTTTTACTCAAAGGATAAGTTCACCTTTGGGTACATGTTACATATTCCACCCATTTGTTCCCACTCCTGCAGGCTCTCCCCAATCCTCTTTCTAATTGTGACAGCAGGCTGGTGATCTTCTCCCCATTACTTGCTGTCACAATTTATAAAGAACGTGGCTGTGTGTGGCTCCACCCACATCATTCATTCACAGGGTTCTGCGAATGGGAGAACTACAACTACCATCAGTCGTTCCAGCTGACAGCTTGTAGTTCTCAATGAACTACCAGGGCACTGATGAGCGCTCTAGGTAGTTCATTGATCCTTCCTGTCATTTAGTAAATGCCTGCCTGAATGAGTTACGGGCAAACAGCCACACTGACAGTATGCAGGCCTAAGATTGCACCCGGGATCTGCTGATCACGGGTGCAATGCTGCACAGGCTCCTAATAAAAAGACTAATAAATGCACATTTTTTTTTTACATGCAAATAGATATGCATTTATTATTTTTTTCATAAAGGTGAATTTATCCTTGAAGCCCAGCAAATGAGTTGTACTTTCAATACATCAAATATTCATGCAAAGTGAGACTTATGCCGCGTACACACGGTCGGACTTTCCGGCATACTTGGTCCGGCACACTTTCCGACGGACTTTGTCCGCCAGGTGCGCCGGACTTTAAAACGGACGGACTTGCCCACACACGCCGGGACTTTCCGGCGGGCTAAGTCCGCCCGTCTTTCCGACGGACTTTCGCCGGACTTTCACAATGAACGGACTTGCCCACACACGGCCAAGTCCGTTCATTTTGAACGTGACTCAGGTGCGACGGGACTAGCAAAGGATGTCAATCTTGCCGCTTTTATCGGCGAGATTGACACCTTGCGAGCCCCGTTGCGGGGCATACCAGGCCCTTAGGTCTGGTATGGATTATAACGGGAAGCCCCTACGCCGAAAAAACGGCGTGGGGTCCCCCCTAAAATCCATACCAGACCCCGATCCGAGCACGCAGCCTGGCCGGTCAGGAAAGGGGGTGGGGACGAGCGAGCGCCCCCCCCCTCCTGAACCGTACCAGGCCGCATGCCCTCAACATGGGGGGGTGGGTGCTTTGGGGGAGGGGGGCGCCCTGCGGGCCCCCCCACCTCAAAGCACCTTGTCCCCATGTTGATGAGGACAAGGGCCTCTTCCCGACAACCCTGGCCGTTGGTTGTCGGGGTCTGCGGGCGGGGGGCTTATCGGAATCTGGGAGCCCCCTTTAATAAGGGGGCCCCCAGATCCCGGCACCCCACCCTATGTGAATAAGTATGGGGTACATGGTCCCCCTACCCCTTCACCTAGGGAAAAATTGTAAGTAATAAAACACACTACACAGGTTTTTAAAATATTTTATTAAACAGCTCCGCCCAGGGACTGTGACATCAAAAGGGGGCGGGGTCTCCGCCTATATAAGTCACAACGCAGCCCTCGGAGACCAGTCCAGCCGGAGAGAGCGTCGTGTCAACATCTGGGGGGAAGAGAAGAGAAGAGAAGACAAGAAGCCCAGCAGCTCAGAAGTCCGGACCTCTGCTGGCAAGAGAGCTACCTGAACACAGCAGAGGAGCCGGCCGAAGACCTGGGACACCGGGAGAAGAGAGCGGAGAAGAACCAACCGGACGCCGGGAGAAGATGAAGCGGAGGGACCCCCGAAGCCGGAAGAAGACCCCCGAAGCCGGAGGAAGATCCCCACCCCCGGAGCTGTTTAATAAAATATTTTAAAAACCTGTGTAGTGTGTTTTATTACTTACAATTTTTCCCTAGGTGAAGGGGTAGGGGGACCATGTACCCCATACTCATTCACATAGGGTGGGGTGCCGGGATCTGGGGGCCCCCTTATTAAAGGGGGCTCCCAGATTCCGATAAGCCCCCGCCCGCAGACCCCGACAACCAACGGCCAGGGTTGTCGGGAAGAGGCCCTTGTCCTCATCAACATGGGGACAAGGTGCTTTGAGGTGGGGGGGCCCCGCAGGGCGCCCCCCTCCCCCAAAGCACCCACCCCCCCATGTTGAGGGCATGCGGCCTGGTACGGTTCAGGAGGGGGGGGGGGCGCTCGCTCGTCCCCACCCCCTTTCCTGACCGGCCAGGCTGCGTGCTCGGATCGGGGTCTGGTATGGATTTTAGGGGGGACCCCACGCCGTTTTTTCGGCGTAGGGGCTTCCCTTTATAATCCATACCAGACCTAAGGGCCTGGTATGCCCCGCGCTCGCCGCAATAGGAAAATTTGTTTTTCCTATTGCAGCGAGCGCGAGATGCAATACCCTGCCCTCGTGTCGTATCTGGTCCGTCGGACCAGCTTACACACGAGCGGGCTTTCCGTCGGACCAGCACACACACGAGCGGACTTTCCGCCCGAAACTGAGTCCGACGGAAAGATTTAAAACTTGTTTCAAATCTAGGTCCGGCGGGCTTTTGGGAAAAAGTCCGCCGGAAAAGTCCGCCGGCGCCTACACACGGGCGGATTGTCCGGCACACTCTGGTCCGCCGGACCAAGTATGCCGGAAAGTCCGACCGTGTGTACGCGGCATAACTTGCTATATGCCAATGGCATCGCTATGGGGGGGTGCGGACCGCACCCGGGTGACACCGGCCAGAGGGGTGACACCATCAAGTAGGAAGTAGGGGTGGACTTACCATTTGGGCACTGCCCGAGGTCCCCATCAGTGTTGCCATTCCTCTGTAAATATAGGGCTGTTGGCTGCATCTGTCACACGACTAATGCTGGCCATACACTATACAGAAAATCGGCCGAAAAATCGTTCATATAGACACTTCGTTCGTTTTTCGGCAAGTTAATGGGCACAAATCGATAATCGTTTGTGACATTTTTGTGGGAAAAAAGCGAACGGCAAGTTTGGAAATTTTCTGCCGAACGTACGATAAATTGCAAGTTTAATGCGTTCTTCGTCCGTGAAAAAATGAATGGTTGCTACTGCGCATGGTGGAAAATCATTTAACCCGGAAGGGAAATATTCGTGTCAAAACGTCATGACCAATCGTCAACACCAACTATATAAAGGCCCGCACACACGATCTGACTTTTTGACAACAAACATTCAAATTAGCAGTTCTGGAGCAACATCTGACCGTGTGTACGCTCCATCGGACAATTTTTTTTTTTTTTCGGACTTTTGTTGGCTACGAACGGACAAACTTTCTGTCAACAAAACTCCGATCGTGTGTGCACAAAATACCATCGGACTTTAGTCCAAAGTACAAACACGCATTCTCGGAAGCAAGGACAATCACGAATTTTTAATGGCTTAAGAATAAATCTGAGTACAGACAAACATATTTTAGTTAGGATTTGTGTTCTAGTGATATCAATCCTAAAATGTTTTTTTTTTAGGCCATTTTGGTTATTGTGCTTTCACAACATAAATAAACTTACAAAATTATTAGACATGTTCTCTGTCATCACAATTAAAAATTATAATTTCAAAAGAAAAAGAGCAAACGATACACATCAAATGAAAAAATATAGCTTATTAAATCATACTGAAATCCAAAAATTCAACCTGCTAAATTATTAGCCCCTAAACTCCCCACACCAGTGGCCTTGTTGTGGATCCTTGGGGCTGCTTTTGCCACTGACCACCATGCTGCTCAGGTGGGTGGGCTTGCTGGGGTGGGTAGGTTTGTTGTGGAGGAGTGTTGTTCAAATGACACACATTAGATTTAGTGGTTAGCTCTTGTTTCCTGGCCTTGCTGAAGAGCTGGATGATTAGAGCCTCACATAGCTCCCTTTGATCTGCGTCAAGCTCACGGAGCTTACTAGCATTAAAACAGCCAAACCCTTCAGCACTATCGGGTGCTGTGTTTATCAGAGAAGTAGCCCTAGTTAAGAACTCAGCTGTGGCCTCATCCAGATGTTGGCTCTTCCTGGCCCTTTTTTTGGGAGGACGCAGGGGAGGGATCCTGCACTCAGTTGTCGTCTGGCTGCTGGGCCCAGGCTCTTCTTGGCTCTAAAGTTCCTGTGTGTGTAAAACCAACATCATTTTAATTTTTGGACATCATTCATCAACAATTTTCATGTCATGACTTTTTAATTTGTAATGTGTCCAAATAGGAAAGACGATCATTCTGACTCCAGCATTTCTCATTCTTGTCCTAATCCTTTTTGGCCACTGCTGTCTATTGATATGGGACTCACTTTTTTAACCCAAAAAAATTACTATGCATTCAGGGTCATAACTACCACCATATTGACCCATGCGGGCGCTATGGGGCCCGCAGCCGAGTGGGGCCCAGTGAGGATAAGAGCACCGCCAGCACAGTCTCCCAGCCAGGGGAAGAGAGAGGAGAGGAAGAGGCGAGCTGTCCGTATCAGCAGAGCTGAATTGCCCGATGTAAGAGCTTTCATTAGGACTTCCAATGTTCCCGGGGCTCACGTCACATAGCTCCACCTTTTGGGCCGGTGCATTTGATAGAACGCCGATCCAATGCAGGACATGTGACGTCATCAAAGGCGTCGGGCCAAGAGGTGGGGCTATGTGATAAGCCCCGGGAAGATGGGAAATTCAAATGAAAGCTAGTACAGCGGCCAATCCCGCTCTCTGCTGATCCTAGTAGCTTGCCTCTTCCTTAGCATAGGTGATAATATGCAAGCTAATTGCCATTAGGGATGAGACCAACACCCCCCTGTTAGTTTTGCAACAGAACATTTGAACAGGCCAAAAATTGATTTTAACACGTGAACACCGTTAAAGTCTAAGGGAGTTGAACATGAATAATTAAAAGTGGTAATTTTAAAGGCTTATATTCATGGTATTGCCATAAAAAGTGTTTGGTGACCTGGGTCCTGCCCCAGGAGACATGTATGAATGGACAGAAAAGTTTACAAAACACCCATTTTTTCAGGAACAGTGATTTTAATAATGAATAAAGTCAAACAATAAAAGTGTAATATTCCTTTAAATTTATTACCTAGGGGGGGTGTCTATAGTATGCCTGTAAAGGGGCGCAAGTTTCCCCTGTTTAACCACTTGCCGACCGCCGCACACAGATGTACGTCGACAAAGCGTCACGGGCAGGCATAAGGGCTTACCTGTACGTCCCTGCCTGCCCGCGGGTGGGGGGTCCGATCGGACCCCCCCCCGGTGCCTGCGACGGTCGGCAAATGTCCCCCGGCGATCGGTTGTGAGGGGGAGGCCATCCATTCGTGGCCCCCCCCTCGCGATCGCTCCCAGCCAATGGGATCATTTCCCTGCCTCTGTATTGTACACAGAGGCAGAGGAAATGATGTCATCTCTCCTCGGCTCGGTATTTTCCGTTCCGGGCCGAGGAGAGAAGACATGTAATGTGAGTGCACAACACACACACACACAGTAGAACATGCCAGGCACACATTACACCCCGATCCCCCCCCCCCGATCGCCCCCCGATCCCCCCCCAATCACCCCCCCCCCTGTCACAAACTGACACAAAGCAGGTTTTTATTTTTTTTTTTTTTTTTTTTTCTGATTACTGTATTGGTGTCAGTTTGTGACAGTTAGTGTGTTAGGGCAGTGAATGTTAGGCCCCCTTTAGGTCTAGGGTACCCTCCTAACCCCCCCTAATAAAGTTTTAACCCCTTGATCACCCCCTGTCACCAGTGTTGCTAAGCGATCATTTTTCTGATCGCTGTATTAGTGTCGCTGGTGACGCTAGTTAGGGACATAAATATTTAGGTTCGCCGTCAGCGTTTTATAGCGACAGGGACTCGCCATATACTACCGAATAAATGTTTTAACCCCTTGATTGCCCCCTAGTTAACCCTTTCACCACTGATCACCGTATAACTGTTACGGGTGACGCTGGTTAGTTCGTTTATTTTTTATAGTGTCAGGGCACCCGCCGTTTATTACCGAATAAAGGTTTAGCCCCCTGATCGCCCGGCGGTGATATGCGTCGCCCCAGGCAGCGTCAGATTAGCGCCAGTACCGCTAACACCCACGCACGCAGCATACGCCTCCCTTAGTGGTATAGTATCTGTACGGATCAATATCTGATCCAATCAGATCTATACTAGCGTCCCCAGCAGTTTAGGGTTCCCGAAAACGCAGTGTTAGCGGGATCAGCCCAGATACCTGCTAGCACCTGCGTTTTGCCCCTCCGCCCAGCCCAGCCCACCCAAGTGCAGTATCGATCGATCACTGTCACTTACAAAACACTAAGCGCATAACTGCAACGTTCGCATAGTCAGGCCTGATCCCTGCAATCGCTAACAGTTTTTTTGGTAGCGTTTTGGTGAACTGGCAAGCACCAGCCCCAGGCAGCGTCAGGTTAGCGCCAGTAGCGCTAACACCCACGCACGCACCGTACACCTCCCTTAGTGGTATAGTATCTGAACGGATCAATATCTGATCCGATCAGATCTATACTAGTGTCCCCAGCAGTTTAGGGTTCCCAAACACGCAGTGTTAGCGGGATCAGCCCAGATACCTGCTAGCACCTGCGTTTTTCCCATCCGCCCGGCCCAGCCCACCCAAGTGCAGTATCAATCGATCACTGTCACTTACAAAACACTAAACGCATAACTGCAGCGTTCGCAGAGTCACGCCTGATCCCTGCGATCGCTAACAGTTTTTTTGGTAGCGTTTTGGTGAACTGGCAAGCACCAGCCCCAGGCAGCGTCAGATTAGCGCCAGTACCGCTAACACCCACGCACGCAGCATACGCCTCCCTTAGTGGTATAGTATCTGAACGGATCAATATCTGATCCGATCAGATCTATACTGGCGTCCCCAGCAGTTTAGGGTTCCCACAAACGCAGTGTTAGCGGGATCAGCCCAGATACCTGCTAGCACCTGCGTTTTGCCCCTCCGCCCGGCCCAGCCCAGCCCACCCAAGTGCAGTATCGATCAATCACTGTCACTTACAGAACACTAAACGCATAACTGCAGCGTTCGCAGAGTCAGGCCTGATCCCTGCGATCGCTAACAGATTTTTTGGTAGCGTTTTGGTGAACTGGCAAGCGCCAGCGGCCTAGTACACCCCGGTCATAGTCAAACCAGCACTGCAGTAACACTTGGTGACGTGGCGAGTCCCATAAGTGCAGTTCAAGCTGGTGAGGTGGCAAGCACAAGTAGTGTCCCGCTGCCACCAAAAAGACAAACACAGGCCCGTCGTGCCCATAGTGCCCTTCCTGCTGCATTCGCCAATCCTAATTGGGAACCCACCGCTTCTGCAGCGCCCGTACTTCCCTCATTCACATCCCCAACCAAATGCAGTCGGCTGCATGAGAGGCATTTTCTTTATGTCCTCCCGAGTACCCCTACCCAACGAACCCCCCCAAAAAAGATGTTGTGTCTGCAGCAAGCGCGGATATAGGCGTGACACCCGCTATTATTGTCCCTCCTGTCCTGACAATCCTGGTCTTTGCATTGGTGAATATTTTGAACGCTACCATGCACTAGTTGACTATTAGCGTAGGGTACAGCATTCCACAGACTAGGCACACTTTCACAGGGTCTCCCAAGATGCCATCGCATTTTGAGAGACCCGAACCTGGAACCGGGTACAGTTATAAAAGTTAGTTACAAAAAAAAAAAAACACATACAAAAATATAAAATAAAAAAAAAATAGTTGTCGTTTTATTGTTCTTTCTCTCTCTATTCTCTCTCTCTATTGTTCTGCTCTTTTTTACTGTATTCTATTCTGCAATGTTTTATTGTTATTATGTTTTATCATGTTTGTTTTTCAGGTATGCAATTTTTTATACTTTACCGTTTACTGTGCTTTATTGTTAACGATTTTTTTGTCTTCAGGTACGCCATTCACGACTTTGAATGGTTATACCAGAATGATGCCTGCAGGTTTAGGTATCATCTTGGTATCATTCTTTTCAGCCAGCGGTCGGCTTTCATGTAAAAGCAATCCTAGCAGCTAATTAGCCTCTAGACTGCTTTTACAAGCAGTGGGAGGGAATGCCCCCCCCCCAACGTCTTCCGTGTTTTTCTCTGGCTCTCCTGTCTCAACAGGGAACCTTAAAATGCAGCCGGTGATTCAGCCAGCTGACCATAGAGCTGATCAGAGACCAGAGTGGCTCCAAACATCTCTATGGCCTAAGAAACCGGAAGCTACGAGCATTTTATGACTTAGATTTCGCCGGATGTAAACAGCGCCATTGGGAAATTGGGAAAGCATTTTATCACACCGATCTTGGTGTGGTCAGATGCTTTGAGGGCAGAGGAGAAATCTAGGGTCTAATAGACCCCAATTTTTGCAAAAAAGAGTACCTGTCACTACCTATTGCTATGATAGGGGATATTTACATTCCCTGAGATAACAATAAAAATGATTTAAAAAAAAAATGAAAGGAACAGTTTAAAAATAAGATAAAAAAATAATAATAATAAAGAAAAAAAAAAAAAAAGCACACCTGTCCCCCCTGCTCTCGCGCTAAGGTGAACGCAAGCGTCGGTCTGGCGTCAAATGTAAACAGCAATTGCACCATGCATGTGAGCTATCACCGCGAAGGTTATATCGAGGGCAGTAAGTTTAGCAGTAGACCTCCTCTGTAAATCTAAAGTGGTAACCTGTAAAGGCTTTTAAAGGCTTTTAAAAATGTATTTAGTTTGTCGCCACTGCACGTTTGTGCGCAATTTTAAAGCATGTCATGTTTGGTATCCATGTACTCGGCCTAAGATCATCTTTTTTATTTCATCAAACATTTGGGCAATATAGTATGTTTTAGTGCATTAAAATGTAAAAAAGTGTGTTTTTTCCCCAAAAAATGCGTTTGAAAAATCGCTGCGCAAATACTGTGTGAAAAAAAAAAATGAAACACCCACCATTTTAATCTGTAGGGCATTTGCTTTAAAAAAAATATATAATGTTTGGGGGTTCAAAGTAATTTTCTTGCAAAAAAAAATTATTTTTTTATGTAAACAATAAGTGTCAGAAAGGGCTTTGTCTTCAAGTGGTTAGAAGAGTGGGTGATGTGTGACATAAGCTTCTAGATGTTGTGCATAAAATGCCAGGACAGTTCAAAACCCCCCCAAATGACCCCATTTTGGAAAGTAGACACCCCAAGCTATTTGCTGAGAGTCATGTTGAGTCCATGGAATAATTTATATTGTGACACAAGTTGCGGGAAAGAGACAATTTTTTATTTTTTTTATTTTTTTTTGCGCAAAGTTGTCACTAAATGATATATTGCTCAAACATGCCATGGGAATATGTGAAATTACACCCCAAAATACATTCTATTGCTTCTCCTGAGTACGGGGATACCACATGTGTGAGACTTTTTGGGAGCCTAGCCGCGTACGGGACCCCGAAAACCAAGCACCGCCTTCAGGCTTTCTAAGGCCGTAAATTTTTGATTTCACTCTTCACTGCCTATCACAGTTTCGAAGGCCATGGAATGCCCAGGTGGCAAAAAAAACCCCCAAATGACCCCATTTTGGAAAGTAGACACCCCAAGCTATTTGATGAGAGGTATAGTGAGTATTTTGCAGACCTCACTTTTTGTCACAAAGTTTTGAAAATTGAAAAAAGAAAAAAAAAAAATTTTTTTCTCGTCTTTCTTTATTTTCAAAAACAAATGAGAGCTGCAAAATACTCACCATGCCTCTCAGCAAATAGCTTGGGGTGTCTACTTTCCAAAATGGGGTCATTTGGGGGGGGTTTGTGCCACCTGGGCATTCCATGGCCTCCGAAACTGTGATAGGCAGTGAGGAGTAAAATCAAAAATGTACGCCCTTAGAATTCCTGAAGGCAGTGATTGGTTTTCGGGGTCCCGTACGCGGCTAGGCTCCCAAAAAGTCCCACACATGTGGTATCCCCATACTCAGGAGAAGCAGCTAAATGTATTTTGGGGTGCAATTCCACATATGCCCATGGCCTGTGTGAGCAATATATCATTTAGTGACAACTTTGTGCAAAAAAAAAAAAAAAAAAATTTGTCACTTTCCCGCAACTTGTGTCAAAATATAAAACATTCCATGGACTCAACATGCCTCAAAGCAAATAGCTTGGGGTGTCTACTTTCCAAAATGGGGTCATTTGGGGGGGTTTTATGTCATCTGGGCATTTTATGGCCTTCAAAACTGTGATAGGTAGTGAGGAGTAAAATCAAAAATGTACGCCCTTAGAAATCCTGAAGGCAGTGATTGGTTTTCGGGGCCCCGTACGCGGCTAGGCTCCCAAAAAGTCCCACACATGTGGTATCCCCGTACTCAGGAGAAGCAGCTAAATGTATTTTGGGGTGCAATTCCACATATGCCCATGGCCTGTGTGAGCAATATATCATTTAGTGACAACTTTTTGTATTTTTTTTTTTTTTTGTCATTATTCAATCACTTGGGACAAAAAAAATGAATATTCAATGGGCTCAACATGCCTCTCAGCAAATTCCTTGGGGTGTCTACTTTCCAAAATTGGGTCATTTGTGGGGGTTTTGTACTGCCCTGCCATTTTAGCACCTCAAGAATTGACATAGGCAGTCATAAATTAAAGGCTGTGTAAATTCCAGAAAATGTACCCTAGTTTGTAGACGCTATAACTTTTGCGCAAACCAATAAATATACACTTATTGACATTTTTTTTACCAAAGACATGTGGCCGAATACATTTTGGCCTAAATGTATGACTAAAATTGAGTTTATTGGATTTTTTTTAGAACAAAAAGTAGAAAATATCATTTTTTTTCAAAATTTTCGGTCTTTTTCCGTGTATAGCGCAAAAAATAAAAACGGCAGAGGTGATCAAATACCATCAAAAGAAAGCTCTATTTGTGGGAAGAAAAGGACGCAAATTCTGTTTGGGTACACCATTGCATGACCGCGCAATTAGCAGTTAAAGCGACGCAGTGCCGAATTGTAAAAAGTGCTCTGGTCAGGAAGGGGGTAAATCCTTCCGGGGCTGAAGTGGTTAAAACAGTCAGACAGCAAAATGACATTTCAAATGCAAAAAATGTCATTAAAAATTACGAACGGTAGCGACAGAATTTAGAACCAGCTTCTTTTCGCGGGGACTCTCGGATTGCCTTTGTCTCGCACACAAACAGAACATAATCTTACATCACACGCTCGTTCGATTGATATACACTACCTATGCGTGAAAACTCCGCTACCCGAACGGCATCACGCATTCGTTCGTACCGCGTGTTAACTTGACATAGACGGCGCATGCCTGAAACTCCGCCCCTGACGTTCTTTTTCTTTAATATTGCCCGCCCCTTTTCTCTTCGGTGCGTAGTGAGGAGCAACATGGCGGAGACACATGTGTCAGGATCCAGATCCAGGAAGGCCACCAACATGTCATTTGAGGAGATGGTGTAGATGGTTGGAATCTTGAAACAACAAGATTATGATGGGAAACATGGCCCATATGCCCATCCCAATTTTGTCAAGGACAAAATACTGAATGATGTGGTGAAGGCTCTGGAGCGGAAGTTTGGGGTCCATAGAAAGAAGGACCAAATGAGGAAGCGCTGGTCTGACCTGAAAAACAGGGAGCCAGATCAGTACCTCAAAATAAGGAAGGAACTTCGTAAAAGTAAGTACTTGTGTGTCCCATTTATGATTCTTCACTTGCCTGCTTCTCCATGTGCTTTTCTTGACTGTTATACTGAATGTTCGTAGGTGTTAAATAACGTTCGCGGGTAGGAAATAACGTTTGTAAGGACCAACAGTGATCGTTTGCCAATAAATACGACTTTTTTAAACTGATATAGGCTTATGACTGTTTTGGTCATGATCATTTATGTGATTGAACGAATTTAAAAGACATTGTTGTCTAGATGTCTTTGAAATTTTAATTAATTGATAAATAGATTCAGTGGAATGTAAGGAGAGGACACAGCAGCTGGTTACACATCTGGACTCAGGAGCACTAGTGTGGGACACCATAAAAACTTGGCCCAAAAAGGTAAGTATTGAATTTGGGGTCAAAGGTCTTTTTAATCATAACCAATGAGTAAAGGGACAGGGGATTATAGCGGTGCTAAAATATTCCAGGTGAATAAGAGAAAAGAATGTAAAATTACAAAATTTTTATTTCACAATATTAAATACATAGAGAGAGCAATAAAATGGTTAACAACCAACAAGCATAGATATTGTGTGTGACCCAAATGCGGTAGGGTAGGCCGGATGGAGTCGGCGATCAAAGAAAGGGCTCGGTTTCATGTCTTCAACTTGGTTCTCTTCCTAAACAGACAATTGTACACCACTTGAAAGCAATGTTTCATATTCCTATTTCGGGCCATAAATATCTGTGTGCTAAGTATACCTTTTTTTAATTGTTCATAGGGAATCAAAGACGCAGACAACAGGGTCAACAGGACCCCCAACTTCGCCGGGACCCCCAACATCGCTGGGACCCACAACCTCGCCGGGACCCCCAACCTGAACCCAGCACCAGCGTCACACATGTTGATGAAAGAGAGGTGGGGGAAGTGGGAGCGTGTACCTCACCAGGTGAGTGTCTGACACCCCAGCTTCAGGTAATCTATGTATGCCTGCATATTTCTAAATACATGTTTTTTCTCACTTTTTTAGGTGATGTTCTGGTTGTGGAAGAGCCACCCGACCATTTTACATCAGACAGCGCCCAAAGGCTCATAGCGCAGATCATGCTATGGAATGGCGAAATAGATGCCATGAGAGATCGTCTCAACACAATGCAGCAGGAAATGAAGGACATGATAGATGTTTTGGGTAGAATCTAAACACTTTTGACGTCCATAAACATCTATCATGTTCTTCATTTCCTGCTGCATGATTATGTCCAAATTATTGTTGGTTTCTGTTTGTTTAAAAAAAAAAAAAAAAATTTGAAAAAAAATTGTCAAAAATAATGAACAAAATTTTTCTAAAAAAATAATGACCAAAAAAATTGAAAAAAAAATGCAAACAAATTTGAAATAAAAATAATGACCAAAAAAATTATAAAAAAAAATGAAAAAAAAAAAAAAATTAAAACCTAAATTTTATATAAATATTTATAAACAATTTTGTAAAAAAAAATGATATAAAAAATTTCCAAAAAAAAAAGATAAAACAAATTATCAATAAATAATTACACACAAAATATCAAAAAAAAAATCAAAAAAAAAAATTAACATAAAGATTTTTAAGCAACAATTTTGTAATACAATTGTTTAGAATAAATAAATAAAATTAAAATTGACATATTTTGTTAATGTTGAACTTTGTAAGTTTGTGGTTGTTATCCAAGTTCAGTTTTACAACATGCCTGTTTGTCAAAAGAAAAAAACGCACAGGAATGTGCACATATAAAAACATTTTAGAAAAAAACAATGTGTGTTTTTTTATTTCAATGCTCAATACCAGTATATTTGTTAAGTTGCTGTGGTTACATTGACAGTGTACTCTAAAATGTGTGTAGCTGAGACACAGCACAATATAATAGTTAGCTCAAAGTGAGATTGTCACCTCATGTTGCACATCAGGTTGGTTTGCACTAGTGGCAAAAATTAAAAAGATCAAGGCTATTTGCAAAGCTAGTAAACAGACAACAGTAGTTCCTTGAAAATCTCATTTTATTAAGAAGTAAAATAATTAATCAGCAAGTAAAAAAGTAGTCCATATATTGTTCACTGACAAGACGGGCATTCTGGGAGCCCAAACCAGCACATGCACTTTCCATAGCTGGCATCACAGCCTATTGAGCTGGTCGGGAAAAAGGCTCATCACTTTTCCCTGCGGCAATGTAGCCTCATCTGCCCCAAAGACAAAATTTAGTACCTCAATATTGTCCAGAGCATTTTGAAAAATTAAGGTCCCTTTTTGTATACGATCCTAAAATTCAGTACGTATCATCACATCTCTGTCAGAGTGGCGTCCATTCATCCCAACATCCAAAAAAGGCAAAATTGTAATTATATGCTCCCTCACCCCCTCTGGTGGCACATTCCTAAACTTTAAGGGGGGGGGAGTTGAATTGGTAGCTGGTTTTGACAAGTAAACCTCTACACTTCCATGAGAGCTAAATGCATGAAAAATTAAGTATTATTTTGCCTGACCATCCATCTTTAGAACATTGTCAGGCCAGTGGCCAGGTAAGAAGTGGGCAAATCCGTAAATAAGAAGGCACATTGTTCAAATCTATACACATTTTGACATACATCGGACAAAATAATAACAATGTTCGTTAATTAGGATTATTCGTTATGATAAAGTTATAAACACAGGAAGTCAGCACAGCACAGGGATGGTGTGAGCCCCTCATAATGAGCACAGCACAGGGATGGTGTGAGCCCCTCATAATGCTAAATTCATCATAACAAACTTATCATTTTGACCTTTTGAAGGTAATCCTTGCACTACATGCTTTTGAGAATTTAGGCAGCAATCTTACCTAAAAAAATAAGGTATACTATGTATGTGTTTTGCAAAATCAGCAGATAGAGTAGTTATATTGGTTGACTGTTTTTTGGGTGTTTTTTTAGGGGGGGGGATAAGTGTTTGCACAACCAAAAAGGGAATCTTGCACTCTGCATGAATTTAAAGGACAGGAATAAGATTGGGACACATTTTAGGGGGTGTTTGTGGTAAACCTAAAAATGAAGCCTAAAAAAATACAGTTTTAAGTTACTAGGCTAGGTGTGTGTGGGCCAAGGGTAGCATGCTGGGGAGGTTAGTGAAAGAAAATATGCATGTAGGGCACCAAAAAGTTACAGCATGCATGAGGACAAAGAGGACATTCATTCACAGCATATTACAAAAATGGGAAGGATGGAATACTAAATTTATAAAATACTTTAGAAAAACACGAAGGTGATATTAAATCCAAAAAATTACACGAATATAGTCCTTCTGCAGGACTTGGATAATAGCACTACATGTCTCAGGAATAATCTCTCCCAGAGCCTTGGGAGAGATCCAAGTGGTAAACTTGATATCCTGGGGACCCCTCCCTGTCGCCAAATAACGTAAGGTAGCTATGAGCTTTTGCTCTGCTGGAATAGCAGCCCTCATGCAGGTGTCCTGCTTCATGATATAGGGGGACAGCAAGGACAATAGTTGCTGAAAGCAGGAGTCCGTCATCCGGAGATAATTCAGAGAATCATTTGGATTATTCTCCTGCAGCTCACGCAGCAAGGGCATATGGCTAAATTGGTCACGATTAAGTAGCCAAGTTTTGGCCCAAATAATCCTCATCCTACTACTCTGACTATTCCTGGACCGGGCTAGAGTCACAGCAAGAACTGCAAGCCCATAAACAACACACTCTCTCCTAGGATTGCGTAACATGGCTGGTTGTCCTACAATTTTACAAACGGTCGTAAACGCAAAGTAACGCACGAATCTGCACTGACCAAACGTATAATAATTAGAAATTAGCAGAGGGAGCCCGAAGCGTGACGCCGAAGAATTTAACGTCTTCTTTGGAAGTGTCATCCGTACGTTGTAACGTCACTACGTTCGTGTTTGTTGCCTAAACGTCAGACCGTCTGCATGCAATACAAGTTCAGAGAGACAAGGCCCTTTTTCCAAAAATACAACGGGAAAGTTTGTACAAGGGGGGTATTAATTGTTAGGTGTAGTTTGGCAACTGAACAATGCTGCATTTTTGATTATTACAGGAGCAATGGTGGACAAATTTACATCACCACATTTCCTGCCACAATTCATTGAAATGTACCGAGACCTTACATGTCTATGGAAAGTGCGCTCCAAAGACTACTCAGATCGTCAAAAACGTAAAGAAGCGTATACTAAATTAGTGAAACTATGCACTGTTGTGTATGCAAAAGCAGATATATCCTATGTGACCAAAAAAATAGCTAATCTGCGTACGATCTTCAAAAAAAGAATTAAATAAAATTAATGAATCCAAAAGATCTGGTGCAGGTGCAGATATGTGCCACGCCTGTGGTATTTTGAGAGTCTACGTTTTCTGACTGACCAGGAGGAAGCACGACCCTCTGTGTCAAGTTTAGACAGTATCAGTGAGAATATTTCAGGAGATGAAGAAGATGGAACATTTGACGAAATGGCAGACAGTCAGGTAAAGTCATAATATTATGTTTTATTATACACATCTGAAACTAAAAATTGAAGAGAATACATCCAAAAATCAAAGCACATGTAACTTGGTAATTTTGTTTATTTAAAGAAAAATCTTACATGACATCTGTATTTAGTGATGAAATAATATATAAATGCAGCCACTCAAATTTACATAGCATTTAGATATTGTTTTGCCAATCTACTGCTCCAGGACCCAGAAAATAGTGCATATAATCAATGCGACTCTGGCGAGCGACTTGACTGGAGAGACGTGGTGGGGCATGGCCTAGGTTTAATAAGCCTTCAGTGTCATTACGCCACTCACAAGGCGTGACATCCCCAGACAAAGTATCTTCCCGGTCCAACTGGGATTGGGGCATGTAGGTGGAGCTAGTACGCCGTAAGAAATTGTGCAACACACAGCAACTATGGACTATTGTGTCAATTTTTGGGGGGGCTACATTTATTGCTGTATGAAAAATTCTAAAACGGTTGGCCATAATACCGAACGCGTTTTCAACAACTCGTCTAGCACGAGATAACCTATAATTAAAAATTTTTTGCTCAGGTGTCAGGTTTTTCAGGGCAAAAGGTTTTAAAATATGCTCAGATAACGCAAACGCGTCATCGGCAACAAATGAGAAGTTGAGACCTTCAACTGTGTCCTCTTGGGATGGGAGATGTAGAAGTCCATTTTTTAAGTGATGGAAAAAAGAGGTCTTCTCTATTATTCCCCCATCCGAATTTCTGCCATTTTTCCCTATGTCAACAAATATAAATTCATACTTGGCATTGACAATTGCCATTAGGACAATGCTAAAGTAGCCTTTATAATTGTAGAAGAATGAGCCAGAGTTTGCTGGGGGTATTATCCGAACATGTTTGCCGTCTATGGCACCACCACAGTTTGGAAAATTCCAATAGTCTTGAAATTGTTTGGCAGTTGATTTCCATTCCTCCACAGATGATGGCAGCTGTGCAAAGATAAAAATATATGTTAAAAAAAAATTTAAGGCTTAATTGTGCAAAAATTATAACAATTGGCTTTATTATACAGGATCTATTTGGCAGTGAAACACAAACTGTCACATCACCACCAGTAAGCATTACCAAAAAGAGAAAGACAAAGCAAGATGCAACAGGCAACTTTCTACTACAAGCATCTGCAGCGTTAAATCAGAAGAAGGATGAATGTGATGACCTGGGTGCATTTGCAGCAAAGAAAATGCGCAGGATGTCAGAAGACCAAAAACAATTACTGGAACCATTACTCATTCAACTTCTTAATAAAGGGTTAAGGGGGTAGCTGACCACAAATACACACTTAGCTGAGCACAAAACCACACACCCACAATCATTGCAAGTACCTCAACAAATGCATCAGTGGCACGTACCATTCCCACAGCAGGATCGTCAACAAAGCAACTGGGGACATGATTATCAGTACACATCTTTGTGAATAACATACATTTGGGTTAAAATATGTTATGTTTGTCAGTTTGACATGTTATGAACTAGTTTGAGTTTACTGATATGTTTAGAGCTTCTAAAATCAAAGTTAAACAAAGCAAGCTGTACAGTGTTTGAGAATTAAAAATAAAAGCAGTGTGTCATTACCTTTAGGTATTCCTCTTGCATGATCCTTATAATGGCTTGGCAGGTCTCTGGTATGATGCGGCCAAGTGACTGGGCAGAGATTCCGGTAGTGAACTTTAAATCTTCATAACTTCGGCCAGTTGCCAGAAAGCGAAGTGTTGCTACCAGTCTCTGCTCTGCTGGGATGCTTGGTCTTAAGACTGTGTCTTTTTTGGTAATAAGGGGTGACACTTTACTCAATAAGAGCTGAAAGGACTCATCAGGCATCCTCAGATAGTTACGATAGTCATCTGGATTGTTTTCCTTGAGCTCTCTAACCAATCTCATATGAGAGAAGTCATCCCGGTTCTTCAGCCACTCTTTACTCCATAACCTTCGCCTTTTGATTATGGGTTCCTCTGCTTGTTGTATAGCCATCACTCCAAGCATGACTATGCCAATGGTCCTTTCATCCACATCCATATTGTAGGTACAGGGTTCGTTCCGACGTACGCACGAACGTATGTTGCTCCTCGTCAAACACAGGAAGCCACAGTGCAGAGGTCAAACACATTTTGACACTTCCTTTTATAAATGAAAAAAAACAATGAAAAAACGATACATTGCTGTTCATAAACGATTTAACGATCGAAAATCTTTACTTACCTGATGGCGTGATCGTTTGCGGTCACTACCGAACGTTCTTTTTTCGAAAATGGGTTCGGCCGATTTTCTGTATAGTGTATGGCCAGCATTAGTGTCCGTTTTCCGTTCTCACTGAGCCCAGACATCAAAGTCCCCCCCCCCCCTCCACACAAATGGGAGAGGCTGTATCTGCTCTGCCTCTTTCCCTGTTCCTACCCACACTCCATGCAGCCTGTGTGCTGTGTGTGAAGAGGATGTGTGGGTGGGAAAGTTTAAATCAAGCATCCAACAGCCACATTGTAAATATTAACCCTTTCACACCTAAGGGTAAACAAATCAAAATACCTAAGCACAATTTTGCAACTTTGGCATGTTAGTAAAATTGTACATATTGTCACAACTACTTTGTGCATCCAGGTGGATTATGTCTTTGTTTTTTAAAAAAATATTTTATCAAAAATGTAGCTGTATATTCCTTGCTATTATCATAATTTACCATCAAAGAACAACCCAAAATAAATTCTCCTGCTCCTTATGATTGCAGTGATACTGCATATATGTATGTTAGTTGTTAGTTTGCACTCGTAGCAGAGCCCAGAAACAATGGTGTGCATTTTGCATTTTTTTATTCTGCCTAAAACACACTAACACTGACACTGATACCAGTTTAAATTTAAAAAAAAAAATTCTACCCAAAATATGCTGACAGTGACCTTTGACCCTGACCTTTGACCTTGGCATTGACCCTAACACTTACCCTGGCAACCTTAAAGTGTTTACTATATCTGGTCTCCCGCAGTACACAGAACATGGAAATGCAATTATTTTATTAAATAAAATAATAAAATAATAGCAGTCTTGTGATTTCTATCAGTTCCTGGTAAGGCTTGTAGGAGGAGTTTTCATACAGCACTGAGCTGTCCTATCAGGATCCAGGACCCCTGACCCTCTGTCTGGACAATGCTGTTGATCACATGCACTCTCCCAAGAAAAAAAAACCCTCTAGCAATACAAACCAAACTGAGCATGTGCTGCCTGACTCCAAAGGCTCTGACTTATCTGGACATCTTTTGGAGTCAGTGGAAGTAGAGGAGGATCTGTGCATACAAGATCAAACAGCCTTTTTACACAATGCTGAGGATTAACCCATTAGGTTCCACAGTGAGTATAACAAGCATGCGTTATTGCATATACAGACTGATTTTACTGTTGTGGGTTTAGTAACACTTTAATCTTGTTATTTTTTTCTTTATTTTGTTATTTTTTTACATTTTTTTTTTTTTACACCAGGGGTAGGCAACCTTTTGAGCACAGTGTGCCGAAAAATGTCTTCAAAGAAATTGAGCGTGCTGATTTTATAACAAAAAAATATCAACTTCACACTCTCAATCACGAAAAGGATTTTTTATAAATGAAATGCTTTAAGCTACTTTAGTAGTGAGAAATTAATATCCTGCACTCTCACGCCTCAGATCAGCTCCAATTCCTGCACCTTCACACCTCAGATCACTGTTCCCCCTGCAAATCTGTTTCACCGCTGTAACCCCCTGCTCATCTGACCCACCACTGTAACCCCCTGTACATCTGCCCCACCACTGTACCACCCTGCTCATCTGCCCCACCAATGTACCCCCTTTCTCATATGCCCCACCAATGTACCCCTTTCTCCTCTGCCCCACCACTGTAACCCCCTGCACATCTGCCCCACCACTGTACTACCCTGCACATTTACCCCACCCCTGCTCATCTGCCCCACCACTGTACCACCAGCTCTTCTGTCTCACCACTGTAACCCCCTGCTCATCTGCCCCACCAATGTTCCGCCTTTCTCTTCTGCCCCACCACTGTACCTCCATGCACATCTGCTCCACCACTGTATATATAGGGAACCACAATTTTATGAGCTGTTGTTACATTTTTATATATTTTTTTTAATCTTTCTAATAAATGATATTTTATGATATACCAATATATGTTGTTCGCCCTTAAAGTCCTGTTGTACTGGGGGGTACTCGTGTCCCTGTTTCAGGGTCCCCATATAAATCTGCTCCACCACTGAACCATCTTCTCATCTGTTCTAACACTGAACCTATATGCTCATCTGCCCCACGACTGAACCTCCTGCACATCTGTCCCACCTCTGTTCCCCCTGCTCTTCTGTCCCACCACTGTAACCCCCTGCTCATGTGTTCCACCGATGTACCTCCTTTCTCCTCTGCACCCCTCTGCACATCTGCCCCACCTCTGTACCCCCCTGCTCCTCTGCCCCACAGCTGTAACCCTCTGCTCATCTGTCCCACCAATGTATCTCCTTTCTCCTCTGCCCCAACACTGAACCCCCCTGCTCATCTTTTCTACCACTGTAACCCCCTTCTCATCTGGCCCAAGATTAACCCCCCTGCTCATCTGTCCCACCACTGTAACCCCCTGCTCATCTGCCCCATCACTTGACCCCCCTGCTTTTCTGTCCCACCGCTGAACCCCCTTCTCATCCCTCCCACCACTGTACCTGATGCACATCTGCCCCACCACTGTACCCCCTTGCTCTTCTGTCCCACCACTGTAACCCCCCTGCTCATCTGCCCTATCAATGTACCCCTTTTCTCATCTGCCCCACCACTGTACCCCCATGCACATCTGCTCCACCACCGTATTCCCATGCTCTTCAGTTTCACTACTGAATCACCTTCTCATCTGTCCTAACACTCAATCGATCTGCTCATCTGCCCCACCACTGTAACCCACTTTCTCATCTGCCTCAGCAATGTACCTCCTGCACATCTATCTCACCTCTGTACCCCCCAGCTCTCTTGCCCCACCACTATTTCCCCTGCTCTCCTGCCCCACCACTATTCCCCCTGCTCTCCTGCCCTGTGCCGGGGGGTTGCCTACCCCTGTTTTACACACTTGGTTTGTTTACAATCCTCTCCTGCAAGAAGAGGAATATACAATATATCTTTCTCTTCATTAAGAAGAGGAAGGAAACCCAGGGGTGGGCTCACAGTAACTGATCACTGTGATAGCCAATCAGAGGCTATCACAGCGATCAGGTGACCCAGAACCGACAGTCCCAAGTCCAGATCGTTAGTACGAGACCTGGGGCTCTCTGAGAGAGCCCAGTCTCTGTGCTGGGAACCCGCTGTACAGCGCGCCTCAGCACAAAGTGAGGTATGCATATAGGTGGCCACACGGAAAAAAGCCTACATCTGTGAGGCCACATTTTTGTGTTGTGTTGACCCAAAGGCATTAAGTAGCTGACTGAGCCTCCAGGGACTGTGAGTGAAGTAAGTGAGCAGCTGTGCCTCTGGTCTGAGTGAGTCTAATGGTAGTGGTTTCATAATTATCAGTCAGCTGTGGCAGCTGCAGGGCACTAATGAGGAAAGCTCCTGGGCCTGCATCCCTTTAGACAGTTCCTTTTGGAAATATCTCACCAAAAATGACATTTTTGTTGCAGGGGATGCCTGAAATCTGATTTGTATCTTAGTGTAGACTTCTGGGAAAATTGGTGAGCCAATAACACAAGCAGGAAATGATGTTTCTGGGGAGTGGTAAGTACACATTCTGGAAAGGTAATTTTTAATAACATTAAATTACAATATGACTTATAACACAATTGAATACGCTATATTATTTTTCTTTATTTTCTATCTTTTTTCCCCATGAAAGTGGAGTTACCTGATGGCCATAGATGGATAAAATTCTGAATGAAAATTCTTAGGAAAAAGTCTTAAGAAAATGTGTACTAAAATTCTCAGAACATTCCAATGTCATTCAAAAGTTTTTGTTGTTTTGTTTTGTTTTTAACATTTGATTTTGGACTTAATTGACATTACCAAATGAAAATTGCATACGTTGTTAGAAATTAGTTTGTTCTAGAAAAATTTTAAAATTGTTTACCTTCCAATTTCTATTGGCACTGTGGTTGGAAATGAATGTCAGTTTGACCCTGCTAATGGTTAAAAAAATGAACTATAGTTCTTGCTTTTACTTACCATTCATTTGCATTTTGCATCAGTATTTTTGGGTTTGTCATCTCATGGTCATTCTCAATTGTCTCCAAACTATTGTGTAATATGACTACTTTACCTTGGCTAATTTATTTGAACTGCTTTGAATTAAGGGGTAACTCCACTTTCATGGGGAAAAAGATAGCAAAAAAAAAAATATAGCATATACCATTGCGACACAAGTCATATTGTAATTGAATGTTACTGTAATTGAATGTTACTAAAAATAACCTTTCCTTTTCAATTTGCAGCCGCTGTAATTATCTGAAAATGCAATGCAATATGGCTACCTGGAGGTGTTCTGTACACAGATGGTTTACAGTAGGGATGAGCCGAACACCCCCTGGTTAGGTTCGCACCAGAACATGCGAACAAGCAAAAAATTTGTAACTAGCGAACACCGTTAAAGTCTATGGGACACAAACATGAAAAATCAAAAGTGCTAATTTTAAAGGCTTATATGCAAGTTATTGGCATAAAAAGTGTTTGGGGACCCAGGTCCTGCCCCAGGGGATATGTATCAATGCAAAAAAAAGTTTTACAAATGGACATTTTTTTCAGGAGCAGTGATTATAATAATGCCTAAAGTGAAACAATAACAATTAAATATTCCTTTAAATATCGTGCCTGGGGGTGTCCTTAGTATGCCTGTAAAGTAGCGCATCTTTGATGTGACATCAGAAGGGGACAGGGTCACCCATTTATGTCACCTGGTGGCCCTGCCCTCAGCTATATAACAGCTGTCATCACAAAGAAGCTTCAGTCAGCGAGAGCCTCCCATGGAGGCAGAGTTGCTGCATTTTTTTTTCTCTGTCTGCCAGCGATACCCATTCACATGGGGGGCGGGATCTGGGGGTCTCCTTGTTAAAGGGGGCTTCCAGATTCCGATAAGCCCCCAACCCGCAGACCCCCACAACTACCGGGCAAGGGTTGTGGGGATGAGGCCTTTGTCTCCATCAACATGGGGAAAAGGTACTTTGGGGGTGACCCCAAAGCATCCTCCCCATGTTGAGGGCATGTGGCCTGGTATGGTTCAGGGGGAGCAGTTCAGGAGGGGGTGCTCTCTCATCCCCCCGTTTTCCTGCAGCCTGCCAGGTTGCGTGCTCTGATAAGGTTCTGGTATGTATTTTGGGGTACCCCTACACCATTTAAAAAAAAATTGCTGCAGGAATCCCCTTAATATCCATACCAGACCCAAAGGGCCTGGTAATGGACTGGGGGGGGGGGCACGCCTTTTTTTCAATTATTTTTATCTGTATTGCCGGGATCCGACAATTCATTACAGCTGTGAGCATTTTTAAATTACTTTTTTCCTTTAGAAATGTAATTTTGCTGTGGTATTGTTCTAAACATGGGAAAAATGCACTACTTTACAGGCATACTAAGGACACCCCCCCAGGCACGATATTTAAAGGAATATTTCATTTTTATTGTTTCACTTTAAGAGTGATTAAAATCACTGCTCCTGAAAAAACTGCAGTTTTTCAAACTTTTTTTGCATTGATACATGTCCCCTGGGGCAGGACCTGGGACCCAATACACTTTTTATGACAATAATTTGCATATAAGCCTTTACAATTAGCACTTTTGGTTTTTCATGTTAGTGTCTCATAGACTTTAACGGTGTTCCGCAACTTTTGAATTTGCCGCAAACACTGCATAATGTTCGCTGCGAACAGGAGAACACCTGATGTTCGAGTGGAACTTATGTTCCACTCCAACATCGGGCTCATCCCTAGTGTACAGCAATGTTTCTCAACTCCAGTCCTCAAGTACCCCCAAAAGGTAATGTTTTAAGGCTTTCCATTATTTTGCACAGGTGATTTGATCAGTTTCACTACCTTAGTAATTACCGCAGCTGTTTCATTTGAGGGAAATCCTAAAAATATGACCTGTTGGGGGTACTCGAGAACTGGAGTTGAGAAACATTGGTGCACAGAACGCCCCCCAGACACATCATTTCCTGCTTGTGTGATTGGCTCACTTATTTTGCCAGAAGTCTACACTAATGCCCTGTACACACGATAGGATTTTCCGATGGAAAATGTGTGATAGGACCTTGTTGTCGGAAATTCCGGTTGTGTGTAGGCTCCATCACACATTTTCCATAGGAATTTCTGACACACAAAGTTTGAGAGCTTGCTATAAAATTTTCCGACAACAAAATCTGTTGTCGGAAATTCCGATCGTGTGTACACAAATCCGATGCACAAAGTGCCACGCATGCTCAGAATAAATTAAGAGATGAAAGCTATTGGCTACTTCCCCGTTTATAGTCCCGACGTACGTGTTTTACATCACCGCATTAAGAACGATCGGATTTTCCGACAACTTTGTGTGACCGTGTGTATGCAAGACAAGTTTGAGCCAACATCCGTCGGAAAAAATCCATGGATTTTGTTGTCGGAATGTCCAATCAATGTCCGACCGTGTGTATAGGGCATAAGATGCAAGTCAGATTTTTGGCACCCCTTGCAACAAAAATGTAATTTTTGGTAAGATACTCCCAATAGGAAATAGTGTCTAAAGGAATGCAGACCATGCAATTTTCCTCATTAGAGCCCTGATTCTGCAGCAGCTGGTTGATAACTATATGAAACCTCTTCCATTAGTCTCACTTAGCACAGGGGCACAAAGGAACAAACAGTGATTTCTTCAGAAATACAAAAGGTAGGAATCTGCAACAAATTTTGTTAAAATCCTTGCAATGTACATAGATCACCCAGAGGGGAATGTTTTTTTCTTAACAAAAGTGGAGTTATGCTTTAACTCTTTTTGAAATAAGCAGAGCTGAAAAGTACTGGGTGTAAGGGCAGCTGATGCGAGGCCTACAGCACCTCCACTAACAATCAAATTCCAGGTATTGAAGAATATATATATGTATTTGTCATCAACTGCGAAAAACAAATATCCGATTAGTTAATAAGGGCAACATCACTGTTTTTTTTACATTTTTTAGCCTTCACAAAGCCCTGATGTATCCTTTTTGTCTTTCAGAGCCCTCTCTTCTGCAAGGAAATGAGAATTCATCATTACTTTACATGATTTTCACAATATGTATACACTGTTCAGAACACTTATCCCGAGGCCCTGTGATTTTTTTTTTTTTTTAGTCAGCTTTAAGATTTACACAAGGCAATTCTTCATTTTTGATAAACTTCTGAAGGCTCCCACAGTAGCTGCTTAAGGTTCATTAAAATGTAATTAATTAATGATTTGCGCTGAATAGCTGCTGACTGTGGTTTTCTTTTCACTTGTCCAACAGCGTGAGTCACAGTTGCCAAGCCGACACTAGAACTATTTGCAGACTGTAGCACCTATTGATGGGTTTTTCAATCTGCAGTCATTTGCATAGAAAAGATGCTGGATCTGTGTTTGTACTATGGATACCTATACAGGCGCTAATGACTTGCTGCTTGTGGTCTTTTCCCTCTCTGTTCATGTAATCTATGTTAACACTATGCAAATCCGGCCTAGATGCTCAACATCGTATAATGATTCAGACTCTTATGTGGCTAATTGCACGCTGCAAGGCCAACAATTAACAATTGCTTATTTTTGTTCCTCTGGCACTGTTTTCTGTTCGTCTCTCTCTATTTTTTGTCCTCTGAGATATAAATGGCCTATTATGAAAAGACCTCTTCGCCAACTGTACTTTTACAGGCAACATCATGGTAATATGTTGCCTTGCAAAAGCAAGGTTGTCAATTGTTACAAACACTTCTAGGGAAAATTCATTGCATTCACGTAATTTGCTTTTTAAATGCTTAGACGAACAGCAGAGAGAAATAACGAGGATTGGATGACTGTTTTTTTCTAAAGGTTTGCATTGCTATTTATTAAAAGTAAACTAATCAAAATATAAAGGCTAATTCTAACTTCACTTTCTTTATTTGCTCTATAATAATTGCAGGGCAGTAAATCATGTTATTATAACCAGAAACAGCAAAACAACTAGCATTGTAGTTGAAAAAGTAGGACATATTTCAGATATTTGTAGCAATTTACACATAGTGGTTGAATTACTAATGGAAACTAGGCTACATAGTTACATAGTTAGTCAGGTTGAAAAAAAGACAAATGTCCATTTAGTTCAACTAGAGCTGCACGATTAATCGTTAAGAATCAAGATCGCGATTTCTCCCCCCCCCTCGCGATCTTAACAAAGCAATGTTTTGGTTCTATGCAGAGACTTCTCCGCTCAAGCCGACAGCCGTCAAAAAAAAAAAAAAAACAGCCAGTCTGCCAAGTTTCAAAACATTCCTCAGCCACTGAGCTAACTATAAACATTGTAAGGTTTTCAAAGGAATGAACTTCGGTCTGTAAATGAGGGAAGTTTAACCACTTGAAGAATAAACCTTTTTCTGACACTTGTTGGTTTCAAGTTAAAATCATTATTTTTTGCTAGAAAATTACCTAGAACCCCCAAACATTATATATATATATATATTATATCATAATCTAAACAGTAGAGTTAGCCCAATTTTTTTGTACAATATGAAAGATGATGTTGCGCCGCGAGAATCATGAGAGAATCATGATCTTTATTCTAAGCAAAAAAATCGTGATTCTCATTTTGGCCAGAATCGTGCAGCTCTAAGTTCAACCTATGAAAGGGAAAAAAGGAAAGAAAAAAAAAAAGAAAAAATATTATCATACAATCCCATATACACAATCCTATACCCACAGTTGATCCACAAATTCCTTCCTGATCCCCCCGAGAGGCAATCGGATATTCCCTTGATAAACTTTACCTATTCCATAGGCTGTCCAAGGGCTCATACAGCTTGACTAAAACATGACATCATTCTCAAAAATGAAGGGACCTACACTGTCCTAATTTCACAACTCCAGCGGAAATCAGCACCAATTCTTTCCTGGAAGGGGATTGCCTACACCCAGAACCCACAGCACTCACATCTTAATGTTCTGTACATGCCCAGTTAAGCACATCAGCCCGGAGGGATTTACCCCCTTAATAACCAAGCCATAAGCCATCTTTTGCAATACGGCACTGCATCGATTTAACTGACAATTGCACGGTCATGCAACGCTGTAGCCAAACAAAATTGATGTCCTTTTTTTCCCACAAATAGAGCTTTCCTTTGGTGGTATCTGATCACCTCTGCGGTTTTTATTTTTTTGCGCTATAAACAAAAAAAGACTGAAGATTTAGAAAAAAGAACATTTTTAAATTTTCGCTATAATACATATCCCCCAAAAAATTTAAAAATCACATTTATTCATCAGTTAGGCCAATATGTATTCTGCTACATATTTTTGTTAAAAAATAATCCCAATAAGTGTATATTTGTCAGGGCTGGGCTCAGCCCTTCCTTCTCTGAGCTGGCCGCTCAGCTGTCGGCTAATTGCCAGCTCCCATTTCTCTTCACAGTTACCCAGCTGTTGTTGATTCTGCTCACCAGTCCTGCCTACTTAAAGTCGTCCAGCTCACTTGGTCTCTGCCTTCGCCTTTGTCAAGATCTCAGAGACTTTTCTCCTGCGTTCCTGTTGAAGACTTGCTCGGCTGACGTTCCTTCTGGCTCCTGATCCTGCTTGCTGTACTACTACATTTATCCCTGGCTCTCTGACATTTGTTTGGCTGACTACCCGGTCCGGTTACTGAACTCTGGCTTGTCTTGACGATTACGCTTACTCTGTTTACCTTATTATTATTATTATTAAACAAGTGTGATTTAACTAAACTTCTGTCTCAGTCTGATTCATGGTTCCTGATAATATTGATTGGATTGTACAAAAGTTATTGTGTCTACAAAATGGGGGATAGATTTAGGGTGATTGGCTGTTTCTGCAATGGAAAATGCCAGCCACTGCTAGGGCACAGGGGAACAGTCTGACGCTTCAATGCAGCTCAAAATGGACAGCTGTCCACACAGTAAACAGCTCTAGTTTAGTGTGCAGGCATGTGTTAATGGATCCCTAAGACTGCGCTACAATGGCAGCAAAAATTGCAACCACAAATGCACCTGGTTCTGTGCCAAGATTTGGTACATGAGCTTCTTTGGAGCAGAGAGAGGCCCATTCAAATGAATGGTGCCGCTCCAAAAACGCTCCACTAAAAGACAAAAAAGAGCTAAAAAGAACAAGCTGCAGCAGCTGTCACAGCAGATCGCTCAGGTGTGAATGGAGTCTAAAAGAACAAAGATGTGTGAGGACATCTAGTGGTACCTAGAAGACCTACAACACAAATCTCGGGCATTACACAAAACAATGCTAAAACAACAACAAACAAAAAAAACAATGCTACAATTCCCATTGATTAATTTAGTTTGCAAAAAATATATTTTTAAACTGATTTATACATTCACAATATACTCATGAAGCCAGAACAGCCACATCAAGCCATCTCTGCAAAATGTGGTCCCGAACTATACACTATCTGAGACCAGGGCCGTCTTTAATATTGATTGATAGAAGCTAGATAGTTTACTGTATCAGATCAGGCAGCGATTGCCAGAGGATACAGTGTATCATTATCACTTACTGACTGGTTCCTAGAGGTTACAGCACACATTATGGCTCACTGATTAGTTGCTAGATGTTACAGCACATGATTTCTGCTTGTTGATTGGTTGCTAAAGATTACTGTACAGTAATACTGCTCACTGATTGATTGCTAGAGGTTACAGCAGTTCATCACCTCACTGTAGGGGGCATGATATAAATATGAATGCCGCCTTTATTTACATAACTATGCCGCTGGTTGCAGCTAATTAAATATGAATGCTGCCTCTATTTACATATGATTGCCGGTTATTTACATGTAAACACAGGGTCAGGTGAGTTATTTGTACAGAACAATAGGGCAGAGCTGGGCAGCATTAGTAGCAGCACTTCACACAACAATGACAGGGCCCAGGGCAGCTGCCCCTTTTGCCCTGCCTTAAAACGGCCCTGTCTGAGACCCTAACCTGGAACGGTTTCTATACGGTGTATAGAAAATGAATTAATTGAGAGCATGTTTTGAAGGTAACCTTTGGCTTTCTAAAGGTGTAAAAACACACCAGAAACCCAGAGGTGCTCATGTCAGTTGAAGACCCAAGTGAGTGTCTGCACCAAATCCAAAAAAGCAAAAAAGTGTAGTCTTGCAAATTAATATCTAAGTAGCACAAAATAGGTGCTCATAGGCAGGGCAGTACAGGAAACAATGCAATTTTCCACAGCAGTTAATCTAGCTAGCCAGCAAAAATACCTAAATTAAATGTTTCAACATTTTAGGTTAAAGTGGAACTAACCCATGAGGGAGCACACTTGCAGCACAGCACCATAATCAGGGATGAGCAGGAGATTTACGGGAGGCTCTCCAACCTATGCTGAAGTTTTGAATGCTAATTTAAACCCCATTGAAGTTGATAGGAGTAAAAATTACATGAGGGAGCAAGGTACTACCCTAAAGCATACAGTATATACTAAGGCAAAAACAATTACAAACACAAACATTCTGTTAATGTTAATAATTACTAAAGTGCAACTTTAAATAGGCCCAATTCCTTTAAATATCATGCTTGAGGGACACCCAAACCTGCCTGTGAAGTGGCACACCTATATGTCGTATGCAATGCACTGGAGCAAAAGTGACATTTACAAATATGGGCCAAACACCCCCATCCCGTAGTGGGGAAAAGTTCTGCCCCGAAAAGCAAACTTAATTTAAGTATGGGAGCCAAACATGAGAAATCAACAGTGCCCATTTTGAAGGCTTATATGCAAGTAATTGGCCATAAAAGGGGTATGGGGGTCCGGGTACTGCCCTCGGGACATTTTTTTTTTTAAACAATAGTTTTTTCAGGAGCAGTGATTTTATCGATGCTTAAAGTGAAAACATAAAAATATCCTTTAAATATAGTGTCTGGGGGTCCCCGTAGTCTGCTTGTAAAGTGGCGCATCTGTACCATGTATAGAACATGCTGCAGGGAAAATGACATTTCTAAATAAAAAAAAAAGAGTCAAATCACATTTAAATTGACTTGCAGTTCTTCGTCTCTGTTATGGATTTTAAGGGGAACCCCATGCCAAAATTTAAAAGAAAAATGGCTTGGGATCCCCCCAAAATCAATACCAGATCCTTATCTGAGCATGCAGCCTGGCCAGTCAGAAAAGGGGGGAGCGAGTGCCCCCCACCAACCATACCAGGCCACGTGCCCTCAACATGGGGGGTTGCTTTGGGGCAGGGGGGAGGCAAAGCACCTTGTGGCCTCATGGGGACAAGGGTCTCTTCCTGACAACCCTGGGGTGTGGTGTCCCCCAATACAAATCCATTGTCAATCAAGACGCCCGCCACACCCGAAAAAGAATATATAAAAAAACGCTGACTGCCGAATGCCTCCTCTGCCGTTTGACAGTTCTTATATATAGGTAAGGGTGGGGCCACCTAGTGACATCACCTGGTTGCACCGCACCCTTGTGACATCACTGATCCAGCATGCACCGGTCTGTGATGTCACAAGGGGGGCGGTGCCACCAGGTGACATTGCCAGGTAACCCCGCCCTTACCTATATAATAACTGTCATACAGTAAGCCAGTTATTCGGTGATTTGTCTTTACAGAGCAATTTTTTTAAATTCTTTTTCGGGTTCAGCTGTGCGGCGGCATTGTGATTGATGATGGATTTACATCAGGGGACACTGTTTTTGTTTTTTTTTCTAATAATGTTTTATTACTTTTTGACACTTTTTTGGTGAATGGGGGGGCGGGATCTGGGGCCCCCCCCTGGTTAAATTTCGATAAGTTACCCTTAACCACTTGCTTACTGGGCACTTAAACCCCCCTCCTGCCCAGACCAATTTTCAGCTTTCAGCGCTGATGCACTTTGAATGACAATTGCGCGGTAATACAACACTGCACCCAAATGAAATTTTTATCATTTTTTTCCCACAAATAGAGCTTTCTTTTGGTGGTATTTAATCACAGCTGGGATTTTTATTTTTTGCTAAACAAACAAAAAAAGATGGAAAATTTTGAAAAAAAACAAAACATGTTTCATAGTTTGGTATAAAATTTTGCAAACAGGTAATCTTTCTCCTTCATTGATATGCGCTGATGAGGCGGCACTGGTGGGCACTGATAGGCTGCACTGATGGGCACGGATAGGCACAGTTAAGGCGGCACTGATAGGCACAGTTAAGGCGGCACAGTTAAGGCGGCACTGATAGGCACAGTTAAGGCCGGCACTGATAGGCACAGTTAAGGCAGCACTGATGGGTACAGATAAGGCAGTACTGATGCGCACAGATAAGGCGGCACTGATGTCCACTGATGGGCGCTGATGGGTGGCACGGATGGGTGGCATGGATGGGTGGCACGGATGGGCACTGATAGGTACCACTGATGGGGGGCACTGATGGGCGGCACTGATGGTGGGCACTGATGGGTGGCACTGATGGGCAGTGATGGGCGGCACTGATGGGCACTTATGGGCACTGGTAGGTGACACTGATGGGCACTGATAGGTGGCACGGATGTGCAGCCCAGTTGTTGTGGCACTGATTGTGGGTGCTGATGGGTGGCACTGTGGGCACTGATGGGTAGCACTGTGGGCGCTGATGGGTGGCACTGTGGGCACTGATGGGTGGCACTGTGGGCACTGATGGGTGACACTGGTGGGCACTGGTAGGTGGCACTGGCAGGGGGCACAGATGATCACCGTGATCAGGACTGATGTCCCTCTCACGGCCGCTGGTGATCGGCTTTTTCTTTCCTCCTCATGCTGTCAGCGCGAGGAGAAAATATAGCCGATTACTGGCTCTGTTTACATCACATGATCAGCTGTCATTAGCTGACAGCTGATCATGTGGTAAGGGGTCGGGATCTACCCCTTACTCTGATCTGTGATCAGGCGAGTCTCATAGACTGCAGGGGGTGTGCAGGCCGCTAGTGCACGTCGTCCCGGCAATGTAGGTCCGCACTGTTGCTGTCATTTGGCAATAGCGCGGATATGAAGAGGTTAAAATCCATACCAGACCATACCATACCAGACCATTTTTTTTTTACCAGCAATTGTTTTGTTTTTTTATTCATCTGTCGGCGGAGAAGCCTATTAACAGCCGATGACTCATCTGATGTTAAGGATGCCATGGGCCCGCTCCTTAACAACCAGCTTTTACTGTGATTGGGCAAAGCTTTGCCTATATTTTGGGGGACCGTTGAAGGGGTCCTCATTTTTTTTTACAAAGAAAAGAAGTGAGTGCGGATATGTAAATAACTACCAAAATATTTTATTTCTAAAAATATTTTTGTATTATATCCAACAGTAAAAATGAGAAAACATAGTGGGGTCTGCCCCAAAATGCCAACCTGCATGCTTGGGTGAAGGTCTGTCATGGGTTTTAAGGGAAAATCCCACAAAAAAAATATAAAAAAGATGGGTTAACTCAAAAATCCCCTCCCCAATACATATTAGCTCACATGTCCTGACCTCCCATGTGGGGATAAAGACAGATGCCATTTACTCACAACCCTGGCCCAGTAGTTTAAGGGTTATTCAGGTGAGGGGCTTAATGGAATCTCAAAACCACCTTTAAAAATAAGAGGACCCTCAGGATACTAGCTCCCATACCTGAATAAGTACCCCTACTCATTTACAAAAAATGTAAACAGTAAATAAACACACCACACATTTTGACAAGTCCTTTATTACAAACACAGATCCTCTTCAGTCATGGAAAATGACAGCGAATGACACATCTGCTCCAAGTGCTATTCTTCATTTAATTACAGATTCCTTGCTAACAGCTGGTTTGTAAACAAAGAGTGTGAATGATGGCTGATTTAATTGACCAAATATGTGCATGACTATATTTGATCAGTGATTGTCAACCATCATCCCCACCCCTTTTGTTTATATTCAGCTTTTATCCAGGAATTCCTAGAGTTTTCCCTCCTCAAACAAAGACAACAACTTTCCCCCACTTCTTCTGCATCCAACATCTTCTTTTTTTGACCATTGGGCTACCGGCAATGATGTTACTCCAAGAGTTACATTGTCTCAGCACTTGACTCCAGAGTTTCAGAGTGTACATGATAGTGTATGTGTACAAAAAAGAAAAGTTAGCATACAATATAAAATACACACACATATATATATCTACATCTATAGATATAGATCTATATCTATAGATATAGAACTATATCTATAGATATAGATATACAGTATCCCACAAAAGTGAGTACACCCCTCATTTTTGTAAATATTTTATTATATCTTTTCATGTGACAACACTGAAGAAATGACACTTTGCTACAATGTAAAGTAGTGAGTGTACAACTTGTATAACAGTGTAAATTTGCTGTCCCTTCAAAATAACTCAACATACAGCTATTTATGTCTAAACCGCTGGCAAAAAAAGTGAGTACACCCCTAAGTGAAAATGTCCAAATTGGGCCCAATTAGCCATTTTTCCTCCCCGGTGTCATATGACTCGTTAGTGCTACAAGGTCTCAGGTGTGAATGGGGAGCAGGTGTGGTAAAATTTGGTACTTCTAATCAGTGTCCACCTGAGTTATAGGAGAAGTCCTTTTAGTTCTCCCATAAAGAGGAGTGTACTTCTTCCTTGGTTGAGAATTGGGATCTCTAATTCTATGAATAGTGTAGGACCCACTGAAAATGGGGTACTTTGACGCAGTGGTTGGCTTAATCACTGTATGGCCATATGGTGTGACCAAATCCCCATATTTTTGCTTAATATGTTCAGGTGCTTTAAATAGCCTTGCAGGATTTAAATGTCATTTTTATATGTGTGCGCTATAATCTTTTGTTCTGTAAATTTGGTGTTATCGCTCTCACGTTCTCATACTGGTAAATGGAAGTTCAACATGGCACCTCATGTCACAGAACTCTCTGAGGATCTGCAAAAAAAATAATAATTTTTGCTCTACATAAAGATGGCCTTGGCTATAAGAAGATTGCCAAGACCCTAAAACTGAGCTGCAGCACGGTGGCCAAGACCATACAGAGGTTTAACCTGACATGTTCCACTCAGAACTGGCCTCGCCATTGTCGACCAAAGAAGTTGAGTGCACATGCTCAGCGTTATATCCAGAGGTTGTCTTTGGGAGATAGACGTATGAGTGCTGCCAGCATTGCTGCAGAGGTTGAAGGGGTGGTTGGTCAGCCTGTCAGGTGCTCAGACCATACGCTGCACACTGCATAAAATTGGTCTGCATGGCTGTCATCCCAGAAGGAAGACTCTTCTAAAGATGATGCACAAGAAAGCCTGCAAACAGTTTGCTGAAGACAAGCAGACTAAGGACATGGATTACTGGAACCATATCCTGTGGTCTGATGAGACTAAGATAAACTTATTTGGTTCGAATTGTGTCAAGAGTTTGTGGTGGCAACCAGATGAGGAATACAAAGACAAGTATGTCATGCCCACAGTCAAGCATGGTGGTGGGAGTGTCCTGGTCTGGGTCTGCATGAGTGCTGCTGACCCTGGGAGCTACAGTTCATTGAGGAAACCATGAATGCCAACATGTACTGTTACATACTGAAGCAGAGCATGATCCCCTCCCTTCAGAGACTGGGCCGCAGAGCAGTATTCCAACATGATAACGACCCGAAACACACCTCCAAGATGACCACTGCCTTGCTAAAGAAGGTGAGGGTAAAGGTGATGGACTGGCCAAGCATGTCTTCAGACCTAAACCATGTTCAGCATCTGTGGGGCATCTTCAAATGGAAGGTGGAAGAGCGCAAGGTCTCTAACATCCACCAGCTTTGTGATGTTGTCATGGAGGAGTGGAAGAGGACTCCAGTGGCAACCTGTGAAGCTCTGATCAACTCCATGCCCAAGAGGGTTAAGGCAGTGCTGGAAAATAATGATGGCCACACAAAATATTGACACTTTGGGGCCAATTTTAACATTTTCACTCAGGGATGTACTCACTTTTGTTGCCAGCGGTTTCGACATTACTGGCTGTATGTTGAGTTATTTTGAGGGCACAGCAAATTTACACTGTTATACAAGCTGCACACTCACTACTTTACATTGTAGCAAAGTGTCATATGTGTCACATGAAAAGGTATAATAAAATATTTACAAAAATGTGAGGGGTGTATTCACTTTTGTGAGATACTATCATGCTGAGCATGTGCACTCAACGTCTTTGGTCGACCATGGGGAGGCCTGTTCTGAGTGGAACGTGTCAGGTTAAACCACTGTATGGTCTTGGCCACCGTGCTGCAGCTCAGTTTTAGGGTCTTGGCAATCTTTTATAGCCTAGGCCATCTTTATGTTACGTTATGCTTTTTGTTCACTAAGGGTCTCTAACAAATCTCTCAGCGCTTCACAGAACAGCTGTATTTATACTGAGATTAAATCACTCACAGGTTGACTGTAGTTACTAATTAGGTGACTTCTGAAGGCAATTGGCTCCACTAGATTTTAGTTAGCGGTATCAGAGTAAAAGGGGCTGAATACAAATGAACGCCACACTTTTCACATATTTATTTTTAAAACATTTTGAAAACCATTTATCATTTTTCTTTAACTTCACAATTATGTGCCACTTTGTGTTGGTCTTTGGCATAAAATCCTAATAAAATACATTAACGTTTTTGGTTGTAACGTGATAAAATGTGGAAAATGTCAAGGGGTATGAATACTTTTTCAAGGCACTATATATATATATATATATATAGTATATTACTGTATATATAGTTTATATGTGGTATATCTGTGTAAACATTATATATATCAGATAAAAAATATATATATCAGCTCTAAAAAACATAATATTAATAGTTCAAAACATACATATGAAAAAGTCTTTCCCTCAAAAGAGGTTTGAAAATATTGTCACACACATTTCATTAAATACAAAATATTTTTGTTCATTTTTCATGATTGTTTTTTTAATCCCTTTTTATCAGTGCAGAAAATTTGGTAAATATTGCTTAAATTTGTCACCAAAATGTCTACGTTGTCAAAACATGTTTTTTTCTCTGTTAATACGTAGGGCCCCAGTGAGTATAATTTAAAACAGCAGTTGTTCTATTGCTTGGGGTAGCCAATAAAGAAACAAAGCCTGCAGGCAAAGTGAATTCTATAAACATCAGCCAGGCAGCTGTCCCATCACGGCTTGGCTAGCTACAGGACATTTTCTGAATGCAGCTTATTACCAGCTGGGCAGAGGTGAAAGCACCTCCGCTTATGTGCCGCATGGAATAAACTTTTTTGTTTTCTGTTTCCTCATAATCACTAAGCATTAGTTATCCATCCACTTGACCATAAGCAGCTGTGCATGTGACACCGTCAAATAGAGAAGGAAAGGGGATCCATTCAAGTGTAAATGTCACTGTGAAATCACTGTTCTGATAATGTCAACAAGTGCTGGAAAAAATCCTATTGTAGATTTTTACCAACAGTTGTGCCGTATATGCCAAGTATTTATGCAGGATATTAATGCATGCATACTAGTTGTAAATCTGGTGCAGGAAATGTGCAAGTCCAATTTAAATAATTGCAACTGTGACTATTTGTGTCTGGCTTTCACAACTGCAGTTTCCTTTCCAATGACAACAAAAGCCAGTTTAATGTGGATTAAATATATTTGGATTTAGTACTTGGAAATGAAATGATAACTAAATGTGTCTTTACATTCTCTGGTTTATTGATAACACTGGTATTTGTCAAATTTCCAGTTTCCAGTTATCCATAAAAACCAGCTGACAGAAGAATTCTCTGGACACAGCATCTGAGATGCTTTACAGATTAGCAAGGTTAAAAAAGGCACGGGGGTGATTTGCTGGACTGATTGACAAGCTCTGCACCACAAGCTGTTAAAAAAGCCTAGAAAAGGCTGTGTTAAATTATTTTTATTTGCATTATGTTTTCTTAGACATACAAGTTATGAGATATCATTTTAAAGTAGAACTAAAGACAAAACATTTTTATTTTCATTTTCAATTGAGTAAGGAAGGGTTATAACTAGAGGTGCGCATCTTCACTGTTCTCACGATTCAATTACGATTATCCTGTCAACGATTCAATTAAATTCCGTGATGCATCACGATTACTGCACATGCGCCTTTTTTTAAATTTTATCTGTTCTTAAAAAAAAAAAGACAATGCTCTCTGCATGTAGCAAAGTCTAAACTCGGCAGACAACTTAAAGAGGAGCTCCAGGTGCCCCCAAAATACTAGAGGAGATGGTCAGAGACTGCAGACTAGGGATGAGCCAAACACCCCCCGGTTCGGTTCGCACCAGAACCTGCGAACGGACCGAAAATTTGCACGAACGTTAGAACCCCATTGACGTCTATGGGACTTGAACGTTCGAAATCAAAAGTGCTCATTTTAAAGGCTAATTTGCATGTTATTGTCCTAAAAAGGGTTTGGGGACCGGGGTCCTGCCCCAGGGGACATGTATCAATGCAAAAAAAAACTTTTAAAAACGGCCGTTTTTTCGGGAGCAGTGATTTTAATGATGCTTAAAGTAAAAAAAAGTGAAATATTCCTTTAAATATCGTACCTGGGGGGTGTCTATAGTATGCCTGTAAAGTGGCGCGTGTTTCCCGTGCTTAGAACAGTCCCTGCACAAAATGTAATTTTTAAAGGAAAAAAAGTCATTTAAAACTGCTTGTGGCTTTAATGTAATGTCGGGTCCTGGCAATATGGATGAAAATCAGTGAGACAAATGGCATGGGTACACTCCAGCCCATTACCAGGCCCTTTGGGTCTTGTATGGATATTAAGGGGAACCCCGCACCCAAATAAAATAAGGAAAGGTGTGGGGCCACCAGGCCCTATATACTCTGAACAGCAGTATACAGGCGGTGCAAACAAGACAGGGACTGTAGGTTTGTTGTTAAGTAGAATCTGTTTGTAATTTTGAACGGGTACATTTTTAATGTGTTTAGCTCCAGCCAAAAAAATAATTTTTAAGCTTTTTGGAAAACGTAGGGAATGGTTATCAGCCCTGTGACATTTGTTTTGCTGTCTGTCCTCTTCAGAAGATTTCACCTCACTTTTTGTCCCAATGACAAATATTTTTTGAAAATTTGGGTTTTTTTGTGGAAAAAGGATTGGAAAGCATCAGTGGAAAGGAGAAATGTTTTTCCCATATTAACTCTTACAGGAGAGAATTTCCCTTCCTAGGGGTAGATTTCATCTCACTTCCTGTTGTCTCCTTCCGTTTGCAAGTAGGAGTCGTTTGTAAGTTAGATGTTTGAAAGTAGGGGCCTGCCCTATATACTCAGCAGAAATTTGGGCCTTAGGTGTTGTTGTGGCCACAACACTGTAAGCCCTCACAGGACCCTGCTGTGAAATATTAGATCAAGAATTGTAATTACATGCCCCTGTTGAACAAGGGCTGAAAAATTAGGCCTTAGGCACTGGTGCTGGTGCCACAACACTGCAACCCCTCACAGATACTCTAGTTGGAACGCAGGAACGAGCCCCGCTGCAAAGTGTTGCATCAAAAATTGTAATTACATGCCCCTGTTAAACAGGGGCTTAAAAATTGGGCCTTAGGCACTGGTGGTGGCGCCCAGAACCAAAAATGTTCTTACTAGCTATCAGCGTGATCATTGAGGAGGAAGAGGATAATTACTCAGGATAGTCACTCAGCATCAGCATAGGCAGTCTTGAAGGGATCTGACTTTTCAAAAAAAATTATTCGGTTACATCAGCATCAGGTGCTTGGTAGCTGGTGGTGATCCAAGACTGATTCATTTTTATGAAGGTCAGTCGATCGACCGAGTCGGTAGACAGACGCACCCTGTGATCGGTTACAAAGCCTCCAGCAGCACTGAATGTGCGTTCCGAAAGAACGCTGGATGCAGGACAGGCCAGTAGCTCAATTGCATACTGTGCAAGCTCTAGGCAGTGATCCATCCTCAAGACCCAGTAACCCAGAGGATTTTCGGTGGGAAAGGTGTCCAAGTCAGATCTTGCCCCTAGGTATTCCTGCACCATGTAAAACAGACGCTGGCGATGGTTGCTGGAACCGATCATACCTTGGGGCTGCGGACCAAAAAATTGTCTGAACGCATCGGTCAGACGGCCACCTTCTCCACCGCTCCTTCTTTAAATGACCAAAGCCTCAGCAACACGTTGTCCAGAAACAGGAGTTTGTAACCTCCCAGTCTCTGGGAACGCGTTGCACAGACCTTTCTGCAAGGCCTCCCGAAGATGTTTCATCCTCTGCTCCCTCTGCGATGGCAAGATAAGGTCCGCAACCTTACCCTTGTAACGTGGATCAAGGAGGGTTGCCAGCCAGTATTGGTCCTTCTCCTTGATACCACAAATATGAGGATCCTTACACAGGCTTTGCAGGATCAGGGAGGCCATGCAGCGTAGGTTTTCTGAGGCATTCGGTCCGGAAGTCCTCTGGGTCACTAAGGACGACATGGTTCCCAGCCACCTCCTCCCAGCCACGTACAAGTCCATGTGTTTCTTGGGACTGATCCCTTAAAGACCGCTGCTGATGCTGAGTGCCAGGCTCCACCTCCATACTGACACAATCTTCCTCCTCCTCCTCGTCCTCTTCCTGTGTGATCGGCGGGCATGCAGGAACACTGTCTGGATAAAGGGGGCCTTGAGAGCTAAGGAAGTCCTCCTCTTCCTGCCTCTGTTTTGCCTCAAGTGCCCTGTCCATTATTCCACACAGCGTGTGCTCCAACAGGTGGACAAGGGGGACAGTGTCACTGATGCATGCACTGTCACTGCTCACCATCCTCGTGGCCTCCTCAAATGGTGACAGGACAGTGCATGCATCCCTGATCATGGCCCACTGGCGTGGGGAAAAAAAAAAAGCTCCCCTGACCCTGTCCTGGTGCCATAGTCGCACAGGTACTCATTGATGGCCCTCTGCTGCGTGTGCAGCCGCTGCAGCATGGCCAACGTTGAGTTCCACCTGGTGGGCATGTCACAGATTAGGCGGTTCTTAGGCAGGTTAAACTTCTTTTGGAGGTCCGCCAGCCAAGCACTGGCATTATATGACTGTCGGAATTGCACACAGACTTTCCTGGCCTGCCTCAGGACATCCTGTAAGCCCGGGTACCTGCCCAAGAACCGCTGCACCACCAAGTTAAGGACGTGAGCCAAACAGGGCACATGGGTCATTTGTCCCTGTCGGAGGGCAGAGAGGAGGTTGGTGCCATTGTCGCAAACCACCATTCCTGCCTTAAGTTGGCGTGGCATAAACCAACTCTGAACCTGCCCCTGCAGAGCTGACAGAACCTCTGCCCCAGTGTGGCTCCTGTCCCCCAAGCACACCAGCTCAAGCACCGCATGGCATCTTTTGGCCTGCGCACTTGCGTAGCCCCTTGAACGGCTACGGAGCACCGCTGGTTCTGAGGACAAAGCACAGGAAGAGGCCATGGAATAAGAAGAAGAAGAGGGGGTGGAGGAGAGAGGTGTGTCACAATCATTAGTAGTGGCATTTTGGAGGCGTGGTGGCGGAACAACCTCCAACACTACTGCACCTTGTCCTGCATCCTTCCCAGCTGCCAGCAGAGTCACCCAATGCGCCGTGAAACTTAGGTAACGTTCCTGTACATGCCTGCTGGACCATGAGTCAGCGGTAATATGCACCTTACCGCTGACCGCCTTGTCCAGCGAGGCATGGACATTGCCTTCCACATGCCGGTAGAGAGCCGGAATCGCCTTCCGTGAGAAAAAGTGGCATTTGGGTACCTGCCACTGAGGAACCGCACATTCCACAAACTCATGGAAGGGGGCAGAGTCTACCAACTGAAAAGGCAGCAGTTGAAGTGCTAGCAATTTTGCCAAGCTAGCATTCAACCACTGGGCATGTGGATGGCTGGGAGCAAACTTCTTTCGGCGGTGCAGCAGCTGGGGCAGGGAAATTTGCCTGGTACAATCTGACGTCGGTGTACTGAAAGCAGATTGCCCTCAAGTACTTGGCTGTGACACACCTAATTCTACACCTTCATTCCTCTCAGTGCAGGTCTCAGAGAGGACTGAAGATATAGTGGGGTTGGAGATCCCAGCTGATGAGGAGCAAGGAGAGGTCCTCTTTGTTCTTTGGTGTGGGTCTTTTAGATACGCTTGCCAATGAACTGCATGGCAGGTCAACATATGTCTGGTCAAGCATGTGGTACCCAAGCGGGAGATATTTTGGTCACGCGAGATACGCTTGAGACATATGTTGCAAATAGCAGCAGTGCGATCTAATGCACTCGTCTCAAAAAAGGCCCACACCAAAGAACTTTTTGAATAACGCACAGAGACTGCAGCGCCCTGCACATGTGGAGCTTTGGGGTGTGATGCAGTCAGTGTGCTGCCCTTAGGCTGGCCCCTGGAGGGCATCCTGCCTCGTTGGTGATGTGCCTCCTCCTCCTCCTCCTCCTCTCTCCTATCAGGCACCCACGTTGAGTCAGTGACCTCATCATCCCCTCCCTCCTCATCACTGGAGCAAACCTGGCAGCTAGATCCCTTCCTGTTACTCTCTTCCTACTACTGACAGGTGCTTTTACAGAATTTACAGCTACCTGAAGAAAATTGCTGGTGTTCTTCTGATCCTATTAGTCTATTAGCTACAGTATTTACAGTTAGTGTAGTGCGTCCTCTGCACAGTGTGCACCTAAAGCTACCTGAAGAAAATTAGTGTTCTTCTGACCCTCTTAGTACAGTACCGCAGGCAGTTGCAGTATTTACAAGTTAGTGTAGTGCGTCCTCTGCACGGTGTGCACCTAAAGCTACCTGAAGAAAATGAGTGGTGTTTTTCTGATCCTATTAGTACAGTACCACAGGCAGCTGCAGTATTTACAGTTAGTTTAGTGCATCCTCTGCACACTGTGCACCTAAAGCTACCTGAAGAAAATTAGTGGTGTTCTTCTGATCCTATTAGTACAGTACCACAGGCAGGTGTAGTACTTACAAGTTAGTTTAGTGCGTCCTCTGCACAGTGTGCACCTAAAGCTACCTGAGGAAAATTAGTGGTGTTCTTCTGATCCTATTAGTACAGTAACACAGGCAGCTGTAGTATTTATAAGTTAGTGTAGTGCGTCCTCTGCACACTGTGCACCTAAAGCTACCTGAAGAAAATGAGTGGTGTTCTTTTGATCCTATTAGTACAGTACTGCAGGCAGCTGCAGTATTTACAAGTTTGTGTAGTGCGTCTTCTGCACAGTGTGCACCTAAAGCTACCTGAAGAAAATTAGTGGTGTTCTTCTGATCCTATTAGTACAGTACCACAGGCAGCTGTGGTATTTACAAGTTAGTGTTGTGCGTCCTCTGCACAGTGTGCACCTAAAGCTACCTGAAGGCAATGAGTGGTGTTCTTCTGATCCTATTAGTACAGTACCGCAGGCAGCTGCAGTATTTACAAGTTAGTGTAGTGCGTCCTCTGCACACTGTGCACCTAAAGCTACTTGAAGAAAATTTGTGGTGTTCTTCTGATCCTATTAATATCACAGGCAGGCAGCTACAGTATTTACAGTTAGTGTAGTGCGTCCTCTGCACAATGTGCACCTAAAGCTACCTGAAGACAATTGCTGTTGTTCTGCTCCTATTAATACCACAGGCAGGCAGCTACAGTATTTACAGTTAGTGCACTGTGTCCTCTGCACAGTGTGCACTTAAAGCTACCTGAAGAAAATTAGTGGTGTTCTTCTGATCCTATTAATACCACAGGCAGGCAGCTACAGTATTTACAGTTAGTGTAGTGCATCCTCTGCACAATGTGCACCTAAAGCTACCTGGAGACAATTGCTGTTGTTCTGCTCCTATTAATACCACAGGCAGGCAGCTACAGTATTTACAGTTAGTGCATGGTGTCCTCTGAACAGTGTGCACCTAAAGCTACCGGAAGAATATTAGTGGCGTTCTTCTGATCCTATTAATACCACAGGAAGGCAGCTACAGTATTTACAGTTAGTGTAGTGTGTCCTCTGCACAGTGTGCACCTAAAGCTACCTGAAGACAATTGCTGTAGTTCTGCTCCTATTAATACCACAGGCAGGCAGCTACAGTATTTACAGTTAGTGCACTGTGTCCTCTGCACAGTGTGCACCTAAAGCTACCTGAAGAAAATTAGTGGTGTTCTTCTGATCCTATTAATACCGCAGGCAGACAGCTACAGCATTTACAGTTAGTGTAGTGCGTCCTCTGCACAGTGTGTACCTAAAGCTACCTGGAGACAATTGCTGTTGTTCTACTCCTATTAATACCACAGGCAGGCAGCTACAGTATTTACAGTTAGTGTAGTGCGTCCTCTGCACAATGTGGACCGAAAGCTACCTGGAGACAATTGCTGTTGTTCTGCTCCTATTAATACCAAAGGCAGGCAGCTACAGTATTTACAGTTAGTGCACTGTGTCCTCTGCACAGTGTGCACCTAAAGCTACCTGAAGAAAATTAGTGGTGTTCTTCTGATCCTAATAATACCACAGGCAGGCAGCTACAGTATTTACAGTTAGTGCACTGTGTCCTCTGCACAGTGTGCACCTAAAGCTACCTGAAGAAAATTAGTGGTGTTCTTCTTATTCCATTAATACCACAGGCAGGCAGCTACAGCATTTACAGTTAGTGTAGTGCGTCCTCTGCACAGTGTGCACCTAAAGCTACCTGGAAACAATTGCAGTTGTTCTGCTCCTATTAATACCACGGACAGGCAGCTACAGTATTTACAGTTAGTGCACTGTGTCCTCTGCACAGTGTGCACCTAAAGCTACCTGAAGAAAATTAGTGGTGTTCTTCTGATTCTATTAATACCACAGGCAGGCCGCTACAGTATTTACAGTTAGTGTAGTGCGTCCTCTGCACAGTGTGCACCTAAAGCTAAGTGAAGAAAATTAGTGTTCTTCTGATCCTATTAATACCACAGGCAGGCAGCTACAGTATTTACAGTTAGTGTAGTGCGTCCTCTGCACAGTGTGCACCTAAAGCTACCTGAAGAAAATGAGTGGTGTTTTTCTGATCCTATTAGTACAATACCACAGGCAGCTGCAGTATTTACAAGTTAGTTTAGTGCGTCCTCTGCACACTGTGCACCTAAAGCTACCTGAAGAAAATTAGTGGTGTTCTTCTGATCCTATTAGTACAGTACCACAGGCAGGTGTAGTATTTATAAATTAGTTTAGTGAGTCCTCTGCACAGTGTGCACCTAAAGCTACCTGAAGAAAATAAATGGTGCTCTTCTGATCCTATTAGTACTTTACCACAGGCAGCTGTAGTATTTATAAGTTAGTGTAGTGCGTCCTCTGCACACTGTGCACCTAAAGCTACCTGAAGAAAATGAGTGGTGTTCTTTTGATCCTATTAGTACAGTACCGCAGGCAGCTGCAGTATTTACAAGTTAGTGTAGTGCGTCCTCTGCACAGTGTACACCTAAAGCTACCTGAAGAAAATTAGTGGTGTTCTTCTGATCCTATTAGTACAGTACCACAGGAAGCTGTGGTATTTACAAGTTAGTGTAGTGCGTCCTCTACACAGTGTGCACCTAAAGCTACCTAAAGAAAATCGGTGGTGTTCTTCTGATCCTTTTAGTACAGTACCGCAGGCAGCTGCAGTATTTACAATTTAGTATAGTGCGTCCCCTGTACACTGTGCACCTAAAGCTACTTGAAGAAAATTAGTGGTGTTCTTCTGATCCTATTAATACCACAGGCAGGCAGCTACAGTAATTACAGTTAGTGCAGTGCGTCCTCTGCACAGTGTGCACCTAAAGCTACCTGGAGACAATTGCTATTGTTCTGCTCCTATTAATACCACAGGCAGGAAGCTACAGTATTTACAGTTAGTGCACTGTGTCCTCTGAACAGTGTGCACCTAAAGCTACCTGAAGAATATTAGTGGCGTTCTTCTGATCCTATTAATACCACAGGAAGGCAGCTACAGTATTTACAGTTAGTGCACGGTGTCCTCTGAACAGTGTGCACCTAAAGCTACCGGAAGAATATTAGTGGCGTTCTTCTGATCCTATTAATACCACAGGAAGGCAGCTACAGTATTTACAGTTAGTGTAGTGTGTCCTCTGCACAGTGTGCACCTAAAGCTACCTGAAGACAATTGCTGTAGTTCTGCTCCTATTAATACCACAGGCAGGCAGCTACAGTATTTACAGTTAGTGCACTGTGTCCTCTGCACAGTGTGCACCTAAAGCTACCTGAAGAAAATTAGTGGTGTTCTTCTGATCCTATTAATACCACAGGCAGACAGCTACAGCATTTACAGTTAGTGTAGTGCGTCCTCTGCACAGTGTGTACCTAAAGCTACCTGGAGACAATTGCTGTTGTTCTACTCCTATTAATACCACAGGCAGGCAGCTACAGTATTTACAGTTAGTGTAGTGCGTCCTCTGCACAATGTGCACCTAAAGCTACCTGGAGACAATTGCTGTTGTTCTGCTCCTATTAATACCACAGGCAGGCAGCTACAGTATTTACAGTTAGTGCACTGTGTCCTCTGCACAGTGTGCACCTAAAGCTACCTGAAGAAAATTAGTGGTGTTCTTCTGATCCTAATAATACCACAGGCAGGCAGCTACAGTATTTACAGTTAGTGCACTGTGTCCTCTGCACAGTGTGCACCTAAAGCTACCTGAAGAAAATTAGTGGTGTTCTTCTTATTCCATTAATACCACAGGCAGGCAGCTACAGCATTTACAGTTAGTGTAGTGCGTCCTCTGCACAGTGTGCACCTAAAGCTACCTGGAAACAATTGCAGTTGTTCTGCTCCTATTAATACCACAGACAGGCAGCTACAGTATTTACAGTTAGTGCACTGTGTCCTCTGCACAGTGTGCACCTAAAGCTACCTGAAGAAAATTAGTGGTGTTCTTCTGATTCTATTAATACCACAGGCAGGCCGCTACAGTATTTACAGTTAGTGTAGTGCGTCCTCTGCACAGTGTGCACCTAAAGCTAAGTGAAGAAAATTAGTGTTCTTCTGATCCTATTAATACCACAGGCAGGCAGCTACAGTATTTACAGTTAGTGTAGTGTGTCCTCTGCACAGTGTGCACCTAAAGCTACCTGAAGACAATTGCTGTTGTTCTGCTCCTATTAATACCACAGGCAGGCAGAATACAGTATTTACAGTTAGTGCACTGTGTCCTCTGCACAGTGTGCACCTAAAGCTACCTGAAGAAAATTAGTGGTGTTCTTCTGATCCTATTAATACCACAGGCAGGCAGCTACAGTATTTACAGTTAGTGTAGTGCGTCCTCTGCACAGTGTGCACCTAAAGCTACCTGGAGACAATTGCAGTTGTTCTGCTCCTATTAATACCACAGACAGGCAGCTACAGTATTTTTAGGTAGTGCACTGTGTCCTCTGCACAGTGTGCACCTAAAGCTACCTGAAGAAAATTAGTGGTGTTCTTCTGATCCTATTAGTAAAGTACCACAGGCAGGTGTAGTATTTACAAATTAGTTTAGTGAGTCCTCTGCACAGTGTGCACCTAAAGCTACCTGAAGAAAATAAATGGTGCTCTTCTGATCCTATTAGTACTGTACCACAGGCAGCTGTAGTATTTATAAGTTAGTGTAGTGCGTCCTCTGCACACTGTGCACCTAAAGCTACCTGAAGAAAATGAGTGGTGTTCTTTTGATCCTATTAGTACAGTACCGCAGGCAGCTGCAGTATTTACAAGTTAGTGTAGTGCGTCCTCTGCACAGTGTGCACCTAAAGCTACCTGAAAAAAATTAGTGGTGTTCTTCTGATCCTATTAGTACAGTACCACAGGCAGCTGTGGTATTTACAAGTTAGTGTAGTGCGTCCTCTGCACAGTGTGCACCTAAAGCTACCTGAAGACAATGAGTGGTGTTCTTCTGATCCTATTAGTACAGTACCGCAGGCAGCTGCAGTATTTACAAGTTAGTGTAGTGCGTCCTCTACACAGTGTGCACCTAAAGCTACCTAAAGAAAATCGGTGGTGTTCTTCTGATCCTTTTAGTACAGTACCGCAGGCAGCTGCAGTATTTACAATTTAGTATAGTGCGTCCCCTGCACACTGTGCACCTAAAGCTACTTGAAGAAAATTAGTGGTGTTCTTCTGATCCTATTAATACCACAGGCAGTCAGCTACAGTATTTACAGTTAGTGTAGTGCGTCCTCTGCACAGTGTGCACCTAAAGCTACATGGAGACAATTGCTATTGTTCTGCTCCTATTAATACCACAGGCAGGAAGCTACAGTATTTACAGTTAGTGCACTGTGTCCTCTGAACAGTGTGCACCTAAAGCTACCTGAAGAATATTAGAGGCGTTCTTCTGATCCTATTAATACCACAGGAAGGCAGCTACAGTATTTACAGTTAGTGTAGTGTGTCCTCTGCACAGTGTGCACCTAAAGCTACCTGAAGACAATTGCTGTTGTTCTGCTCCTATTAATACCACAGGCAGACAGCTACAGTATTTACAGTTAGTGCACTGTGTCCTCTGCACAGTGTGCACCTAAAGCTACCTGAAGAAAATGAGTGGTGTTCTTCTGATCCTATTAATACCACAGGCAGGCAGCTACAGTATTTACAGTTAGTGTAGTGCGTCTTCTGCACAGTGTGCACCTAAAGCTACCTGAAGAAAATGAGTGGTGTTTTTCTGATCCTATTAGTACAATACCACAGGCAGCTGCAGTATTTACAAGTTAGTTTAGTGCGTCCTCTGCACACTGTGCACCTAAAGCTACCTGAAGAAAATTAGTGGTGTTCTTCTGATCCTATTAGTACAGTACCACAGGCAGGTGTAGTATTTACAAATTAGTTTAGTGAGTCCTCTGCACAGTGTGCACCTAAAGCTACCTGAAGAAAATAAATGGTGCTCTTCTGATCCTATTAGTACTGTACCACAGGCAGCTGTAGTATTTATAAGTAAGTGTAGTGCGTCCTCTGCACACTGTGCACCTAAAGCTACCTGAAGAAAATGAGTGGTGTTCTTTTGATCCTATTAGTACAGTACCGCAGGCAGCTGCAGTATTTACAAGTTAGTGTAGTGCGTCCTCTGCACAGTGTGCACCTAAAGCTACCTGAAGAAAATTAGTGGTGTTCTTCTGATCCTATTAGTACAGTACCACAGGCAGCTGTGGTATTTACAAGTTAGTGTAGTGCGTCCTCTGCACAGTGTATACCTAAAGCTACCTGGAGACAATTTCTGTTGTTCTGCTCCTATTAATACCACAGGCAGGCAGGTACAGTATTTACAGTTAGTTTAGTGCGTCATCTGCACAGTGTGCCCCTAAAGCTACCTGGAGACAATTGCTGTTGTTCTGCTCCTATTAATACCACAGGCAGGCAGCTACAGTATTTATAGTTAGTGCACTGTGTCCTCTGCACAGTGTGCACCTAAAGGTACCTGAAGGAAATTAGTGGTGTTCTTCTGATCCTAATAATACCACAGGCAGGCAGCTACAGTATTTACAGTTAGTGTAGTGCGTCCTCTGCACAGAGTGCATCTAAAGCTACCTGGAGACAATTGCAGTTGTTCTGCTCCTATTAATACCACAGACAGGCAGCTACAGTATTTACAGTTAGTGCACTGTGTCCTCTGCACAGTGTGCACCTAAAGCTACCTGAAGAAAATTAGTGGTGTTCTTCTGATTCTATTAATACCACAGGCAGGCTGCTACAGTATTTACAGTTAGTGTAGTGCGTCCTCTGCACAGTGTGCACCTAAAGCTACCTGAAGAAAATTATTGGTGTTCTTCTGATACTATTAATACCACAGGCAGGCAGCTACAGTATTTACAGTTAGTGTAGTGCGTCTGCTGCACAGTGTGCAGCTAAAGCTGCCTGAAGAAAATTATTGGTGTTCTTCTGATCCTATTAATACCACAGGAAGGCCGCTACAGTATTTACAGTTAGTGTAGTGCGTCCTCTGCACAGTGTGCACCTAAAGCTACCTGAAGAAAATTATTGGTGTTCTTCTGATCCTATTAATACCACAGGCAGGAAGCTACAGTATTTACAGTTTGTGTAGTGCGTCCTCTGCACAGTGTGCACCTAAAGCTACCTGAAGAAAATGAGTGGTGTTTTTCTGATCCTATTAGTACAATAACACAGGCAGCTGCAGTATTTACAAGTTAGTTTAGTGCGTCCTCTGCACACTGTGCACCTAAAGCTACCTGAAGAAAATTATTGGTGTTCTTCTGATCCTATTAATACCACAGGCAGGCAGCTACAGTATTTTCAGTTAGTGTAGTGCATCCTCTGCACAATGTGCACCTAAAGCTACCTGGAGACAATTGCTGTTGTTCTGCTCCTATTAATACCACAGGCAGGCAGCTACAGTATTTACAGTTAGTGCACTGTGTCCTCTGAACAGTGTGCACCTAAAGCTACCTGAAGAATATTAGTGGCATTCTTCTGATCCTATTAATACTACAGGAAGGCAGCTACAGTATTTACAGTTAGTGTAGTGTGTCCTCTGCACAGTGTGCACCTAAAGCTACCTGGAGACAATTGCTGTTGTTCTGCTCCTATTAATACCACAGGCAGGCAGAATACAGTATTTACAGTTAGTGCACTGTGTCCTCTGCACAGTGTGCACCTAAAGCTACCTAAAGAAAATTAGTGGTGTTCTTCTGATCCTATTAATACCACAGGCAGACAGCTACAGCATTTACAGTTAGTGTAGTGCGTCCTCTGCACAGTGTGTACCTAAAGCTACCTGGAGACAATTGCTGTTGTTCTGCTCCTATTAATACCACAGGCAGGCAGGTACAGTATTTAAGGTTAGTTTAGTGCGTCCTCTGCACAGTGTGCCCCTAAAGCTACCTGGAGACAATTGCTGTTGTTCTGCTCCTATTAATACCACAGGCAGGCAGCTACAGTATTTATAGTTAGTGCACTGTGTCCTCTGCACAGTGTGCACCTAAAGCTACCTGAAGAAAATTAGTGGTGTTCTTCTGATCCTAATAATACCACAGGCAGGCAGCTACAGTATTTACAGTTAGTGTAGTGCGTCCTCTGCACAGTGTGCACCTAAAGCTACCTGGAGACAATTGCAGTTGTTCTGCTCCTATTAATACCACAGACAGGCAGCTACAGTATTTTTAGTTAGTGCACTGTGTCCTCTGCACAGTGTGCACCTAAAGCTACCTGAAGAAAATTAGTGGTGTTCTTCTGATTCTATTAATACCACAGGCAGGCCGCTACAGTATTTACAGTTAGTGTAGTGCGTCCTCTGCACAGTGTGCACCTAAAGCTACCTGAAGAAAATTATTGGTGTTCTTCTGATCCTATTAATACCACAGGCAGGCAGCTACAGTATTTACAGTTAGTGTAGTGCGTCCGCTGCACAGTGTGCACCTAAAGCTGCCTGAAGAAAATTATTGGTGTTCTTCTGATCCTATTAATACCACAGGCAGGCCGCTACAGTATTTACAGTTAGTGTAGTGCGTCCTCTGCACAGTGTGCACCTAAAGCTACCTGAAGAAAATTATTGGTGTTCTTTTTGATCCTATTAATACCACAGGCAGGCAGCTACAGTATTTACAGTTAGTGTAGTGCGTCCTCTGCACAGTGTGCACCTAAAGCTACCTGGAGACAATTACTGGTGTTCTTCTGATTCTATTAATACCACAGGCAGGCCGCTACAGTATTTACAGTTAGTGTAGTGCGTCCTCTGCACAGTGTGCACCTAAAGCTACCTTAAGAAAATTAGTGTTCTTCTGATCCTATTAATACCACAGGCAGGCAGCTACAGTATTTACAGTTAGTGTAGTGCGTCCTCTGCACAGTGTGCACCTAAAGCTACCTGGAGACAATTACTGGTGTTCTTCTGATTCTATTAATACCACAGGCAGGCCGCTACAGTATTTACAGTTAGTGTAGTGCGTCCTCTGCACAGTGTGCACCTAAAGCTACCTTAAGAAAATTAGTGTTCTTCTGATCCTATTAATACCACAGGCAGGCAGCTACAGTATTTACAGTTTGTGTAGTGCGTCCTCTGCACAGTGTGCACCTAAAGCTACCTGAAGAAAATGAGTGGTGTTTTTCTGACCCTATTAGTACAATAACACAGGCAGCTGCAGTATTTTACAAGTTAGTTTAGTGCGTCCTCTGCACACTGTGCACCTAAAGCTACCTGAAGAAAATTATTGGTGTTCTTCTGATCCTATTAATACCACAGGCAGGCAGCTACAGTATTTACAGTTAGTGTAGTGCATCCTCTGCACAATGTGCACCTAAAGCTACCTGGAGACAATTGCTGTTGTTCTGCTCCTATTAATACCACAGGCAGGCAGCTACAGTATTTACAGTTAGTGCACTGTGTCCTCTGAACAGTGTGCACCTAAAGCTACCTGAAGAATATTAGTGGCGTTCTTCTGATCCTATTAATACCACAGGAAGGCAGCTACAGTATTTACAGTTAGTGTAGTGTGTCCTCTGCACAGTGTGCACCTAAAGCTACCTGAAGACAATTGCTGTTGTTCTGCTCCTATTAATACCACAGGCAGGCAGAATACAGTATTTACAGTTAGTGCACTGTGTCCTCTGCACAGTGTGCACCTAAAGCTACCTGAAGAAAATTAGTGGTGTTCTTCTGATCCTATTAATACCACAGGCAGACAGCTACAGCATTTACAGTTAGTGTAGTGCGTCCTCTGCACAGTGTGTACCTAAAGCTACCTGGAGACAATTGCTGTTGTTCTGCTCCTATTAATACCACAGGCAGGCAGGTACAGTATTTAAGGTTAGTTTAGTGCGTCCTCTGCACAGTGTGCCCCTAAAGCTACCTGGAGACAATTGCTGTTGTTCTGCTCCTATTAATACCACAGGCAGGCAGCTACAGTATTTATAGTTAGTGCACTGTGTCCTCTGCACAGTGTGCACCTAAAGCTACCTGAAGAAAATTAGTGGTGTTCTTCTGATCCTAATAATACCACAGGCAGGCAGCTACAGTATTTACAGTTAGTGTAGTGCGTCTGCTGCACAGTGTGCAGCTAAAGCTGCCTGAAGAAAATTATTGGTGTTCTTCTGATCCTATTAATACCACAGGAAGGCCGCTACAGTATTTACAGTTAGTGTAGTGCGTCCTCTGCACAGTGTGCACCTAAAGCTACCTGAAGAAAATTATTGGTGTTCTTCTGATCCTATTAATACCACAGGCAGGAAGCTACAGTATTTACAGTTTGTGTAGTGCGTCCTCTGCACAGTGTGCACCTAAAGCTACCTGAAGAAAATGAGTGGTGTTTTTCTGATCCTATTAGTACAATAACACAGGCAGCTGCAGTATTTACAAGTTAGTTTAGTGCGTCCTCTGCACACTGTGCACCTAAAGCTACCTGAAGAAAATTATTGGTGTTCTTCTGATCCTATTAATACCACAGGCAGGCAGCTACAGTATTTTCAGTTAGTGTAGTGCATCCTCTGCACAATGTGCACCTAAAGCTACCTGGAGACAATTGCTGTTGTTCTGCTCCTATTAATACCACAGGCAGGCAGCTACAGTATTTACAGTTAGTGCACTGTGTCCTCTGAACAGTGTGCACCTAAAGCTACCTGAAGAATATTAGTGGCATTCTTCTGATCCTATTAATACCACAGGAAGGCAGCTACAGTATTTACAGTTAGTGTAGTGTGTCCTCTGCACAGTGTGCACCTAAAGCTACCTGGAGACAATTGCTGTTGTTCTGCTCCTATTAATACCACAGGCAGGCAGAATACAGTATTTACAGTTAGTGCACTGTGTCCTCTGCACAGTGTGCACCTAAAGCTACCTAAAGAAAATTAGTGGTGTTCTTCTGATCCTATTAATACCACAGGCAGACAGCTACAGCATTTACAGTTAGTGTAGTGCGTCCTCTGCACAGTGTGTACCTAAAGCTACCTGGAGACAATTGCTGTTGTTCTGCTCCTATTAATACCACAGGCAGGCAGGTACAGTATTTAAGGTTAGTTTAGTGCGTCCTCTGCACAGTGTGCCCCTAAAGCTACCTGGAGACAATTGCTGTTGTTCTGCTCCTATTAATACCACAGGCAGGCAGCTACAGTATTTATAGTTAGTGCACTGTGTCCTCTGCACAGTGTGCACCTAAAGCTACCTGAAGAAAATTAGTGGTGTTCTTCTGATCCTAATAATACCACAGGCAGGCAGCTACAGTATTTACAGTTAGTGTAGTGCGTCCTCTGCACAGTGTGCACCTAAAGCTACCTGGAGACAATTGCAGTTGTTCTGCTCCTATTAATACCACAGACAGGCAGCTACAGTATTTTTAGTTAGTGCACTGTGTCCTCTGCACAGTGTGCACCTAAAGCTACCTGAAGAAAATTAGTGGTGTTCTTCTGATTCTATTAATACCACAGGCAGGCCGCTACAGTATTTACAGTTAGTGTAGTGCGTCCTCTGCACAGTGTGCACCTAAAGCTACCTGAAGAAAATTATTGGTGTTCTTCTGATCCTATTAATACCACAGGCAGGCAGCTACAGTATTTACAGTTAGTGTAGTGCGTCCGCTGCACAGTGTGCACCTAAAGCTGCCTGAAGAAAATTATTGGTGTTCTTCTGATCCTATTAATACCACAGGCAGGCCGCTACAGTATTTACAGTTAGTGTAGTGCGTCCTCTGCACAGTGTGCACCTAAAGCTACCTGAAGAAAATTATTGGTGTTCTTTTTGATCCTATTAATACCACAGGCAGGCAGCTACAGTATTTACAGTTAGTGTAGTGCGTCCTCTGCACAGTGTGCACCTAAAGCTACCTGGAGACAATTACTGGTGTTCTTCTGATTCTATTAATACCACAGGCAGGCCGCTACAGTATTTACAGTTAGTGTAGTGCGTCCTCTGCACAGTGTGCACCTAAAGCTACCTTAAGAAAATTAGTGTTCTTCTGATCCTATTAATACCACAGGCAGGCAGCTACAGTATTTACAGTTAGTGTAGTGCGTCCTCTGCACAGTGTGCACCTAAAGCTACCTGGAGACAATTACTGGTGTTCTTCTGATTCTATTAATACCACAGGCAGGCCGCTACAGTATTTACAGTTAGTGTAGTGCATCCTCTGCACAGTGTGCACCTAAAGCTACCTTAAGAAAATTAGTGTTCTTCTGATCCTATTAATACCACAGGCAGGCAGCTACAGTATTTACAGTTTGTGTAGTGCGTCCTCTGCACAGTGTGCACCTAAAGCTACCTGAAGAAAATGAGTGGTGTTTTTCTGACCCTATTAGTACAATAACACAGGCAGCTGCAGTATTTTACAAGTTAGTTTAGTGCGTCCTCTGCACACTGTGCACCTAAAGCTACCTGAAGAAAATTATTGGTGTTCTTCTGATCCTATTAATACCACAGGCAGGCAGCTACAGTATTTACAGTTAGTGTAGTGCATCCTCTGCACAATGTGCACCTAAAGCTACCTGGAGACAATTGCTGTTGTTCTGCTCCTATTAATACCACAGGCAGGCAGCTACAGTATTTACAGTTAGTGCACTGTGTCCTCTGAACAGTGTGCACCTAAAGCTACCTGAAGAATATTAGTGGCGTTCTTCTGATCCTATTAATACCACAGGAAGGCAGCTACAGTATTTACAGTTAGTGTAGTGTGTCCTCTGCACAGTGTGCACCTAAAGCTACCTGAAGACAATTGCTGTTGTTCTGCTCCTATTAATACCACAGGCAGGCAGAATACAGTATTTACAGTTAGTGCACTGTGTCCTCTGCACAGTGTGCACCTAAAGCTACCTGAAGAAAATTAGTGGTGTTCTTCTGATCCTATTAATACCACAGGCAGACAGCTACAGCATTTACAGTTAGTGTAGTGCGTCCTCTGCACAGTGTGTACCTAAAGCTACCTGGAGACAATTGCTGTTGTTCTGCTCCTATTAATACCACAGGCAGGCAGGTACAGTATTTAAGGTTAGTTTAGTGCGTCCTCTGCACAGTGTGCCCCTAAAGCTACCTGGAGACAATTGCTGTTGTTCTGCTCCTATTAATACCACAGGCAGGCAGCTACAGTATTTATAGTTAGTGCACTGTGTCCTCTGCACAGTGTGCACCTAAAGCTACCTGAAGAAAATTAGTGGTGTTCTTCTGATCCTAATAATACCACAGGCAGGCAGCTACAGTATTTACAGTTAGTGTAGTGCGTCCTCTGCACAGTGTGCACCTAAAGCTACCTGAAGAAAATTATTGGTGTTCTTCTGATCCTATTAATACCACAGGCAGGCAGCTACAGTATTTACAGTTAGTGTAGTGCGTCCGCTGCACAGTGTGCACCTAAAGCTGCCTGAAGAAAATTATTGGTGTTCTTCTGATCCTATTAATACCACAGGCAGGCCGCTACAGTATTTACAGTTAGTGTAGTGCGTCCTCTGCACAGTGTGCACCTAAAGCTACCTGAAGAAAATTATTGGTGTTCTTTTTGATCCTATTAATACCACAGGCAGGCAGCTACAGTATTTACAGTTAGTGTAGTGCGTCCTCTGCACAGTGTGCACCTAAAGCTACCTGGAGACAATTACTGGTGTTCTTCTGATTCTATTAATACCACAGGCAGGCCGCTACAGTATTTACAGTTAGTGTAGTGCGTCCTCTGCACAGTGTGCACCTAAAGCTACCTTAAGAAAATTAGTGTTCTTCTGATCCTATTAATACCACAGGCAGGCAGCTACAGTATTTACAGTTAGTGTAGTGCGTCCTCTGCACAGTGTGCACCTAAAGCTACCTGGAGACAATTACTGGTGTTCTTCTGATTCTATTAATACCACAGGCAGGCCGCTACAGTATTTACAGTTAGTGTAGTGCGTCCTCTGCACAGTGTGCACCTAAAGCTACCTTAAGAAAATTAGTGTTCTTCTGATCCTATTAATACCACAGGCAGGTAGCTACAGTATTTACAGTTTGTGTAGTGCGTCCTCTGCACAGTGTGCACCTAAAGCTACATGAAGAAAATGAGTGGTGTTTTTCTGACCCTATTAGTACAATAACACAGGCAGCTGCAGTATTTACAAGTTAGTTTAGTGCGTCCTCTGCACACTGTGCACCTAAAGCTACCTGAAGAAAATTATTGGTGTTCTTCTGATCCTATTAATACCACAGGCAGGCAGCTACAGTATTTACAGTTAGTGTAGTGCATCCTCTGCACAATGTGCACCTAAAGCTACCTGGAGACAATTGCTGTTGTTCTGCTCCTATTAATACCACAGGCAGGCAGCTACAGTATTTACAGTTAGTGCACTGTGTCCTCTGAACAGTGTGCACCTAAAGCTACCTGAAGAATATTAGTGTCGTTCTTCTGATCCTATTAATACCACAGGAAGGCAGCTACAGTATTTACAGTTAGTGTAGTGTGTCCTCTGCACAGTGTGCACCTAAAGCTACCTGAAGACAATTGCTGTTGTTCTGCTCCTATTAATACCACAGGCAGGCAGAATACAGTATTTACAGTTAGTGCACTGTGTCCTCTGCACAGTGTGCACCTAAAGCTACCTGAAGAAAATTAGTGGTGTTCTTCTGATCCTATTAATACCACAGGCAGACAGCTACAGCATTTACAGTTAGTGTAGTGCGTCCTCTGCACAGTGTGTACCTAAAGCTACCTGTAGACAATTGCTGTTGTTCTGCTCCTATTAATACCACAGGCAGGCAGAATACAGTATTTACAGTTAGTGCACTGTGTCCTCTGCACAGTGTGCACCTAAAGCTACCTGAAGAAAATTAGTGGTGTTCTTCTGATCCTATTAATACCACAGGCAGACAGCTACAGCATTTACAGTTAGTTTAGTGCGTCCTCTGCACAGTGTGTACCTAAAGCTACCTGGAGACAATTGCTTTTGTTCTGCTCCTATTAATACCACAGGCAGGCAGGTACAGTATTTAAGGTTAGTTTAGTGCGTCCTCTGCACAGTGTGCCCCTAAAGCTACCTGGAGACAATTGTTGTTGTTCTGCTCCTATTAATACCACAGGCAGGCAGCTACAGTATTTATAGTTAGTGCACTGTGTCCTCTGCACAGTGTGCACCTAAAGCTACCTGAAGAAATTTAGTGGTGTTCATCTGATCCTAATAATACCACAGGCAGGCAGCTACAGTATTTACAGTTAGTGTAGTGCGTCCTCTGCACAGTGTGCACCTAAAGCTACCTGGAGACAATTGCAGTTGTTCTGCTCCTATTAATACCACAGACAGGAAGCTACAGTATTTTTAGTTAGTGCACTGTGTCCTCTGCACAGTGTGCACCTAAAGCTACCTGAAGAAAATTAGTGGTGTTCTTCTGATTCTATTAATACCACAGGCAGGCCGCTACAGTATTTACAGTTAGTGTAGTGCGTCCTCTGCACAGTGTGCACCTAAAGCTACCTGAAGAAAATTATTGGTGTTCTTCTGATCCTATTAATACCACAGGCAGGCAGCTACAGTATTTACAGTTAGTGTAGTGCGTCCGCTGCACAGTGTGCACCTAAAGCTGCCTGAAGAAAATTATTGGTGTTCTTCTGATCCTATTAATACCACAGGCAGGCCGCTACAGTATTTACAGTTAGTGTAGTGCGTCCTCTGCACAGTGTGCACCTAAAGCTACCTGAAGAAAATTATTGGTGTTCTTTTTGATCCTATTAATACCACAGGCAGGCAGCTACAGTATTTACAGTTAGTGTAGTGCGTCCTCTGCACAGTGTGCACCTAAAGCTACCTGAAGAAAATGAGTGGTGTTTTTCTGATCCTATTAGTACAATAACACAGGCAACTGCAGTATTTACAAGTTAGTTTAGTGCGTCCTCTGCACACTGTGCACCTAAAGCTACCTGAAGAAAATTATTGGTGTTCTTCTGATCCTATTAATACCATAGGCAGACAGCTAAAGCATTTACAGTTAGTGTAGTGCGTCCTCTGCACAGTGTTCACCTAAAGATACCTGAAGACAATTGCTGTTGTTCTGCTCCTATTAATACCACAGGCAGCTACAGTATTTACAGTTACTGCACTGTGTCCTCTGCACAGTGTGCACCTAAAGCTACCTGAAGAAAATTAGTGGTGTTCTTCTGATTCTATTAATACCACAGGCAGGCCGCTACAGTATTTACAGTTAGTGTAGTGCGTCCTCTGCACAGTGTGCACCTAAAGCTACCTGAAGAAAATTATTGGTGTTCTTTTTGATCCTATTAATACCACAGGCAGGCAGCTACAGTATTTACAGTTAGTGTAGTGCGTCCTCTGCACAGTGTGCACCTAAAGCTACCTGGAGACAATTACTTGTGTTCTTCTGATTCTATTAATACCACAGGCAGGCCGCTACAGTATTTACAGTTAGTGTAGTGCGTCCTCTGCACAGTGTGCACCTAAAGCTACCTGAAGAAAATTAGTGTTCTTCTGATCCTATTAATACCACAGGCAGGCAGCTACAGTATTTACAGTTTGTGTAGTGCGTCCTCTGCATAGTGTGCACCTAAAGCTACCTGAAGAAAATGAGTGGTGTTTTTCTGATCCTATTAGTACAATAACACAGGCAGCTGCAGTATTTACAAGTTAGTTTAGTGCGTCCTCTGCACACTGTGCACCTAAAGCTACCTGAAGAAAATTATTGGTGTTCTTCTGATCCTATTAATACCACAGGCAGACAGCTACAGCATTTACAGTTAGTGTAGTGCGTCCTCTGCACAGTGTGTACCTAAAGCTACCTGGAGACAATTGCTGTTATTCTGCTCCTATTAATACCACAGGCAGGCAGGTACAGTATTTAAGGTTAGTGTAGTGCGTCCTCTGCACAGTGTGCCCCTAAAGCTACCTGGAGACAATTGCTGTTGTTCTGCTCCTATTAATACCACAGGCAGGCAGCTACAGTATTTATTGTTAGTGCACTGTGTCCTCTGCACAGTGTGCACCTAAAGCTACCTGAAGAAAATTAGTGGTGTTCTTCTGATCCTAATAATACCACAGGCAGGCAGCTACAGTATTTACAGTTAGTGTAGTGCGTCCTCTGCACAGTGTGCACCTAAAGCTACCTGGAGACAATTGCAGTTGTTCTGCTCCTATTAATACCACAGACAGGCAGCTACAGTATTTTTAGTTAGTGCACTGTGTCCTCTGCACAGTGTGCACCTAAAGCTACCTGAAGAAAATTAGTGGTGTTGTTCTGATTCTATTAATACCACAGGCAGGCCGCTACAGTATTTAGAGTTAGTGTAGTGCGTCCTCTGCACAGTGTGCACCTAAAGCTACCTGAAGAAAATTATTGGTGTTCTTCTGATCCTATTAATACCACAGGCAGGCAGCTACAGTATTTACAGTTAGTGTAGTGCGTCCGCTGCACAGTGTGCACCTAAAGCTGCCTGACGAAAATTATTGGTGTTCTTCTGATCGTATTAATACCACAGGAAGGCAGCTACAGTATTTACAGTTAGTGTAGTGTGTCCTCTGCACAGTGTGCACCTAAAGCTACCTGGAGACAATTGCTGTTGTTCTGCTCCTATTAATACCACAGGCAGGCAGCTACAGTATTTATAGTTAGTGCACTGTGTCCTCTGCACAGTGTGCACCTAAAGCTACCTGAAGAAAATTAGTGGTGTTCTTCTGATCCTAATAATACCACAGGCAGGCAGCTACAGTATTTACAGTTAGTGTAGTGCGTCCTCTGCACAGTGTGCACCTAAAGCTACCTGGAGACAATTGCAGTTGTTCTGCTCCTATTAATACCACAGACAGGCAGCTACAGTATTTTTAGTTAGTGCACTGTGTCCTCTGCACAGTGTGCACCTAAAGCTACCTGAAGAAAATTAGTGGTGTTCTTCTGATTCTATTAATACCACAGGCAGGCCGCTACAGTATTTACAGTTAGTGTAGTGCGTCCTCTGCACAGTGTGCACCTAAAGCTACCTGAAGAAAATTATTGGTGTTCTTCTGATCCTATTAATACCACAGGCAGGCAGCTACAGTATTTACAGTTAGTGTAGTGCGTCCGCTGCACAGTGTGCACCTAAAGCTGCCTGAAGAAAATTATTGGTGTTCTTCTGATCCTATTAATACAACAGGCAGGCCGCTACAGTATTTACAGTTAGTGTAGTGTGTCCTCTGCACAGTGTGCACCTAAAGATACCTGGAGACAATTACTGGTGTTCTTCTGATTCTATTAATACCACAGGCAGGCCGCTACAGTATTTACAGTTAGTGTAGTGCGTCCTCTGCACAGTGTGCACCTAAAGCTACCTGAAGAAAATTAGTGTTCTTCTGATCCTATTAATACCACAGGCAGGCAGCTACAGTATTTACAGTTTGTGTAGTGCGTCCTCTGCACAGTGTGCACCTAAAGCTACCTGAAGAAAATGAGTGGTGTTTTTCTGATCCTATTAGTACAATAACACAGGCAGCTGCAGTATTTACAAGTTAGTTTAGTGCGTCCTCTGCACACTGTGCACCTAAAGCTACCTGAAGAAAATTATTGGTGTTTTTCTGATCCTATTAATACCACTGGCAGACAGCTACAGCATTTACAGTTAGTGTAGTGCGTCCTCTGCACAGTGTGTACCTAAAGCTACCTGGAGACAATTGCTGTTGTTCTGCTCCTATTAATACCACAGGCAGGCAGTTACAGTATTTAAGGTTAGTTTAGTGCGTCCTCTGCACAGTGTGCCCCTAAAGCTACCTGGAGACAATTGCTGTTGTTCTGCTCCTATTAATACCACAGGCAGGCAGCTACAGTATTTATAGATAGTGCACTGTGTCCTCTGCACAGTGTGCACCTAAAGCTACCTGAAGAAAATTAGTGGTGTTCTTCTGATCCTAATAATACCACAGGCAGGCAGCTACAGTATTTACAGTTAGTGTAGTGCGTCCTCTGCACAGTGTGCACCTAAAGCTACCTGGAGACAATTGCAGTTGTTCTGCTCCTATTAATACCACAGACAGGCAGCTACAGTATTTTTAGTTAGTGCACTGTGTCCTCTGCACAGTGTGCACCTAAAGCTACCTGAAGAAAATTAGTGGTGTTCTTCTGATTCTATTAATACCACAGGCAGGCCGCTACAGTATTTACAGTTAGTGTAGTGCGTCCTCTGCACAGTGTGCACCTAAAGCTACCTGAAGAAAATTATTGGTGTTCTTCTGATCCTATTAATACCACAGGCAGGCAGCTACAGTATTTACAGTTAGTGTAGTGCGTCCGCTGCACAGTGTGCACCTAAAGCTGCCTGAAGAAAATTATTGGTGTTCTTCTGATCCTATTAATACAACAGGCAGGCCGCTACAGTATTTACAGTTAGTGTAGTTCGTCCTCTGCACAGTGTGCACCTAAAGCTACCTGAAGAAAATTATTGGTGTTCTTTTTGATCCTATTAATACCACAGGCAGGCAGCTACAGTATTTACAGTTAGTGTAGTGCGTCCTCTGCACAGTGTGCACCTAAAGCTACCTGGAGACAATTACTGGTGTTCTTCTGATTCTATTAATACCACAGGCAGGCCGCTACAGTATTTACAGTTAGTGTAGTGCGTCCTCTGCACAGTGTGCACCTAAAGCTACCTGAAGAAAATTAGTGTTCTTCTGATCCTATTAATACCACAGGCAGGCAGCTACAGTATTTACAGTTTGTGTAGTGCGTCCTCTGCACAGTGTGCACCTAAAGCTACCTGAAGAAAATGAGTGGTGTTTTTCTGATCCTATTAGTACAATAACACAGGCAGCTGCAGTATTTACAAGTTAGTTTAGTGCGTCCTCTGCACACTGTGCACCTAAAGCTACCTGAAGAAAATTATTGGTGTTCTTCTGATCCTATTATTACCACAGGCAGACAGCTACAGCATTTACAGTTAGTGTAGTGCGTCCTCTGCACAGTGTGTACCTAAAGCTACCTGGAGACAATTGCTGTTATTCTGCTCCTATTAATACCACAGGCAGGCAGGTACAGTATTTAAGGTTAGTGTAGTGCGTCCTCTGCACAGTGTGCCCCTAAAGCTACCTGGAGACAATTGCTGTTGTTCTGCTCCTATTAATACAGCAGGCAGGCAGCTACAGTATTTATTGTTAGTGCACTGTGTCCTCTGCACAGTGTGCACCTAAAGCTACCTGAAGAAAATTAGTGGTGTTCTTCTGATCCTAATAATACCACAGGCAGGCAGCTACAGTATTTACATTTAGTGTAGTGCGTCCTCTGCACAGTGTGCACCTAAAGCTACCTGGAGACAATTGCAGTTGTTCTGCTCCTATTAATACCACAGACAGGCAGCTACAGTATTTTTAGGTAGTGCACTGTGTCCTCTGCACAGTGTGCACCTAAAGCTACCTGAAGAAAATTAGTGGTGTTCTTCTGATTCTATTAATACCACAGACAGGCCGCTACAGTATTTACAGTTAGTGTAGTGCGTCCTCTGCACAGTGTGCACCTAAAGCTACCTGAAGAAAATTATTGGTGTTCTTCTGATCCTATTAATACCACAGGCAGGCAGCTACAGTATTTACAGTTAGTGTAGTGCGTCCGCTGCACAGTGTGCACCTAAAGCTGCCTGAAGAAAATTATTGGTGTTCTTCTGATCCTATTAATACCACAGGCAGACCGCTACAGTATTTACAGTTAGTGTAGTGCATCCTCTGCACAGTGTGCACCTAAAGCTACCTGAAGAAAATTATTGGTGTTCTTTTTGATCCTATTAATACCACAGGCAGGCAGCTACAGTATTTACAGTTAGTGTAGTGCGTCCTCTGCACAGTGTGCACCTAAAGCTACCTGAAGACAATTACTGGTGTTCTTCTGATTCTATTAATACCACAGGCAGGCCGCTACAGTATTTACAGTTAGTGTAGTGCGTCCTCTGCACAGTGTGCACCTAAAGCTACCTTAAGAAAATTAGTGTTCTTCTGATCCTATTAATACCACAGGCAGGCAGCTACAGTATTTACAGTTTGTGTAGTGCGTCCTCTGCACAGTGTGCACCTAAAGCTACCTGAAGAAAATGAGTGGTGTTTTTCTGATCCTATTAGTACAATAACACAGGCAGCTGCAGTATTTACAAGTTAGTTTAGTGCGTCCTCTGCACACTGTGCACCTAAAGCTACCGGAAGAAAATTATTGGTGTTCTTCTGATCCTATTAATACCACAGGCAGGCAGCTACAGTATTTACAGTTAGTGTAGTGCATCCTCTGCACAATGTGCACCTAAAGCTACCTGGAGACAATTGCTGTTGTTCTGCTCCTATTAATACCACAGGCAGGCAGCTACAGTATTTACAGTTAGTGCACTGTGTCCTCTGAACAGTGTGCACCTAAAGCTACCTGAAGAATATTAGTGGCGTTCTTCTGATCCTATTAATACCACAGGAAGGCAGCTACAGTATTTACAGTTAGTGTAGTGTGTCCTCTGCACAGTGTGCACCTAAAGCTACCTGAAGACAATTGCTGTTGTTCTGCTCCTATTAATACCACAGGCAGGCAGAATACAGTATTTACAGTTAGTGCACTGTGTCCTCTGCACAGTGTGCACCTAAAGCTACCTGAAGAAAATTAGTGGTGTTCTTCTGATCCTATTAATACCACAGGCAGACAGCTACAGCATTTACAGTTAGTGTAGTGCGTCCTCTGCACAGTGTGTACCTAAAGCTACCTGGAGACAATTGCTGTTGTTCTGCTCCTATTAATACCACAGGCAGGCAGGTACAGTATTTAAGGTTAGTTTAGTGCGTCCTCTGCACAGTGTGCCCCTAAAGCTACCTGGAGACAATTGCTGTTGTTCTGCTCCTTTTAATACCACAGGCAGGCAGCTACAGTATTTATAGTTAGTGCACTGTGTCCTCTGCACAGTGTGCACCTAAAGCTACCTGAAGAAAATTAGTGGTGTTCTTCTGATCCTAATAATACCACAGGCAGGCCGCTACAGTATTTACAGTTAGTGTAGTGCGTCCTCTGCACAGTGTGCACCTAAAGCTACCTGAAGAAAATTATTGGTGTTCTTCTGATCCTATTAATACCACAGGCAGGCAGCTACAGTATTTACAGTTAGTGTAGTGCGTCCGCTGCACAGTGTGCACCTAAAGCTGCCTGAAGAAAATTATTGGTGTTCTTCTGATCCTATTAATACAACAGGCAGGCCGCTACAGTATTTACAGTTAGTGTAGTGCGTCCTCTGCACAGTGTGCACCTAAAGCTACCTGAAGAAAATTATTGGTGTTCTTTTTGATCCTATTAATACCACAGGCAGGCAGCTACAGTATTTACAGTTAGTGTAGTGCGTCCTCTGCACAGTGTGCACCTAAAGCTACCTGGAGACAATTACTGGTGTTCTTCTGATTCTATTAATACCACAGGCAGGCCGCTACAGTATTTACAGTTAGTGTAGTGCGTCCTCTGCACAGTGTGCACCTAAAGCTACCTGAAGAAAATTAGTGTTCTTCTGATCCTATTAATACCACAGGCAGGCAGCTACAGTATTTACAGTTTGTGTAGTGCGTCCTCTGCACAGTGTGCACCTAAAGCTACCTGAAGAAAATGAGTGGTGTTTTTCTGATCCTATTAGTACAATAACACAGGCAGCTGCAGTATTTACATGTTAGTTTAGTGCGTCCTCTGCACACTGTGCACCTAAAGCTACCTGAAGAAAATTATTGGTGTTCTTCTGATCCTATTAATACCACAGGCAGACAGCTACAGCATTTACAGTTAGTGTAGTGTGTCCTCTGCACAGTGTGTACCTAAAGCTACCTGGAGACAATTGCTGTTATTCTGCTCCTATTAATACCACAGGCAGGCAGGTACAGTATTTAAGGTTAGTGTAGTGCGTCCTCTGCACAGTGTGCCCCTAAAGCTACCTGGAGACAATTGCTGTGTTTCTGCTCCTATTAATACAGCAGGCAGGCAGCTACAGTATTTATTGTTAGTGCACTGTGTCCTCTGCACAGTGTGCACCTAAAGCTACCTGAAGAAAATTAGTGGTGTTCTTCTGATCCTAATAATACCACAGGCAGGCAGCTACAGTATTTACAGTTAGTGTAGTGCATCCTCTGCACAGTGTGCACCTAAAGCTACCTGGAGACAATTGCAGTTGTTCTGCTCCTATTAATACCACAGACAGGCAGCTACAGTATTTTTAGGTAGTGCACTGTGTCCTCTGCACAGTGTGCACCTAAAGCTACCTGAAGAAAATTAGTGGTGTTCTTCTGATTCTATTAATACCACAGACAGGCCGCTACAGTATTTACAGTTAGTGTAGTGCGTCCTCTGCACAGTGTGCACCTAAAGCTACCTGAAGAAAATTATTGGTGTTCTTCTGATCCTATTAATACCACAGGCAGGCAGCTACAGTATTTACAGTTAGTGTAGTGCGTCCGCTGCACAGTGTGCACCTAAAGCTGCCTGAAGAAAATTATTGGTGTTCTTCTGATCTTATTAATACCACAGGCAGGCCGCTACAGTATTTACAGTTAGTGTAGTGCGTCCTCTGCACAGTGTGCACCTAAAGATACCTGAAGAAAATTATTGGTGTTCTTTTTGATCCTATTAATACCACAGGCAGGCAGCTACAGTATTTACAGTTAGTGTAGTGCGTCCTCTGCACAGTGTGCACCTAAAGCTACCTGAAGACAATTACTGGTGTTCTTCTGATTCTATTAATACCACAGGCAGGCCGCTACAGTATTTACAGTTAGTGTAGTGCGTCCTCTGCACAGTGTGCACCTAAAGCTACCTGAAGAAAATTATTGGTGTTCTTCTGATACTATTAATACCACAGGCAGGCAGCTACAGTATTTACAGTTAGTGTAGTGCGTCCGCTGCACAGTGTGCACCTAAAGCTGCCTGAAGAAAATTATTGGTGTTCTTCTGATCCTATTAATACCACAGGCAGGCCGCTACAGTATTTACAGTTAGTGTAGTGCGTCCTCTGCACAGTGTGCACCTAAAGCTACCTGAAGAAAATTATTGGTGTTCTTCTGATCCTTTTAATACCACAGGCAGGCAGCTACAGTATTTACAGTTTGTGTAGTGCGTCCTCTGCACAGTGTGCACCTAAAGCTACCTGAAGAAAATGAGTGGTGTTTTTCTGATCCTATTAGTACAATAACACAGGCAGCTGCAGTATTTACAAGTTAGTTTAGTGCGTCCTCTGCACACTGTGCACCTAAAGCTACCTGAAGAAAATTATTGGTGTTCTTCTGATCCTATTAATACCACAGGCAGGCAGCTACAGTATTTTCAGTTAGTGTAGTGCATCCTCTGCACAATGTGCACCTAAAGCTACCTGGAGACAATTGCTGTTGTTCTGCTCCTATTAATACCACAGGCAGGCAGCTACAGTATTTACAGTTAGTGCACTGTGTCCTCTGAACAGTGTGCACCTAAAGCTACCTGAAGAATATTAGTGGCATTCTTCTGATCCTATTAATACCACAGGAAGGCAGCTACAGTATTTTCAGTTAGTGTAGTGTGTCCTCTGCACAGTGTGCACCTAAAGCTACCTGTAGACAATTGCTGTTGTTCTGCTCCTATTAATACCACAGGCAGGCAGAATACAGTATTTACAGTTAGTGCACTGTGTCCTCTGCACAGTGTGCACCAAAAGCTACCTGAAGAAAATTAGTGGTGTTCTTCTGATCCTATTAATACCACAGGCAGACAGCTACAGCATTTACAGTTAGTGTAGTGCGTCCTCTGCACAGTGTGTACCTAAAGCTACCTGGAGACAATTGCTGTTGTTCTGCTCCTATTAATACCACAGGCAGGCAGGTACAGTATTTAAGGTTAGTTTAGTGCGTCCTCTGCACAGTGTGCCCCTAAAGCTACCTGGAGACAATTGCTGTTGTTCTGCTCCTATTAATACCACAGGCAGGCAGCTACAGTATTTATAGTTAGTGCACTGTGTCCTCTGCACAGTGTGCACCTAAAGCTACCTGAAGAAAATTAGTGGTGTTCTTCTGATCCTAATAATACCACAGGCAGGCAGCTACAGTATTTACAGTTAGTGCAGTGCGTCCTCTGCACAGTGTGCACCTAAAGCTACCTGGAGACAATTGCAGTTGTTCTGCTCCTATTAATACCACAGACAGGCAGCTACAGTATTTATAGTTAGTGCACTGTGTCCTCTGCACAGTGTGCACCTAAAGCTACCTGAAGAAAATTAGTGGTGTTCTTCTGATTCTATTAATACCACAGGCAGGCCGCTACAGTATTTACAGTTAGTGTAGTGCGTCCTCTGCACAGTGTGCACCTAAAGCTACCTGAAGAAAATTATTGGTGTTCTTCTGATACTATTAATACCACAGGCAGGCAGCTACAGTATTTACAGTTAGTGTAGTGCGTCCGCTGCACAGTGTGCACCTAAAGCTGCCTGAAGAAAATTATTGGTGTTCTTCTGATCCTATTAATACCACAGGCAGGCCGCTACAGTATTTACAGTTAGTGTAGTGCGTCCTCTGCACAGTGTGCACCTAAAGCTACCTGAAGAAAATTATTGGTGTTCTTCTGATCCTTTTAATACCACAGGCAGGCCGCTACAGTATTTACAGTTTGTGTAGTGCGTCCTCTGCACAGTGTGCACCTAAAGCTACCTGAAGAAAATGAGTGGTGTTTTTCTGATCCTATTAGTACAATAACACAGGCAGCTGCAGTATTTACAAGTTAGTTTAGTGCGTCCTCTGCACACTGTGCACCTAAAGCTACCTGAAGAAAATTATTGGTGTTCTTCTGATCCTATTAATACCACAGGCAGGCAGCTACAGTATTTTCAGTTAGTGTAGTGCATCCTCTGCACAATGTGCACCTAAAGCTACCTGGAGACAATTGCTGTTGTTCTGCTCCTATTAATACCACAGGCAGGCAGCTACAGTATTTACAGTTAGTGCACTGTGTCCTCTGAACAGTGTGCACCTAAAGCTACCTGAAGAATATTAGTGGCATTCTTCTGATCCTATTAATACCACAGGAAGGCAGCTACAGTATTTAAAGTTAGTGTAGTGTGTCCTCTGCACAGTGTGCACCTAAAGCTACCTGTAGACAATTGCTGTTGTTCTGCTCCTATTAATACCACAGGCAGGCAGAATACAGTATTTACAGTTAGTGCACTGTGTCCTCTGCACAGTGTGCACCAAAAGCTACCTGAAGAAAATTAGTGGTGTTCTTCTGATCCTATTAATACCACAGGCAGACAGCTACAGCATTTACAGTTAGTGTAGTGCGTCCTCTGCACAGTGTGTACCTAAAGCTACCTGGAGACAATTGCTGTTGTTCTGCTCCTATTAATACCACAGGCAGGCAGGTACAGTATTTAAGGTTAGTTTAGTGCGTCCTCTGCACAGTGTGCACCTAAAGCTACCTGGAGACAATTGCTGTTGTTCTGCTCCTATTAATACCACAGGCAGGCAGCTACAGTATTTATAGTTAGTGCACTGTGTCCTGTGCACAGTGTGCACCTAAAGCTACCTGAAGAAAATTAGTGGTGTTCATCTGATTCTAATAATACCACAGGCAGGCAGCTACAGTATTTACAGTTAGTGTAGTGCATCCTCTGCACAGTGTGTACCTAAAGCTTCCTGGAGACAATTGCTGTTCTTCTGATCCTATTAATACCACAGGCAGGCAGCTACAGTATTTACAGTTAGTGTAGTGCGTCTTCTGCACAGTGTGCACCTAAAGCTACCTGGAGACAATTAGTGGTTTTCTTCTGACTCTATTAATACCACAGGCAGGCCGCTACAGTATTTACAGTTAGTGTAGTGCGTCCTCTGCACAGTGTGCACCTAAAGCTACCTGAAGAAAATTAGTGTTCTTCTGATCCTATTAATACCACAGGCAGGCAGCTACAGTATTTACAGTTTGTGTAGTGCGTCCTCTGCACAGTGTGCACCTAAAGCTACCTGAAGAAAATGAGTGGTGTTTTTCTGATCCTATTAGTACAATACCACAGGCAGCTGCAGTATTTACAAGTTAGTTTAGTGCGTCCTCTGCACACTATGCACCTAAAGCTACCTGAAGAAAATTATTGGTGTTCTTCTGATCCTATTAATACCACAGGCAGGCAGCTACAGTATTTACAGTTAGTGCACTGTGTCCTCTGAACAGTGTGCACCTAAAGCTACCTGAAGAATATTAGTGGCGTTCTTCTGATCCTATTAATACCACAGGAAGGCAGCTACAGTATTTACAGTTAGTGTAGTGTGTCCTCTGCACAGTGATCACCTAAAGCTACCTGAAGACAATTGCTGTTGTTCTGCTCCTATTAATACCACAGGCAGGCAGCTACAGTATTTACAGTTAGTGCACTGTGTCCTCTGCACAATGTGCACCTAAAGCTACCTGAAGAAAATTAGTGGTGTTCTTCTGATCCTATTAATACCACAGGCAGACAGCTACAGCATTTACAGTTAGTGTAGTGCGTCCTCTGCACAGTGTGTACCTAAAGCTACCTGGAGACAATTGCTGTTGTTCTACTCCTATTAATACCACAGGCAGGCAGCTACAGTATTTACAGTTAGTGTAGTGCGTCCTCTGCACAGTGTGCACCTAAAGCTACCTGAAGAAAATTAGTGGTGTTCTTCTGATCCTAATAATACCACAGGCAGACAGCTATAGCATTTACAGTTAGTGTAGTGCGTCCTCTGCACAGTGTGTACCTAAAGCTACCTGGAGACAATTGCTGTTCTTCTGATCCTATTAATACCACAGGCAGGCCGCTACAGTATTTACAGTTAGTGTAGTGCGTCGTCTGCACAGTGTGCACCTAAAGCTACCTGAAGAAAATTAGTGTTCTTCTGATCCTATTAATACCACAGGCAGGCAGCTACAGTATTTACAGTTTGTGTAGTGCGTCCTCTCCACATTGTGCACCTAAAGTTACCTGAAGAAAATGAGTGGTGTTTTTCTGATCCTATTAGTACAATTCCACAGGCAGCTGCACTATTTACAAGTTAGTTTAGTGCGTCCTCTGCACACTGTGCACCTAAAGCTACCTGAAGAAAATTATTGGTGTTCTTCTGATCCTATTAATACCACAGGCAGGCAGCTACAGTATTTACAGTTAGTGCACTGTGTCCTCTGAACAGTGTGCACCTAAAGCTACCTGAAGAATATTAGTGGCGTTCTTCTGATCCTATTAATACCACAGTAAGGCAGCTACAGTATTTACAGTTAGTGTAGTGTGTCCTCTGCACAGTGTGCACCTGAAGCTACCTGAAGACAATTGCTGTTGTTCTGCTCCAATTAATACCACAGGCAGAAAGCTACAGTATTTACAGTGAGTGCACTGTGTCCTCTGCACAGTGTGCACCTAAAGCTACCTGATGAAAATTAGTGGTGTTCTTCTGATCCTATTAATACCACAGGCAGACAGCTACAGCATTTACAGTTAGTGTAGTGCGTCCTCTGCACAGTGTGTACCTAAAGCTACCTGGAGACAATTGCTGTTGTTCTACTCCTATTAATACCACAGGCAGGCAGCTACAGTATTTACAGTTAGTGTAGTGCGTCCTCTGCACAGTGTGCACCTAAAGCTACCTGGAGACAATTGCTGTTGTTCTGCTCATATTAATACCACAGGCAGGCAGCTACAGTATTTACAGTTAGTGCACTGTGTCCTCTGCACAGTGTGCACCTAAAGCTACCTGAAGAAAATTAGTGGTGTTCTTCTGATCCTAATAATACCACAGGCAGGCAGCTACAGTATTTACAGTTAGTGCACTGTGTCCTCTGCACAGTGTGCACCTAAAGCTACCTGAAGAAAATTAGTGGTGTTCTTCTGATCCTATTAATACCACAGGCAGACAGCTACAGCATTTACAGTTAGTGTAGTGCGTCCTCTGCACAGTGTGCACCTAAAGCTACCTGGAAACAATTGCAGTTGTTCTGCTCCTATTAATACCACAGACAGGCAGCTACAGTATTTACAGTTAGTGCACTGTGTCCTCTGCACAGTGTGCACCTAAAGCTACCTGAAGAAAATTAGTGGTGTTCTTCTGATTCTATTAATACCACAGGCAGGCCGCTACAGTATTTACAGTTAGTGTAGTGCGTCCTCTGCACATTGTGCACCTAAAGCTAAGTGAAGAAAATTAGTGTTCTTCTGATCCTATTAATACCACAGGCAGGCAGCTACAGCATTTACAGTTTGTGTAGTGCGTCCTCTGCACAGTGTGCACCTAAAGCTACCTGAAGAAAATGAGTGGTGTTTTTCTGATCCTATTAGTACAATAACACTGGCAGCTGCAGTATTTACAAGTTAGTTTAGTGTGTCCTCTGCACACTGTGCACCTAAAGCTACCTGAAGAAAATTATTGGTGTTCTTCTGATCCTATTAATACCACAGGCAGGCAGCTACAGTATTTTCAGTTAGTGTAGTGCATCCTCTGCACAATGTGCACCTAAAGCTACCTGGAGACAATTGCTGTTGTTCTGCTCCTATTAATACCACAGGCAGGCAGCTACAGTATTTACAGTTAGTGCACTGTGTCCTCTGAACAGTGTGCACCTAAAGCTACCTGAAGAATATTAGTGGCGTTCTTCTGATCCTATTAATACCACAGGAAGGCAGCTACAGTATTTACAGTTAGTGTAGTGTGTCCTCTGCACAGTGTGCACCTAAAGCTACCTGAAGACAATTGCTGTTGTTCTGCTCCTATTAATACCACAGGCAGGCAGAATGCAGTATTTACAGTTAGTGCACTGTGTCCTCTGCACAGTGTGCACCTAAAGCTACCTGAAGAAAATTAGTGGTGTTCTTCTGATCCTATTAATACCACAGGCAGGCAGCTACAGTATTTCCAGTTAGTGTAGTGCGTCCTCTGCACAGTGTGCACCTAAAGCTACCTGAAGAAAATTAGTGTTCTTCTGATCCTATTAATACCACAGGCAGGCAGCTACAGCATTTACAGTTTGTGTAGTGCGTCCTCTGCACAGTGTGCACCTAAAGCTACCTGAAGAAAATGAGTGGTGTTTTTCTGATCCTATTAGTACAATAACACTGGCAGCTGCAGTATTTACAAGTTAGTTTAGTGCGTCCTCTGCACACTGTGCACCTAAAGCTACCTGAAGAAAATTATTGGTGTTCTTCTGATCCTATTAATACCACAGGCAGGCAGCTACAGTATTTACAGTTAGTGCACTGTGTCCTCTGAACAGTGTGCACCTAAAGCTACCTGAAGAATATTAGTGGCGTTCTTCTGATCCTATTAATACCACAGGAAGGCAGCTACAGTATTTACAGTTAGTGTAGTGTGTCCTCTGCACAGTGTGCACCTAAAGCTACCTGAAGACAATTGCTGTTGTTCTGCTCCTATTAATACCACAGGCAGGCAGAATAGAGTATTTACAGTTAGTGCACTGTGTCCTCTGCACAGTGTGCACCTAAAGCTACTTGAAGAAAATTAGTGGTGTTCTTCTGATCCTATTAATACCACAGGCAGGCAGCTACAGTATTTCCAGTTAGTGTAGTGCGTCCTCTGCACAGTGTGCACCTAAAGCTACCTGAAGAAAATTAGTGTTCTTCTGATCCTATTAATACCACAGGCAGGCAGCTACAGTATTTACAGTTTGTGTAGTGCGTCCTCTGCACAGTGTGCACCTAAAGCTACCTGAAGAAAATGAGTGGTGTTTTTCTGATCCTATTAGTACAATACCACAGGCAGCTGCAGTATTTACAAGTTAGTTTAGTGCGTCCTCTGCACACTGTGCACCTAAAGCTACCTGAAGAAAATTATTGGTGTTCTTCTGATCCTATTAATACCACAGGCAGGCATCTACAGTATTTACAGTTAGTGCACTGTGTCCTCTGAACAGTGTGCACCTAAAGCTACCTGAAGAATATTAGTGGCGTTCTTCTGATCCTATTAATACCACAGGAAGGCAGCTACAGTATTTACAGTTAGTGTAGTGTGTCCTCTGCACAGTGTTCACCTAAAGATACCTGAAGACAATTGCTGTTGTTCTGCTCCTATTAATACCACAGGCAGGCAGCTACAGTATTTACAGTTAGTGCACTGTGTCCTCTGCACAGTGTGCACCTAAAGCTACCTGAAGAAAATTAGTGGTGTTCTTCTGATCCTATTAATACCACAGGCAGACAGCTACAGCATTTACAGTTAGTGTAGTGCGTCCTCTGCACAGTGTGTACCTAAAGCTACCTGGAGACAATTGCTGTTGTTCTACTCCTATTAATACCACAGGCAGGCAGCTACAGTATTTACAGTTAGTGTAGTGCGTCCTCTGCACAGTGTGCACCTAAAGCTACCTGAAGAAAATTAGTGGTGTTCTTCTGATCCTAATAATACCACAGGCAGACAGCTACAGCATTTACAGTTAGTGTAGTGCGTCCTCTGCACAGTGTGTACCTAAAGCTACCTGGAGACAATTGCTGTTCTTCTGATCCTATTAATACCACAGGCAGGCCGCTACAGTATTTACAGTTAGTGTAGTGCGTCCTCTGCACAGTGTGCACCTAAAGCTACCTGAAGAAAATTAGTGTTCTTCTGATCCTATTAATACCACAGGCAGGCAGCTACAGTATTTACAGTTTGTGTAGTGCGTCCTCTGCACAGTGTGCACCTAAAGCTACCTGAAGAAAATGAGTGGTGTTTTTCTGATCCTATTAGTACAATACCACAGGCAGCTGCAGTATTTACAAGTTAGTTTAGTGCGTCCTCTGCACACTGTGCACCTAAAGCTACCTGAACAAAATTATTGGTGTTCTTCTGATCCTATTAATACCACAGGCAGGCAGCTACAGTATTTACAGTTAGTGCACTGTGTCCTCTGTACAGTGTGCACCTAAAGCTACCTGAAGAATATTAGTGGCGTTCTTCTGATCCTATTAATACCACAGTAAGGCAGCTACAGTATTTACAGTTAGTGTAGTGTGTCCTCTGCACAGTGTGCACCTGAAGCTACCTGAAGACAATTGCTGTTGTTCTGCTCCAATTAATACCACAGGCAGGAAGCTACAGTATTTACAGTTAGTGCACTGTGTCCTCTGCACAGTGTGCACCTAAAGCTACCTGAAGAAAATTAGTGGTGTTCTTCTGATCCTATTAATACCACAGGCAGACAGCTCAAGCATTTACAGTTAGTGTAGTGCGTCCTCTGCACAGTGTGTACCTAAAGCTACCTGGAGACAATTGCTGTTGTTCTACTCCTATTAATACCACAGGCAGGCAGCTACAGTATTTACAGTTAGTGTAGTGCGTCCTCTGCACAGTGTGCACCTAAAGCTACCTGGAGACAATTGCTGTTGTTCTGCTCATATTAATACCACAGGCAGGCAGCTACAGTATTTACAGTTAGTGCACTGTGTCCTCTGCACAGTGTGCACCTAAAGCTACCTGAAGAAACTTAGTGGTGTTCTTCTGATCCTAATAATACCACAGGCAGGCAGCTACAGTATTTACAGTTAGTGTAGTGCGTCCTCTGCACAGTGTGCACCTAAAGCTACCTGGAGACAATTGCAGTTGTTCTGCTCCTATTAATACCACAGACAGGCAGCTACAGTATTTTTAGTTAGTGCACTGTGTCCTCTGCACAGTGTGCACCTAAAGCTACCTGAAGAAAATTAGTGTTCTTCTGATCCTATTAATGCCACAGGCAGGCAGCTACAGTATTTACAGTTTGTGTAGTGCGTCCTCTGCACAGTGTGCACCTAAAGCTACCTGAAGAAAATTATTGGTGTTCTTCTTATCCTATTAATACCACAGGCAGGCAGCTACAGTATTTACAGTTAGTGTAGTGTGTCCGCTGCACAGTGTGCACCTAAAGCTGCCTGAAGAAAATTATTGGTGTTCTTCTGATCCTATTAATACCACAGGCAGGCAGCTACAGTATTTACAGTTAGTGTAGTGTGTCCGCTGCACAGTGTGCACCTAAAGCTGCCTGAAGAAAATTATTGGTGTTCTTCTGATCCTATTAATACCACAGGCAGGCCGCTACAGTATTTACAGTTAGTGTAGTGCGTCCTCTGCACAGTGTGCACCTAAAGCTACCTGAAGAAAATTATTGGTGTTCTTTTTGATCCTATTAATACCACAGGCAGGCAGCTACAGTATTTACAGTTAGTGTAGTGCGTCCTCTGCACAGTGTGCACCTAAAGCTACCTGGAGACAGTTAGTGGTGTTCTTCTGATTCTATTAATACCACAGGCAGGCCGCTACAGTATTTACAGTTAGTGTAGTGCGTCCTCTGCACAGTGTGCACCTAAAGCTACCTGAAGAAAATTAGTGTTCTTCTGATCCTATTAATGCCACAGGCAGGCAGCTACAGTATTTACAGTTTGTGTAGTGCGTCCTCTGCACAGTGTGCACCTAAAGCTACCTGAAGAAAATGAGTGGTGTTTTTCTGATCCTATTAGTACAATAACACAGGCAGCTGCAGTATTTACAAGTTAGTTTAGTGCGTCCTCTGCACACTGTGCACCTAAAGCTACCTGAAGAAAATTATTGGTGTTCTTCTGATCCTATTAATACCACAGGCAGGCAGCTACAGTATTTACAGTTAGTGTAGTGCATCCTCTGCACAATGTGCACCTAAAGCTACCTGGAGACAATTGCTGTTGTTCTGCTCCTATTAATACCACAGGCAGGCAGCTACAGTATTTACAGTTAGAGCACTGTGTCCTCTGAACAGTGTGCACCTAAAGCTACCTGAAGAATATTAGTGGCGTTCTTCTGATCCTATTAATACCACAGGAAGGCAGCTACAGTATTTACAGTTAGTGTAGTGTGTCCTCTGCACAGTGTGCATCTAAAGCTACCTGAAGACAATTGCTATTGTTCTGCTCCTATTAATACCACAGGCAGGAAGAATACAGTATTTACAGTTAGTGCACTGTGTCCTCTGCACAGTGTGCACCTAAAGCTACCTGAAGAAAATTAGTGGTGTTTTTCTGATCCTATTAATACCACAGGCAGACAGCTACAGCATTTACAGTTAGTGTAGTGTGTCCTCTGCACAGTGTGCACCTAAAGCTACCTGAAAAAAATTAGTGGTGTTCTTCTGATCCTAATAATACCACAGGCAGACAGATACAGCATTTACAGTTAGTGTAGTGCGTCCTCTGCACAGTGTGTACCTAAAGCTTCCTGGAGACAATTGTTGTTCTTCTGATCCTATTAATACCACAGGCAGGCAGCTACAGTATTTACAGTTAGTGTAGTGCGTCTTCTGCACAGTGTGCACCTAAAGCTACCTGTAGACAATTAGTGGTTTTCTTCTGACTCTATTAATACCACAGGCAGGCCGCTACAGTATTTACAGTTAGTGTAGTGCGTCCTCTGCACAGTGTGCACCTAAAGCTACCTGAAGAAAATTAGTGTTCTTCTGATCCTATTAATACCACAGGCAGGCAGCTACAGTATTTACAGTTTGTGTAGTGCGTCCTCTGCACAGTGTGCACCTAAAGCTACCTGAAGAAAATGAGTGGTGTTTTTCTGATCCTATTAGTACAATACCACAGGCAGCTGCAGTATTTACAAGTTAGTTTAGTGCGTCCTCTGGACACTGTGCACCTAAATCTACCTGAAGAAAATTATTGGTGTTCTTCTGATCCTATTAATACCACAGGCAGGCAGCTACAGTATTTACAGTTAGTGCACTGTGTCCTCTGAACCGTGTGCACCTAAAGCTACCTGAAGAATATTAGTGGAGTTCTTCTGATCCTATTAATACCACAGGAAGGCAGCTACAGTATTTACAGTTAGTGTAGTGTGTCCTCTGCACAGTGTTCACCTAAAGCTACCTGAAGAAAATTAGTGGTGTTCTTCTGATCCTAATAATACCACAGTCAGGCAGCTACAGTATTTACAGTTAGTGTAGTGCGTCCTCTGCACAGTGTGCACCTAAAGCTACCTGGAGACAATTGCAGTTGTTCTGCTCCTATTAATACCACAGACAGGCAGCTACAGTATTTACAGTTAGTGCACTGTGTCCTCTGCACAGTGTGCACCTAAAGCTACCTGAAGAAAATTAGTGGTGTTCTTCTGATTCTATTAATACCACAGGCAGGCCGCTACAGTATTTACAGTTAGTGTAGTGCGTCCTCTGCACAGTGTGCACCTAAAGCTACCTGAAGAAAATTATTGGTGTTCTTCTGATACTATTAATACCACAGGCAGGCAGCTACAGTATTTACAGTTAGTGTAGTGCGTCCGCTGCACAGTGTGCACCTAAAGCTGCCTGAAGAAAATTATTGGTGTTCTTCTGATCCTATTAATACCACAGGCAGGCCGCTACAGTATTTACAGTTAGTGTAGTGCGTCCTCTGCACAGTGTGCACCTAAAGCTGCCTGAAGAAAATTATTGGTGTTCTTCTGATCCTATTAATACCACAGGCAGGCAGCTACAGTATTTCCAGTTAGTGTAGTGCGTCCTCTGCACAGTGTGCACCTAAAGCTACCTGAAGAAAATTAGTGTTCTTCTGATCCTATTAATACCACAGACAGGCAGCTACAGTATTTACAGTTTGTGTAGTGCGTCCTCTGCACAGTGTGCACCTAAAGCTACCTGAAGAAAATGAGTGGTGTTTTTCTGATCCTATTAGTACAATACCACAGGCATCTGCAGTATTTACAAGTTAGTTTAGTGCGTCCTCTGCACACTGTGCACCTAAAGCTACCTGAAGAAAATTAGTGGTGTTCTTCTGATCCTATTAATACCACAGGCAGGCAGCTACAGTATTTACAGTTAGTGCACTGTGTCCTCTGAACAGTGTGCACCTAAAGCTACCTGAAGAATATTAGTGGCGTTCTTCTGATCCTATTAATACCACAGGAAGGCAGCTACAGTATTTACAGTTAGTGTAGTGTGTCCTCTGCACAGTGTTCACCTAAAGCTACCTGAAGACAATTGCTGTTGTTCTGCTCCTATTAATACCACAGGCAGGCAGCTACAGTATTTACAGTTAGTGCACTGTGTCCTCTGCACAGTGTGCACCTAAAGCTGCCTGAAGAAAATTAGTGGTGTTCTTCTGATCCTATTAATACCAAAGGCAGACAGCTACAGCATTTACAGTTAGTGTAGTGCGTCCTCTGCACAGTGTTTACCTAAAGCTACCTGGAGACAATTGCTGTTGTTCTACTCCTATTAATACCACAGGCAGGCAGCTACAGTATTTACAGTTAGTGTAGTGCGTCCTCTGCACAGTGTGCACCTAAAGCTACCTGAAGAAAATTAGTGGTGTTCTTCTGATCCTAATAATACCACAGGCAGACAGCTACAGCATTTACAGTTAGTGTAGTGCGTCCTCTGCACAGTGTGTACCTAATGCTACCTGGAGACAATTGCTGTTCTTCTGATCCTATTAATACCACAGGCAGGCCGCTACAGTATTTACAGTTAGTGTAGTGCGTCCTCTGCACAGTGTGCACCTAAAGCTACCTGAAGACAATGAGTGGTGTTCTTCTGATCCTATTAGTACAGTACCGCAGGCAGCTGCAGTATTTACAAGTTAGTGTAGTGCGTCCTCTACACAGTGTGCACCTAAAGCTACCTAAAGAAAATCGGTGGTGTTCTTCTGATCCTTTTAGTACAGTACCGCAGGCAGCTGCAGTATTTACAATTTAGTATAGTGCGTCCCCTGCACACTGTGCACCTAAAGCTACTTGAAGAAAATTAGTGGTGTTCTTCTGATCCTATTAATACCACAGGCAGGCAGCTACAGTATTTACAGTTAGTGTAGTGCGTCCTCTGCACAGTGTGCACCTAAAGCTACCTGGAGACAATTGCTATTATTCTGCTCCTATTAATACCACAGGCAGGCAGCTACAGTATTTACAGTTAGTGCACTGTGTCCTCTGAACAGTGTGCACATAAAGCTACCTGAAGAATATTAGTGGCATTCTTCTGATCCTATTAATACCACAGGAAGGCAGCTACAGTATTTACAGTTAGTGTAGTGTGTCCTCTGCACAGTGTGCACCTAAAGCTACCTGAAGACAATTGCTGTTGTTCTTCTCCTATTAATACCACAGGCAGGCAGCTACAGTATTTACAGTTAGTGCACTGTGTCCTCTGCACAGTGTGCACCTAAAGCTACCTGAAGAAAATTAGTGGTGTTCTTCTGATCCTATAATACCACAGGCAGACAGCTACAGCATTTACAGTTAGTGTAGTGCGTCCTCTGCACAGTGTGTACCTAAAGCTACCTGGAGACAATTTCTGTTGTTCTGCTCCTATTAATACCACAGGCAGGCAGGTACAGTATTTACAGTTAGTTTAGTGCGTCCTCTGCACAGTGTGTCCCTAAAGCTACCTGGAGACAATTGCTGTTGTTCTGCTCCTATTAATACCACAGGCAGGCAGCTACAGTATTTATAGTTAGTGCACTGTGTCCTCTGCACAGTGTGCACCTAAAGGTACCTGAAGGAAATTAGTGGTGTTCTTCTGATCCTAATAATACCACAGGCAGGCAGCTACAGTATTTACAGTTAGTGTAGTGCGTTCTCTGCACAGTGTGCACCTAAAGCTACCTGGAGACAATTGCAGTTGTTCTGCTCCTATTAATACCACAGACAGGCAGCTACAGTATTTACAGTTAGTGCACTGTGTCCTCTGCACAGTGTGCACCTAAAGCTACCTGAAGAAAATTATTGGTGTTCTTCTGATACTATTAATACCACAGGCAGGCAGCTACAGTATTTACAGTTAGTGTAGTGCGTCCGCTGCACAGTGTGCACCTAAAGCTGCCTGAAGAAAATTATTGGTGTTCTTCTGATCCTATTAATACCACAGGCAGGCCGCTACAATATTTACAGTTAGTGTAGTGCGTCCTCTGCACAGTGTGCACCTAAAGCTACCTGAAGAAAATTATTGGTGTTCTTCTGATCCTATTAATACCACAGGCAGGCAGCTACAGTATTTCCAGTTAGTGTAGTGCGTCCTCTGCACAGTGTGCACCTAAAGCTACCTGAAGAAAATTAGTGTTCTTCTGATCCTATTAATACCACAGGCAGGCAGCTACAGTATTTACAGTTTGTGTAGTGCGTCCTCTGCACAGTGTGCACCTAAAGCTACCTGAATAAAATGAGTGGTGTTTTTCTGATCCTATTAGTACAATAACACAGGCAGCTGCAGTATTTACAAGTTAGTTTAGTGCGTCCTCTGCACACTGTGCACCTAAAGCTACCTGAAGAAAATTATTGGTGTTCTTCTGATCCTATTAATACCACAGGCAGGCAGCTACAGTATTTTCAGTTAGTGTAGTGCATCCTCTGCACAATGTGCACCTAAAGCTACCTGGAGACAATTGCTGTTGTTCTGCTCCTATTAATACCACAGGCAGGCAGCTACAGTATTTACAGTTAGTGCACTGTGTCCTCTGCACAGTGTGCACCTAAAGCTACCTGAAGAAAATTAGTGGTGTTCTTCTGATTCTATTAATACCACAGGCAGGCCGCTACAGTATTTACAGTTAGTGTAGTGCGTCCTCTGCACAGTGTGCACCTAAAGCTACCTGAAGAAAATTATTGGTGTTCTTCTGATACTATTAATACCACAGGCAGGCAGCTACAGTATTTACAGTTAGTGTAGTGCGTCCGCTGCACAGTGTGCACCTAAAGCTGCCTGAAGAAAATTATTGGTGTTCTTCTGATCCTATTAATACCACAGGCAGGCCGCTACAGTATTTACAGTTAGTGTAGTGCATCCTTTGCACAGTGTGCACCTAAAGCTGCCTGAAGAAAATTATTGGTGTTCTTCTGATCCTATTAATACCACAGGCAGGCAGCTACAGTATTTCCAGTTAGTGTAGTGCGTCCTCTGCACAGTGTGCACCTAAAGCTACCTGAAGAAAATTAGTGTTCTTCTGATCCTATTAATACCACAGACAGGCAGCTACAGTATTTACAGTTTGTGTAGTGAGTCCTCTGCACAGTGTGCACCTAAAGCTACCTGAAGAAAATGAGTGGTGTTTTTCTGATCCTATTAGTACAATACCACAGGCATCTGCAGTATTTACAAGTTAGTTTAGTGCGTCCTCTGCACACTGTGCACCTAAAGCTACCTGAAGAAAATTAGTGGTGTTCTTCTGATCCTATTAATACCACAGGCAGGCAGCTACAGTATTTACAGTTAGTGCACTGTGTCCTCTGAACAGTGTGCACCTAAAGCTACCTGAAGAATATTAGTGGCGTTCTTCTGATCCTATTAATACCACAGGAAGGCAGCTACAGTATTTACAGTTAGTGTAGTGTGTCCTCTGCACAGTGTTCACCTAAAGCTACCTGAAGACAATTGCTGTTGTTCTGCTCCTATTAATACCACAGGCAGGCAGCTACAGTATTTACAGTTAGTGCACTGTGTCCTCTGCACAGTGTGCACCTAAAGCTGCCTGAAGAAAATTAGTGGTGTTCTTCTGATCCTATTAATACCAAAGGCAGACAGCTACAGCATTTACAGTTAGTGTAGTGCGTCCTCTGCACAGTGTTTACCTAAAGCTACCTGGAGACAATTGCTGTTGTTCTACTCCTATTAATACCACAGGCAGGCAGCTACAGTATTTACAGTTAGTGTAGTGCGTCCTCTGCACAGTGTGCACCTAAAGCTACCTGAAGAAAATTAGTGGTGTTCTTCTGATCCTAATAATACCACAGGCAGACAGCTACAGCATTTACAGTTAGTGTAGTGCGTCCTCTGCACAGTGTGTACCTAATGCTACCTGGAGACAATTGCTGTTCTTCTGATCCTATTAATACCACAGGCAGGCCGCTACAGTATTTACAGTTAGTGTAGTGCGTCCTCTGCACAGTGTGCACCTAAAGCTACCTGAAGACAATGAGTGGTGTTCTTCTGATCCTATTAGTACAGTACCGCAGGCAGCTGCAGTATTTACAAGTTAGTGTAGTGCGTCCTCTACACAGTGTGCACCTAAAGCTACCTAAAGAAAATCGGTGGTGTTCTTCTGATCCTTTTAGTACAGTACCGCAGGCAGCTGCAGTATTTACAATTTAGTATAGTGCGTCCCCTGCACACTGTGCACCTAAAGCTACTTGAAGAAAATTAGTGGTGTTCTTCTGATCCTATTAATACCACAGGCAGGCAGCTACAGTATTTACAGTTAGTGTAGTGCGTCCTCTGCACAGTGTGCACCTAAAGCTACCTGGAGACAATTGCTATTATTCTGCTCCTATTAATACCACAGGCAGGCAGCTACAGTATTTACAGTTAGTGCACTGTGTCCTCTGAACAGTGTGCACATAAAGCTACCTGAAGAATATTAGTGGCATTCTTCTGATCCTATTAATACCACAGGAAGGCAGCTACAGTATTTACAGTTAGTGTAGTGTGTCCTCTGCACAGTGTGCACCTAAAGCTACCTGAAGACAATTGCTGTTGTTCTTCTCCTATTAATACCACAGGCAGGCAGCTACAGTATTTACAGTTAGTGCACTGTGTCCTCTGCACAGTGTGCACCTAAAGCTACCTGAAGAAAATTAGTGGTGTTCTTCTGATCCTATAATACCACAGGCAGACAGCTACAGCATTTACAGTTAGTGTAGTGCGTCCTCTGCACAGTGTGTACCTAAAGCTACCTGGAGACAATTTCTGTTGTTCTGCTCCTATTAATACCACAGGCAGGCAGGTACAGTATTTACAGTTAGTTTAGTGCGTCCTCTGCACAGTGTGTCCCTAAAGCTACCTGGAGACAATTGCTGTTGTTCTGCTCCTATTAATACCACAGGCAGGCAGCTACAGTATTTATAGTTAGTGCACTGTGTCCTCTGCACAGTGTGCACCTAAAGGTACCTGAAGGAAATTAGTGGTGTTCTTCTGATCCTAATAATACCACAGGCAGGCAGCTACAGTATTTACAGTTAGTGTAGTGCGTCCTCTGCACAGTGTGCACCTAAAGCTACCTGAAGAAAATTAGTGTTCTTCTGATCCTATTAATACCACAGGCAGGCAGCTACAGTATTTGCAGTTAGTGTAGTGCGTCCTCTGCACAGTGTGCACCTAAAGCTACCTGAAGAAAATGAGTGGTGTTTTTCTGATCCTATTAGTACAATACCACAGGCAGCTGCAGTATTTACAAGTTAGTTTAGTGCGTCCTCTGCACACTGTGCACCTAAAGCTACCTGAAGAAAATTAATGATGTTCTGATCCTATTAGTACAGTACCACAGGCAGCTGTAGTATTTATAAGTTAGTGTAGTGTGTCCTCTGCACACCTAAAGCTACCTGAAGAAAATGAGTGGTGTTCTTTTGATCCTATTAGTACAGTTCTGCAGGCAGCTGCAGTATTTACAAGTTAGTTTAGTGCGTCCTTTGCACAGTGTGCCCCTAAAGCTACCTGAAGAAAATTAGTGGTGTTCTTCTGATCCTATTAGTACAGTACCACAGGCAGCTGTGGTATTTACAAGTTAGTGTAGTGCGTCCTCTGCATAGTGTGCACCTAAAGCTACCTGAAGACAATGAGTGGTGTTCTTCTGATCCTATTAGTACAGTACTGCAGGCAGCTGCAGTCTTTACAAGTTAGTGTAGTGCGTCCTCTGCACAGTGTGCACCTAAAGCTACTTGAAGAAAATTAGTGGTGTTCTTCTGATCCTATTAATACCACAGGCAGGCAGCTACAGTATTTACAGTTAGTGTAGTGCGTCCTCTGCACAGTGTGCACCTAAAGCTACCTGAAGACAATTGCTGTTGTTCTGCTCCTATTATTACCACAGGCAGGCAGCTACAGTATTTACAGTTAGTGCACTGTGTCCTCTGCACAGTGTGCACCTAAAGCTACCTGAAGAAAATTAGTGGTGTTCTTCTGATCCTATTAATACCACAGGCAGGCAGCTACAGTATTTACAGTTAGTGTAGTGCATCCTCTGCACAGTGTGCACCTAAAGCTACCTGGAGACAATTGCTTTTGTTCTGCTCCTATTAATACCACAGGCAGGCAGCTACAGTATTTACAGTTAGTGCACTGTGTCCTCTGAACAGTGTGCACCTAAAGCTACCTGAAAAATATTAGTGGCATTCTTCTGATCCTATTAATACCACAGGAAGGAAGCTACAGTATTTACAGTTAGTGTAGTGTGTCCTCTGCACAGTGTGCACCTAAAGCTACCTGAAGACAATTGCTGTTGTTCTGCTCCTATTAATACCACAGGCAGGCAGAATACAGTATTTACAGTTAGTGCACTGTGTCCTCTGCACAGTGTGCACCTAAAGCTACCTGAAGAAAATTAGTGGTGTTCTTCTGATCCTATTAATACCACAGGCAGACAGCTACAGCATTTACAGTTAGTGTAGTGCGTCCTCTGCACAGTGTGTACCTATAGCTACCTGGAGACAATTGCTGTTGTTCTGCTCCTATTAATACCACAGGCAGGCAGGTACAGTATTTACAGTTAGTTTAGTGCGTCCTCTGCACAGTGTGCCCCTAAAGCTACCTGGAGACAATTTCTGTTGTTCTGCTCCTATTAATACCACAGGCAGGCAGCTACAGTATTTATAGTTAATGCACTGTGTCCTCTGCACAGTGTGCACCTAAAGCTACCTGAAGAAAATTAGTGGTGTTCTTCTGATCCTAATAATACCACAGGCAGGCAGCTACAGTATTTACAGTTAGTGTAGTGCGTCCTCTGCACAGTGTGCACCTAAAGCTACCTGGAGACAATTGCAGTTGTTCTGCTCCTATTAATACCACAGACAGGCAGCTACAGTATTTTTAGTTAGTGCACTGTGTCCTCTGCACAGTGTGCACCTAAAGCTACCTGAAGAAAATTAGTGGTGTTCTTCTGATTCTATTAATACCACAGGCAGGCCGCTACAGTATTTACAGTTAGTGTAGTGCGTCCTCTGCACAGTGTGCACCTAAATCTACCTGAAGAAAATTATTGGTGTTCTTCTGATCCTATTAATACCACAGGCAGGCAGCTACAGTATTTACAGTTAGTGTAGTGCGTCCTCTGCACAGTGTGCACCTAAAGCTGCCTGAAGAATATTAGTGGTGTTCTTCTGATCCTATTAATACCACAGGCAGGCCGCTACAGTATTTACAGTTAGTGTAGTGCGTCCTCTGCACAGTGTGCACCTAAGACTACCTGAAGAAAATTATTGGTGTTCTTTTTGATCCTATTAATACCACAGGCAGGCAGCTACAGTATTTACAGTTAGTGTAGTGCGTCCTCTGCACAGTGTGCACCTAAAGCTACCTGGAGACAATTGCTGTTGTTCTGCTCATATTAATACCACAGGCAGGCAGCTACAGTATTTACAGTTAGTGCACTGTGTCCTCTGCACAGTGTGCACCTAAAGCTACCTGAAGAAAATTAGTGGTGTTCTTCTCATCCTAATAATACCACAGGCAGGCAGCTACAGTATTTACAGTTAGTGCACTGTGTCCTCTGCACAGTGTGCACCTAAAGCTACCTGAAGAAAATTAGTGGTGTTCTTCTGATCCTATTAATACCACAGGCAGACAGCTACAGCATTTACAGTTAGTGTAGTGCGTCCTCTGCACAGTGTGTACCTAAAGCTACCTGGAGACAATTGCAGTTGTTCTGCTCCTATTAATACCACAGACAGGCAGCTACAGTATTTACAGTTAGTGCACTGTGTCCTCTGCACAGTGTGCATCTAAAGCTACCTGAAGAAAATTAGTGGTGTTCTTCTGATTCTATTAATACCACAGGCAGTCCACTACAGTATTTACAGTTAGTGTAGTGTGTCCTCTGCACAGTGTGCACCTAAAGCTACCTGAAGAAAATGAGTGGTGTTTTTCTGATCCTATTAGTACAATACCACAGGCAGCTGCAGTATTTACAAGTTAGTTCAGTGTGTCCTCTGCACAGTGTGCACCTAAAGCTACCTGAAGAAAATTATAGGTGTTCTTCTGATCCTATTAATACCACAGGCAGGCAGCTACAGTATTTACAGTTAGTGTAGTGCGTCCTCTGCACAGTGTGCACCTAAAGCTACCTGGAGACAATTAGTGGTGTTCTTCTGATTCTATTAATACCACAGGCAGGCCGCTACAGTATTTACAGTTAGTGTAGTGCGTCCTCTGCACAGTGTGCACCTAAAGCTACCTGAAGAAAATTAGTGTTCTTCTGATCCTATTAATACCACAGGCAGGCAGCTACAGTATTTGCAGTTAGTGTAGTGCGTCCTCTGCACAGTGTGCACCTAAAGCTACCTGAAGAAAATGAGTGGTGTTTTCCTGATCCTATTAGTACAATACCACAGGCAGCTGCAGTATTTACAAGTTAGTTTAGTGCGTCCTCTGCACACTGTGCACCTAAAGCTACCTGAAGAAAATTAATGATGTTCTGATCCTATTAGTACAGTACCACAGGCAGCTGTAGTATTTATAAGTTAGTGTAGTGTGTCCTTTGCACACCTAAAGCTACCTGAAGAAAATGAGTGGTGTTCTTTTGATCCTATTAGTACAGTACCGCAGGCAGCTGCAGTATTTACAAGTTAGTTTAGTGCGTCCTTTGCACAGTGTGCCCCTAAAGCTACCTGAAGAAAATTAGTGGTGTTCTTCTGATCCTATTAGTACAGTACCACAGGCAGCTGTGGTATTTACAAGTTAGTGTAGTGCGTCCTCTGCACAGTGTGCACCTAAAGCTACCTGAAGACAATGAGTGGTGTTCTTCTGATCCTATTAGTACAGTACTGCAGGCAGCTGCAGTCTTTACAAGTTAGTGTAGTGCGTCCTCTGCACAGTGTGCACCTAAAGCTACTTGAAGAAAATTAGTGGTGTTCTTCTGATCCTATTAATACCACAGGCAGGCAGCTACAGTATTTACAGTTAGTGTAGTGCATCCTCTGCACAGTGTGCACCTAAAGCTACCTGAAGACAATTGCTGTTGTTCTGCTCCTATTATTACCACAGGCAGGCAGCTACAGTATTTATAGTTAGTGCACTGTGTCCTCTGCACAGTGTGCACCTAAAGCTACCTTAAGAAAATTAGTGGTGTTCTTCTGATCCTATTAATACCACAGGCAGGCAGCTACAGTATTTACAGTTAGTGTAGTGCATCCTATGCACAGTGTGCACCTAAAGCTACCTGGAGACAATTGCTTTTGTTCTGCTCCTATTAATACCACAGGCAGGCAGCTACAATATTTACAGTTAGTGCACTGTTTCCTCAAAACAGTGTGCACCTAAAGCTACCTGAAGAATATTAGTGGCGTTCTTATGATCCTATTAATACCACAGGAAGGCAGCTACAGTATTTACAGTTAGTGTAGTGTGTCCTCTGCACAGTGTGCACCTAAAGCTACCTGAAGACAATTGCTGTTGTTCTGCTCCTATTAATACCACAGGCAGGCAGCTACAGTATTTACAGTTAGTGCACTGTGTCCTCTGCACAGTGTGCACATAAAGCTACCTGAAGAAAATTAGTGGTGTTCTTCTGATCCTATTAATACCACAGGCAGACAGCTACAGCATTTACAGTTAGTGTAGTGCGTCCTCTGCACAGTGTGTACCTAAAGCTACCTGGAGACAATTGCTGTTGTTCTGCTCCTATTAATACCACAGGCAGGCATAACAGTATTTACAGTTAGTTTAGTGCATCCTCTGCACAGTGTGCCCCTAAAGCTACCTGGAGACAATTGCTGTTGTTCTGCTCCTATTATTACCACAGGCAGGCAGCTACAGTATTTACAGTTAGTGCACTGTGTCCTCTGCACAGTGTGCACCTAAAGCTACCTGAAGAAAATTAGTGGTGTCCTTCTGATCCTAATAATACCACAGGCAGGCAGCTACAGTATTTACAGTTAGTGCACTGTGTCCTCTGCACAGTGTGCACCTAAAGCTACCTGAAGAAAATTAGTGGTGCTCTTCTTATCCCATTAATACCACAGGCAGGCAGCTACAGTATTTACAGTTAGTGCACTGTGTCCTCTGCACAGTGTGCACCTAAAGCTACCTGAAGAAAATTAGTGGTGTTCTTCTTATCCCATTAATACCACAGGCAGGCAGCTACAGCATTTACAGTTAGTGTAGTGCGTCCTCTGCACAGTGTGCACCTAAAGCTACCTGGAGACAATTGCTGTTGTTCTGCTCCTATTAATACCACAGACAGGCAGCTACAGGATTTACAGTTAGTGCACTGTGTCCTCTGCACAGTGTGCACCTAAAGCTACCTGAAGAAAATTAGTGGTGTTCTTCTGATTCTATTAATACCACAGGCAGGCAGCTACAGTATTTACAGTTAGTGTAGTGCGTCCGCTGCACAGTGTGCACCTAAAGCTGCCTGAAGAAACTTATTGGTGTTCTTCTGATCCTATTAATACCACAGGCAGGCCGCTACAGTATTTACAGTTAGTGTAGTGCGTCCTCTGCACAGTGTGCACCTAAAGCTACCTGAAGAAAAATAGTGTTCTTCTGATCCTATTAATACCACAGGCAGGCAGCTACAGTATTTACAGTTAGTGTAGTGCGTCCTCTGCACAGTGTGCACCTAAAGCTACCTGAAGAAAATGAGTGGTGTTTTTCTGATCCTATTAGTACAATACCACAGGCAGCTGCAGTATTTACAAGTTAGTTTAGTGCGTCCTCTGCACACTGTGCACCTAAAGCTACCTGAAGAAAATTAGTGGTGTTCTTCTGATCCTATTAGTACAGTACCACAGGCAGGTGTAGTATTTACAAGTTAGTTTAGTGCGTCCTCTGCACAGTGTGCACCTAAAGCTACCTGAAGAAAATTAGTGGTGTTCTTTTGATCCTATTAGTACAGTACCACAGGCACCTGTTGTATTTATAAGTTAGTGTAGTGCGTCCTCTGCACACTGTGCACCTAAAGCTACCTGAAGAAAATGAGTGGTTTTCTTTTGATCCTATTAGTACAGTACCACAGGCAGCTGTGGTATTTACAAGTTAGTGTAGTGCGTCCTCTGCACAGTGTGCACCTAAAGCTACCTGAAGACAATGAGTGATGTTCTTCTGATCCTATTAGTACAGTACCGCAGGCAGCTGCAGTATTTACAAGTTAGTGTAGTGCGTCCTCTGCACAGTGTGCACCTAAAGCTACCTAAAGAAAATTAGCGGTGTTCTTCTGATCCTTTTAGTACAGTACCACAGGCAGCTGCAGTATTTACAATTTAGTTTAGTGCGTCCCCTGCACACTGTGCACCTAAAGCTACTTGAAGAAAATTAGTGATGTTCTTCTGATCCTATTAATACCACAGGCAGGCAGCTACAGTATTTACAGTTAGTGTAGTGTGTCCTCTGCACAGTGTGCACCTAAAGCTACCTGAAGACAATTGCTGTTGTTCTGCTCCTATTATTACCACAGGCAGGCAGCTACAGTATTTACAGTTAGTGCACTGTGTCCTCTGCACAGTGTGCACCTAAAGCTACCTGAAGAAAATTAGTGGTGTTCTTCTGATCCTAATAATACCACAGGCAGGCAGCTACAATATTTACAGTTAGTGTAGTGCATCCTCTGCACAGTGTGCACCTAAAGCTACCTGGAGACAATTGCTGTTGTTCTGCTCCTATTAATACCACATTCAGGCAGCTACAGTATTTACAGTTAGTGTACTGTGTCCTCTGAACAGTGTGCGCCTAAAGCTACCTGAAGAATATTAGTGGCGTTCTTCTGATCCTATTAATACCACAGGAAGGCGGCTACAGTATTTACAGTTAGTGTAGTGTGTCCTCTGCACAGTGTGCACCTAAAGCTACCTGAAGACAATTGCTGTTGTTCTGCTCCTATTAATACCACAGGCAGGCAGCTACAGTATTTACAGTTGGTGCACTGTGTCCTCTGCACAGTGTGCACTTAAAGCTACCTGAAGAAAATTAGTGGTTTTCTTCTGATCCTATTAATACCACAGGCAGACAGCTACAGCATTTACAGTTAGTGTAGTGCGTCCTCTGCACAGTGTGTACCTAAAACTACCTGGAGACAGTTGCTGTTGTTCTGCTCCTATTAATACCACAGGCAGGCAGCTACAGTATTTACAGTTAGTGCACTGTGTCCTCTGAACAGTGTGCACCTAAAGCTACCTGGAGACAATTGCTGTTGTTCTGCTCCTATTAATACCACAGGCAGGCAGCTACAGTATTTACAGTTAGTGCACTGTGTCCTCTGCACAGTGTGCACCTAAAGCTGCCTGAAGAAAATTAGTGGTGTTCTTCTGATCCTAATAATTCCACAGGCAGGCAGCTACAGTATTTACAGTTAGTGCACTGTGTCCTCTGCACATTGTGCACCTAAAGCTACCTGAAGAAAATTAGTGGTGTTCTTCTTATCCCATTAATACCACAGGCAGGCAGCTACAGCATTTACAGTTAGTGTAGTGCGTCCTCTGCACAGTGTGCACCAAAAGCTACCTGGAGACAATTGCAGTTGTTCTGCTCCTATTAATACCACAGACAGGCAGCTACAGTATTTACAGTTAGTGCACTGTGTCCTCTGCACAGTGTGCACCTAAAGCTACCTGAAGAAAATTAGTGGTGTTCTTCTGATTCTATTAATACCACAGGCAGGCCGCTACAGTATTTACAGTTAGTGTAGTGCGTCCTCTGCACAGTGTGCACCTAAAGCTACCTGAAGAAAATTATTGGTGTTCTTCTGATCCTATTAATACCACAGGCAGGCAGCTACAGTATTTACAGTTAGTGTAGTGCGGAGATCGCATGTGCAGGGCGCTGCTGTCTCTGCACGTTATTCCAAAAGTTCTTTGGTGTGGGCCTTTTTTGAGATGAGTGCATCAGATCCCACCGCTGCTATTTGCAACATATGTCTCAAGCATATCTCTCGTGGCCAAAACATCTCCCGCTTGGGCACCACATGCTTGACCAGACATATGTTGACCTGTCATGCAGTTCGTTGGCAAGCGTACTTAAAAGACCCACACCAAAGAACAAAGAGGACCTCTCCTTGCTCCTCATCAGCTGGGATCTCCAACCCCACTATATCTTCAGTCCTCTCTGAGACCTGCACTGAGAGGAATGAAGGTGTAGAATTAGGTGTGTCACAGCCAAGTACTTGGGGCAATCTGCTATCGGTACACTGACGTCAGATTGTACCAGGCAAATTTCCCTGCCCCAGCTGCTGCACCGCCGAAAGAAGTTTGCTCCCAGCCATCCACATGCCCAGCGGTTAAATGCTAGCTTGGCTAAATTGCTAGCACTTCAACTGCTGCCTTTTGGTCAGTTGGTAGACTCTGCCCCCTTCCGTGAGTTTGTGGAATGTGCGGTTCCTCAGTGGCAGGTTCCCAAACGCCACTTTTTCTCACGGAAGGCGATTCTGGCTCTCTACCGGCATGTGGAAGGCAATGTCCATGCCTCGCTGGACAGGGCGGTCAGCGGTAAGGTGCATATTACCGCTGACTCATGGTCCAGCAGGCATGGACAGGGACGTTACCTATCATTCACCGCGCACTGGGTGACTCTTCTGGCAGCTGGGAAGGATGCAGGACAAGGTGCAGTAGTGTTGGAGGTTGTTCTGCCACCACGCCTCCAAAATACTACTAGTGGTGATTCTGCCACACCTCTCTCCTCCACCCCCTCCTCTTCTTCTTCCTCCATGGCCTCTTCCTGTGATTTGACTTCGGAACCAGCGGTGCTCCGTAGGCGTTCAAGGGGCTACGCAAGCACGCAGGCCAAAAGATGCCATGCGGTGCTTGAGCTGGTGTGCTTGGGGTACAGGAGCCACACTGGGGCAGAGATTCTGTCAGCTCTGCAGGGGCAGGTTAAGGCGCCAGCTTAAGGCAGGTATGGTGGTTAGCGACAATGGCACCAACCTCCTCTCCGCCCTCCGACAGAGACAACTGACCCATGTGCCCTGTTTGGCTCACATCCTTAACTTGGTGGTGCAGCAGTTCTTGGGCAGGTACCCGGGGTTACAGGATGTCCTGAGGCAGGCCAGGAAAGTCTGTGTGCATTTCCGCAGGTCATATAATGCCAGTGCTCGGCTGGCTGACCTCCAAAAGGAATTTAACCTGCCCAAGAACCGCCTAATCTGTGACATGGCACAGGACAGGGTCAGAGGAGCTTGTTTTTTTTCCCCACACCAGTGGGCCATGATCAGGGATGCATGCACTGTCCTGTCACCATTTGAGGAGGCCACGAGGATGGTGAGCAGTGACAGTGCATGCATCAGTGACACTGTCCCCCTTTTCCACCTGTTGGAGCACACGCTGCATGGAATAATGGACAGGGCACTTGAGGCAGAACAGAGGCAGGAAGAGGAGGACTTCCTTAGCTCTCAAGGCCCCCTTTATCCAGACAGTGTTCCTGCGTGCCCGCCAATCACACATGAAGAAGACGAGAAAGAGGAGGAGGAGGAGGAAGAGGAGGATTGTATCAGCATGGAGGTGGAGCCTGGCACTCAGCATCAGCAGCAGTCTTTAAGGGATCATTTACAGTCCCAAGAAAAGCATGGACTTGTACATGGCTGGGAGGAGGTGGCTGCGGATCATGTCATCATTAGTGACCCAGAGGACTCTAGACCAAATGCCTCAGCAAACCTATGCTGCATGGCCTCCCTGATCCTGCAAAGCCTGCGGAAGGATCCTCGTATTCGTGGTATCAAGGAGAGGGGTCAATACTGGTTGGCAACCCTCCTTGATCCACGTTACAATTGACCGATGCGTTCAGACAATTTTTTAGTCCGCAGCCCAAAGGTATGATCGGTTCCAGCAACCATCGCCAGCGTCTGTTTTACATGGTGCAGGAATACCTAGGGGCAAGATCTGACTTGGACGCCTTTCCCACCGAAAATCCTCTGGGTTACTGGGTCTTGAGGATGGATCACTGGCCAGAGCTTGCACAGTATGCAATTGAGCTACTGGCCTGTCCTGCATCCAGCGTTCTTTCGGAACGCACATTCAGTGCTGCTGGAGGTTTTGTAACCGATCACAGGGTGCGCCTGTTCACCAAATCGGTCAATCGACTGACCTTCATAAAAATGAATCAGTCTTGGATCACCACCAGCTACCAAGCACCTGATGCTGATGTAACCGAATATTTTTTTTTGAAAAGTCAGATCCCTTCAAGACTGCCTATGCTGATGCTGAGTGACTATCCTGTTATGCTGAGTGACTATCCTCTTCCTCCTCAATGATCATGCTGATAGCTTGTAAGAATATTTTTGGTTCTGGGCGCCGCCACCAGTGGCTAAGGCCCAATTTTTCAGCCCCTGTTTAACAGGGGCGTGTAATTACAATTTTTGATGCAATAATTTGCAAGGAGAGTTCGTTGCTGCACTCAGCTAGAATATTTGTGAGGGGTTGCAGTGTTGTGGCACCAGCACCAGTGCCTAAGGCCCAATTTTTCAGCCCCTGTTTAACAGGGTCGTGTAATTACAATTTTTGATGCAATACTTTGCAGCAGGGCTCGTTTCTGCACTCCAACTAGAGTATCTGTGAGGGGTTGCAGTGTTGTGGCACCAGCACCAGTGCCTCTTCCTCCTCAATGATCATGCTGAGAGCTTGTAAGAATATTTTTGGTTCTGCGAGCTGCCACCAGTGGCTAAGGCCCAATTTTTCAGCCCCTGTTTAACAGGGGCGTGTAAGTACAATTTTTGATGCAATATTTTACAGGAGGGCTCATTCCTAGAGTATCTGTGAGGGGTTGCAGTGTTGTGGCACCAGTGCCTAAGGCCCAATTTTTCTGCCCCTGTTCAACAGGGACATGTAATTACAATTCTTGATCTAATATTTCACAGCAGGGCCCGTTTCTGCGCCCATCAAGAGTAACTGTGAGGACTTACAGTGTTGTGGCACCAGCACCACCACCACCAAAGGCCCAATTTTTCTGTCCCTGTTCAACAGGTGCATGTAATTACAATTCTTGATCTAATATTTCACAGCAGGGCCCGTTCCAGCTCCCACCAAGAGTAACTGTGAGGACTTACAATGTTGTGGCAACACCACCACCACCACCACCAAAGGCCTAATTTTTCTGCCCCTGTTCAACAGGTGCATGTTATTACAATTCTTGATCTAATATTTCACAGCAGGGCCCGTTTCTGCGCCCACCAAGAGTAACTGTGAGGACTTACAGTGTTGTGGCACCAGCACCACCACCACCAAAGGCCCAATTTTTCTGACCCTGTTCAACAGGGGCAAGTAATTACAATTCTTCATCTAATATTTCACAGCAGAGCCCGTTCCTGCGCCCACCAAGAGTAACTGTGAGGGCTTACAGTGTTGTGGCAACACCAACACCTAAGTCCGCAATTTCTGCAGAGTATATAGGGCAGGCCCCTACTTTCAAACATCCAACTTACAAACGACTCCTACTTGCAAATGGAAGGAGACAACAGGAAGTGAGATGAAATCTACCCCTAGGAAGGGAAATTCTCTCCTGTAAGAGTTAATATGGAAAAACGTGTCTCCTCTCCACTGATGCTTTATCACCAATCCTTGTTTCACTAAAAACCCCAAATTGTCAAAAAACATTTGTCATTGGGACAGAAAGTGAGGTAAAATCTTCTGAAGAGGTGCACAGACAGCAAAACAAATGTAACAGGGGTGATAACCCTTCCCTATGTTTTCCAAAAAGCTTAAAAATAGATTTTTTGGCTGGAGCTACACTTAAAAAATGTACCAGTTCAAAATTACAAACAGATTCTACTTAACAACAAACCTACAGTCCCTGTCTTGTTTGCACGACCTGTATGCTGCTGTTCAGAGGGCCTGGGGCCCCACGCCTTTCCTTTTTTTAATTTGCATGCGGGGTTCCCCTTAGTATCCATACAAGACCCAAAGGGCCTGGTAATTGACTGGGGGGTACCCATGCCGTTTGGCTCACTGATTTTCATCCATATAACCGGAACCGGACATAATATTAAAGCCGTAAGCAGTTTTAAATGACTTTTTATTACTTTAAAAATGTCATTTTGTGCAGGGACTGTTTTAAGCACGGGAAACACGTGCCCCTTTACAGGCATACTATAGACACCCCCCAGGTACGATATTTAAAGGAATATTTCACTTTTTTTCACTTTAAGCATCATTAAAATCACTGCTCCCGAAAAAACGTCCGTTTTTAAAACTTTTTTTTGCATTGATACATGTCCCCTGGGGCAGGACCCGGGTCCCCAAACCCTTTTTAGGACAATACCATACAAATTAGCCTTTAAAATTAGCACTTTTGATTTTGAGTCCCATAGATTTCAATGGGGTTCTAACGTTCGTGCAAATTTTTGGTCCGTTCGCAGGTTCTGGTGCGAACCGAACCGGGGGGTGTTCGGCTCATCCCTACTCACAAATTAAATATGTATGTATATATAAATGTTGATTTAAAAGATCCACAACATGTTAAAAAAACTCATAAGTATAAAAATAATATATGTACATATAGAGTATGCATAAAATATATATACAAAAAATTATGAAAATTGATGATCAGTCATATTAAATACAAAAGAACCCAAAGGTTCTGGGGGTATCAAATTCTGATCATAACACACTAATAATAGCCTGCTATACACTGTCTTACGGCCTGGTGGGACAACATGAGTTATCCTAGATTGAAATCTGAAATCAAAGGCTTAATTTAAAATAATAAAAAGAAAACTCATAAAAAATTAGAAATTAGATAAAGAACAATTAAGGTCGATATCGACATTGAGCCCCTGGTGTACTAACGACCCCTATCGATAAATCCATCCTGTCTTCTTTTGTGATACCCTTATCTTTTTGTTGTCACCCCTCCAATGATCCTTAATTATATCTATCCCGTAAAAAAAATCAAACCCGTGGGATCACTTTGATGTACCTCCTTAAAATGCCTTGACAAATTATGTTTACGGAAACCGTTCTTTATATTATTAATGTGTTCTCTAATGCTTACACTGAGTGGTCTGGTGGTCCTGCTTACGTACTGTAAGTGGCAGGGGCACTCAATGACAGGTCACATGCATGCTACTGCATGTTATAAGTTCCCTAATTTGATACTCTTTGTTGTTGGTCCTGGATCTGAATGATTCTTTCTTTCTTGTTTGTTTCTTACTGACCCTGCAGGGTAAACATTTTTGGCATTTGTAAAACCCTTTCATTTCAGAGAATAATTTTAAGTTTTTTGGAGGGTCAATGACATTACGAGCAAGTTGGTCCCTAAGAGTTGGGGCTCTTTTATACACAAATTTTGGTTTTTAGGAAGAATTTTAGAAAAGCCTTTGTCAGATTTGAGAATGGGCCAATATTTCCTAATGATATATTCAATCGATTTATATTGGCTATTAAAACCAGTGACAAAAGCTACACCCATGTGGGAAATGGAATTCTATCTCTTATTCTTTATCAATAATAGATTGTTTCTGTCCATATTGATTATCGGGACACCAGTATTGGAGACCTATTTGGCTACATGCTCCTTACCCCTGCAGGGGTAGGGGAGTCTGGTAAGTGCATTTGCCTAAGGGGAAGCACGAAAAGTCACCTCACTTATTTTGTGCACGGAAGTTGAGATAAAATCGCATCACCTGGAAATCAGCACAAGTCACTTTATGGGAATATGGACACTTGATGTGGATAGATTTCTCTGATTTAATTATTGATTATTTGTATACACCTATTTTAATTTAATTATTAGTTATATATTTTTTATATATATTAATTTAATTGTTTCACTTCATTTGGGTGTTATACTTTTTTTGCTGTTCCAATCAGATAACATACTCACGTATACTTTTATATACTAGGTTTTTTTCACGTATTATCATGGTTGGCAAACACATACGTTATTTAAACACTCTTTATAAGCAGTGCCAACTTCCCTTACTCTCATTATCATGGTACAAGAGATGGTCAGAGACTGCAGACATGATACAAGAGATGGTCAGAGACTGCAGACATGATACAAGAGATGGTCAGAGACTGCAGCCATGATACAAGAGATGGTCAGAGACTGCAGACATGATACAAGAGATGCTCAGAGACTGCAGACATGGTACAAAAGATGGACAGAGACTGCGGACATGATACAAGAGATGGACATAGACTGTGGACATGATACAAGAGATGATCAGAGACTGCAGACATGATACAAGAGATGGACAGAGACTGCGGACGTGATAAAAGAAATGATCAGAGAATGCGGACATGATCCAAGAGCTGATCATAGACTGCAGACATTATACAAGAGATGATCAGAGACTGCAGACACAAAACAAGAGATGGTCAGAGACTGCGGACATGATACAAGAGATGGTCAGAGACTGCAGACATGGTACAAGAGATGGTCAGAGACTGCGGACATGATACAAGAGATGGACAGAGACTGCGGACATGATACAAGAGATGATAAGAGACTGCAGACATGATACAAGAGATGGACAGAGACTGCAGACATGATACAAGAGTTCAAACCAAAGCTTACATTAGGGATACAAAAAATCTTCTGCAGCTTATACAGGAAGTAGATTTAACTGGGAAGGATGAAATATATCTGGTAACTGCGGATGTGTCGTCCTCTTACATGATAATTCAAGACAATGATGCACTATTGGCCCTGATTTGGGCATTGTGTCAAAGGGACGACATTCCACATAACCGGAAGGTATTCTTGTGTATTGCTTTAGATTTCTGCTTATCCCACAATTATTTCTGGTACGATGGCAAGTTTAACTCCCAGAAAAGGGGAGTAGCTATGGGTGCAAAATTTGCACCCAGCATTGTGAACCTTTTCATGGGGAAATGGGAAGACAAAACAATATTTTTCGTAAAAGAGAGGAGTTGCTTCTATACAGAAGATATATTGATGATCTTTTTTTCATCTGGGCAGGATCAACACTATCCCTTCAATGTTTCCTAAAATAATTAAATGCTAACAATAATAACATCAGATTAACAAGTAAATATAGCAAGTATGATATACATTTCGTGGATGCCAATGTGTACAGGCCAGGAGAAAAACTAGAAACAAAAGTGTACTTTAAGCCCACTGATCGTAACAGTTATTTACCTTTCCAGAGTGGTCATCACCCTATGTGGTTGAGAAATATCCCCAAGGGACAAATAATGAGGGTAAAAAGAAACTGTTCTAACGATACAGATTACATTTCCCAAGTACAGATTATTAGGAAGGAATTCATGGATAAGGGATATAATGAACGGCATTTGGACAGTATAGTAGGGGAGGTTTTAGGACTTCCAAGAGAGAGCTGTTTGACAGAGGGAGTCCAACTCCGGAACACAATAAGTCAGGAGTGGGGTTTCATCACAGGATTCCACTCACAATATAAGGAAGTGGAGTAAATTTTTTCAACACATTGGCACTTTTAGCTAGTGTCATGGATATTCATATATGTTTTAGGTTTATTGTATGTTAATGATTTACAGTTTCAGTAACTATGTTAGAAATGAACACAGACTTGTGATTGTATTAGGTCTGGGGTATGAAGCTGAGGTCGTAAAGCTATACCTTTATTTAGCTATTCGATTGTGCAGTGTAGGCAGATCTGATCTGTCGAGCCTGTGAGGTTATCTCTCTATTTGTTGACATTACGCTTTCGTGCACCTAACAGTTAAAGCGAGCAACACATGATGGGTTAACAGGTCGGTAGATGGACTAATAAAAGCCTGACGTAATGCCGTGAAATAACACCCTCAGTGGAAGTCGCATATAACGAAACGTGTCAAGGCGTGACCTCCACGGCAACCGGAAGTGATGTGTGTGCTCCACAGTCAGCTGGCTACTACCAGGAAGGAAACAATACCGCTGTGCAATTGACACAGACATCTCCCTGTGCAGCAGAATGGTGACTACACTCGCTTATAATTCACATGCTTCATTGATGTTTACAGTTCGTATGTATTTTATATGGGGGACAGGTTTTCTGTGGGCTTATAAATAAATATATGAAACAGGATTACGCTATGTCCGAATCTTTCGTATTTTATGAATACCTTTCATCAGAGCACATCATATTTCCCAAATCCGCCTCCATTGCTGATGACCATTTTTTAAAGTAACATGAGGGCTTCTCTTAAGGCTTGAAATTCTCTATGCTCTGGTGAGTGTAACCCCTTGGGGGAGTGTGCCTCACGCGGTGAAGATTTGTTGTCTGGTGTATGGTGCATGCGCGGATAAAGAGGGCTAAGCAGAGGCCATTTGGAATCCGAAAATAAAGAGCTTACAGTTCAGGTGGAGTGAACTGTAAGAGGGGGCCTCTTCCGGGTCTACGGTCCAGCCTAAAAGTGAGCAGGTGACTGCCTACTACTTGTAGTTCCCGACCCTGTGACTTTGGTCCAAAGCTGGCCATAGCTGATGTGCGGCGTCACAGGGTCAAGGGTCCCTCAGTGCGCATGTGTGAAAGTATCACATGCGTGCCTGCGCACATGCCCTATGGCCAAGGGCGGAGCCCAGGCCAGGACATGCATGAATGGGAAGACGGATCATCCCCTTGAGGGTGAACGTCTCACCATCAGGGAACCTACCAAGTCGCCTCGGGAGACCTCACTGGTGACGCCATGTGCCGCGTGCACACCAGGAGTTGGGTAAGCAGCGTTACACTCCCCCTTTCTTCCTTCTTATGCAATATATATATATTGCTGAATTGAATAATATATTTTTTTATATATAATTGACTATATTGCCAATGATCTTGTGTCCATTAAATCACAGATGTTTTTCCTGATAAAGCTTCCTAGCCGGCAAAAACACTGTCCATGACCAAGTCACCTATGTTTTTAATTTACTACTGACTTTATTTGTCATGTATTATGTATCAATAAACTTTTCAAAATTTTATATGATTGTCTATATACTCCATTGTATCCCTTTTTGCATTGTACCGAGATAGTCTACTTGCCTCCCTCTTTCTCCTTGGTGAGCTCTGGTTGGGGACTACGGCTCACAAACCCCTTATTTACTAAGTTTTGGATGAAGGTAAAACCATTGTTTTAATACACATACCTATTGACACTGCTCCTAGAGGCCACCCATATTTTTTTTTAATAGTAAACATGACAAATAGAGAAATAACCACTAGTGTTGAGTGAGCAGTTCGGGCCAAGCATAGGTTCAGCTCGAACATCACCGGTGTATGTTCACCCGAATTTGCGAGGCGCTCAGTCTCATTTTCATCCAGCGCTGCACAGTGCATTCTAGGGCCCTAATTGGATAAAGCAATGCACCTGACCGCTGGTCAGGTGCAAGGCTTTGCCCAATCAGCTCATAATCCCACCCCACACTATAACAGGTTCCTCCCCACAGGAACCTTTTGCAGTGTGTTGTTGGAGTGGAGATAGATAGAGCAGGGCTCAGTTAGCTTCTAGCTAGTTAGTGTGTCATTTTGACTTTGAGTGTAGAGTATCAGTGTAGTGTGAGTATAGTGTAGTGTGAGTGTAGTGTAGTGTGAATGTAGTGTGTCAATGTAGTGTGAGTATAGTGTAGTGTTAGTGTAGTGTGAGTGTAGTGCAGTGTTTAACAGCATTTCATTACATTTAGTGCTGTATACAGTGCTGTATACACAATTATTTTTTGGTTGCTGCTTCTTTTGTGATCAGCTGATCACATGTAAACAGTCCTTTCCTCCCACGCTGTATCTGTGTGAGGAAAATAGAGCCATTAACCGGCAAGACTGTCAGTACATTGTTTACACTAATAATCAGAGCACTGATAATCAGTGCCCTGATTATGAGTGCAGCCCCATCAGTGCCCATAAGTGCAGCCTATCAGTGCTCATCAATGCCGCCTATCAGTGCCCATTAATACCACCTATTGGTGCTGCCTTTCTGCTCCTCTCTCCCTGTGTGCACCATGGGCAGTGTGAAGCTAAGTAGCTCACACTTCCTGTGGTGCACACAGGAGGAGAGGGATGGGAGGAGAAGGAGCAGACCGGCTTTCTCCTCTCCCATCTGTGCGAGGGACGGGGGAACTGTCAGTGCAGCTCTGAGCTGTATGAGAGTGACACTTTCAGCTCAGAGTCTTGCTAAATAGGCACTGTTAAGGTTGCACTGATGGGCACTGATAAGCAGCATTGATGAGCACTGATAGCTGGCACAGTGTCAGGGGATGTTATACACAACATCCAATGCAGGTGATCAGATCGCTGGGCTGCACCAAGGAATCAGGGACAAACCAGTAAATAAAGAAAGTATGTTTATTATTAATGATAAAGATACACGTGAAAACAAGACAGCAAACCAAAAACAAGAAAATAGTGAAAACACAGCAACCCCCAAACCCACCTAACTATCTATCTAACTAATATAATACAAGAGCAAGGAAACCAACATGAAATAAAAAATAAGGCATGGGCCAAAGCGACAAGGGAACAGAAACCAGGAATAATGAAGCAGACCAAGGAGCAGGGAACAGGAAACAGGGTTCAAGGTCAGGATACACAAACGGGGTTCAGGAACAAACAGGAACAGGCTGGAACAAGAGCAGGTACTGGCAGGGACAAGGGCTTAGCAGAGGAATACTGAAGCACTGAGGTTAGTTCAGGGCGGGTTTATATAGTCCAGCAAAACCATGACAGGTGTGCTTGATGGCAAGTCTGTAGTCCAAGCAGGGAGACCCCTGCTGGTGGCCACTGGAATTACACCCTTTTGGTGCTGAATGTAATAGTGCCACCAGCAGGAGAAACCGGAGATGACACCGTTCCTGACACACAGGCAGCACTGATAGGTGGCACTGCTAGTTGGCATTGATAGGTGCCACTGATGGGCACTGATAGGCGGCATTGATGAGCACTGATAGGCGGAATTGACGGACACTGACATGTGGTATTGATGAGCACTGATAGGCAGCACTGATTAGTACTGATAGGCTGCACTGATGGTGCTGCACTGATAATCAGGGAAATGATGATCAGTGCTCTGATTATAAGTGTAAACAATGTACTGACAGTCTTGCCAGTTAATGGCTCTCCTTTCCTCACACAGATACAGAGTGGGAGGAAAGGACTTAGATTCTACCTTATTCTACCTTTTCAACTATCTCAAAGGGTCCCTGCTAGGGATGAGCTTCCTGTTCGAGTCGAACCCATGTTCGACTCGAACATCGGCTGTTCGACCGTCCGTCGAATTGCGAACGTTATGGGCCGTTCGCGCCAAATTCGTGTGGCGCGTCACGGCCCATAATTCACTGCGGCATCGCAGTGCATTGCTGGCTGATGATTGGCCAAGCATGCACTATGACCCGCATGCTTGGCCAATCACAGCGCCGTCAGTAGAGAGAGCTGTAATTGGCCAAAGCCAGGGTGGCTTTGGCCAATTATGGCTCAGGGGATTTAGTACACGCCCCACACTATATAAGGCCGCCTGCACGGCGGCCCTGTGTAGTGTGTTCCGGTGTGCTGATAGAGAGAGAGACAGACAGTGTCATTTGATTTGAGAGCTAGATTAGGCTAGATCTGTTCCTGCTCTTTACATTTAGTGCAGTGCGTCCTGCTCACAGTGTTCAGCTAGATCTGTTCCTGCTCTTTACATTTAGTGCAGTGCGTCCTGCTCACAGTGTTCAGCTAGATCCGTTCCTGCTCTTTACATTTAGTGCAGTGCGTCCTGCTCACAGTGTTCAGCTAGATCTGTTCCTGCTATTTACATTTAGTGCAGTCAGTGCGTCCTGCTCACAGTGTTCAGCTAGATCCGTTCCTGCTATTTACATTTAGTGCAGTCAGTGCGTCCTGCTCACAGTGTTCAGCTAGATCCGTTCCTGGTATTTACATTTAGTGCAGTGCGTCCTGCTCACAGTGTTCAGCTAGATCCGTTCCTGCTATTTACATTTAGTGCAGTGCGTCCTGCTCACAGTGTTCAGCTAGATCCGTTCCTGCTATTTACATTTAGTGCAGTGCGTCCTGCTCACAGTGTTCAGCTAGATCCGTTCCTGCTATTTACATTTAGTGCAGTCAGTGCGTCCTGCTCACAGTGTTCAGCTAGATCCGTTCCTGCTATTTACATTTAGTGCAGTCAGTGTGTCCTGCTCACAGTGTTCAGCTAGATCCGTTCCTGCTATTTACATTTAGTGCAGTCAGTGCGTCCTGCTCACAGTGTTCAGCTAGATCCGTTCCTGCTATTTACATTTAGTGCAGTGCGTCCTGCTCACAGTGTTCAGCTAGATCCGTTCCTGCTATTTACATTTAGTGCAGTGCGTCCTGCTCACAGTGTTCAGCTAGATCCGTTCCTGCTATTTACATTTAGTGCAGTGCGTCCTGCTCACAGTGTTCAGCTAGATCCGTTCCTGCTATTTACATTTAGTGCAGTGCGTCCTGCTCACAGTGTTCAGCTAGATCCGTTCCTGCTATTTACATTTAGTGCAGTCAGTGCGTCCTGCTCACAGTGTTCAGCTAGATCCGTTCCTGCTATTTACATTTAGTGCAGTGCGTCCTGCTCACAGTGTTCAGCTAGATCCGTTCCTGCTATTTACATTTAGTGCAGTGCGTCCTGCTCACAGTGTTCAGCTAGATCCGTTCCTGCTATTTACATTTAGTGCAGTGCGTCCTGCTCACAGTGTTCAGCTAGATCCGTTCCTGCTATTTACATTTAGTGCAGTGTGTCCTGCTCACAGTGTTCAGCTAGATCCGTTCCTGCTATTTACATTTAGTGCAGTGCGTCCTGCTCACAGTGTTCAGCTAGATCCGTTCCTGCTATTTACATTTAGTGCAGTGCGTCCTGCTCACAGTGTTCAGCTAGATCCGTTCCTGCTATTTACATTTAGTGCAGTGCGTCCTGCTCACAGTGTTCAGCTAGATCCGTTCCTGCTATTTACATTTAGTGCAGTGCGTCCTGCTCACAGTGTTCAGCTAGATCCGTTCCTGCTATTTACATTTAGTGCAGTCAGTGCGTCCTGCTCACAGTGTTCAGCTAGATCCATTCCTGCTATTTACATTTAGTGCAGTGCGTCCTGCTCACAGTGTTCAGCTAGATCCGTTCCTGCTATTTACATTTAGTGCAGTGCGTCCTGCTCACAGTGTTCAGCTAGATCTGTTCCTGCTATTTACATTTAGTGCAGTCAGTGCGTCCTGCTCACAGTGTTCAGCTAGATCTGTTCCTGCTATTTACATTTAGTGCAGTCAGTGCGTCCTGCTCACAGTGTTCAGCTAGATCCGTTCCTGCTATTTACATTTAGTGCAGTGCGTCCTGCTCACAGTGTTCAGCTAGATCTGTTCCTGCTATTTACATTTAGTGCAGTGCGTCCTGCTCACAGTGTTCAGCTAGATCTGTTCCTGCTATTTACATTTAGTGCAGTCAGTGCGTCCTGCTCACAGTGTTCAGCTAGATCCGTTCCTGCTATTTACATTTAGTGCAGTGCGTCCTGCTCACAGTGTTCAGCTAGATCTGTTCCTGCTATTTACATTTAGTGCAGTCAGTGCGTCCTGCTCACAGTGTTCAGCTAGATCCGTTCCTGCTATTTACATTTAGTGCAGTGCGTCCTGCTCACAGTGTTCAGCTAGATCTGTTCCTGCTATTTACATTTAGTGCAGTGCGTCCTGCTCACAGTGTTCAGCTAGATCCGTTCCTGCTATTTACATTTAGTGCAGTCAGTGCGTCCTGCTCACAGTGTTCAGCTAGATCCGTTCCTGCTATTTACATTTAGTGCAGTGCGTCCTGCTCACAGTGTTCAGCTAGATCCGTTCCTGTTATCTTCCTACTGACAGGCAGGCTTGTCTGGTTACAGTATATAAAGCTACCTGAAGAAAATTACAGGTGTTCTATCCCAGCTTAGTGCAGCTACAGGCCATTAGTATGTCTGGAAGGCCAAGAAGGAGAGGCAGACAGTCACAAGCCAATAAGAGAGGGCAAGCAGGCTCTGTGTCTAGTGCTGGTCGTGGAGACGGTGCATCCTCATCAGCACGTGGCCATGGGACACGCTTGGCCTTTTTTTCGGCAGCTGGCCGTGTTGAGCCGCAACATGTGGAAAACTTGGTCGAGTGGATGACCAAGCCGTCCTCATCCTCCTCATCCTCTCTCACCCATGCCCAGGGTGCTTTGTCTGGCAAAGCAGCGGCCTCTTCCCTCAGCTCAATGTCATCAGTGACTCCTTCCCTAGCTCCACCATGTCCTCATGAGGATTCCCTCGAACTGTTTGACCACAGTGTTGGGTACATGCTCCAGGAGGATGCCCAGCGTTTGGAAGGCTCTGATGATGATACTGAGCTCGATGAAGGCAGTAACATGAGCACGGACAGAGGGGGTGCCCAAGAAGGACAGCAATCTGGCAGTCATGCTCCCCCTGCTGCAGCATACTGCCAGGTTTGCTCCAGTGATGAGGAGGGAGGGGATGATGAGGTCACTGACTCAACGTGGGTGCCTGATAGGAGAGAGGAGGAGGAGGAGGAGGAGGAGGCGGCACATCACCAACGAGGCAGGATGCCCTCCAGGGGCCAGCCTAAGGGCAGCACATTGACTGCATCACACCCCAAAGCTCCACATGTGCAGGGCGCTGCAGTCTCTGCGCGTTATTCAAAAAGTTCTTTGGTGTGGGCCTTTTTTGAGACGAGTGCATCAGATCGCACCGCTGCTATTTGCAACATATGTCTCAAGCGTATCTCGCGTGGCCAAAACATCTCCCGCTTGGGTACCACATGCTTGACCAGACATATGTTGACCTGCCATGCAGTTCGTTGGCAAGCATATCTAAAAGACCCACACCAAAGAACAAAGAGGATCTCTCCTTGCTCCTCATCAGCTGAGATTTCCAACCCCACTAGACCTTCAGTCCTCTCTGAGACCTGCAGTGAGAGGAATGAAGGTGTAGAATTAGGTGTGTCACAGCCAAGTACTTGTGGGCAATCTGCTTTTGGTACACCGACGCCAGATTGTACCAGGCAAATTTCCCTGCCCCAGCTGCTGCACCGCCGAAAGAAGTTTGCTCCCAGCCATCCACATGCCCAGCGGTTGAATGCTAGCTTGGCAAAATTGCTAGCACTTCAACTGCTGCCTTTTCAGTTGGTAGACTCTGCCCCCTTCCGTGAGTTTGTGGAATGTGCGGTTCCTCAGTGGCAGGTACCCAAACGCCACTTTTTCTCACGGAAGGCGATTCCAGCTCTCTACCGGCATGTGGAAGGCAATGTCCATGCCTCGCTGGACAGGGCGGTCAGCGGTAAGGTGCATATTACCGCTGACTCATGGTCCAGCAGGCATGGACAGGGACGTTACTTAAGTTTCACGGCGCATTGGGTGACTCTGCTGGCAGCTGGGAAGGATGCAGGACAAGGTGCAGTAGTGTTGGAGGTTGTTCCGCCACCACGCCTCCAAAATGCTGATTGTGACACACCTCTCTCCTCCACCCCCTCCTCTTCTTCTTCCTCCATGGCCTCTTCCTCGGAACCAGCGGTGCTCCGTAGGCGTTCAAGGGGCTACGCAAGTACGCAGGCCAAAAGATGCCATGCGGTGCTTGAGCTGGTGTGCTTGGGGGACAGGAGCCACACTGGGGCAGAGGTTCTGTCAGCTCTGCAGGGGCAGGTTCAGAGGTGGTTGACGCCACGCCAACTTAAGGCAGGAATGGTGGTTTGCGACAATGGCACCAACCTCCTCTCTGCCCTCCGACAGGGACAACTGACCCATGTGCCCTGTTTGGCTCACGTCCTTAACTTGGTGGTGCAGCGGTTCTTGGGCAGGTACCCGGGCTTACAGGATGTCCTGAGGCAGGCCAGGAAAGTCTGTGTGCATTTCCGCCGGTCATATAATGCCAGTGCTCGGCTGACGGACCTCCAAAAGGAGTTTAACCTGCCCAAGAACCGCCTAATCTGTGACATGCCCACCAGGTGGAACTCGACATTGGCCATGCTGCAGCGGCTGCACACGCAGCAGAGGGCCATAAATGAGTACCTGTGCGACTATGGCACCAGGACAGGGTCAGGGGAGCTTGGTTTTTTTTCCCCACGCCAGTGGGCCATGATCAGGGATGCATGCACTGTCCTGTCACCATTTGAGGAGGCCACGAGGATGGTGAGCACTGACAGTGCATGCATCAGTGACACTGTCCCCCTTGTCCACCTGTTGGAGCACACGCTGCGTGGAATAATGGACAGGGCACTTGAGGCAGAACAGAGGCAGGAAGAGGAGGACTTCCTTAGCTCTCAAGGCCCCCTTTATCCAGACAGTGTTCCTGCGTGCCCGCCGATCACACAGGAAGAGGACGAGGAGGAGGAGGAGGAGGAGGAAGATTGTGTCAGTATGGAGGTGGAGCCTGGCACTCAGCATCAGCAGTCTTTAAGGGATCAGTCCCAAGGAACACATGGACTTGTACGTGGCTGGGAGGAGGTGGCTGCGGACGTTGTTGTCCTTAGTGACCCAAAGGACTCCGGACCGAATGCCTCAGCAAACCTACGCTGCATGGCCTCCCTGATCCTGCAAAGCCTGCGTAAGGATCCTCGTATTCGTGGTATCAAGGAGAAGGACCAATACTGGCTGGCAATCCTCCTTGATCCACGTTACAAGGGTAAGGTTGCGGACCTTATCTTGCCATCGCAGAGGGAGCAGAGGATGAAACATCTTCGGGAGGCCTTGCAGAAAGGTCTGTGCAACACGTTCCCAGAGACTGGGAGGTTACAAACTCCTGTTTCTGGACAACGTGTTGCTGAGGCTTCGGTCAGTCAAAGAAGGAGCGGTGGAGAAGGTGGCCGTCTGACCGATGCGTTCAGACAATTTTTTGGTCCGCAGCCCCAAGGTATGATCGGTTCCAGCAACCATCGCCAGCGTCTGTTTTACATGGTGCAGGAATACCTAGGGGCAAGATCAGACTTGGACACCTTTCCCACCGAAAATCCTCTGGGTTACTGGGTCTTGAGGATGGATCACTGGCCAGAGCTTGCACAGTATGCAATTGAGCTACTGGCCTGTCCTGCATCCAGCGTTCTTTCGGAACGTACATTCAGTGCTGCTGGAGGCGTGGTAACCGATCACAGGGTGCGTCTGTCCACTGACTCGGTCGATCGGCTGACCTTCATAAAAATGAATCAGTCTTGGATCACCACCAGCTACCAAGCACCTGATGCTGATGTAACTGAATAATTTTTTTCAGATCCCTTCAAAGACTGCCTATGCTGATGCTGAGTGACTATCCCTGAGTAATTATCCTCTTCCTCCTCAATCATCACGCTGATAGCTTGTAAGAACATTTTTGGTTCTGGGCGCCACTACCAGTGCCTAAGGCACAATTTTTCAGCCCCTGTATAACAGGGGCGTGTAATTACAATTTTTGATGTAATACTTTGCAGCACGGCTCGTTCCTGCATTCCAACTAGAGTGTCTGTGAGGGGTTGCAGTGTTGTGGCACCAGCACCAGTGCCTAAGGCCCAATTTTTCTGCCCCTGTCTAACAGGGGCGTGTAATTACAATTTTTGATGCAATACTTTGCAGCAGGGCTCGTTCCTGCGTTCCAACTAGAGTGTCTGTGAGGGGTTGCAGTGTTGTGGCACCAGCACCAGTGCCTAAGGCCCAATTTTTCTGCCCCTGTTCAACAGGGGCGTGTAATTACAATTTTTGATGCAATACTTTGCAGCAGGGCTCGTTCCTGCGTTCCAACTAGAGTGTCTGTGAGGGGTTGCAGTGTTGTGGCACCAGCACCAGTGCCTAAGGCCCAATTTTTCTGCCCCTGTCTAACAGGGGCGTGTAATTACAATTTTTGATGCAATACTTTGCAGCAGTGCTCGTTCCTGCGTTCCAACTAGAGTGTCTGTGAGGGGTTGCAGTGTTGTGGCACCAGCACCAGTGCCTAAGGCCCAATTTTTCTGCCCCTGTCTAACAGGGGCGTGTAATTACAATTTTTGATGCAATACTTTGCAGCAGGGCTCGTTCCTGCGTTCCAACTAGAGTGTCTGTGAGGGGTTGCAGTGTTGTGGCACCAGCACCAGTGCCTAAGGCCTAATTTTTCAGCTCCTGTTCAACAGGGGCATGTAATTACAATTCTTGATCTAATATTTCACAGCAGGGCCCTGTGAGGGCTTACAGTGTTTTGGCCACAGCAACACCTAAGGCCCAAATTTCTGCTGAGTATATAGGGCAGGACCCTACTTTCAAACATCTAACTTACAAACGACTCCTACTTGCAAACGGAAGGAGACAACAGGAAGTGAGATGAAATCTACCCATAGGAAGGGAAATTCTCTCATGTAAGAGTTAATATGGGAAAACAATTTCTCCTTTCCACTGATGCTTTCCAATCCTTGTTCCACAAAAAAACCCAAATTTTCAAAAAACATTTTTCATTGGGACAAAAAAGTGAGGTGAAATCTTCTGAAGAGGAGGAAAGACGCAAAACAAATGTCACAGGGGTGATAACCCTTCCCTATGTTTTCCAAAAAGCTTAGAAAAGATTTTTTGGCTGGAGCTAAACACGTTAAAAATGTTCAAAATTACAAACAGATTCTACTTAACAACAAACCTACAGTCCCTGTCTTGTTTGCACCGCCTGTATACTGCTGTTCAGAGTATATAGGGACCTTTCCTTATTTTAATTTGGGTGCGGGGTTCCCCTTAATATCCATACAAGACCCAAAGGGCCTGGTAATGGACTGGGGGGTACCCATGCCGTTTGTCTCACTGATTTTCATCCATATTGGCAGGACCCGACATGACATTAAACCCGCAAGCAGTTTTAAATGAGATTTTTTCCTTTAAAAATGACATTTGGTGCAGGGACTGTTCTAAACATGGGAAACACGCGTCACTTTACAGGCATACTATAGACACCCCCCAGGTACGATATTTAAAGGAATATTTCACTTTTTTTTTTTTACTTTAAGCATCATTAAAATCACTGCTCCCGAAAAAACGGCCGTTTTTAAAAGTTTTTTTTGCATTGATACATGTCCCCTGGGGTAGGACCCGGGTCCCCACACCCTTTTTAGGACAATACCATGCAAATTAGCCTTTAAAATGAGCACTTTTGATTTCGAACGTTCGAGTCCCATAGACGTCAATGGGGTTCTAACGTTCGTGCGAACTTGCGGTCCGTTCGCGGGTTCTGGTGCGAACCGAACCGGGGGGTGTTCGGCTCATCCCTAGTCCCTGCCATTTTGCTAGGAATTTCCTTTTAACAGTTGGCACCAGCAGAAGAACTCGATCACCAAGTTGAAACTCTCTGATTTTGGTGAACTGGTTGCACAATCGACTTTATGCCTATGCAAATGCTCTCTGAATATGGGCCCACATGTTATTTGGTCCTGCTTTTGTGCAATTTGCTTCACTTATACATACTTGGATTGTTGGGCCAAGTCACATTCAAATACCTTGTTCCATATTGGTGCTGCCTTTCTGCTCCTCTCTCCCTGTGTGCACCATGTGCAGTGTGAAGCTAAGTAGCTCACACTTCCTGTGGTGCACACAGGAGGAGAGGGATGGGAGGAGAAGGAGCAGACCGGCTTTCTCCTCTCCCATCTGTGCGAGGGACGGGGGAACTGTCAGTGCAGCTCTGAGCTGTATGAGAGTGACACTTTCAGCTCAGAGTCTTGCTAAATAGGCACTGTTAAGGCTGCACTGATGGGCACTGATAAGCAGCATTGATGAGCACTGATAGCTGGCACAGACAGCACTGATAGGTGGCACTGCTAGTTGGCATTGATAGGTGCCACTGATGGGCACTGATAGGCGGCATTGATGAGCACTGATAGGCGGAATTGACGGACACTGACATGTGGTATTGATGAGTACTGATAGGCAGCACTGATTAGTACTGATAGGTTGCACTGATGGTGCTGCACTGATAATCAGGGAAATGATGATCAGTGCTCTGATTATCAGTGTAAACAATGTACTGACAGTCTTGCCAGTTAATGGCTCTCCTTTCCTCACACAGATACAGAGTGGGAGGAAAGGACTTAGATTCTACCTTATTCTACCTTTTCAACTATCTCAAAGGGTCCCTGCCATTTTGCTAGGAATTTCCTTTTAACAGTTGGCACCAGCAGAAGAACTCGATCACCAAGTTGAAACTCTCTGATTTTGGTGTACTGGTTGCACAATCGACTTTAAGCCTATGCAAATGCTCTCTGAATATGGGCCCACATGTTACTCGGTCCTGCTTTTGTGCAATTTGCTTCACTTATACATACTTGGATTGTTGGGCCAAGTCACATTCAAATACCTTGTTCCATTTTGGGCACCGGGTCGCCAGTTGGTGGAGGGTCCAGCAATGAACCTCACGGGATCCTCTATTAATCAGATCTCAGGAGGGTTAGGTGGTAGAGTCTTTTTGCAGCGGTTTTATACCTGGGCAGCCATACTGAAGATATCTGCTGATACTTTTGGGCTAAGGTGCACATCCTGCCACACAAAAAAGGATTTAGGTTGACCCTCTTCAAAAGCTTAGTGGGTTCAGCACTTCAGGTTGAAACCAGTCTTGGAGTAAGTGTACCAGGGTATAGAACTGCACAAGGGGAAGCCTAGCTTGGGCAGGAACACGGCTTACCCCCATGGTAAGAGTTACCACCAACCTGGCCAATATTTCAGTCTTCAAAAGCCTTTAGTCATGTGCTGACCAGGACCAAGAGGGATCCATGATCATAAAAGGGGCCAGCACATCCACCCACTGGCCTCAGGCAGCCATTCTCTCAAGGCAATTTGTTCAAACACTAACAGGTAGACTTTTTAACACTCTCTGCTGCTGTTATTTTCTTTAGGGCTCTCTGCATGGCTTCCCATGGGTCAGATGGTAGAAGGAAGCCATCATGGAGCTTTGCAGCTTGGCGTGTCACTGCATTTTGTAGGACAGGAATCTGTACCACCTTTTACACAATATGCCCTACCAGCCTTTTGTGCTGTTACTACCTCCTCATTCTGGGTCTGCACCTGAACATTACCAAGCTCCAGCTACTTGACCAGCTTTATTTATTGCAGAATTTGACACTTGTGCTGGCTTAATCCATAACATGGGACAGGCCTGAACTCACTAATCCGCCCAATGCACCCTTCACCAATTGTGGGGATCAAAAGGGAAGCAAGCATCCACAAAACAGTATCTCTAGAAACTTCTTTTCATCCAACTCCATTACTCCCACACTGTCTGTGAGCTTAGTAGACAGCACTGAATGGGAAATATCTGCCTTCCTAAGTTAACCTTCTATAAGCCCTGGCCAGGGCTGACTACCTACAACATATATGTAAAAGAAAAATCTTGGAATACGTACAGATTTCTTTACATTTCCAGGGGTTTGCTCCTGCCATAGCTTCATAATTCCTTTTTTCAGTATATTTATCCATATATTTATTTCATACTAAAGCCCAGCTGTAGGCTGGGAAACCCCCTGGAACCCCCTTAACTTCTTTATGTGGCATTGGGGGTCCCTTAAAATAATATGTTATTTCAAATAGGAGATGACCCCCAAAATAGAGGCAATATGCCTCTCTTGGTCTGGTGTAGAGTGGCTGAACAAGGCTGGTTTAGAAGATGATCAAATAAAAATGGGAAGATTAAGAGAAAATAAAGATAAAGGATACAACCTCTAGTGCTCAGTACATCTTTGAGTGCTTGTACAAAATAAGGAGCATAAATTGCTTGTTATTCAATTTTTCCCATTTGTGTTTTTAAATGTCTTTCAATAAGCTGCATGAAGAATAGGTACGGCAATGCACTTATATCTCTTGTTATTTTTTATTTGTGCTGGACTTCAGTCATATTGTGGAAACAAGGCAATAAAGAACATTCTATGTAAATGTTTTCTACTCTTTTGATAACGGGGACTTGGATCTTTCACTGACCTTAAGTGTTTCTTTTCAGTGCAGCTTCATATTTTTTTGGCACTGCTCTGATGGGTTTTGTGAGCTTAAGTCTATTTCACTTTACTTTGAAGATTAATGTTTGTCTAGTGTTTACAATTCTGTGCTCCATTCCATAAATGCTGCACTTAAAAAAAGAAATTGGATCATAAAAATGACCAAGGGCTATGGGGCAATGATAATTTATATGTCTGTAAAGCTACGCGAGGCTGTCTAATGCATGGGCCAACATTCTCTGAACATATAGCAGTAGCTGGTATTGCCAACATCAAAACAAACTTCTACCACCTTCTGTGTCGGTGCTTGTCGTATTTTCCACTTGAAAATAATTTTCACGTTCTCTTTTCTTTCCATTTATGAAATCACAGAAAATAGCACCGGTGCTAAAAATGCTACCCTCAACTAACAAGACCTTCAAACTGGATCTGCCAATGGGAAAAAAAGCACTAGAATGTTAAAGAGAGGCAGCTATAGTATGTGTCTTAAGGTAGGATTCCAAATGAATTATTCATCCCATTGAAGATTATGATATTACATATAACTACTAATTATTAAAGGAAAACCTCACTTTCTTATAAAATAAATGTACCTATGTTTGGTAAACAAGCCCACTTTACAGCCTATGGCTGATATAAAGGCAGCTCAATCGATATATCAGTTAAAAAAAACTGGTATATATAATTTACAGATGGTTAGTATAAGTACAAGTCTGCACAAAGCTTTGCATGGAATATGGAATCTTTTCAATGGTTTTGTGGGGCCTGCTTTGACTGGCTTTTGTTCTTATGGGTTTTGCAGTCCCATACAAGTCTATAGGAATGAAAACCCCACTTTAACAGGTCAAGTGCAGGTCAGGAGGAAATCAACTGCAGGTCTAACGTGTCTGTCAATTCTGAATGATTTCAGAAATGTCAAACTGATGCCCTGAACACAAGCCCAAAGCCTGTCAGCACAGAACTTTACTTTATTGCTCTTTTTTATGTGAAATACATATAAAGCCATGCTGTGGTTAATGATTTCCACATAGGGAGTAATCATGTCCTTTTTCAGGTAAGGATCTGAAATAATAGATGTCTTGGATTGGATTTCTTTTTCACAAGAACATTCTTATATGGGTTTTCAGTGAAATAACACAGTAAGCATTATCACTAAAAGGAGTATCACTTTCTACATTCAGATGCATCAAGATACATTCTCGGGAAACGTCATCATTAGAGGGCTGTTGAACACTTGCATACTACATACAAGTAGTCCTTCAGTCATACCAAAATTGTACAAAAACTAGTCTTCAGGATGGCTAAAACTTACCACCCATGTAAGGATCAGCATGACAAGAATGCAGGAAAGGGTAAGACCAGCCATAGTTGACTGCTATTTGCTGAACCACTAAATTGATTCTTATAGCCCCAACTTTGGTCTAAAACTGCCTAGTTACATCTCCTGTCATCCAGTGATTGCCTCCTTGTTGATCATCGAGGTACCCTCTGCGGAAAAGGGGGTGATGGTTTAAAATGGGGGTTCTCTGTCCACTTGGTCACAAAGTGAAACCAGGATCAGGGAAACAAAAAAACAAGTTTTTGAACTTTTTTGTTGTTTTGGATAGAATGTGGCAGTCTTAAAACACCTGTCAGGTTTTTGTTGCTCTCTGGGACCTACTACATGTCTTTATGACCATTGTCATTGAGACAGAAAGTGATTGCAAAACCTACATTTTATGTTTGTGATATAAACAGGAAGTGAGAGGGAAATCTTGCAATGTTGCAGCAACGACAGTCTGACAGGGGATTCTCTTCACTTTGGAAAAATCTCCTATTATTACATATGGTGCCTCCAGGATAAAAAGTGATGGAAGATTTCTCTATTGGGATCCTGACTGGACAAAAAAGCCTTAAAGGTTTTGACTATCCCCTACTATATTCACAACTAAATTTTAGGCTTTAGGCTTTAAGGTGGCCTTAGGCCCACATACCTGGGTGAGCCTGGGATAGAGGATCGGACTATGTGTAGGTCAAGGGGGGGGTAATCGTTGGTAATGGTGTTCTCATGACAATATAGAGGAAATGGCAATGGTGCAAATATAAAGCTTTAACAGTTATACACATAGTATGCTATGGCAAAATATGGGGCTTAGGGGGCTAGATGGGGCTTTAATTTGATATTGACTGGCCTCCAAGGAAAAAAGTTATAGTGATATGGATCAATAAACAAACAGAGCCGACCTGAAAATTCATAGGCAAAAAATGACATTCCTGACAACATGGGCTGGCAAACTGCCAAATGTTACAACAAATGGACAACAAACCAGAAATCATGACAATATGTGAGCAACAAACAGACCTTTGTGAAAACAAGCTGGCAAAAAAAGTGCAGTTGATAACATAAATGTGCAACAAATGAACAATCAAATATCTCCTCCATTTCCCCACAGTTTGTGTCCATGTTCCACCATTTCCTGCTTCTTTTGTCTCATCCCTTGCCTCTACGTTTCTGTGTCACCTTTTTCCAATCCATGAGCATTTTTTTTAGGCTTTTCAATCTTCTCTAAGCATCCACATTTATGAATAAAGATTCTTTCCAATACTGGCATCTGTTCTGTCCTCTCTCAAGACCCACTCTGTTCTTACCGAATATTCTCTCTAATGTTTACATGGGATATTTTTCTCAATTTTAGCTGTATTTGCATCTTTTTGTTTTTACCTCATTTTGCTGTCATTCACATGTGTTTTACTTTTTTTTTCCACCTCACATGATCTTCCAGTTGCTTCTTAGTTACATTCCAGGTTTTGCCATCACACCCAACAGCCTCTCTGGTCGTACCCCCTTACTTGCTTTTCTTCTCTGATAACTCCTCTCCTCTGTCCTCTCTGTGGCATTGTCAGGTCAGCAGCGAAGTGTGTGTGACTCACGGAACTGACATCACAGCATGCATGCTTGCAAACATTCCATTCCCCCGACAGGCCAGCCTGGAGATTGTGACAGGTCTAGTAATGACCCAGCAAAGATAGCAATAATCCGGCATTGCCAAGGGATTTCTGGCAAGGTCCTAGGTATTTTTATTTGTAGCATATTGACAGTTAATCTTTGTATACAGTGTACCATTTTTAAAGAAAACATGAGCAGGCAAAACACATTTCTTTTATTTCTTATAGGATTCATATTCAACTGTAGGTCGTAACAGAATGGCACAACCATAAAACAAAATATGGCAACAAGTAAACAAGTGAAATGACCCCTGTTCAAAAGTCAACTCTTAATACTGTTAACTCCTAATACTGTGTATTGCCCTCTTTAGCATCAATAACAGCATGCGGTCTTCTGGCAGTTGTGGCTGCACTCTTTCTTGGTCTACCTGACCTTGGCTTGGTATCAAGTGATCCCTGAATTTGACACTTCTTAATAAGTGATTTAACAGTACTGACTGGCATATTCAAGGCTTTGGATATCTTTTTACATCCTTTTACATCTTTATAAAGTTCCATTACCTTGTTATGCAGGTCTTTTGACAGTTCTTTTCAGCTCCCCATAGCTCAGTATTAGGGATGAGCCGAACACCCCCCTGTTCGGTTCGCACCAGAACATGCAAACAGGAAAAAAGTTTGTTCGAACACGCGAACACCGTCAAAGTCTATGGGACACGAACATGAATAATCAAAAGTGCTATTTTAAAGGCTTACAGTATATGCAAGTTATTGTCCTAAAAAGTGTTTGGGGACCCGGGTCCTGCCCCAGGGGACATGGATCAATGCAAAAAAAAGTTTTAAAAACGTCAGTTTTTTCAGGAGCAGTGATTTTAATAATGCTTAAAGTCAAACAATAAAAGTGTAATATCCCTTTAAATTTCGTACCTGGGGGGTGTCTATAGTATGCCTGTAAAGGGGCGCATGTTTCCCGTGTTTAGAACAGTCAGACAGCAAAATGACATTTTGAAGGAAAAAACACATTTAAAACTACCCGCGGCTATTGCATTGCCGACAATACACATAGAAGTTCATTAATAAAAACGGCATGGGAATTCCCCACAGGGCAACCGAACCAAAATTTAAAAAAAAATATGATGTGGGAGTCCCCCTAAATTCCATACAAGGCCCTTCAGGTCTGGTATGGATATTAAGGGGAACCCCAGCCAAAATTTAAAAAAAAAATGACGTGGGGTTCCCCCTAAATTCCATACCAGACCCTTCAGGTCTGGTATGGATTTTAAGGGGAACCCCGCGCCAAAAAAAAAAAAACGGCGTGGGGTCCCCCCAAAAATCCATACCAGACCCTTATCCGAGCACGCAACCTGGCAGGCTGCAGGAAAAGAGGGGGGATGAGAGTGCGGCCCCCCCCTCCTGAACCGTACCAGGCCACATGCCCTCAACATTGGGAGGGTGCTTTGGGGTAGCCCCCCAAAACACCTTGTCCCCATGTTGATGAGGACAAGGGCCTCATCCCCACAACCCTGGCCGGTGGTTGTGGGGGTCTGCGGGCGGGGGGCTTATCGGAATCTGGAAGCCCCCTTTAACAAGGGGACCCCCAGATCCCGCCCCCCCTGTGTGAAATGGTAAGGGGGTACTTACCCCTACCATTTCACTAAAAAACTGTCAAAAATGTTAAAAATTACAAGAGACAGTTTTTGACAATTCCTTTATTTAAATGCTTCTTCTATCTTCTATCTTCCTTCATCTTCTGGTTCTTCTGGTTCTTCTGGCTCTTCTGGTTCTTCCTCCGGCGTTCTCATCCAGCATCTCCTCTGCGGCATCTTCTATCTTCTTCTCCTCGGGCCGCTCCGCACCCATGGCATGGGGGGGAGGCTCCCGCTCTTCTCTTCATCTTCTTCTTCATCTCTTCTTCCTTCTTCTCTTCTTCCCTTCTTCTCTTCTTCATTTTCTTCTCCGGGCCGCTCCGCAGCCATGCTGGCATGGAGGGAGGCTCCCGCTGTGTGACGGCGTCTCTTCGTCTGACGGTTCTTAAATAACAGGGGGCGGGGCCATCTGGTGACCCCGCCCCCCTCTGACGCACAGTGACTTGACGGGACTTCCCTGTGACGTCACGGTGAATGCCACAGGGAAGTCCCGTCATGTCCCGTGCGTCAGAGGGGGGCGGGGTCACCGGGTGGCCCCGCCCCCCGTTATTTAAGAACCGTCAGAGGAAGAGACGCCGTCACACAGCGGGAGCCTCCCTCCATGCTAGCATGGCTGCGGAGCGGCCCGGAGAAGAAAATGAAGAAGAGAAGAAGGAAGAAGAGATGAAGAAGAAGAAGAAGATGAAGAGAAGAGCGGGAGCCTCCCCCCCATGCCATGGGTGCGGAGTGGCCCGAGGAGAAGAAGATAGAAGACGCCGCAGAGGAGATGCTGGACGAGAATGCGGGAGGAAGAACCAGAAGAGCCAGAAGAACCAGAAGAAGATGAAGGAAGATAAAAGAAGCATTTAAATAAAGGAATTGTCAAAAACTGTCTCTTGTCATTTTTAACATTTTTGACAGTTTTTTAGTGAAATGGTAGGGGTAAGTACCCCCTTACCATTTCACACAGGGGGGGGCCGGGATCTTGGAGTCCCCTTGTTAAAGGGGGCTTCCAGATTCCGATAAGCCCCCTGCCTGCAGACCCCCACAACCACCGACCAGGGTTGTGGGGATGAGGCCCTTGTCCTCATCAACATGGGGACAAGGTGTTTTGGGGGGCTACCCCAAAGCACCCTCCCAATGTTGAGGGCATGTGGCCTGGTACGGTTCAGGAGGGGGGCCGCACTCTCGTCCCCCCCTCTTTTCCTGCGGCCTGCCAGGTTGCGTGCTCGGATAAGGGTCTGGTATGGATTTTTGGGGGGACCCCACGCCGTTTTTTTTTTTTTTTTGGCGCGGGGTTCCCCTTAAAATCCATACCAGACCTGAAGGGTCAGGTATGGAATTTAGGGGGAACCCCACGTAATTTTTTTTTTAATTTTGGCCGGGGTTCCCCTTAATACCCATACCAGACCTGAAGGGCCTTGTATGGAATTTAGGGGGACTCCCACGTCATTTTTTTTTTTAATTTTGGTTCGGGGTTGCCCTGTGGGGAATTCCCATGCCGTTTTTATCAATGAACTTCTATGTGTATTGTCGGCAAAGCAATAGCCGCGGGTAGTTTTGAATGTGTTTTTTCCTTCGAAATGTCATTTTGCTGTCAGACTGTTCTAAACACAGGAAACATGTGCCCCTTTACAGGCATACTATAGACACCCCCCAGGTACAAAATTTAAAGGGATATTACACTTTTATTGTTTGACTTTAAGCATTATTAAAATCACTGCTCCTGAAAAAACGGCCGTTTTTAAAACTTTTTTTTGCATTGATCCATGTCCCCTTGGGCAGGACCCAGGTCCCCAAACACTTTTTATGACAATAACTTGCATATAAGCCTTTAAAATTAGCACTTTTGATTTCTCCCATAGACTTTTAAAGGGTGTTCCGCGGCATTCGAATTTGCCGCGAACACCCCAAATTGTTCGCTGTTCGGCGAACTTGCGAACAGCCAATGTTCGAGTTGAACATGAGTTCGACTCGAACTCGAAGCTCATCCCTACTCAGTATCTAGCCTGCTCAGTGCATCCATGTCAGAGCTAACCAACACATTGACTATTTATACCCAGACAATAATTGTAATTTAAAAAGCCACATATGCGGGAAAATAATTGCAATTTTAACATGTATGTGTGACCGTGTGTGTCTGTACCAACGCCAGACATTCAAGGGTATGTAAACCTTTGATCAGGACCACTTGGATCATTCCTGTTACCATTATGACTTCAAAAAGGGCCAAGCAACTGTGATGTGAACATGTGATAATAAATGGCTTCATACGATCACCATCTATAAATAAAAGACAGTTTTTTTGTCATGATGAGTCAGATTTTCAATATCAGCCCCATATTTTCATGATTTCTACCAGGGTATGCAAACTTTTGAGCTCAACTGTACATATTAGGCCTACCATTTTTCTGAGAAAGAGGGCTTGTCCCTCGAGATTTGTCAGTAACATATACCCATTGTATGTAAGAATGGGAATGAAGAATTACTTCCATTTTTCCACTGATCATTTTGAGGATGGAGATGTGATGAGGTCCTGTATCTAGGATGTGATGGAGGATTACATGCCTGTATTTTAACATTTGAGCATCTCATTGGATTTTATGAATAAAGTGATGCTAAAGGTGATGCATGAGAAAGTGTGCTCTCTCTCTGTGATTTTAGGACTACCCTAAGTGAACTTTCTAAATTTGAATATTACATACATATTCATTTCCTTTTAATAATATGAGCAATATTACATTATTTTTATTTTCTAACCTGAGCACAACAGAATTATTTGCTTTTTTTATAAGTGATAAACTAACATTTGCAAACGAATCCTAGGCTTTCCAGAAAAGTTTCTGCTCCCCTTCCCAAGATCAATGAGTCGTTTATTTTTTGATTTTTTTTTATCGTGCTTCTAAGCATGACATTGTCACCTGACAACTAAAACTGACCTGATCAGAAAACAATTATCTAATTTACCTGGCCAGCTGTAGTTCTTTACTATGCATGATCACCTTTACAGGTGTAAACTGAACAAATATTTATATTTATATTTAAAAGATCTTTAAGGTTCTATATAATTGTTTAAAATAAGCAGACATCAGCTAACAAAGCCAGCTCAGCTTTTTACATTACAATGGACTACTTTCCTGCAAATGGTATTTGTTATTAAGCATTTTACATTAATGTGAAATAAATTTGAGTTTGATGCAGCTTTTCTCCTGAGAGTTCTGCAATTTGAAGAACCGTTACAATAAAGTAGGTAAGAAATTGTCTATTATGCCTGTGAATCAGTCCTTGACTATTTGTTTATGTGTTTCGATTGAAGAGCTTCAGACTGAGTGTTCTTCTATAAGATATTTAGTAAGTTTACATATAAATTAGTACAGAAAACGTACTCCTACTGTGATCCCTGTATTAATTCTATTTGATTGTATTTGCTTTGTTTATACATTTTTATAAATGTGAGGATAAACACAATAATTGTGTTCCATATACCCAGATGCATGGACAGAAGAGCATACAGATGCTTATATACACTTGTGGACAGACTGAATTGACAGACCTTAATAAGTTAGATATCTGGGGTGTAGATAATTATTTTTTCTGGGAGGTGTTGAGAAGAAAAATGGCATGCTTGCGGGTGTGGTTAAAAAGTGGGTGTGATAAATTACGTGGGTGTTGTTTCATGTTGTATAAAATATTCTGTGCCACTTTTCCCCTTTTGATTTGTTATGGTTTTGACAAATGGGGTCTTGGGGTAAACTGAAAATATTGTGGGAGTAAAATAAACCCCACTGTTGGTGCCAGTGGCAGCAAAAATAACCCCCAGCATTGTTGTTAGGGTCAAAAATAACCCCCAGCATGTATCAGGACCAACAATAACCCCCAGCATGTATCAGGACCAACAATAACCCCCAGCAAGAGTCACAGCCACCAATAATCCACAGCAAGTGTTTTGGCTCCCTCAAGCAAATTCACACAGCATAAATTCCCCACATAAAAAAGCACTAATTTCCATCCAGCACAACCCTCCAGCACTAATCTTCCTTCTCCCTCCCAGCACAATCACCTCCATAATAAGGCACATATCTCACTCCAGCACAAACCCTGGATGTCTAAAAGCACAGAACGCCTTCTATCAAAAATGTCCCCTTCTCAATACCTACCTCTCCTATGAAGACTGCTCAGACCTCAGGTACCAAACCTCACTTTGTGTGCATTGAGGGGAAGTCCTAGGTGTCCCTTGGCTGTGTCGTGCGACAGAGATGAGAAGGAGCTTAGGGTCCCTCTTCTGCTGTGAACTATGCCATATCTGAGATCTGAATTTCAGGAGTGACTGGACCTTCAGCATTGCGGGGATTCCTGTGTACTATCACAATGCTTCCCTAACTCTGGGGGTTCTCAAAGAAACCTAGGGCATGTACAGGCAGATGCTCAGGGGGCAATGTGACCATCAGGTAGTGTTTTCTAGTTTCTAAGTGAATTAACCAATCTGTGCCCCGTGTTTATTAAAAAGATATGGGACCCAGACACATGGGTGTGCAATGTCATTAAGGATGTAATTGCCTATATTTGGACTTATAAGTCTGAATATGGATACATTATTGATGACAAAGCACATGCATAATGTTATGCTAAAGAGGAAATGAACTGTTGAAGTTGTGTCCAAATAAGGCATTCAGATGACAAAAGATTAATCACCAGTATTGCCATTATCAGTTGACTTCCTACAGGTGATCTTTTCACCATTACATTTTTGACTTACCCCACCTTTATCTCCAGCAAGGAGAACAGTGAGCAAAACAGTAGTGATATCACCAAATCCATAGGTGTGCGCAGCCTATTGCATTAGCATGTGCACGCCAAAGCTCAAACACACATGCCTTTCTCTGCAGCCTCAGCTGCACTGGACAGTGAATGAATGGGAAGTGCTCTGTGCTGAGCCGCTTCCTATTCATTCACAAACTGAAGCATAGTAAATACAGTTTGAACACAGCGAGTGAGTGTGTTCACTGAAATCATTTAGAAAAGGAAGGGGCTGGTAAATGACATATTGATTAGCGCCTTCCCCCACTCTCCATCCTGAAACATCCTCCACAGCAGCCAGGGGGAGAGGAGAGGAGGGACGCCAGCAGCACTACGATAGGGGTGCAACACGGGATACGCCTGGGCAGTGGGGGGAATCTGCACTGCACAAAGCAATTAGGGTGTGCCCAGGAACACCTAGCATACCCCTGTGCATACCTATGCCAAATCTCACTTGAAATCTCATGTGACTAGCAGTCTGAGACATTTTTCAGAAGGAGTGCAGTATAAAAATTAAAAATTTTATGGTACTGTTTAGGCACAATTAACACTTTCAGCTATTCCCTATAAGGTAGCAAGTGTTTAATTTTATTTCAGGTTCATTGTAATAATTACAGTGTATTAAGCATTTAATTAATTTAATCTAGTCACCCAGGAACAGAAATAATGCCCCCATTCTGCAACAGGGGTGGACATACATCTGTGCAGACCTTGCAGCTGCAGATTGAGTGGATCAGATGGGTAGTGGACCGCTATCTAGCTGTCAATCAGTGCACAGTGAATATGTCCTTTTACTTAGCCAGTGTGAGTTAGGGCCCAAAAACCGAACTCACACAGGGATCTACTGGGGACTGCTCTAGGATAAGCATCAGTTTTCCCATTTTAGAAATTGATTAGCGAGGAGTTTAGTTGGTCCTTTAACCAGTAGACCCTGTTTCAGGAAATATCTGGCCCTGCATAGCAAATCACAGGGCTGTATTTAAGAGACCTTAATATTCTCCAGATATTTGATTAGTTAGATAGACTAGAGTACATAGTCTTGACCTCAGGAGTGAATGACTTCAGTCTTGGAATAGTCATTTATAGGAGCATTGTGGCAATTCATTCTGTCATGCCATGTTTTATGTAATATGTTAAAGGATTGCTTGAAACCAATCTGAAATATATTTTCAATAGGGCATCTCATTTACTAAGCACTTGTTATAAGTGGTGCTTATAACTGGAACGAAAAGCATAACCTGCATTAATGAGTAGAAGAAGGACATACCAAAAAAGAAAATATTTCCTTTAGAAGAATTTATTTTAGAACTTTTAGTTCTTCAGGTAAGGTGGGATTAAATATATCTGCAGCACTACTTTGCTGCTAACAGAGTATTTTAGCTATTAATTAATCATTAATCCAAGATAGGTACATATATGCAGAATGGAGTTTCATAAAAACTTCAAGAAGCTGCTACCGTAAAACAATCAGCAGGCTATCAGAAAATTAGCATAATATAGGAAAAAATACACCAACAATGTCATTATTATATTATAGGCATCCACATTTTGTGTATCTAAAATAAATCCCCTATATATTTTTTCTTCTATTGAATTATTTAATTTAAGCTTCTAGAGACCTTCAACAACTTTCTACATTTGGATTTACATGCACTGCCTCCTGTGCTGTGCCTTTAAGCAACATGTAGAATATGTACATCCAATGTTTAATTGGCCTCCAGCAGTTGCATGATGGTTACTGAACACGTTTTGTCATGTTAATTATCCTATCTTCTCATTTATGTAAAAAAAAAAAAAAAAAACAGGGAGAGGAAGATTGCTGCATTGAGCACTTGGTAACGGATTTCTGCAAATTAAACAATTCTTCCAGCCTTAAGGTGATGCCAGAAAGGCAAATCTACAGGCAGTGCAGTTCCTAAATAAAAAGAAACTCCATGTATACAGCATATACTGTATTCTCTGCAGAACTGCATAAGGTCAAAGTAAACATTATAGGTATTGTACTGTTCTGTCGTATGAGTATGGGTAAGAGCAATCAGACATTAAAACATCTCTGTAAACGTTGCAATAGTCAAAAAGTGTTGTGGAATTGACCTTAAAGTGGTATTAAACCCCAAATGAAAATGGAATATATTGCAGCTTACCAGTCCTTAGATGTGATGGTTGCATTAGTTTTTTTAGGCTTTTTTTCCCACAGTTTTAAAGTGGGAGTAAACTCTCATGTATGATTTTTACCTATAGGTAATCCTATAATAAGGCTTACCTATAGGTACTGTAAATATCTCCTAAACGTGCACATAGAGCTATTTACTTTAGATTCAGCCGGTGATGTCACCAGCACATGCATACCCGTGCCATTCCTTCAGAGTCCTGTGGCGTAACGGCGGTTCCCACGCGCATTGAGCGGGAGTGATGTCACCGCGGCTTCAGCCACTCACACAGCCGGAGTCCTGCCAAACTGGAAGGCAGACCGGTGAAGAGGGAAGCGCCTTCAGCGTTGATAGCATGCCTCTAGAGCCTTCATTCTAAGGTAAGTTTCACATAATGTGTTAGTATAGGATGCATACTAGTACATTATGACATTACCTTGCAGATTTTTAAAAAAAGGCAGCAGTTCACTACCACTTTAACCTAGTGAGCTGGACAGTAACACACCTCCTGTATTAGAGAGCCCCCACTCAGGAGGAATGAGCAGAGGGGACACCTTTGGACAGTAACATGGTCAATCTGGGGAAAGGTGAGTTTTAGATGCACTAGCAGATTTAACTAGTTGCCATCCAGGCCAATTTTGACACTTTGCTCCTTCATGGTGAATTATAATAAAATGTTGGGTGTTGCAAATTTTATGTCAAACAGTATTTACACAGCGGTTTTTCGAACACAATTTTTTTGAATGGGGGCAAACTACGGTGCTTAAAATTCTCCATAGGCGACTCTTTAAATGCCTTTACAGGTTACCAATTTAGAGTTGCACAGGAGGTCTGGTACTTGAATTATTGCTCTCTCTCTGACGTTCCCAACAATACCTCACATGTGTGGTGCGATCACTGTTTACATATGCGTGCGGGAGTAAGGTATGCATTCGCATTTGCACATAAGCATGGTGGGATGGGGGATCTTTAAATCAAAAATACAAAACCAATTTCTTTTTACACTTTTTTTTTTTTTTTTACAGGCATCATTCTGCTATAATCACTGAAACCATGGGAAGTGGTTAAATACACTAACAAACTGAAGCCAAACTCCAGCTAATACTTTATAAGCAGATACAGCATACAATTTTTTTTCCTTTTGGGATTAAGGTTTTACATAAATTAATAAATCGTATCATTGTAAGCATCCCTGTCAGTGGTAAATGGTTTCTTTCATCTCTGTAACTGATACAGCTGCAAGATAGCTTGTTCTTCTGAAAAACAACAGACTTACTGGCTGGATCACCAGATGAAAATAGAAGAAAACCTAAAATAGAAAACTAGTGCAGCCATAACATCTAAGCATCGGTAAGTTGCGATAATATAAAAGTTTACTTTTGGGTTTAACCGGTTCCCGACCGGCTTCTGTACATTTACATCAGCAGAATGGCACGGCTGCGCAAAGTAACGTACCCGTACGTTACTTTGAATTTGCTGCCGTGTACGCGTGCGCCTGCCGCGAGCTCCGAGAGTCGGGTCGCGGGTCCCGCGGACTCGATCTCCGCGGGGATACCCGCGATCGCCTCACGGAGAGGACGAATGGGGAGATGCTGATGTAAACAGCATCTCCCCGTTCTGCCTAGTGACAGTGTCACTGGATCTCTGCTCCCTGTCATCGGAGCAAAGATCAGTGACGTCACATACACAGCCCATCCCCCCTACAGTTAGTAATCACTCCCAGTACTGATTTAACCCCTCCCTGCCCCCTAGTGGTTGACCCCTTCACTGCCAGTGTCATTTATACAGGAATCAATGCATTTTTATAGCACTGATTGCTGTATAAATGACAATGGTCCCAAAAATGTGTCAAAAATGTCCGACATGTCCGCCATAATGTCGCAGTCACAATAAAAATCGCTTATCGCTGCCATTACTAGTAATAAAAACCTATTAATAAAAATGCCATAAAACTATCCCCTATTTTGTAAATGCTATAACTTTTGCGCAAACAAATCAATAAACGCTTATTGCGATTTTTACCAAAAATATGTAGAAGAATACGTATTGGCCTAAACTGAGGAAAAAAAAATGTTTTTTTATATATTTTTTTGGGATATTTGTTATAGCAAAATGTAAAAAATAATGCGATTTTTTCAAAATTCACGCTATTAGATGATCAAATACCACCAAAAGAAAGCTCTATTTGTGGGAAAAAAGGACGTCAATTTTGTTTGGGAGCCATGTCGCACGACCGCGCAATTGTCAGTTAAAGCGACGCAGTGCCGAATCGCAAAAAGTGCTCTGGTCAGGAAGGGGGTAAATCCTTCCGGAGCTGAAGTGGTTAATACCACTGTAAAGGTTTAATCTTGTCAGAATAAAAAAGTAAGCCTTGAATTGTATACAGGGCTCAAAAGCTACCTGCCTATATCCTTTGTTTTTTTAGACTTGAATATAATACAGAAGTCTACTCTATTGTTTATAATATTTTTGTTTGTACGTTTTTTTTTTTTTGAGTTTTTCAATTTCAAGCAGGTAAATATTAAACATTATATAGCAGAATAACCCTTACACTCTCTAATTCACATCAAGTGCTCAACCCTTAAAATGTGATATTCAAAACAAAGTGTACAAACAGATAAAAAAAAACCTTTGTGTGTAAATATAAATATATGTATATCTGTGAGTAAAAAACAACTGTGTATAATGGTTATGGTTGCTGCATGCACACAATTGTATTCCTACAATGTATCTGAATGGTGAATAAAAATAAGTGCAGGGCTGCCACCTATTCATATAAATGCAACTACAGTGCTCATTAAAATAACTGTATACAATATCCAGACTGTGTTATTCTGTGATATACTTTATAGTTATTATCATGCCAATGTACAAACCATATCAGTATTATGTACAAAGAAGATATAATATATAAGTGAATTACATATGAATAATTGAAACAGACAGTTTACTGTATGTGTAAAGTAACAGTTTATCTGAAAGAAGTGTGAAATCCATATAGAAAAATTAATAAATAAAAAAACAAGTCCAAAAAGTTTTCATGACCACTTCCCATCACCACTGTGCTCCCAGTGCTCTCACCTTAAAGATATGTTACAATGCATGTGTAATCATGCCCAACATGTAATCTCCTGATGTTGCTCAATGCTGAGTGTCCTGTAGTGTGGCCTCCCTCTCCCCAGGGTGCTTGTCTCCTGTTGGGTGTAGTTCCTGGATGACCGGTGTTCTGGTCCCTTTAAGAGTGCTGTGTCTGCAGTAATAGTTACTTCCGTGCCATGTAGTGTAAAACCATCAACAATCATCAAAAACACATTTATTTGTATAAAAAAAAGGCTTACACTTAGGTTAAAATTCACCAACATTGATAAAGGTGATGAAACGTTCTGGTATGACGTCACTTCTGGTCTGTGATACCTCAGGCTCCACCCTATGCATTACATTGCGCACCACTTCATCAGAGGACTAGTCCCTGCACTGCCCTGGTGAAGCAATGCAAACTAGGAACTATAAAACCCAATTTTGTTCCTATGCAAAAAGAAAAGGGTTTCTACAAGATAAGGATGCCAGCTGAGACTCTGGCCTCTCAGATGTAATGACTACAAAGAGTGTTCTCATGGTGTAATCTGCACATGAGTCTCTGACGTAAACAGCTTTTTTACAAGAAAAACAGAAATGGAAGGCGTGCATACCTAGTGCATTACCTTCCTAGCCTAGCCTAGATCTTAGGAAGGGGGTGCACCCCCGAAACACGTTAGCTGTACCCCGTGTTCTGTGCATGTCCATGCATTGTTTTTATGGCCTTTTGTCAGTTGCATTTTGTGAGTACCCACTTTTATATAAAACATTTTTATTATTAAATTATCTTTGGTAATGCACTAGGTGTGTGCACCTTCCATTTCTATTTTTCTTGTAGTTCCTTTCATATTACCCCATCTGAGGAAGGCAGAATCCACCCAGTTTTGGATACCATATATACCTTTCACACCACCATTTTATCTGACATCTGTTACTCCACACCTTAGAAGACCTATTAGCACTGGAAGTGACCGTGTTTTTTGTATCTAAAGAGCTTTTTTGATTTGGCCTAATGTGCAACCCTGGGCTCTTCTGACCATTTGGATTGTATTGATGCATAGTGGGACGGGTGGACACTAGCGATACAAAGGAGTTGGAAACCTCACTCATGGAGCCCCTTGAAATAGCAGGCAATAATAATTAATGGTTGACCATAAAAAGATCACTAAGAACACTCACCTGAATTCCCCTGGGAATATCTAGATCTTGGGTAAGCTGCAACATGAAAGTGCTGCCAATGGCGCCGGTTTAAAAAAAATACACAGTATTCAGAATTGCCGTTTTCGGCGATCTGAATACTTTGAAGTGCAAAGGAGGGATCGGGGGTCTTTTAGACCCCCGATCCCTCCATAAAGAGTACCTGTCACCACCTATTACTGTCACAAGGGATGTTTACATTCCTTGTGACAGCAATAAAAGTCATCCAAAAAATTTTTTTTTAAACACAATTTATAAAAACAAAAATAAATAAAATAAATAAGAAAAATTTTTTTTGAAAGCACCCCCATCCCCGCGGGCTCGCGCAGCAAAGAAAACGCATACGGAAGTCGCGCCCACATATGTAAATGGTATTTAAATCACACATGTGAGGTATCGTCGCGATTGTCAGAGCGAGAGAAATAATTCCAGCACTAGACCTCCTCTGTAACTCTAACCTGGTAACCGTAAAAAAAATTTAAAGCGTCGCCTATGGAAATTCTTAGGTACCGTAGTTTGTCGCCATTCCACGAGTGCGTGCAATTATAAAGCATGACATGTTTGGTATCTATTTACTCGGCATAACATCATCCTTCACATTATATAAACAAATTGGGCTAACTTTACTGTTTGGATTTTTTAAAATTCATGAAAGTGTCCCTTTTCCTAAAAATTTGTGTTTAAAACCCCTCTGCACAAATACCGTGTGATATAAAATGTTGCAACAATCTCCATTTTATTCTCTAGATTCTCTGCTAAAATATATATATAATGTTTGGGGGATCTAAGTAATTTTCTAGCAAAAAATATGGATTTTAACTTGTAAACACCAAATTTCAAAAATAGGCTTAGTCATGAAAGGGTTAATATGTAATTTCTTAAAAACTTGGCTGAACAAAAATCTAATATAGGAGACATGAAATAACATCAAACTGTTGGGCTCTGAGTTGACATCTGCTAAAGATTTCCTAGAGGAATGAAAACATTGCCCCAACCTTTTCACCATTGGGAGAGCTCATCAGATGTCTTCTAATTTGCCTCCACCCAGGAGCAATGCCACAGTCTTTCATCATCAGGAGTCTACATTTCTATGATAGGGATGCCATCCTCAAACCTGCAAAAACCGTTCCAGTTCTACTATACAATGTTAACAGAATCTCCATCTACCTGGACTTCTCTGCACATACTCAAAATCAGGAAGTGGCATTTTTTTCTGTTGAAAAGAGCCTATGTTAGTATCATTTAATAACAAGATGTACTCTGCAAGACTCTAAGTAGTGGATGGAGGTAATGCCCTTTTTTGCTTCCCCCCATACTAGTGATGGCAAACCTTGGCACCCCAGATGTTTTGGAACTACATTTCCCATGATGCTATACAATCTATATGGCACTTACCATGAACACTGTGCTGTGACATTTATATTCTTCCTGCCAAAAGTCGCTTATTTATGGAGGCACCCTAATCTCACAGAAGAACAATTTACTAGTACTTAAATATTCTGCTGTTACTGATTATGAGATCATTTGGTGCTTGCTGCTTACGTTATCCTATAACTTTACTATACCCTGAGATATTAATCAACCTACGTATGATACTACTTGGATATGCACAGATGAAGTAACTGTTTACATATTGGTTTACTTTTGTTGGATAGGTTCTGTTACCTGGGTACTAAGTATGTTACCAATTGAGCATAATGCATCGGTATTTATAAAACTTTTCTTTGTTTGAGTGATGAATGTTTATTGGTTTTATGTGTGTACAACTATGTTTTATATGACAACATATGATGTATAGAACAAATTGACACTTAGTCTAGTACAGCCTGGTCACCTTGGTACCTCACTCTGCATTATATGCCCATACGCATAATGCTGTGGACTGATTGGGCCCTAATGATAAAATGAAATGGTCACGTTTGACAACTCAAAGAAATATAATTCACAAATTGTGATTAGTTAGTAGAGAAGAAGACAGTTGCCACCATTCCAAGCCATCTGTGATTAGTTAGTAGAGAAGAAGTCAGCTGCTGCCATTCCAAGCCATCAATCTCTCTTTGCCTCCAGGTTTTCAGGTGCGCTCCGGGAGCCCATCCACACTTCATGCAACTGTCTCCAAAAAATAAAGCGGACATTATATATATACAGTATATATATATATATATATATATATATATATATATAGTGACAGTACGAAGCTTTGTCACTGTAAGAATATAGGAAAATGTGACAAAAGATTCAGATTTAGGAAAAATGCGATGATCAAGACTGGTGTTTTTGGGCAGAGAAAGTTGTGTATTTGGCCTTCTCCAGATTCTCTAGTTCTGGATCAGAGCATTCAATCCTGTGTCCGGGTTTTGCTAGACACCTGCAACCTGGCTGGCTACACAGGTATGCGTGGTCCTTATGTACTCAGGTCTGAGGATAGCTCAGGGCTCCCAGTTTGGAGACAGCTCCCAGTGGGGGAGACAGAGGTCTCATCGAAGAGTCAGAGGTCCCACCCAGAAACCATGAGACAGAGGATCTCATCAGGGAGTCAGGTTGGCTCCTATCAGGGTGTCAGTTGAACCCCAATACATAAGCCAGAAGTGGGCAGTGCAGCAGGGCGCTATGACTAAAGGCTAGAGAGCCAAGTATTCCAGGAGAGCTGGACATCAAAGTCATAGAGACTGATAAGAGGTACAACACTGTACTGTAGTTTAAGCTAAATGCGTTTATGAGCCAGGTGGCTCGGTATTTTCCAGTGTTTGTATTCTGCTAAAGCTGGAGAAGATCCCCTGCATGGGAAATCTTTTGCTGGACTGCTGTTCTGACTTCTGCCATTTTAATGAAAGTGGGCTACCAGTAGGGATGAGCCGAACACTCCCCTGTTCGGTTCGCACCAGAACATGCGAACAGGAAAAAAGTTAGTTCGAACACGCGAACGCCGTTAAAGTCTATGGGACACGAACATGAATAATCAAAAGTGCTAATTTTAAAGGCTAATATGCAAGTTATTGTCATAAAAAGTGTTTGGGGACCTGGGTCCTGCCCCAGGGGACATGGATCAATGCAAAAAAAGTTTTAAAAACGGCCGTTTTTTCAGGAGCAGTGATTTTAATAATGCTTAAAGTCAAACAATAAAAGTGTAATATCCCTTTAAATTTCGTACCTGGGGGGTGTCTATAGTATGCCTGTAAAGGGGCGCATGTTTCCTGTGTTTAGAACAGTCTGACAGCAAAATGACATTTTGAAGGAAAAAACTCATTTAAAACTACCCGCGGCTATTGCATTGCCGACAATACACATAGAAGTTAATTGATAAAAACGGCATGGGAATTCCCCAAAGGGGAACCCCGAACCAAAATTAAAAAAAAAAAAAATGACGTGGGAGTCCTCCTAAATTCCATACCAGGCCCTTCAGGTCTGGTATGGATTTTAAGGGGAACCCCGCGCCAAAAAAAAAAAAAAAACGGCGTGGGGTCCCCCCAAAAATCCATACCAGACCCTTATCCGAGCACGCAACCTGGCAGGCTGCAGGAAAAGAGGGGGGACGAGAGTGCGGCCCCCCCCCCCTCCTGAACCGTACCAGGCCACATGCCCTCAACATTGGGAGGGTGCTTTGGGGTAGCCCCCAAAACACCTTGTCCCCATGTTGATGAGGTCAAGGGCCTCATCCCCACAACCCTGGCCGGTGGTTGTGGGGGTCTGCGTGCGGGGGGCTTATCGGAATCTGGAAGCCCCCTTTAACAAGGGGACCCCCAGATCCCGCCCCCCCTGTGTGAAATGGCAAGGGGGTACTTACCCCTACCATTTCACTAAAAAACTGTCAAAAATTTTAAAAATGACAAGAGACAGTTTTTGACAATTCCTTTATTTAAATGCTTTTTCTTTCTTCTATCTTCCTTCATCTTCTGGTTCTTCTGGTTCTTCTGGTTCTTCTGGCTCTTCTGGTTCTTCCTCCGGCGTTCTCGTCCAGCATCTCCTCCGCGGCGTCTTCTATCTTCTTCTCCTCGGGCCGCTCCGCACCCATGGCATGGGGGGGAGGCTCCCGCTCTTCTCTTCTTTTCTTCTCTTCTTCTCTACTTCTCTTCTTCATCTTCTTCTCCGGGCCGCTCCGCAACGCATGCTGGCATGGAGGGAGGCTCCCGCTGTGTGACGGCGCTCCTCGTCTGACAGTTCTTAAATAACGGGGGCGGGGCCACCTGGTGACCCCGCCCCCCTCTGACGCACGGTGACTTGACGGGACTTCCCTGTGACGTCACGGGGAATGCCACAGGGAAGTCCCGTCATGTCCCGTGCGTCAGAGGGGGGCGGGGTCACCGGGTGGCCCCGCCCCCCGTTATTTAAGAACTGTCAGACGAGGAGCGCCGTCACACAGCGGGAGCCTCCCTCCATGCCAGCATGGGTTGCGGAGCGGCCCGGAGAAGACAATGAAGAAGAGAAGAAGAGAAGAAGAGAAGAAAAGAAGAAGAGAAGGAGAGAAGAGCGGGAGCCTCCCCCCATGCCATGGGTGCGGAGCGGCCCGAGGAGAAGAAGATAGAAGACGCCGCGGAGGAGATGCTGGATGAGAACGCCGGAGGAAGAACCAGAAGAGCCAGAAGAACCAGAAGAACCAGAAGATGAAGGAAGATAGAAAAAAGAAGAAGCATTTAAATAAAGGAATTGTCAAAAACTGTCTCTTGTAATTTTTAACATTTTTGACAGTTTTTTAGTGAAATGGTAGGGGTAAGTTCCCCCTTACCATTTCACACAGGGGGGGCCGGGATCTGGGGGTCCCTTTGTTAAAGGGGGATTCCAGATTCCGATAAGCTCCCCGCCCGCAGACCCCCACAACCACCGGCCAGGGTTGTGGGGATGAGGCCCTTGTCCTCATCAACATGGGGACAAGGTGTTTTGGGGGGCTACCCCAAAGCACCCTCCCAATGTTAAGGGCATGTGGCCTGGTACGGTTCAGATGGGGGGGGGCCGCACTCTCGCCCCCCCTCTTTTCCTGCGGCCTGCCAGGTTGCGTGCTCGGATAAGGGTCTGGTATGGATTTTTGGGGGGACCCCACGCCGTTTTTTTTTTTTTGGCGCGGGGTTCCCCTTAAAATCCATACCAGACCTGAAGGGTCTGGTATGGAATTTAGGGGGAACCCCACGTCATTTTTTTTTTAAATTTTGGCCGGGGTTCCCCTTAATATCCATATCAGACCTGAAGGGCCTGGTATGGAATTAGGGGTAATCCCACGTCATTTTTTTTTTAAATTTTGGTTCGGGGTTCCCCTTTGGGGAATTCCCATGCCGTTTTTATCAATGAACTTCTATGTGTATTGTCGGCAATGCAATAGCCGAGGGTAGTTTTAAATTAGTTTTTTCCTTCAAAATGTCATTTTGCTGTCAGACTGTTCTAAACACAGGAAACATGCGCCCCTTTACAGGCATACTATAGACACCCCCCAGGTACGAAATTTAAAGGGATATTACACTTTTATTGTTTGACTTTAAGCATTATTAAAATCACTGCTCCTGAAAAAACGACAGTTTTTAAAACTTTTTTTTGCATTGATCCATGTCCCCTGGGGCAGGACCCAGGTCCCCAAACACTTTTTATGACAATAACTTGCATATTAGCCTTTAAAATTAGCACTTTTGATTTCTCCCATAGACTTTTAAAGGGTGTTCCGCGGCATTCGAATTTGCCGCGAACACCCCAAATTGTTCGCTGTTCGGCGAACTTGCGAACAGCCAATGTTCGAGTCGAACATGAGTTCGACTCGAACTCGAAGCTCATCCCTAGCTACCAGTATGGATGAGCCGAACACCCCCCTGTTCGGTTCGCACCAGAACATGCGAACAGGCAAAAAATTTGTTCCAACACGTCAACACCGTTAAAGTCTATGGGACACAAACATGAATAATCAAAAGTGCTAATTTTAAAGGCTTATATGCAAGTTATTGTCATAAAAAGTGTTTGGGGACCTGGGTCCTGCCCCAGGGGACATGGATCAATGCAAAAAAAGTTTTAAAAATGGCCGTTTTTTCGGGAGCAGTGATTTTAATAATGCTTAAAGTGAAACAATAAAAGTGTAATATTCCTTTAAATTTCCTACCTGGGGGGTGTCTATAGTATGCCTGTAAAGGGGCGCATGTTTCCTGTGTTTAGAACAGTCTGACAGCAAAATGACATTTCAAAGGAAAAAAAGTCATTTAAAACTACTAGCTGCTATTAATGAATTGCCGGTCCGACAATAGACATAAAAGTTCATTGATAAAAACGGCATTGGAATTCCCCAGAGGGGAACCCCGAACCAAAATTAAAATTAAAAAAATTACGTGGGGGGTCCCCCTAGATTCCATACCAGGCCCTTCAGGTCTGGTATGGATATTAAGGGGAACCCCGGCCAAAATTTTTAAAAAAATGGCGTGGGGTCCCCCCAAAAATCCATACCAGACCCTTATCCGAGCATGCAACCTGTCAGGCCGCAGGAAAAGAGGGGGGACGAGAGAGCGTCCCCTTTCCTGAACCGTACCAGGCCACCTGCCCTCAACATTGAGAGGGTGCTTTGGGGTAGCCCCCCAAAACACCTTGTCCCCATGTTGATGGGGACAAGGGCCTCATCCCCACAACCCTTGCCCGGGGGTTGTGGGGGACTGCGGGCGGGGGGCTTATCGGAATATGGAAGCCCCCTTTAACAAGGGGACCCCCAGATCCCGGCCCTCCCTCCTGTGTGAAATGGTAAATACCCCTACCATTTCACAAAAAAAGTGTCAAAAATGTTAAAAATGACAAGAGACAGTTTTTGACAATTCCTTTATTTAAATGCTTCTTCTTTCTTCTATCTTCTATCTTCTTTCCTCTATCTTCTATCTTCCTTCGGTTTCTTCCTCCATCTTCTTCTGGTTCTTCTGGTTATTCTGGTTCTTCCTCCGGTGTTCTCGTCCGGCATCTTCCTCCGCGGTGTCTTCTTCCCTTCTTCTTCTCAGGCCACTCCGCATCCACCATGATGGTAGGCTCCCACTGTGTGACGCTTCTCCTCTTCTGACGGTTCTTAAATAACAGAGGGCGGGGCCACCTGATGACCCCACCCCCCTCTGACGCACGGGGACTTCCCTGTGGCATTCCCCGTGATGTCAGAGGGGACGGGGTCACCGTTACGTAATTAGCACTTTTGATTTCTCCCATAGACTTTTAAAGGGTGTTCCGTGGCTTTCTAATTTGCCGCGAACACCCCAAATTGTTCGCTGTTCGGCGAACTGGTGAACGGCCGATGTTCGCGTCGAACATGAGTTCGACTCAAACTCGTAGCTCATCCCTAGCTACCAGGCCCTTAAATATAGTTACTGTCTGTCATGGACTCACTGTATAAACATATCTACCATGAGAGCTTATTACTCCATGTCACAATATATACTGTATACTCAACAGCTACTTTATTAGTTACACCTTGCTAGTATCGGGTTGGACCCCTTTTTGCCTTCAGAACTGCCCTAATTCTTCATGGCATAGATTGAACAAGGTGTCGAAAACATTCCTCAGAGATTTTGGTCCATATTGACATGATAGCATCACGCAGTTGCTGCAGATTTGTCGGCTGCACATCCATGATACAAATCTCCCACTTCACCACATCCCAAAGGTGCTCTATTGGATTGAGATCTAGTGACTGACTGCGAAGGTCAATGGAGTACAGTGAGCTCATTGTCATGTTCAAGAAACCAGTTTGATATGATTTGAGCTTTGCGACATGGTGCATTATCCTGCTGCAAGTAGCCATCAGAAGATGGGTACACTGTAGTAAGTAAAGGGATGGACGTGGTCAGCAACAATACTCAGGTAGTCTGTGGCATTTAAACAATGTTCAATTGGTACTAAGCGGCCCAAAGTGTGCCAAGAAAATATCCCCCACACCATTACACCACCACCAGCCTGAACCGTTAATACAAGGCAGGGTGGATCAATGCTTTCATGTTGTTTATGCCAAATTCTGACCCTACCATCTGAATGTTGCAACTGAAATCAAGACTCATCAGACTAGGCAACGTTTTTCCAATCCTCTAGTGTCCTATTTTGGTGAGCCTGTGCAAATTGAAGCCTCAGTTTCCTGTTCTTAGCTGACAGAAGTGGCACACAGTGTGGTCTTCTGCTGCTGTAGCCCATCTGCTTCAAGATTCAATGTGTTGTGTGTTCAGAGATGGTATTCTGCGTAGTAACAAGTGTGGCTATTTGAGTTACTGTTGCCTTTCTATCATCTCAAAGTCTGCCCATTCTCCTCTGACCTCTGACATCAACAAGGCATTTTCGTCCACACAACTGCTGCTTACTGGATATTTTCTCATGTTTGAACAATTTTCTGTAGACCCTAGAGATGGTTGTGTGTGAAAATCCAAGTAGATCAGCAATTTTTGAAATACTCAGACCAGTCCGTCTGGCACCAACAACCATCCCACCATCTCCTCCGCCAGCTACGCAGACTAATCCCCTTCATCCCAGAAGAGGACAAAGCGGCAGTTGTGGGAACAGTCACCAATTCCCGACTCGACTACGCAAATTCGCTCTACGTAGGACTACCCCAATATCAGCTTGCACGCTTGCAACTCATCCAAAACACGGCGGCAAGACTGTTAACAGGAAAAAAACCCTGGGAATCCATCTCCCCAGCCCTAAAGAGCCTACACTGGCTAACCGTGAAGAATTCGGATCACATTCAAGACCCTTTGCCTCACCCACAAATGCATACAAGGAAATGCTCCGCTATATCTCCGGGAGAAAATAAAACACTACACACCGAATCGCAATCTTCGATCAGCCAACCAAAACCTCCTTATCATTCCCAAATACCGCTACAAAGCAAAGGGAGAACGAAGATTCGCAGTCCAAGGACCTCGACTATGGAATGCTCTTCCAACCAACATCCACATGGAAGAAAACCACCAGGCCTTCAGGAAAAAACTAAAGACCTTCCTCTTCTAAAAAGCTGACAACAGAGAATGTATCTAGCGCCTTGAGGCGATTCAGTTCGCATTTGCTGCGCTTTACAAATCATTCATTCATTCATTCAAAGTCACCTTTCTTCCCCATTTCATGTGATATGTGATTAGCAATATGTGTTACCAAGCAATTGAACAGGTGTATCTAATAAAGTGGCCGGTGAGTGTATATATATATATATATATATATATATATATATATACGCATACATATATACAGGGCTTTTTTTCTCAGAGAATAGGTGCAGGAACTCAACCATGCCCACCACGCACACACATACCTGCCAAATGGCATCAAATAGTAGCTTTTCCCTATACAACCCCCTCCCTTCACTGCCCTCATCTTCTCCCCCCTCCTTAAAAGCTTCACCATCTGTCATATGTCTTACCTTTGTTGCAATATTAAGCTGAAACACCTATCCGGCTGTAGTACCTCCCAGCATACTATACTATACTACAGTCACTTGCAAGGGAGATCATGCAGTAGGAGCATCAACAACTGGTCGCCAGGAAAAAAATGGAGACCACAGAGGGTGCAGCCTACCACGCACCATCTCCTGCCTATGACTGCACTGAACCCTGGTCACCTGTTCTGTATCTCCCTTGTCCCTGTCAGGCACTCAGTGGGATTTGTGCAGGAGATCTGACCTGTGATAGCTACTGGGAGATAAGCTATCACTTGTAAACGCAGAAGTTAGACTTCAGTGTTACCAAGTGATAGTGGTGAGCAGGGAGCAGAAGACCTGAGCCAGAGGTGGTGGAACTGAGTTTCCCCTAGTTCCTGCTGAAAAAAAGCCCTTCATATATATACACACATAAACAAATATACAATTTACAAAATTACAAAAAATCCTTATTATATATCATAGCTTTTATTGTTTGTTTTTTCTCCCCTCTTAATTTAAAAATCAAAAGTAAATTACAGCAGGTAAAATAAGTATTGAACACATCACCATTTTTCTAGGTAAATATATTTCTAAAGATGCTATTGACATGAAATTTTCACCACATGTCAGTAACAATCCATGCAATTCATACATACAAAGAAACCAAAACAAATACGTTCAGAAATGAAGTTATGTGTAATCCAATTTCTACCCACTGTATATTAACTCTTAAAAATAAAAAAGGAAAGAAATTAGGAGAAAATAGGGAAAATTAGAAAGAAATATCTCTAAAACCATAGATAATATATTAAATAGAGATAGTAAAATAGTATAGGATGCAAACGGCCAAAAATGCATTGCCATGTGCAGAGGCACATTGGCATGTAAGACTATAGTGTGGATGACCTGGAAGAAAAAAAATGGTTGTCTGCTATCAACACTCTCTTTTGCATGGATCACATGTAGAGATACTGAAGGTTCAGGGGGAATAAAGAAAATGTAAGGAAACATCTGGTTTTTAACATTTGGATGAAAATTTGAACTTGACACTAAATGCTTTGGAAAATGAAATTACTCAGGCTAAAAGGTCCAAGTTTATGAGGGATAAATAGAATTATAATGAATTCAAAGTCTACAACTGGGATAGGTTTTAGTTCAGGAGGTTCAATACCAATCGTTCAGGTAGTTTAAAAATCTAGATTTTGAGATCTAAATTCACACCTGTGAGCTATCAGAAAAGAGTTACCTTCTTAGACACTGAGACCATCAGCATCCTCCATAGGTTCACATTCAAGTATAGAAGATATAAAAGTAAAACTAATTGATATGGTTTCAGAAGATGCGGAACAGAAAGAAACAGAAATGTCCAAATCCCACAAACATAAAAACAAGACTCAAAAAGAAAAGAGTAAGATTAGAGGGGAAAAAATAAAAGAAAGGGACACATGTCACTGTTAGGAAAGGCATAAATTACTTATGTGATACATGTGATTATGCTTTCTCAGTTTTATTATGAGGGTTTAATTTTTCACCAAGATATCATTTTGATCTCTTTGCCACATTGGTGGATGTTATTCATTTTTCTAGGAAGCTCACTTTAAAGAAACACTATGGGGGTGCCACTGAAAGATTCCTCAGTCCAAGGCCAGAATTCGCCACTCTGGGGGTTGGGACTTTCCCTAGTGTTGTCCCCTATACCAATATCAAGCTGTAAACATTATGTGTGTTAGATGATTTATCAACTTTGAATAACGAGGGGTATGAGGGTTTGAGTGCCACTAGTAAGATAAAGGAACCACCTAAATTGGAAATAACAAGTTTAAAATCCATCTTCCCATTATCCATTATCCATCCCACTATGCATTATAGAAAGGAATTAGAAACAATTGTTAGAGAGACAATAATGGTGGGAATTTTGGAAGTTGACACCTGAATTTCCAGTGACTATGTCACCATTTTACAAAGGGTCACAAGGGGGATGTACCAGTGATTGGCAGACCTATTGTCACCAGCATCAAGACACCATTGTGAACCTTTGATGGATTTGGTGGATAGACTCCTTCAGCCTCTAGTGTCAAATTTACACATGTATTTACATGACATCAAACATGTCATTCAAAAGCTGGAGGATAAAATGCGCAACATGAGCAGTAAGTGACTCACTTGTGTTGTTGCTTCCCTGTATTTCTGTATCTTCTATAGCTTGGTATGGAGGGTCTTGCAATACCACTTAGATAGATACACAGAATATTTAACAGACTTATTCTGGAAGCTACTGTTTTTTTGTTAAGGCAAAATTATTTCCTAAACCATGGGGATTGGCACCGACGTATCTATATATGGGTTGGTGTGAGAGTGGCTATTGAATAACCCACTGTTTTGTGAGCTGTTTATAGTAAAAAGTTACAAAACTTTCAGTCTCATTCTACTATGTCATACTCACTATTTTAATTTACCTAGAGATGGAGATGGGGTTTGCAGCAAATGTGAGTTATGTAACCTGAGGTGGTTTAGGTGTTCACTGTTCTTGGACCTTATTTTTGATTTCTTTGAAACAATAAAAAAAAGCTTGAACAGACAGCAAATACCCAGCAGCAGCAAATACCCAATGTGCTCTAATCACCCCAAGTTTAAAATTATAATGTAAAAGAATAAAGGGAAAATATCCCAATTAACGACCTCAAGACTAGGCTGCTGCCACATTTTAAATGATGATTACTTAGGCATGCAACTCTGTACCCATATGATATTTTTATCATTTTTTTGTGTTTGTTTTTTGTTATATAAACTTTATAGTAAAGAAACCCTGGTCTGCGGTACCTTAAAAAAAAACGCAAGGACTTCCCACAAAATCTGTTAACAAAAAAAATTGCAAATCGGGGAATCTGTATTCATGAGGTATGAGGAGGTGTTGGCCATGAAGTGGAGGGACCAGAAAGATGTCCACATCCTCTCTACCATCCACAATGACACCTTGGTGGAGATCCAAAGGACGCAGCCCTGTTGTAAAGCCTAAATGTGATAATAATAAGCATAAAACTAAGCGCTGAAATGGACACACCGTGATAAACACAAATTATGTGAATATAAAGTTAGTAAAAATTATAAGATATTTGATTGAGCAATATAAATTAAGCTGCTATCAATTAATCGGTGATCAGAATTCCATAAGGTATACAAATATATATAAAATTGATGTGCTCTAATTGACTGTTCAATCAATGTGTATCTGAAAAAAATTGTGCAAAAAGCAAAAGTGATAAAAATGGGAGTATAAAATAGTGCAAAATCACTAAAAATGTGCAAAATCACTCCATAATAAATAAATACTGGCTAGTGCAAATATGTGTTCAAACTCCTTAGTGCTATTGAATGCAAAATCCCTATAGTGATCAGTATACACTCAGTGACGGTATTCTGGAGAAATTAGATGAATAAATAAATAGATAAATATCAACCTAATAAGTGCAAATAGATAAATAAATAAATATAAAGTGCCAACAAGATGTGATTAAACATAAGTCAATCAGCTGAGATAGTTTAGTCTATGAAATAAAAAATGATGATTAGCACAGCAGTTCATTCCTTATTATAGTAAGGCGATTTGATTTCTGTAGTAATTGTTATTCACGATTTTGACTACTTCAGCCACAATAGTGTTGGTAATAGATTTTAAATACAAGATGATTATGAAAAATAAACAAAGAAATGGATCATTGCGCAGTGAACTGAATGAAAGTACACAAGCAAACAGCACAGTGATACACTCACATGCACCCGATTTGGTTAAGGCGGACAGGCATGCAGATCGCAGTCAGCTGCTGTGGACGAGGCTTATCAGATCGAGCTGAGCATCAGCGGCTTTTCTGATAAGCCTCATCCACAGCGGCTGACTGCGATCTGCATGCCTGTATGCCTTAACCAAATCGGGTGCATGTGAGTGTATCACTGTGCTGTTTGCTTGTGTACTTTCATTCAGTTCACTGCGCAATGATCCATTTCTTTGTTTATTTTTCATAATCATCTTGTATTGAGAATCTATTACCAACACTATTGTGGCTGAGGCGCGAAGTAGTCAAAATCATGAATAACAATTACTACAGAAATCAAATCGCCTTACTATAATAAGGAATGAACTGCTGTGCTAATCATCATTTTTTATTTCATGGACTAAACTATCTCCGCTGATTGACTTATGTTTAATCGCATCTTGTTGGCACTTTATATTTATTTATTTATTTATCTATTTGCACTTATTAGGTTGATATTTATCTATTTATTTATTCATCTAATTTCTCCAGAATACTGTCACTGAGTGCATACTGATCACTATAGGGATTTTGCATTCAATAGCACTAAGGAGTGTGAACACATATTTGCACTAGCCAGTATTTATTTATTACGGAGTGATTTTGCACATTTTTAGTGATTTTGCACTATTTTATACTCCCATTTTTATCACTTTTGCTTTTTGCACAATTTTTTTCAGATACACATTGATTGAACAGTCAATTAGAGCGCATCAATTTTATATATATTTTTAAAGCCTAAATGTGTCCACTACTACAATCTGTACATGGGGGGGGGGTTTAAATGATCAGATGCTACAACCTCATTTGTCAACCCAAAAGTCCCGTTATTGGTATAAGAAAGTTGCATTTCATCTATTTCATAAGGCCCTGTTTAATTAGTTTGTCTGTTTCCAAAAAATATCTGAAAACCAACAAATCACCTACCTCAAGTATATTGAAGACATCGACACTGCCCTGATTTACCAACAAGGACCCGCCCCAGGAAGCATTCGATTTGATTGTTTGAGTCGACTTCACAAGCAACATTTTCCCTATAACATTCCCCCCACAGAATCTGGAAGAAGACGCCAAAAGAAATGCAGTATAAGCAGCAGAGGAGGAATTAGAAGAGGTACCAGCTATTATTGTACTCAATGTCCCTCCCAACCTGGCTTGAGCATCAGAGATTGCTTCAAAATTTATCACACATCCATGAGATATTAGATTCCCTTATTATTAACAGACTGGGGGTCATTTACTATAGCGCTATGGCGCTAATTCGCGCAAATTGCCGCGAATTAGCGCTAATTCGTGGCAATTTAGCGCGAATTAGCGCTAATAGCGCTAATTCGCGCTAAAACGGTATTCACTATAGCGCTGGTGAGAAAATACTCCCAAAATCGAATTTACTATAGCTCCCTGAAACTAAATAGCGCCCAAACCCTTACTCTGCTAAAACCTAGAGAATTGCACATGGAAATAATGTTTAGAGCATGATATAATTGCCTAAATGGTACTGAAATATGCGGTATATTATTTAATGATTATCTGCTTTTAAACTGTGTGAAAAAGTGATTTCTACACTGAAATATCTTTAAAAGTCTGAAAAGTGAAAAATTCCCCGTTTTGGACAACTAGGTGCCAACACAACTGAGCATGCTCAGACCTGAAAATAACTCTCATTTTAACTCAAGTGTCTTTTTTACCTGGAGGTATAGTAAATACCAAAATGAGAGCTAATTAAAGAGAATTTTTTGGTAGTTAAAATCTGCTCTAATTTAGTCCAAATGAAGTTTCAGTCATTGATTCTAATGCCGCGTACACACGGTCGGACTTTCTAGAAAGCTAGGTCCGACGTACTTGCCGCCAGACTTCCGGCGGACTACCGCCGGACTTTCTGAACGGCCGGACTTTCCTACACACGGCCGGACTTTCCGGAATCCGGTCTTCCCGACGGACTTCCGCCGGACTTTCAGAACGAACGGACTTTCCCACACACGGACAAGTCCGTTCATTTTGAACGTGACTTTGGTACGACGGGACTAGAAAAGGAATTCAATCTCGCCGCTTTTTTTGGCGAGATTGAAACCTTGCGAGCCCCGTCGCAGGCCCTTAGGTCTGGTATGGATTATAAAGGGGAACCCCTACGCCGAAAAAACGGCGTGGGGTCCCCCTAAAATCCATACCAGACCCCGATCCGAGCACGCAGCCTGGCCGGTCAGGAAAGGGGGTGGGGACGAGCGAGCGCCCCCCCCTCCTGAACCGTACCAGGCCGCATGCCCTCAACATGGGGGGGTGGGTGCTTTGGGGGAGGGGGGCGCCCTGCGCCCCCCCCCAAAGCACCTTGTCCCCATGTTGATGAGGACAAGGGCCTCTTCCCGACAACCCTGGCCGTTGGTTGTCGGGGTCTGCGGGCGGGGGCTTATCGGAATCTGGGAGCCCCCTTTAATAAGGGGGCCCCCAGATCCCGGCCCCCCACCCTATGTAAATGAGTATGGGGTACATGGTACCCCTACCCATTTACCTAGGTAAAAAGTGTCAGTAATAAAACACAACACAGGTTTTTAAAATAATTTATTAAACAGCTCCGGGGGGGGGGGGGTCTTCTTCCGTCTTCGGGGGTCCCTCCGGTTCATCTTCTCCCGGCGTCCGGTTGGTTCTTCTCCGCTCTCCGGCCTTTTCTCCCGGTGTCCCAGGTCTTCGGCCGGCCCCTCCGCTTTCTTCAGGTAGCTCTATTGCCAGCGGAGGTCCGGACTTCTGGGCTTCTTGGCTTCTTGTGTTCTCTTCTCTTCTCTTCTCTTCCCCCAGATGTTGACACGACGCTCTCTCCGGCTGGACTGGTCTCTGAGGGCTGCGTTGTGACTTATATAGGCGGAGACCCCGCCCCCATATGATGTCACAGTCCCTGGGCATGCTGGGACTGTGACGTTTTAGGGGGCGTGGTCGACCACGCCCCCTAAAACGTCACAGTCCCAGCATGCCCAGGGACTGTGACATCATATGGGGGCGGGGTCTCCGCCTATATAAGTCACAACGCAGCCCTCAGAGACCAGTCCAGCCGGAGAGAGCGTCGTGTCAACATCTAGGGGAAGAGAAGAGAAGAGAACACAAGAAGCCAAGAAGCCCAGAAGTCCGGACCTCCGCTGGCAATAGAGCTACCTGAAGAAAGCGGAGGGGCCGGCCGAAGACCTGGGACACCGGGAGAAGAGGCCGGAGAGCGGAGAAGAACCAACCGGACGCCGGGAGAAGATGAACCGGAGGGACCCCCGAAGACGGAAGAAGACCCCCCCCGGAGCTGTTTAATAAATTATTTTAAAAACCTGTGTTGTGTTTTATTACTGACACTTTTTACCTAGGTAAATGGGTAGGGGTACCATGTACCCCATACTCATTTACATAGGGTGGGGGGCCGGGATCTGGGGGCCCCCTTATTAAAGGGGGCTCCCAGATTCCGATAAGCCCCCGCCCGCAGACCCCGACAACCAACGGCCAGGGTTGTCAGGAAGAGGCCCTTGTCCTCATCAACATGGGGACAAGGTGCTTTGGGGGGGGGGGGCGCAGGGCGCCCCCCTCCCCCAAAGCACCCACCCCCCCATGTTGAGGGCATGCGGCCTGGTACGGTTCAGGAGGGGGGGGGCGCTCGCTCGTCCCCACCCCCTTTCCTGACCGGCCAGGCTGCGTGCTCGGATCGGGGTCTGGTATGGATTTTAGGGGGACCCCACGCCGTTTTTTCGGCGTAGGGGTTCCCCTTTATAATCCATACCAGACCTAAGGGCCTGGTATGCCCCGCGCTCGCCGCAATAGGAAGATTTGTTTTTCCTATTGCAGCGAGCGCGAGATGCAGTAACCTGCTCCTCCGTCGTATCTGGTCCTTCGGACTAGCATACAGACGAACGGGCTTTCCGTCAGGAACTGAGTCCGGCGGAGGTACGACGTAAAGATTTGAAGCAGGCTTCAAATCTAAAGTACGTCGGATTTCCGCAAAAATCCGACCGAAACGGTCCGTCGGAAGTCCGATGGAGACCACACACGGTCGGACTTTCCGCCGGACTTTGTCCGGCGGCGTCCGTCGGACTTTTGCAGGTGAAAAGTCCGACCGTGTGTACGCGGCATAATGGAACAATTCTAATGCCGCGTACACACGGTCGTACTTTTCGTCTACAAAAGTCCAACGGACGCTGACGGACTAAAGCTGGCTGGTAATCCGATCGTGTGTGGGCTTCTCCGGACTTTCAACGTACTTTTTTAGCCTCAAATCCGACGTACTTTAGATTTGAAACATGCTTTAAAACTTTACTTCGTAACTACGACGGACCCCGAAATCCGCTCGTCTGTGTGCTAGTCCGACGGACAAAAAGCCACGCTAGGGCACCTATTGGCTACTGGCTATGAACTTCCTTATTTTAGTCCGGTGTACGTCATCACGTACGAATCCGACCGACTTTTGTGTGGTCGTGTGTAGGCAAGTCCGTTCTTTAGAAAGTAGGCCGCAAGTCCGCCGCAAGTCCACCGAAAGTCTGCCGGAAGTCTGTCGGACAGGCTGTCTGACTTTTGTAGACGAAAAGTACGACCGTGTGTACGCGGCATAACTCTCACAAAAAACCTTTTAATGTTGAGATGAAATGTATCTTTCTGTAAAATACATTTTCCTTTGCAACATTGTTGCTTCTACTTAAAATTTTTTGATTCAAAGAATGCTACAATGTGGAATGTTTTGATGTTTTGGTAAAATATATTTTTCTCTGTCACTTTCACTTGTTATTCTTCATCTCACAACAATCTTTACCCCAAACTCACACAGGTGTCTTTATAATCCACAAACAATTGCTGATGAAAATTTAAAATGAATCACAATTTTTTGTGCTTTTTATTATTTCCAAATATTCATAATTTGAGCCCAAAAATGTGATATGTGTACCAACATCAGAAATCAAAATGTAATTCCCAAAAATTTGAGAGTAATATTCTACTCTCACCCACAAAAAAACACCAAATATCACAGAATAAATCAAGAAGAACAACTCTTGAGTAATGTAATTCCATCACCTGTATGTCCATAGAAATGCAGGATTAATGTGTTTTTATGTGTAGTTATGAGTAGGAGGGTCTCACACGTGGCAGCTCTGTGGCTTAGAGGTTAGAACTTCTGCTTAGTATCTCTGAGGGTCTGGGTTCAAATCCCAACCATGTTACTTCATGTAGAGAAGTTGTCTCATCTCCCAGGTCCTATAACTATGTCTAAATGTAGTAGTTATGTGTAGGAGGGTTCCACCACCATTGTAAGTCTTTTCCAGATACACTATATAGCCAAAAGTATTGGGACGCCTGCCTTTACACACACATGAACTTTAATGGCAGCCCAGTCTTAGTCCGTAGGGTTAAAAATTGATTTGGCCCACCCTTTGCAGCTAGAACAGCTTCTGGGAAGGCTGTCCACAAGGTTTACAAGGTGTCCACAAGGTTTAGTCTGCCTATGGGAATGTTTGATCATTCTTCCAGAAGTGCATTTGTGAGGCCAGGCACTGATGTTGGATGAGAAGGCCTGGCTTGCAGTCTCTGCTCTAATTCAGCCAAAGGGTGTTCTATTGGGTTGAGGCCAGGACTCTGTGCAGGCCAGTCAAGTTTCTCCACCCCAAACTTGCTCATCCATGTCTTTATGGACCTTGCTTTGTGTACTGGTGTGCAGTCATGTTGGAACAGGAAGGGGCTTTCCCCAAACTGTCCCCACAAAGTTGGGAGCATGAAATTGTCCAAAATGTCTTGGTATGCTGACGCCTTAAGAGTTCCCTTATCTGAAACTAAGAGGCCAAGCCCAACCCCTGAAAAACAACCCCGCACCATAATCCCCCTCCACCAAATCATTTGGACCAGTGCACAAAGCAAGGTCCATAAAGACATGGATGAGTGATTTTGGGGTGGCCTGCACAGAGTCCTGACCTCAACACAACAGAACACCTTGGGGATAAATTAGAGAGGAGAATGTAGGTCAGGCCTTCTCGTCCAACATCAGTGCCTGACCTCACAAATGCACTTGGAAGAATGGTCAAACATTCCCATAGACACACTCCTAAACCTTGTGGACAAGAAGAGTTGAAGCTGTTATAGCTGCAAAGGGTGGGCCAAATGAGTTTTGAACCCAATACTAATACTGGGATGCCATTACAGTTCATGTGTGTTTAAAGGCAGGCATCCCAATACTTAGGCCAATATACTGTATATTGCTTGTGATACTGAGCATGGCTATGGACTTAGGGCTGGTTCACACCACAGAGATGCAGAGAACATGTGTGCAGCTGCCTGGTGGCTTAGTGGGTAGCAGTTCTGTTTAGCAGCACCTGGGATGTTGGTTCAATTCCCCAACGTGCTAATGCTTGTGTTGAAGTTTATATGTTCTCCCTGTGTGGGTTTCTCACCACAATCTAAAGACATGCTGGCATCTTATTTGTCTCCTGTCGAAATAGGTTCTAATGTAAGATTGTTAATTTTGGACTTTATATTGGAAGCTCATTGCAGCCAGGGACTGATGTTAATGTTTATTAGCACTAATCATGCCCAGGGACTTGGACATTTCAAATTTTAGGGTTTACACTGCACAGGTACATATGCTTAGAAAACTGTTGCTTTGTTTATGTGGATGCAAATGGACTTTGATCTTTGTCCTGTAGTTGGAGATTTGATGCACATAGCCAAGGCTAACACAGTTGCAAATACTATTATGTGTTCCTGCTCATCAGGTGCAATCACTTTAGACATACATGAAGAGACAGATTGAAAGATACTGGTGGGCGCGTACTTCTATTAGGTGTGTACTCTTAGTGGGCGTGTACTTCTATTGGGTGTGTCAGTGTGCTAACAATACAACCTCTCTTATATAAAGGCCTGCAGTAGGGGGGGTTCGTTTGGCCTGAGAAGGTCAGGTTTTTTGTTGTGATGGAGAAGGAATGATATTGGGAGATTTGATGAAATTCTTGTGCATTTTTTCAATCAAAAGTGGGTTTATGTGGCCATGCTGTCAATGTTGTGTGTGTATTGTTCCTGTCTGATCATGCAAACATCGTTTGGAAGCATCTGCTGACCTAGTATTTTTGATCTCGTTTAATCGTGTACACCGAAATGCAGCTTCCAGCAGAACATGGTCACCAATATATGTAAGTGTGGATTGTGGGCTGGTGGTGGGTGTTTTGAATAAGTCTTTTGCAATATTATGTTGGAATGCTTTGTAAGAATGACTGTTAAGTATGTTTCTATAATCTTTCAGATAATTTGATGTGTTGCCCGTTATACACTGAAATTAAAGCTGTGTCCACTCTAAGGTTTTGTCTAATTTTAGATTGTAAGCTTCTATGAGCAGGGCCCTTAAAATTCCGTTGCTGAATGTAGTACCATATATCCTGTCCAAATTTTTTTGAAGCTAGTAAATGTAAATTTATTTTCTGCTGGTAAAATAAATACATTGAGCTTTTGTTGTGGTGTGTGTGGTGAGTTTTTTTTTTTTTTTTTTTTTTTTTTTTTTTCTTCTACTTTTCTTTCTTTAGTTTTTGTGGGTGGTGGTTTTGGGAAAGTGCAATATCTCTTTTATATTTTATTTCAATATGTATTTGTGCACCAAAAAACTAATCTCTTTGCCCTGGTTCACATGCTACTTTGAAATTGCGCTACTTCACTTGAAGTAGCACGATTTCAAAGTAGCAAGGTCAGCGTGATTTCAGGTGGCTTCATACACAAATGTCTATTGAAGTCGCACCTGAAATCGGCAAAAGTAGTGCAGGAACTACTTTAGCAAATTGATGCGGTGCCACAAAAAAAGTTGCATCAATTGGAACAGTGCCATTGCCAATAGTCATGCGATTTGATCTCTCAAATCGAATGACCAATCGCTCCAATGTAAACCTAGGCTTCTGCACAACTGCAAGTTATATATAAAGATTCCACCTTTATCATTAACAGCTGTGGAGAATTGCAGGTAATAAATTCAGCTGTTGGATAGGCAGTGTTTGAATGTGTCAGCTCTGGTTCACATTGGTGTGATTTGACATGTCAAATCTGTGGCAATTGCACTGTTCTAATTGGTGCGATTTGTATTGATATTGGTGCAGAAACCTGCACTGATGTCTCTGATGTTGCCCCCACAGTCGGGACTGACATGTAGAAATGAAATTGTGGGAGTTCAGCTGAATGATTTCCTCCCTCTGTCAGTGTGAACCAGGGCTCAAACTGGGCCTTTTGCCTTTGTAATTCACCTGCTGCTAACCCAGGGACACCATTTCTTAGCAAACTCCCTTTAAGTTTACCTTCAAATATATGTAGAAATACAGATTTGCATATCTGAAAATAAAAAAATACTAATCGTGGTTGAGATCAAATATTCGCAGCTGCAATCAAAAGCGTGGTTTCACCTTCTGACCTGGAAATTAGTCATTGTATGCACCCGGAAGTTCCTGTGCTGGTCAGGATCTCCATCTAGGTGGACATGGCAAGGTCTCTTTAGCAGAGAGGATGTGCTGCTCATTGGCCGGGTAAGTGTAGGATATGTACTTGTACTTAATCAATGCGGGGGTGGATGTCATAGTTAGATTTGGTGTGGGTGGGGTTCATTGATTTGTTTGGCATCACCACACATTTGCTTCCGTCCCATGTGCACACATCACTTCCTGCATTTGTTCTGCTGATGTAAATCAGTAAGGACTATGCAAGTATAAATGAGAGCTCCTTTTATTAAAATATATATGACTTGTTTCACAGCTGGGCGAATTTTCCAGCAAATTTGGACCTCTGAGTTGCATGACAAGTTGTACCCCATGATTCTCAATGACAACCATTCATATCTGTGCTACTTTAAGTCGCACCAACTTCAAAGTAGTCCCTGTACTACTTTGGTGTGACTTGAGGTATATCGGGTACAATATTACACAGGCATTCCCAGAAGTTGGGGCCAAGTTGCAGCGGCAAAGTGGCAGCAAAATAGTGTGACTTTCAGGTCGCAGCAGTGTGAATGAGATTCAAGGATAACACCTTTGAATTTGGCCCTATTGTCACTTGTGCATCCTGAAGGTGTAGCAAATTTGTCCCTGCACTACCTTGGTTTGACTTTGATGCAATTTGAGGTCCATACACCACAAGATTACACAGACAATGCTTCAAGTCATGACAAAGCTGTGCAATTTTAAGGTCGCACAAGTGCAAATGGGGCCTTATTCAAAGGTGTTATCAATTAATCGCATTAGGTTACTTTCACACTTGGGTGACTTTTCATGGAGCTTTGGACCTCCGAGTCACATGAAAAGTTGTCCCCCTTGATTTCCATGCATATTTATTAAAGCTGCACGATTAATCGTCATCGTGATTTTTTTCCCCTTTACGATCTTGAAAAAAGAGTTTCACGATTCTTGCTATGCAAAGAACTCTCTCTGCTCTTCTGAAGCCACAGTCGAAAAACCAGGAAGTCTGCCAAGAATTAGAACATTCTTTATCAGTGAACTTAACTAGAAACCTTGTAACAATTTGTCAATTAAATAGAATTCTGTGTAAGTGAGGAAAGTTTAACCACTTAAACACTAAACATTTTTCTGACATTTGTTGGTTTCAGGTTAAAATCATTTTTTTTTTGCTAGAAAATTACTTAAAACCCCCCAACATTATATATATTTTTTTTACTAGAGACCCTAGAGAATAAAATGGTGGTTGTTACAATATTTTATGTCACACTGTATTTGCGCCTTTCAAATGCAATTTTTTTTGGAAAAAAGTACTTTAATGAATAAAAAAAAAAAAAAGAAAAGTTAGCCCAATTTTTTGTGGGATAATGTGAAAGATTTTACATCGCGAGAATCGTGATCTTTTTATTCTAAGCAAAAAAATTGTGATTCTCATTTTGGCCAGAACCGTGCAGCTCTAATATCTATGCAACTTCACCCATGTTCACATAGATCTGAATTGACATGTCAAATTGTAGGCCAAATCGGCGCCTATTGATGGCAATGGAACTGTCCGAATTGGTGCGACGCCACAATGATTCCCAAAAGTAGTTCCTGCACTACTTTGGGCGACTTCAGGGGGCGATTTCTTACCTCCCAACTTTTTGAGATGGGTATAAGGGACACCTATTAGCAAAAGTAGGTAGGCATAGGATTCCTTCTGAAAGGAGAACAGTTGGGACCTATGTGATTTCACTAGACATCTGTGCAGGAAAGTGCACTGATGTCTCTGAAATCGCTGACAAAGTCGGGCTGAGTCACACTTGTGCGACTTTGGACATCAGAGTCGTATGACAAGTCATACCCCATGATTTTTAATGTGTACCATTCATATCTGTGCGACTTCAAGTAACACTGACTTCAACGTAGTCCCTGTACTACTTTGGTCTGACTTTGATGCGAGTTGAGGTCCATAGACCTCAAGTTTACACAGGCATTCCCTGGAATTGCGGCAAAATTGCTGATGCAAAATCATGGGAAAGTTGTGTGTCTTTCCCTGCGACTCCTGCGTCCATAGACCTCAAGATTACATAGGCATTGCTTAAAGTCGCATTAAAATCTCGCAACTTTCAGGTCGCACAAGTGTGAAAGGTGCCTAAAGCTGGCCATACACCTATAGATTATCTGCAGATTTTCTATGGTTAGATGGAGAAAGTGGGAGATTTCTCCATCCACACAGTTTAGCGAACATGGAGAAATCTGTTGCACTTTTTCCATCTAACCATAGAAAATCTGCAGATAATCTATAGGTGTATGGCCAGCTTTAGTCACTGTGCTGAGTACTATTTTATACCTAGAATATAAAGTAGTCCCACCATCAAACACTAGTAAACATATGTTCTCAATATAATTGTGCTCAAATGGCTGAAAATCACACAGATGGTATCACCTACTGAAAGCTTGCATTGTACTCAGCAGCATATGCTGAAAAGAGGCAAATGCCTATTAGCCAATGCCACAACGGCACGAGCATGGTTGTTACTATAATATTAATGCCTGAAATGCAAAACATTATTGTATTGAATCAAACATTAGTAAATGTATTTTCTCTGTAGGTAAGTGCTCAGCTCTGTAGCATAGCGGTATACCCTGCTGCCCCCAAAAGTTCAAGCCATGAATTCAAATCCCACTGACAGCATCACCTCCCAGAAGTGTGCATTGTACTCAGAAGCATAATTAGGCAAAGCACATCAGCTTGCTTTATTCCATATTTTAACTCTTCAAATGCATGCAATGGTATGTACTTATTCAAAAATATGGTATGGAATTCCAAAATTCAAGGAAAAAAATGTCGTAGGGTACCCCCACTACATACCAGGCCCTTCGGTATGGACTTTAAGGGGAACCCCACACCAAAATGTAAAATAAATTTGATGTGGGGCCCCCAAAATCCATACCAGACCCTTACCTGAGCATGCAGCCTGGAGGTCAGGATAGGGGGGAACGAGTGAGCACCCTCCTTTTCTGAACCTTACCAGGCCACATGCCCCAAAGCACCTTTTCCCCATGTTGATGGGGACAAGGGCCTCTTCCCGACAACACTGGTCGGTGGTTGTCGGTCTGCAGGCAGGGGGTTTATCAGAATCTGGAAGCCCCCTTTAACAATGGGGCTCCCAGATCCTGCCCCCTATGTGAATAGGTATGGGGTACATTTTACCCCTACCCATTCACCAAAAAAAGCAGTGAAATGCAAAAAAATTAATAGCCGGTTTTTGACAAGTCCTTTATTGTAGAATAGCTCCGAGCTGTCTTCTTCCCTGAGCCATCTTCTCCAGACGCTGTCTCTCCCTCCTCCATCTTCTGCCCGAGCTGTATTCTCCCAGAGCCGTCTCTCCTGCCGCCGCCATCTGCTGTGTTCTTCCGCACCGCTGGTTACCCGCTAATAAAAAAAAGCTGCTCTTCTTCCATGGTGGTCTTCCTCCGCTGTGTTGTCACCCGCTGTGTAGTGTCTCTTACATAGCCATGGAGCGGACTCTCCGGGTGACATTATCGGATGGCCACAGAAGACTGCCACAAGAAGAGTGGCTTTTTTTTTATTAGTGGGTAACCGGCTGTGCTGAAGAACACATCAGCGGGAGAAGATGGTGGCAGTAGGAGAGACAGCTCGGGGAGAAGAAACATCAAACACTAGTGAATGTATTTTCTATGTATTTTCTATGTATGACTGTGTTACACCCAATAGGCTAGCAGTCAGCACTTCTACCTTGAGAGAACTCATGGGTTCAAATCCCACAGAGAAATACTATAAGATTGAATTGGTGAAAAAAAAGCAAATGACTATTAGCCAATTAGCCAAAGCAGCATATGCTGAAAATAGGTGAATGCCAATTAGCCAATGCACTTTAAATTTGGCTGATTCTATTATATTAACTCTTCAAATGCATGCAATGATATGTAAGTATTCAATACTATTATGGTGTAAAATTCCAAACACCACACACTAACTAATGGGCAGATTACATTTTTTTGTTTGTTCATTTTAATTTGCTTGTGCACTGAAAAAATAAACACAGCTGGGGGATGGTAGGTTGGCTGGTATTTGAACTTGTACCATGAGTGCTGTGGAGACATCTGAGCAGACTACTAAGCCATTGTGCTAAGTATGAGACCTGCATAATAGTGTAGTATGATTAAAGAATGAATATAAATAATTACCGCTTTATAGTCACCTGATTTAAAAAAATAAAAAACAACATACAACAAATAGATAACCTAAATGTTTAATACATGTAACTTTACAGAATAGCAGACATTACTATGTAATAATCATTCATAACTGCATTAGTTAGCAAAAGAAGGAAAAAACTAGGAATACTAATTGCAACATACATCAATAGATGCACACGAGGTAGAGCACATCTCACATAAAAATGTTTCTTTCACATACATGGATCATGATTACAGTGCAGTACTATATAACAACTTGGTAGGAATTGGCATTTGCATATACGCGGAAGCGCTAATTAGCGCCAGCTTAGAATTTACTAACATGTGTTTCTCACTAATAGCGCTAGTTTTTCATTCGCACATTCGCCTGTTGAAATTTTATTTGGCTAAAATGGTCGCTGGTTCGTATTCCCAACCACACCACAAGACTACCTGCCTGGAGTTTGCATGTTCTCCCTGTGCCTGTGTGGGTTTCCTCCGGGTACTCCGGTTTCCTCCCACACTCCAAAGACATGCTGGTAGGTTAATTGGCTTCTGTCTAAATTGGCCCTAGTATATGAATGTGAGTTAGGGACCTTAGATTGTAAGCTCCTTGAGGGTAGGGGCCCATATTAGTGTATAATGTATATGTAAAGCACTGCGTAAATTGACGGCACTATAGAAGTACCTCAAAGCGGAGTTCCACACAAAAATGGAACTTCCGCTTTTCGGAACCCTCCCCCCCTCCGGTGTCACATTTGGCACCTTTCAGGGGGGAGGGGGTGCAGATACCTGTCTAAGACAGGTATTTGCACCCACTTCATGCATAGACTCCCATGGGAGTCTATGCCTCTTCCCGTCCCGACCGCGCTGTCTGCTGGGAACACACAGCTCCCAGGAGAGAGCGGTGACCACTAGGGACGCGCAGCGCGACTCGCGCATGCGCAGTAGGGAACCGGAAAGTGAAGCCGCAACGCTTCACTTCCTGATTCCCTCACCTAGGATGGCGGCGGCAGCTGCCGAGAACCGAGCGGGTTCTCGGCGTCCCCTGCCGACATCGCTGGACCCTGGGACAGGTAAGTGGCCATGTATTAAAAGTCAGCAGCTGCAGTATTTGTAGCTGCTGGCTTTTAATATTTATTTTTTTTGGCGGTGTGGGTGAACCCCCGCTTTAAATAAAAATAAATAAGTCTTCACTAATATTATGGTGTGAATCTCCAAAACACCATACACTAGCTAACAAGCAGTTTACATTTGATAAACTTTATTGTATGGTATATAAACCATCAAACACTAGTAAAAGTATTTTGTATATATAATTGTGCTCAGCCCAATAGGCTAGCAGTTAGCACCTCTACCTTCAAACATTCAGGTATTGAAAGACTCATGGGTTCAAATCCCACAGAAGAATCCTAAAAGATTACTATTGGTGGAGAAAAGGAGAATTACTGTTAGCCAATTAGCCAAAGCAGCATACAGTGAATTCCAAGTAGCCAATACACTTTAATGTAGTTGATATTATTGTATTAACTCTTCAAATGCTTGCAATGGTATGTAAGTATTCACTAATATTATGGTGTGAATCTCCAAACACCACACACTAGCTAACAAGCAGTTTACATTTGATAAACTTTATTGTATAGTATATAACACATCAAACACTAGTAAAAGTATTTTGTATGTATAATTGTGCTCAGCCCAATAGGCTAGCAGTTAGCACCTCTACCTTCAAACATTCAGGTATTGAAAGACTCATGGGTTCAAATCCCACAGAAAAATACTAAAAGATTGCATTGGTGGGAAAAGGAGAATGCCAGTTAGCCAATTAGCCAAAGCAACACAATTATACGTGTATATTTATTTACTGAAAATAGGTGATTGCCAAGTAGCCAAAGCAGTTTAATGTGAAAGTTTTTAGTGTATTAACTCTTTAAATGCATGCAATGGTATGTAAGTATTCAATTATATTATGATGTGACATTCCAAACACCACACACTAGCTAAAGGGCAGTTTACATTTCTTTGTTTGTGTATTTTAATTCACTTGTGCACTGAAAAAATAAACACAGCTGGTGGATGGTAGGTTGGCTGTTGTTTGAACTCATACCATGAGTGGTGTGGAGATATCCAAGCAGACCACTAAGCCATTGTGCTAAGTACAAGACCTGCATAACAGTGTAGTATTATTAAAGAATGAACATAAATAATTACTGCTTTATAGTCAACTAAATTAATAAATAATAAATCAAAAACATGAAAAAAAAACAACATACAACAAATAGGTAACCTAAATGATTAATACATGTAACTTTACAGAATAGCAGACATTACTATGTAATAATCATTCAGAACTGCATTTCTTAGCAAAAGAAGGAAAAAAAACTAGGAATACTAATTGCAATATAAATCAATAGATGCACGGGAACTAGAGCACATCTCTGATAAAAAATGTTTCTTTCACATACATGGATCATGGCTACAGTACAGTGCTATATAACAACTTGATAAGAATTGGCATTTGTATATACGCGGAAGCGCTAATTAGCGGCAATTTAGAATTTACAAACGTTTGTTCTCCACTTATATCGCTGATTTTCATGCGCAAATTCGCCGTTTTGTTTCCATTTGGCTAAAATGGGCTCTATTATTTGCCATAGTGCCCAGTACTTCCTGGAGTTATAGTAAATGACCCCCACTGCCATTTCCCCATTTTAAATACTTGTTTGGCTCATTTGCCTGCTATCATGTTTCTACCTGCCATGTTAATTAACTGACCGTGGCCTGTTTACCGACGATGTCTTTGCCTGCCGATTTAAAACACTGACCTCCATGTGCACCAACCTCAGCCTGTTTACATTCTTTTTTGCACAATAATTTTTTTACAATTTATTTACAACTTAACAATCTATTGACTGAGTGCTCAGTAGGCGAACATCCCACTGAGTGCCCAGAAAGTTCAGGTGTTAGGCAAGTACCTGAATGGGCTATGTTCAGGCCAAACTTATGCTCGGCCCAAACCGTTCGCCCATCCCAAGTGGTGCCTGAACACTAAACCCCACAGTTTCTCTTGTTGGGCGCAGGAATGGGCCCTGCTGTTAAAGATTAGTAAAAAAAATTAAATTTCATGCCCCATCAAACAGTTGCTGAAACATTGGGCCTTAAGTGTTGGTGGTGCCCTAAACCAAAAATATTGTTGGAAGCTAGCATAATCAAGATTCAGGAATAGGATATGCAGCATAGGCAGTCTTCGCGGGATCCCAGATGCCTAGCAAATTCAATCAGTTACATCACCATCAGGGGCTTGATAGCTGCTGATCCTGGACTGATTTATTTTGATAAATATCAGCCTATTAATGGAGTCTTTGGACAGGCGCACTCTTTGATCCATCACAAACCCTCCAACAGCACTGAATGTTTAACAAAAAAGATAAATGGCGCAAGAACACACATCAAACATGAATGGTCATGATACACATAAACATAAAACAAGTCCGGGATAAGACGGGCAGTGTGACTAATAACCCCGGATATGCAAAATCAAAAATATAAAAATATATGTAGACTCTGCCACAAACGTCCAGAGAGTAAAGATAATGGTCAATGAAAAAAATATATATAAAAGTCAATAAAATATATAGTTCAAAGGAATCTGATACTGTGCACCAGCGGCAGCTCACTTGAGAGTGGAGGCAAACAACTCTGAAAGATAATGTAGGAAAAAAGGCAAGAAGCGCCAATCTAAGTGCAGTATCATTAAAAACTTTAATTTAGGTTATAAAAACAACAGCCAAATGGCTACTCACAAGGACAGGATTAATATAGGCAAGGACATATAGTGGGTCCAGGGACGTCCTCCTCAGATGTTGTAAAGGTGCATAGTGCAGGTTCTGGTGGAGGTGCTGTCAGCGCTATGATGTACGGGTGGTCTGTGGGGTCTCTGCTGTGGGTGCTGAGCTGCAAGGAAGATGGAAGTGTCCGCAAGGAGAGCCGGCATCTACTAGGACATAGGAGCCAGGACCGTAGCAGGAAACAGGAACCGGATGGAGACAGGCGTGGAACGCAAACACTGTTCCAGGAACCAAAGGGCGGAAGTGACGTGTGGACGTGTCAGATGACGCGTTTCAATGTTTCCGCATTTTCTTCAGATCTAACAGGCTAATGCAACAAGTGTCCTTTATATAGGAGCTGCGGAGTCAGTTGCTAGGCAACTAATTGAACCGAGCACAACATACTGAGTACAATAAAAAGATGGAATGGAGTATAGGAATTGAGTTCGGAACACCAAGCAAATATAAGAATAGAATGTAAGAAAGGTAGATGTTGAAGGAAATAAATGAATGTATATGAGGATGATAAATGAAGAATAGTTTGTAATGAATGGCAAAAAAGATATATTGAATAAGAAAATGAAAGAAAAATAATAAAAAGAAAAGAAAAGAAAAATAATAGAAAAATACAGGAGAAATAAAAGAGTAGAAAAAATAAAAAATAATAATTAAAAATAATAAATAAATAGTATAATGAAAAATAAAAAATAATAATAAATAAATAAAAATAAATAAATAATAAAAGTATAGAAAATATATTAAAAAAAAAATAAAAAAAACAACATGTATACATAGTATACATAGTATACATAGTAGGTGAGGTTGAAAAAAGACACAAGTCCATCAAGTCCAACCTATGTGTGTGATTATGTGTCAGTATTACATTACATATTCCTGTATATTGCGGTCATTCAGGTGATTATCTAATAGTTTCTTGAAGCTATCAATGCTCCCCGCTGAGACCACCGCCTCATTCGTACATTCGGGAGGATCCGAAATACGAATTGCTATGCTTCCGAATTTTGTATGAAATACGAAATTTCGTTTATGAATTTCGGATCCAAATTCCATTACAATGGAAACGTGATTGGTGTTTTGTTGACCAATCAGAGGTTTTCTTCTGCAGCTCAGTGAAGTTTGGGAAAATGACCTTTTTTAATATGGGAGTGGGAGACTGGTACTGGTAGTCGATTCAGAATCGGACAAAATAAGAATGTTCGTTAATTACGATTATTCGTTATGATGAAGTTAAAAACCCGGGAAGTCAGCACAGCACAGGGATGGTGGGAGCTCCTCATAATGAGCACAGCACAGGGATGGTGGGAGCCCCTCATAATGATAAATTCATCATAATGAACATTCGTAATTGTTACGAAAAGTTACATAGTTACATAGTAGGCGAGGTTGAAAAAAGAGTCCATCAAGTCCAACCTATGTGTGATTATGTGTCAGTATTACATTGTATATCCCTGTATGTTGCGTTCATTTAGGTGCTTATCTAATACTTTCTTGAAACTATCGATGCTCCCCCTGAGACCACCGCCTGTGGAAGGGAATTCCACATCCTTGCCGCTCTTACAGTAAAGAACCCTCTACGTAGTTTAAGGTTAAACCTCTTTTCTTCTAATTGTAATGAGTGGCCACGAGTCTTATTAAACTCTCTTCTGCGAAAAAGTTTTATCCCTATTGTGGGGTCACCAGTACAGTATTTGTAAATTGAAATCATATCCCCTCTCAAGCGTCTCTTCTCCAGAGAGAATAAGTTCAGTGCTCGCAACCTTTCCTCATAACTAGGGATGAGCTTCGAGTTCGAGTCGAACTCATGTTCTACTCGAACATTGGCTGTTCGCAAGTTCGCCGAACAGCGAACAATTTGGGGTGTTCGCGGCAAATTCGAATGCCGCGGAACACCCTTTAAAAGTCTATGGGAGAAATCAAAAGTGCTAATTTTAAAGGCTTATATGCAAGTTATTGTCATAAAAAGTGTTTGGGGACCTGGGTCCTGCCCCAGGGGACATGGATCAATGCAAAAAAAGTTTTAAAAACGGACGTTTTTTCAGGAGCAGTGATTTTATTAATGCTTAAAGTCAAACAATAAAAGTGTAATATCCCTTTAAATTTCGTACCTGGGGGGTGTCTATAGTATGCCTGTAAAGGGGCGCATGTTTCCTGTGTTTAGAACAGTCTGACAGCAAAATGACATTTGGAAGGAAAAAACTCATTTAAAACTACCCGCGGCTATTGCATTGCCGACAATACACATAGAAGTTCATTGATAAAAACGGCATGGGAATTCCCCACAGGGGAACCCCGAACCAAAAAAAAAAAAAAAAAAATGATGTGGGGGTCCCCCTAAATTCCATACAAGGCCCTTCAGGTCTGGTATGGATATTAAGGGGAACCCCAGCCAAAATTTAAAAAAAAAAATTGACGTGGGGTTCCCCCTAAATTCCATACCAGACCCGATTTTAAGGGGAACCCCGCGCCAAAAAATAAAAAAAAAAACGGCGTGGGGTCCCCCTAAAAATCCATACCAGACCCTTATCCGAGCACGCAACCTGGCAGGCCGCAGGAAAAGAGGGGGGGACGAGAGTGCGGCCCCCCCCCCCTCCTGAACCGTACCAGGCCACATGCCCTCAACATTGGGAGGGTGCTTTGGGGTAGCCCCCCAAAACACCTTGTCCCCATGTTGATGAGGACAAGGGCCTCATCCTCACAACCGTGGCTGGTGGTTGTGGGGGTCTGCGGGCGGGGGGCTTATCGGAATCTGGAAGCCCCCTTTAACAAGGGGACCCCCAGATCCCAGCCCCCCCCTGTGTGAAATGGTAAGGGGGTACTTACCCCTACCATTTCACTAAAAAACTGTCAAAAATGTTAAAAATGACAAGAGACAGTTTTTGACAATTCCTTTATTTAAATGCTTCTTCTTTCTTCCTTCATCTTCTTCTTCTTCTGGTTCTTCTGGCTCTTCTGGTTCTTCCTCCGGCGTTCTCATCCAGCATCTCCTCCGCGGCGTCTTCTATCTTCTTCTCCTCGGGCCGTTCCGCACCCATGGCATGAGGGGAGGCTCCCGCTCTTCTCTTCATCTTCTTCTCTTCTTCATCTTCTTCTTCATCTTCTTCTTCATCTTCTTCTTCTTCTTCTCTTCTTCATGTCTTCTCCGGGCCGCTCCGCAGCCATGCTGTGGCATGGAGGGAGGCTCCCGCTGTGTGACGGCGTCTCTTCGTCTGACGGTTCTTAAATAATGGGGGGCGGGGCCATCCGGTGACCCCGCCCCCCTCTGACGCACGGTGACTTGACGGGACTTCCCTGTGACGTCACGGGGAATGCCACAGGGAAGTCCCGTCATGTCACCGTGCGTCAGAGGGTGGCGGGGTCACCGGGTGGCCCCGCCCCCCGTTATTTAAGAACCGTCAGACGAAGAGACGCCGTCACACAGCGGGAGCCTCCCTCCATGCCACAGCATGGCTGCGGAGCGGCCCGGAGAAGACATGAAGAAGAGAAGAAGGAAGAAGAGATGAAGAAGAAGAAGAAGATGAAGAAGATGAAGAAGAGAAGAAGATGAAGAGAAGAGCGGGAGCCTCCCCTCATGCCATGGGTGCGGAGCGGTCCGAGGAGAAGAAGATAGAAGACGCCGCGGAGAAGATGCTGGACGAGAACGCCGGAGGAAGAACCAGAAGAGCCAGAAGAAGATGAAGGAAGAAAGAAGAAGCATTTAAATAAAGGAATTGTCAAAAACTGTCTCTTGTCATTTTTAACATTTTTGACAGTTTTTTAGTGAAATGGTAGGGGTAAGTACCCCCTTACCATTTCACACAGGGGGGGGGGCCGGGATCTGGGGGTCCCCTTGTTAAAGGGGGCTTTCAGATTCCGATAAGCCCCCCGCCCGCAGACCCCCACAACCACCGGCCACGGTTGTGAGGATGAGGCCCTTGTCCTCATCAACATGGGGACAAGGTGTTTTGGGGGGCTACCCCAAAGCACCCTCCCAATGTTGAGGGCATGTGGCCTGGTACGGTTCAGGAGGGGGGGGGCCGCACTCTCGTCCCCAGCTCTTTTCCTGCGGCCTGCCAGGTTGCGTGCTCGGATAAGGGTCTGGTATGGATTTTTAGGGGGACCCCACGCCGTTTTTTTTTTTTTTTTTGGCGCGGGGTTCCCCTTAAAATCCATACCAGACCTGAAGGGTCTGGTATGGAATTTAGGGGGAACCCCACGTCAATTTTTTTTTAAAATTTTGGCTGGGGTTCCCCTTAATATCCATACCAGACCTGAAGGGCCTTGTATGGAATTTAGGGGGACTCCCACATCATTTTTTTTTTTTAATTTTGGTTCGGGGTTGCCCTGTGGGGAATTCCCATGCCGTTTTTATCAATGAACTTCTATGTGTATTGTCGGCAATGCAATAGCCGCGGTAGTTTTAAATGTGTTTTTTCCTTCAAAATGTCATTTTGCTGTCAGACTGTTCTAAACACGGGAAACATGCGCCCCTTTACAGGCATACTATAGACACCCCCCAGGTATGAAATTTAAAGGGATATTACACTTTTATTGTTTGACTTTAAGCATTATTAAAATCACTGCTCCTGAAAAAACGGCCGTTTTTAAAACTTTTTTTTGCATTGATTCATGTCCCCTGGGGCAGGACCCAGGTCCCCAAACACTTTTATTGACAATAACTTGCATATTAGCCTTTAAAATTAGCACTTTTGATTATTCATGTTCGTGTCCCATAGACTTTAACGGTGTTCGCGTGTTCGAACGAATTTTTTTCCTGTTCGCATGTTCTGGTGCGAACCGAACAGGGGGGTGTTCGGCTCATCCCTACTCATAACTAAGATCCTCCAGACCCTTTATTAGCTTTGTTGCCCTTCTTTGTACTCGCTCCATTTCCAGTACATCCCTCCTGAGGACTGGTGCCCAGAACTGGACAGCATACTCCAGGTGCGGGCGGACCAGAGTCTTGTAGAGCGGGAGAATTATCGTTTTATCTCTGCAGTTGATCCCCCTTTTAATGCATGCCAATATTCTGTTTGCTTTATTAGCAGCAGCTTGGCATTGCATGCCATTGCTGAGCCTATCATCCACTAGGACCCCCAAGTCCTTTTCCATCCTAGATCCCCCCAGAGGTTCTCCCCCCAGTGTATAGATTGCATTCATATTTATGACACCCAAATGCATTATTTTACATTTTTCTACATTGAACCTCATTTGCCATGTAGTCGCCCACCCCATTAATTTGTTCAGGTCTTTTTGCAAGATTTCCACATCCTGCGGAGAAGTTATTGCCCTGCTTAGCTTAGTATCGTCTGCAAATACAGAGATTGAACTGTTTATCCCATCCTCCAGGTCGTTTATGAACAAATTAAATAGGATTGGTCCCAGCACAGAACCCTGGGGGACCCCACTACCCACCCCTGACCATTCTGAGTACTCCCCATTTATCACCACCCTCTGAACACGCCCTTGTAGCCAGTTTTCAATCCATGTACTCACCCTATGGTCCATGCCAACGCACCTTATTTTGTACAGTAAACGTTTATGGGGAACTGTGTCAAATGCTTTTGCAAAATCCAGATACACCACGTCTACGGGCCTTCCTTTATCTAGATGGCAACTCACCTCCTCATAGAAGGTTAATAGATTGGTTTGGCAAGAACGATTCTTCATGAATCCATGCTGATTACTGCTAATGATATCATTCTTATTACTAAAATCTTGTATATAGTCCCTCATCATCCCCTCCAAGAGTTTACATACTATTGATGTTAGGCTAACTGGTCTGTAATTCCCCGGGGATGTTTTTTGGGCCCTTTTTAAATATTGGTGCTACATTGGCTTTTCTCCAATCAGCTGGTACCATTCCAGTCAATAGACTGTCTGTAAAAATTAGGAACAACGGTCTGGCAATCACCTGACTGAGTTCCCTAAGTACCCTCGGATGCAAGCCATCTGGTCCCGGTGATTTATTAATGTTAAGTTTCTCAAGTCTAATTTTAATTCCGTCCTCTGTTAACCATGTAGGTGCTTCCTGTGTTGTGTCATGAGGATAAACACTGCAGTTTTGGTTACTGAAGCCCCCCGATTCACTCGTGAAGACTGAGGAGAAGAATAAATTCAATACCTCTGCCATCTCCCCATCCTTTGTAACCAGATGTCCTTCCTCATTCTTTATGGGGCCAATATGGTCTGTCCTCCCTTTTTTACTGTTTACATACTTAAAAAATTTCTTGGGATTTTTTTTGCTCTCCTCCGCTATGTGTCTTTCATGTTCTATCTTAGCCATCCTAATTGCACCCTTACATTTCTTATTGCATTCTTTATAAATTCTGAATGCTGTGGATGATCCCTCAACCTTGTATTTTTTGAAGGCCTTCTCCTTTGCTTTTATATGCATTTTTACATTGGAGTTAAGCCATCCAGGATGTTTGTTCGCTCTTTTAAATTTATTACCCAATGGGATACATTGGCTAATGCCCTTATTTAATGTATATAAATATACATGCAAAAAACATACATATACACATGCATATAAATGGATCTAGTGACCCTAAAGTTGAGAATTCTGAAAAACACCTAAAATAATTGTTGGAATGGTTATATGCAGTGACACATATAGGTAAGCAAACATACACACACCCATGCATATACGTATGTATGTATACACACACATGATTCAAAATGAATTAAGATGGTGTGTGAGAGAAGTTTAGCCCAAAGATAGCTAAAAGTGAGTATATCTGTAAACTGATTGGATGTATCGGAACAAAAAGAAAATGTAAATTAAAAAATACTAATAAGATACAGGTGGGGTACAGTAGAAAGAAAAACAGGAGGGAGGGAACAATGGAAAATATAATTAGATGATGAAAAAGGGAAAAGAGATATGTACCTACAAAAATAATATTATATGCTGTATGTATAGAACTGATCTAGCCCTAAACCAGAGGTATACTGTACTATATAACTGTATTGATCTCTATATCTTCGTTGAGACCATTAGGTGCCATACTGTTTAGGGTAAAGATCCAGAAAGTTTCTTGCCTGCAAAGGCGTTGGAATCTTTCAGCAGGGGTAAAATGGTCTGATATAGATTCAATGACACACACATTTAAATCTGCAATATTTTGTTGGTGATGAGTAGTGAAATGCCGAGCACAAACTATTCTTCATTTATCATCCTCATATACATTCATTTATTTCCTTCAACATCTACCTTTCTTACATTCTATTCTTATATTTGCTTGGTGTTCCGAACTCAATTCCTATACTCCATTCCATCTTTTTATTGTACTCAGTATGTTGTGCTCGGTTCAATTAGTTGCCTAGCAACTGACTCCGCAGCTCCTATATAAAGGACACTTGTTGCATTAGCCTCTTAGATCTCAAGAAAATGCGGAAGCATTGAAACGCGTCATCTGACACGTCCACACGTCACTTCCGTCCTTTGGTTCCTGGAATAGTGTTTGCGTTCCACGCCTGTCTCCATCCGGTTCCTGTTTCCTGCTACGGTCCTGGCTCCTATGTCCTAGTAGATGCCGGCTCTCCTTGCGGACACTTCCATCTTCCTTGCAGCTCAGCACCCACAGCAGAGACCCCACAGACCACCCGTACATCATAGCGCTGACAGCACCTCCACCGGAACCTGCACTATGCACCTTTACAACATCTGAGGAGGATGTCCCTGGACCCACTATATGTCCTTGCCTATATTAATCCTGTCCTTGTGAGTAGCCATTTGGCTGTTGTTTTTATAATCTAAATTAAAGTTTTTAATGATACTGCACTTAGATTGGCGCTTCTTGCCTTATTTCCAGCACTGAATGTTTGTTCAGAAAGCACACTGGATGCAGCACAGGCCAGTAGCTCGATTGCATATTGAGAAAGTTCTGCCCAGTGGTCCATCCTCAAGACCCAGTAACCCAGTGGATGCTCAGTTGGAAAGGTCTCCAAGTCTACTCTCGCCCCTAAATATTCCTGCACCTTATAATGCAGGCGCTGCTGACAGTTGCTTAAACCTAACAACCCTAGGTGCTGAGGACTAAAGAATTGTTTAAAGGCATCGGTCAGCCAGCCACCTTCTCCACCACTCTTCCTCCGACCGAACAAAGCTTCAGCAACATGTTGTCCAGGAAATGGTAACCTCCCTGGGTCTGGAAAGGCGTTACACAATTTTTTCTTCAAGGCGTCCTGAAGACGTTTCATCCTCTGCTCCCTCTTTTAAGGCAGGATGAGCTCTGCAACTTTACTCTTGTAACATAGGTCAAGAAGGGTTGCCAGCCAGTAATGATCCCTCTCCTTGATACCATGAATCTTCGGGTCCTTTCTCAGGTTTTGCAGAATCAGGGAGCCCATGCAGTGTAATTTTGAAGAGGCATGAGATTCTGAGTCCTCTGGGTCACTAAGGTTGACATTGTCAGGAACTACATCCACCCAGCCACGTACAACTCCTTGGGTTTCTAGGGACTGAAAACCATCCCTGGAAGACTGCTGCATGTTATCCTCTACATCCATGCTGACACAATCCTCCTCCTCTTCCTTCTGTGTGTTTGGTATCCCAGCAGAAATGGTATCAGCATAAAGGGCACCATGAGAGGAAAGGAAGTCCATGTATGTGAAAAAAATTGGTGGCTTAAAGCCCTTATAAATCTTATATTTCTACCAATTCCTATAGCTCTGATATGAAAAATATTTTGTAATTTCAGTTATAGCATAATTCACATGTTGCATATTACTGAATAGAGGGGTTATGTATCAGATTGCATTATTTCCATGAACTGGCTTGTTGGAACATTTCGATTTGCTTCAATTGGCGCATGCAATCATTTGGCTGCAGCACTGATCAGTGTATTCTGATGGCAGGGGAGTCCCACTGTCAGAATACAATGACGCATCGGGGAACATTACCCCTAGACAAGTGCTATTCATTTAGTTCTGAATTTGTTTTTCGACTAAATTCAACAAATTTGGATATTCCAATTAAGGAAAACCTGTTTAACAAATTTTTCCTAAAGCTAAAATACGAAAGAACGAAAATCAGAAATTCGAAAATCCAAAAACCTGAAAATTTTAAAATCCGAAAATTTGAAAATAAAAATGAAAATCTGAGAATTCAAAAGAACGAAAATCCGAAAATAAGAACGAAAGTCGGAAAATTTGAAAATCTAAAAATTTGAAAATCCAAAATATTAACTAACTAACAATAACTAACTATTAAATTATAGGTATTGGAATTTCCTTTTAAATTTAGCTGTTAGTGAATGTAACAAATACTAATTTATCCAAAGTTACGAATTATCTGAAATAATGAATGCCTTATCTAAACGAATGGAACGTAACACATTTATAATAATAAATAATAATAATAAAATGTTTTTATTATTATTATTATTTAATATTCATATTGACATCATCATGCTCACTGAGTGAGGCTGGCAAAGCACCATTCTATGCTTCTACATGCTGCTTTTTAATCTACCTCTGTAAGTACCTGTTCATTTTTATTAACAGTTAACATAACAGCTTTACACTATGTGCGGCCTTTGTTCCTTCCTTTGAATGTGGGTGCTGTCCAGCCTGACATGCTGACCTATGGAGTGACCGAAATTTAAAGTTGGCGGTTTGCTGTGATCATTGTTGGATATCTGGAGTCTTGTTACCAACATGCTTGCTTGATCTCTGTCATAGGGATCAATTATATCTGGTAAGAGGCCATTGTTACTTGAGGGGCACAAGGTGTTTGGTCACCCCTTCAATATATTTTCACCCGACTGGTGTATGGCAGAATGCCTTACTTCCTTCAAACTTTTTTAGTTCTTTCTTCAAGCATGCTGAGGATTTTCACATCATTGGACTTAGATATATTTAACTTTTCACTTATACTTTACTGCCGATTTTGCTTGTTTTGTGCTGATGCACACTTATTGTGTGTAATTATTTAAAACACAATATACTTGCTGGCTGGACCACTAGATGTAAATAGAAGAAAGAAAGCCTAAGAAAAAAAAATGAATGCAGACATCACATCTAAGAATTGATAAGCTGCAATATAAAAAATGTTTGCTTTTGGGTTTAATACCGATTTAAGTTATATATGTTGCATGTTATTGCTTTGAGAGGCTATGGGGTTGATTTACTAAATAGAAATAGACTGTGCACTTTGCAAAGTTCAGTTACCCACTGCAAGTGCAGTTGCTCCAGAACTTAGTAAATAAAGTAAGGCTTTACTTTGCAAACAATACCCAATCACATGCAAGGAAAAAATAAAAACTGCATTGCTTGCTCATGATTGGATGATGGAAGTCAGCAGAGCTTTTGCTCATTTGCTATGCTCTGGAGCAACTGCTCTTGCAGAGTACAACTACACTTTGCAAAGTGCACAGTCTATTTGCCTTCAGTAAATCCACTCCTATGTATCAGATTATAAGAAACAACACATTTTCCAGTGTTTTTCAAGCGTTGATAAGTTGTAATATGCTTAACACCTAAAGGGTTAATGAAACAGCCTAAATGCAAATGTATATGAACTTTGACTCATTTATAAGATAGGTTAGCAGATTGGTGGCTACTAAATATCTTGCTCCTCATTGCTCTTTTCTGTGCTCAACTATTCAACATGCCATATATTCCCCAACTACACCCACTCAGGCTGCCTTAATTAGTGAATTGGATGAGTGGTTTTCGATATCAGTAATACAAGAAATGTCCCGGGGGCTAGCAAATAAAATAAGTAGGATATTTAGAGAAGAGCATTTTTCCATTTGAGCAAACTGCACCTCTTAACTTACCAATGGATGTAAGGTTGTGAATATTGGGAGTAGGAGGGGTACCCACTGCCCCTAGATTTTTGTAAAGATGAAGGTTTTCATTTCATACACATATATATATACACATATATATACATATATATATATATATATATACATACATATATATATATATATATATATATATATATATATATATATATATATATATATATATATATATATATATATATATATATCTCTGTTTTAAACCTAATGTAACCTTGAGTGCCTCCATGATGTTTCTAAAACTTTCAAAAGAATTAGGTGCAGTAAAACAATTCTTAATCTGTGGTCTCTGCACTCCATGGTAACTATGGTCCAATGGTCCACTTTCACCAACTCATATTATGGATATCATAACTGTTTTTTGGAGAGTCAATACACAAGTTGAGTTATAAAAGCTAGATGGATTTACTGCTCCACAGTTAGTCCTAAACTGCAAAAGCATGCAGTGCACAATGATCAATAACAAGGGCAACAGTTAAAGATAAACTCCAGCAGTTACAAAAGGTACAATTTGCTGCAGTTCTATTTTCATTTATACATGTATATGTTTTTTTAATACCAAGCAACCAAGTATCACAAGTTGACTTGGAACCAGCCTCTTGTAGTCCTCTTGTGGTAGCTAAACAGGTTTGATAAATTGCAAGGGACATGCTGATAGAAGAAAAGAGCAGAGTGACACAGAGAGCTCATCATTGTGCTATTTCTCTTTTAACTGCCCATGCACAATGCGGGAGTGGGGAGGAGAACTATAATGGAGGTAAAGATGCAGCAAAGAAAGTTTCTCTTCTTTGCAGGGCTGTGCTATGTGGAAGAGCTGTTCAAATCTTAGGTTTGGATAGACACAAATATACATCTTTTGGCAGGTAAAATAATTCCCATGTATGTTTTTATTCTGTATATTTTTGTTGCTTGCCTGGAGTTCAGCTTTGACAAATGTATTATTTACAGTAAGTATGTATTGCTTTATGAAGTAAACTGTATGTATGATTAAATATGTATATCAATGAACGAGGGTCTATACCCAGTCAGTGCTAGCCTTCTTTTGTAAAATTATGAGCAGCTCAGGGGACACTTTTTTCTTTACCAGCCATATTTAAAATGGTTTTAGACATATTATTTTCACATATGCAGTATCTTTAGATACTTTGTGATAAACTGCATACAATTGCACAGAATAATTTAATACAAACACCGCAGACATAAATGTAGGCATTTTTTTTCTAATTTTTCATATATTCAAGCATATTTCATAAAAGACTTGCAAGTGTGCTTTGTTTATATTGTGCTTATTATAGGCTTCAGCTTTCAAGAGAGTGCACCAAAGGACACACATTCAAATGCTGTGACAGATGACATATTTTAATTAATCAAGCCATATTAAATCTGCATATATGCATGTTAACCCTTCTCAGTGGCCTCCTTTAGGGATTTTTTCCTGAAGTTTTTTTTGGTTTTAAGTGAAAAAAATAAATAAATATATATATATATATATATATATATAGATATATATATAGATATATATATCTATATATATATATATATCTATATATACAGATATATATATATATATATAGATAGATGCATCTATATCTATCTATCTATCTATCTATCTATCTATCTATCTATCTATCTATCTATCTATCTAGATAGATATACTGTAAATATACATTATATATAGTACATATTTTAACACATAAACGTTATAGAAAAAGCTAGAAGCTGTAAAAGATTTTTGTATATTTACTATCATTATTATTATATACTATACTATCACTATATTGTACTGTACAATACCTATTATAGCTATACCTAACATGCTTTTGTTATAATTAATATTCTGTCATTGTCTTTCACTTATTTATTTAATAATCAGTTGCAAAATCTGCAATACTTTACAGTATTGTAAAGACACTGAACCAATCAAACCTGTCCTGGACCCTGAAGAAAAGTCTACTAAAATATAATTTACTATTATTCTTTTGCCAGTTCAGACGACAGCATATTAGTCTGTCAGTATATTATCTATATATGGTATTTTGTTTATTTAACACATTTTTTATATTAAAGATTCTAAGTAAATATATACGAAAGGAGAGAAGGAACAGTGGGATTTACATTTTTTAACATGTTTATATTAAAAAAAAAATAGTACTGCCTAATATACTTACATTTGTCAAAATGGAACAAAAATGGAAAAAAGAGGATACAAAAAATAGTAATGTTTTTTATTTATATAGTAGCAACATCTATTGCCATGTTCTATAAATGAGAACCTATAAGGTAAGAATACAGACAAATATAGGGAAATAAATGTTAACCTGGCCTGGTGAAGCTTACAGTTAAAAAGGAGAAGGGGCAGTTGCTATGTAATTGAGTTTTTTTTCATATATAATTTTGAAGAAGCATCGTAATTAAAAGACTCTTTTACAAGTCAGCAATCTGTTCCCGGTCCGTGCTTTGTAATCTGCTGTACCATAGCATTCTCTTTTGCATTTTTGCACAAACTAGCAAATTAGGTTATTGATATTCCTTCCCTTGGACTTTCAGATGAGAGCTGTCTGATAGATCTAATAGTACAGGTAAAGAGAAAGGATTTCTCTCTCCTCAAACCTTACTAGAATTTTAATTTTCTTTTTCATAAAACAAAAGGCCTCTATCTAACACCATCTGCATCTACTGTATGCAGGCCATATAACACAACCCCTTTGCAAGCTAAGGAATGCAACCCACTATGGTTCCAATGCCAACAGCCACACACATGTGCAAGACTTAAAACAATAATTCTTATATAGTTGAGGGGATAGGCAAAGATACATAAATTTTAAGGGGGAGAAATCCTGGACTTCATATTAGCTTCTCCTTTTACAGATACAGCAGGTAACCAATGATTTAATTAGTTCCCCATTTAAAATCCAATTTTTCCTTTTTTTTTAGTTAAAAAGTTTAGAACCTTTGTCAGATTTGTATTTCTCTTTTCCAGTGTAAAGATTTCCCATCACTTCCTGTCACAGGGATAGCAGAACAGGAAGTGAATCGTCAATAATGACACAGGCAGCAATAAAATGTAGCAGAGGTTCTAACCTTTCCTGTACTGTACCTGACATAAAAACAATGGTGGCTTAAAGCCCTTATAAATCCTATATTTTTACCAATTCCTATAGCTCTAATATGAAGAATATTTTGTAATTTCAGTTATAGCATAATTCACATGTTGCATATTACTGAATAGAGGGGTTATGTATCAGATTGCATTATTTCCAATTAAAAAACAAAACAAATTTTTTGCAGTGTTTATAAACAGCTGGTAATTTACATAAAGCTTACCATCTAAGGGTAAATGAAACAAAACCTAAATGCAAATGCATACTGTGTACTTTGGCTCATTTTAAGAGAGGAACCCGTTGTGCTTCCAAGATGTTTTCAAAGCTTTCAAAAGAATTAGGTACAGTAAAACCATTCATAGTCTGTGGTCTCTTCACAGCATGGTAAATATGGTCCAATGGTCTACTCTCACCAACTCATGTTGTAGTTACCATAACTGTTTTTTGGAGAGTCAATACACAAGTTCTTTATAGATGCTTGGAAGATTTATTGCTCCTCAGTTGGTCTTAAGCTTCAAAAACATGCAGTGCATGATGATCAATATCAAGGGAAGCAGTTAAAGCTAAATCCCAACTGTTACAAAATACACCAATTATTACAATTCTATTTTCATTATTACAGTAATGTATTTTTTTTAACATCAAGCAGTGCACTTACCTGAATTTGACTTGTAATCAGCCTCCTGTAGTCCTTAATACTTTACAGCTCAGAAAAGGGAGAACAAAGCAGCAACAATAGCCAAACAGGTGTGTTATAGTACAAGGAGCATGCTAATAGATGAAAAGAGCATAGACACAGAGCTCGTTAGTGTGTTGCTTCTTTTTTTTAACTGTCTATACACAATCCGTGACTGCTGCCCCTCTCTGCCAATCCCTTCACTGGCTTCCAATAGCCCACTTTATAAAATTCAAAATACTAACCACAACATGCAAAGCCATCTACAGCACTGCCCCGAGCTAAATCACCAACCTCATCTGCATGATGTTGCCCAAATCATCCCCTCCGCTCCTCCCAGGACATTTTGTTATCTAGCTCACTTGTGACCTCTTCTTATGCTCACCTCCAGGACTTCTCTAGAACTTCTCATATCCTCTGGAACTCCCTACCCCACTATATATCTGGTTAGCTCCCACCCAGATCACTTTTAGGCAATCCTTGAAAACTAATTTATTCAGGAAAGCCTACCCCATCTCCACCTTAAAATTGTACTTGGGCCACTTTCATCAGATTATCCTCCGTAGCTATTACCGTTTGTACCACCCCCCCCCCCTTAGAAACCGCATGAGCAGGGCCTTCCTATTCCTTCTGTATTAAAATGTATTGTAATTGTATTAAAATGTATTGTAATTGTACTGTCCCCGCTATATTTTAAGACACTGTGCAAACTGTTGGCGCTATATAAATTCTGTATAACAATGATAATAATAATCCCAGGTTTGTATAGTCACAAATATACATTTGGCAGGTAAAACAACGCTCATATACGGTATATGTTGTTCCCATTTCTCTGAGTGAGCTACAGAACACCCCTTTTGTTATGGTGATGATGGGGGGAGGGGGCGTTTTGTAATCCTGCCGCCCTTCCTAGGATGACAGCACTGCTCCTCCATAGAGACAGTATCTGATGTGGGTGTTGTAACCCTAAAACAGGACGTGAGTTACAGGCAGGACCACTATGTAAATATAAAGGTAACAAACCGTGAAAAAACAAGTGCATCTACCATATTTATTGACTGTCAACCACAAAATATCACATGTTCATTTTTGGGTTTAGACCCTTTTTTCCCACATACTGTAAAATGTAACACTACGTGTCTCTTAACACTAATTGTGTGAAATGGAGCCCAGTGCTCCATTGAGCACAGGGGAGGGGGGGGGGCAGAGCAACGAGCTGGAGACTGAAAGCTACCATGTCTGCTCAAGGAGCAGACTGAACAATCATAGTTGGTAAGGTTGAATAAAGATGCTAGTCCATCTAGTTCAACCTTTGTAGGTGTATGTGTCAAAATAAAACAAAATATACTTCTCTTTAAATAAATTAAAGTAAAGGAGTGTGAACTTGAGTTTATTTTAACTGCTTCCCGCCCACCATATAGTGAAATGACGGATGAATGGGGGCACTTTTGTTCAGGGAGGATGTGATATGATGTTCTCCCATTCTTGCTGCGCAGGTGCGTTTGGGGGGTGTGGCGCAGCAATCAGTGGTACGTTGTGTCCCTCAGACACAGTGCATCACAGTAAAGAGCCTATGATGTAGGCCCTTAACCATGAGATTAGCAGTGTTTAATTACAGCTGATCACAGAGTAAACAGGAAACGCTGATTATCAGCATTCCTCTCCTCACACTGACATCGCGTGAGGAGAGGAGAGGCGGTAAGCGACATTCCTCAGGGGGGGACATCTGCACTGACAACCAGGGCACTGATCATTAGTACACAGCAGTAATGCCTGTCAGTGCCTACCAGTGCTGCCAATCAGTGCCCATCAATGATGCCTGTTAGTTCCTACCAGTTCTGCCTGCCAGTGGTCTTTAGTGCTGCCTGTCAGTGTCCATCAGTACCACCTATCAGGGCCATCTATTAGTGCCCATCAGTGCTACCTATCATTGCCCATATGTGCCACCTATCAGTGCCCATCTGTGCCACATATCTGTGCCACTTAGAAGTGCCAATAAGTGCTGCCTATCAGCACCCATCAGTGCCACCTATCATTGTGCATCAGTGCTGCATATCAGTTCTGCTTATCAGTGCCCATCATTGCCTCATCAGTGCCACCTCATTAGTGCCCATCAGTGCAGCCCCATTAGTGCTCATCAGTGTAGCCTATCAGTGACCGTCAGTGCAGCCTCATCAGCACTTTTACTGAAGGAGAAAAATTACTTATTTACAAAATTGTTAAACAAAAACTAAGAAAAACTTTTTTCTTTTAATTTTCAGGTCTTTTTTTTGTTTGTTTAGCAAAAAATGAAAACTCAGTGGTGATTAAATACCACTAAAATAAAGCTCTATCTGTCTCAAAAAAAATGATAAAAATGTTGGGTAAAGAATTGCATTAACGCGCAATTGTCATTCAAAGTGTCACAGCACTGAAAGCTGAACATTGGCCTGGGCAGGAAGGGGGTGAATGTGCCCTGTAGGCAAATGGTTAAACATGAGGACATCTCTGGACAAAACTCTCAACATGTTATATGCCCAGAGAAATGTAATGTGTAATTTATAAATCATGCTTATTGGACAGTAAAGAGCCTTTTGACTCCTCTCAACCCCATCTTACTACAGTTGTCTTGCTGAGTTCAGGTGCAAATTGTGCATTTTGAGGTTCAGTGTACCTTCTATAACACTGTTTCCATAGGCACTAGCCCAAATTTGTCTACAGGTATCCACAATCCACAAATAAGGCTGGAGCCAATAATCCACTTAATATTTTTACAATTTTCTTCATCGTCACTAATTTACTAATAATTTACTACAACATAACTAGACACTTTAGGTGTCTGCCCTTTTACTTTGGTAAAGGTGTCTTGGAGACTCCAAAATATTGGTGATGTTATATCTACTGTTAGGATGAATTCTTATTGTTATCAATATGGTAAGTGGAGTGCTGGCTCTTCATCACTAGAATAAAACTAATGAACTCCTGCAGAAGAGTTATGCCCCGTACACACGGTCGCATTTTCCGACGAAAAATGTGTGATAGGACCTTGTTTCGCGTGTAGGCTCCATCACACATTTTCCATCGAATTTCCTGACCCACAAAGTTTGAGAGCAGGATATAAAATTTTCCGACAACAAAATCCATTGTCGGAAATTATGATCGTGTATACACAAATCCGATGGACAAAGTGCCACGCATGCTCAGAATAAATAAAGGGATGAAAGCTATTGGCCACTGCCCCGTTTATAGTCCCGACGTACGTGTTTTACGTCACCACGCTTAGAACGATCAGATTTTCCGACAACTTTGTGTGACCGTGTGTATGCAAGACAAATTTGAGCCAACATCCGTCTGAAAAAATCCTAGGATTTTGTTGTCGGAATGTCCGAACAAAGTCCGACCATGTGTACGGGGCATTAGAATTACAGTGGTATATTGCTTTGGCATTTTCTTAAATTCCTAAATTGCTAAATTAAAAAATGTATTTCTTGAAAACTGTTCACAGAATTAGTAAAGAAAAAAACTTTCATTAGAGTTTATAACTAGTGAAAAGAAGCAGTGAATTTTGAAATAGAAAAAGATAACAGAAAAGCAAAGTAGCAAGCAACCTAAGCAGTATAAATAGGCCCCCGTGTCCAAACGGTATCTTTAATTTTACATATTTCCAATATTAAGATAATAACGTCCCTTTAGTAAGAACAGGCAAACATGCATAAATATGAATAAATACACAGTAATAACTCAATGATAATAAATAATAAAAAGTAATTAAAAAAATAAAAAAGAAAGGTTAGCAGCGAAGTTATGTCAAACCATTTACATTTTCAGCTATTAGTGGCTAGTTTGTAAATATCAAAGATCTCCTTATTGTAATGCTGTTGGCTGATTTGCATGCTGATGAAATGTGCGGTGTGCAGGCGTGAACTGTAGGGTTATCTCGAGTGGACCAGTGGGGAGCTACAGAATCAGACAGTTGAACGTCTGACCGACTCAAGAGTCCACGTCGCAGACCTTTTCTATTCACTTTCTTCACAACAATTAAAATATGCAAAGTGATAATTTTCCTTAAGTAGCCTTAAATGTGCGATCTATTTAAATGTGAAGAAAATTGCTTGAAGCTTTTCGGTGCGAGGGACAAAAAAAAAAGAAAGAATAAATTATGCAAATGGAAGAAAAAGGACTCTACCACTTGAACGCCTAATATTCCTGTAATAGGCATACTGTTTCATTTAATTTTTTCCTCCTTATTAAAAGTGACAGTTCTTTTGCACTGTATGATGGTTGTATCTGACACAAGTGAGGGGAAATGACGGCCAGACTTAAATGCTAGAACGTTTTGGTAGTTTTTTTAGATGATCGCTACATTCACAAAGTAATTATGCACTAGAGAGTCGAGAAATAAGGTTTAATTACACAGTAATCGCTTCTGATGGACACAGCAGAAGTGTGAACACCGCCAGACTGCAATCCATCAATGACAAACCCCTGGCCACTTTTAATTCCTCCTCATTTGCATCATAACCTCCGCACCAAGTTGCACAAATGCTGTTAAATGTTAATAGGAGCTGTCTTTCCTCTCAAAATGAATACTTAAGCTGTTTCATTTTTTTTCTCTCCCTCTCTCCTCCACCTCAGACCTTCAAAACTAGCTCCACTCCGAGAGCAAGCATTAAGCGCCAGGCACGGTGCTTGGTCACTGTTGTGCTAATTGGGAGCAACACTTAAAATTTTATTTCTGAAGCGCTAATAATGCACACTGCTGACAAACCATTGAATAAGTAATGGTTTTAGTGGAGGGGGGGTTGGTGGAGAGGCATGCACAGAATACAATATGTGGAGAGGACGGTTTCAGGGGCTTGCTATTTGATTTGGGGCTGTAGTCATATTTAATCCTTATCCTTGGGGAGTGCAGAGAGAATTACATCTTCATCTCATCAAACATTTTTGCCATATTTAAGCATTCAGCTGATCAAGCTTTATTGTTTCTTTTGCAGCTGCATGGAGGCAAGGATACTGTCCAGCTTGTATTTGTTAAATCTTGCAATACAATAATTCTCTTTAGGATCTTACTAAACAAATGTTTTAAATAAGTTTTATTTCCCTTTTATAATAAGCTAGGCAGGGTATATATATACATTTATTGAAAAGTATAAACAGAAAGCTTATACTTTTTTTGCTGCTCCTTAAGCCCTTAGAAGCTGCTCCTGGAGTTCAGAACCCATGATGTTCGTGCACTACACTAATGACGGCCAACAAACCTGAAACAACTATATGTAGTTTGGATTGATTTGCATGGATCCACCCACCATCCTAGAATGAGGACTAAATTCTTTTTGGGATTTGTGATAGAAGTTAGTTATGCAGATAACTTCTGTTTTCATTAAGTTTTACTGTACATCTTTTAAATATACGGTACTTAAAAAATATATTTTGGAAAGAGAAAGCGATGTAAATGGCAGCCACTTGCATCAGAAGGCCAATGATTACCAACTAGCCAACTGGTTCAGCCAAGCTGCTCATTTGACTTCAGAATAGGGATGAGCCAAACACCCCCTGGCTCAGTTTGCAGCAGAACATGCGAACAGGCAAAAAATGTGTTTGAACATGCGAACACTGTTAAAGTCCATGGGACACAAACATGAATAATCAAAAGTGCTCATTTTAAAGGCTTATATGCAAGTTATTGTCATAAAAAGTGTTTGGGGACCTGTATCAATGCAAAAAAAAGTTTTAAAAATGGCCGTTTTTTTCGGGAGCAGTGATTTTAATAATGCTTAAAGTGAAACAATAAAAGTAAAATATTCCTTTAAATTTTGTACCTGGGGGGTGTCTATAGTATGTCTGTAAAGTGGCGCATTTTTCCCGTGTTTAGAACAGTCCCTGCACAAAATGACTTGCGGCTATAATGAATTGCCGGTCCTGACAGTACAGATAAAAGAAGTCAATGAAAAAAGCGGCATGGGATCCCCCCAGTCCATTACCAGGCCCTTTGGGTCTGGTATGAATATTAAGGGGAACCCGAACCAAAATTTAAAAACAAAAAGGCATGGGGGTCCCCCCAAATTCCATACCAGGCCCTTCAAGTCTTGTATTGATATTAAGGGCATCCCTGCGCCAAAATAAAAAAAATGGCGTGGGGGTCCCCCCAAAAATCCATACCAGACCCTTATCCAAGCATGCAACCTGGCAGACCGCAGGAAGAGAGGGGGGACGAGAGAGCACCCCCTCCTGAACCATACCAGGCCCTCAACATGGGGAGGGTGCTTTGGGGTAGCCCCAAAGCACCTTGTCCCTATGTTGATGGGGGACAAGGGCCTCAACCCCACAACCCTTACCCAGTGGTTGTGGGGGTCTGCGGGCGGGGGGCTTATCAAAATCTGGAAGCCCCCTTTAACAAGGGGACCCCCAGATCCCGGCCTCCCCCCTGTGTGAAATGGTAACAGGGTACAAATGTACCCCTACCATTTCACAAAAAAAGTGTCAAAATGGTACAAATGACAAGACACGGCTTGGGACAAGTCCTTTATTAAAAAATAAAAATGTCCCACGAAGTCCATTCATCTTCTTCTCTCGATCCACCGACGGACCGAAAAAAAAAGCCGTGACAGACCCGCCTCCATGGGAGGCACCTGCCGTATAACGTGTCCTCGCAGGTGACAGCTCTTTTATAACTGAGGGCGGGGCCACACGGTGATGTTCCTGGGTGACCCCACCCCCCTCTGATGCACGGGGACTTCCCTGTGTCTTTCCTGTGGCATCAGAGGGGGGCAGGGCCACACAGTGATGCTCCCGTTTGACCCTGCCCCCCTCTGTTGCACAGGGACTTCCCCGTGTCTTTCCTGGGGGCGTCAGAGGGGGCGGAGCACCCATTTATGTAACCGAGTGGCCCTGCCCCCTCAGACGCCTCGAGAAAGCCACAGGGAAGTCCCCGTGCATCAGAGGGGGGCGGGGTCATCTGGGAATGTCACCATGTGGCCCCGCCCTCAGTTATAAGAGAACTGTCACCTGCGAGGACGCGTCATACAGCGGGTGCCTCCTATGGAGGCAGGTCAGTCGCTTGCTTTTTTTTTCTTTTTCTGTCCATCGGTGGAGCGAGAGAAGAAGATGAATAGACTTTGCGGGACATTTTTATTTTTTTATTTTTTAATAAAGGACTTGTCCCAAGCTGTTTCTTGTCATTTGTACCATTTTGACACTTTTTTCATGAAATTGTAGGGGTACATTTGTACCCTGTTACCATTTCACACAGGGAGGCCGGGATCTGGGGGCCCCCTTGTTAAAGGGGGCTTCCAGATTCCGATAAGCCCCCTGCTTGCAGACCCCCACAACCACCGTGCAAGGGTTGTGGGGATTAGGCCCTTGTCCCAATCAACATGGGGACAAGGTGCTTTGGGGGGCTACCCCAAAGCACCCTCCCCATGTTGAGGGCATGTGGCCTGGTACGGTTCAGGAGGGGGGGTCACTCTGTCATGCCCTCCTCTTTTCCTGCAGCCTGCCAGGTTGCGTGCTCGGATAAGGGTCTGGTATGGATTTTTGGGGGGACCCCATGCCATTTTTTCTAAATTTTGGCACGGGGTTCCCCTTAATATCAATACCAGACCTTAAGGGCCTGGTATGGAATTTGGGGGGACCCCCACGCAATTTTTTTTAAAATTTTGGTTCGGGGTTCCCCTCAATATTCATACCAGACCCAAAGGGCCTGGTAATGGACTGGGGGATCCCATGCCATTTTTTTCAATGACTTCTTTTATCTGTATTGCCGGGACTGACAATTCATTATAGCCGCAAGTACTTTTAAATTACTTTTTTTCCTTTAGAAATGTTATTTTGTGCAGGAACTGTTCTAAACATGGGAGAAATGTGCCACTTTACAGGCATGCTATACACACCCCCTAGGTACGAAATTTAAAGGAATATTTCACTTTTATTGTTTCACTTTAAGCATTATTAAAATCACTGCTCCCAAAAAACTGACATTTTTAAAACTTTTTTTTGCATTGATACATGTCCCTTGGGGCAGGACCCTGGTCCCCAAATACTTTTTTATGACAATACCATGCATTTAAGCCTTTAAAATGAGCACTTTTGATTTCTCCCATAGGCTTTTAAAGGGTGTTCCACAGCTTTTGAATTTGCCGCAAACACTCCAAATTGTTCGCTATTCGGCGAACAGGCAAGTACTTGATGACCAGCCCATCTTCTGTGAGCAACTTTGTTTTAATCTAGTAAAACACCACCCTTCAGCTATGGTTAGGGGTGCCTACTTTGGGTGATGGAGGATAGAAGCATCTACAGTATGTATAGGCTTGTATTTTCTGAAAACCATATCTAAATAATAAATAGATAAGGAAAGCCTCTTTAAAGCTAATCTGTACCCAAAACCATGACAACACCAATCACTGCCCTTTTGCCAATGATTGAACATAGGAACTTTAAAAATGTCCTTGTACTGCTCAAAATCTTTTTCTCTTGGGACTCCGCACAGGGCACCTTGGGTTCCACAATCATTGACTCCACAGAAGAGCCTTGGGTGAGGTAATAAATTCCAGTCACCACCCACTGTTTGTCTGCACTTTTACTCTGCCCCAGTTCCTTCTAAGTGAACTTTCTTCCTCCACATAGCTCTCAAGAGCTAGAGCATTGCATCTAAATTAGATAAAGCAGATAATTTTGCTCCTGCCACAGCCATTATTTTTAGTCTACAATTTGTCAGTTCAATTGATTAAATTTATAAACATACTAAGATGGAAAAGTTTAAAAGGAAAATGTTTGTATTCAGACTTTTAGCCTGAATGAAGCCTCATATAGTTCTGTCTAAACAAAGCAGGCAGAAAAAAAGAGAGAGTAAAGAGAGGTCCTTTCTTTGACTAATTCACATGTGTGTAGAAGGGCTTGTACCAACAGGGAACATACAACCTGCATTTGACATCAATTTGAGATGCTTTTGAGATCATTCAAAATTTATTGATGGGTACAATTGAAGTTTATCTGACCTCCTTCTTACCTGCCTTTGACCTGCTTAAATATGCTTAAATCTGTCTGGGAGCTACCCAGCTCTGTAAACAACTGTCTGTTTTAGCAAAGAATGTAAGACTAGCATGGAAAACCCATGGGGAAAAAACCTAGACCACCGGTTTATCTATTTACCTAATTATCAGTTATTTTTGTCCAATATTTTCGAACATAATGAAGAAATAAAAAATAATCCACATTCCCTTTAAGGCATCAATTACATTGTTAAAGGATTGCCAGAATATAAAAACATACATTTTTAATTCTATTCAGATTTTATTTATCTGTGCTATCCAGGCTTGCAAAGATAGTAATTAATAGGAAAGAAAGTCACAGATTTGTTAGCATGGCAACAGTTTCCACCTCTCAGTGAACAGGCTTCACCTGAATATTAATTCATTGATTCCTTTGTAATAGATCCAGTGATACTACTGGGGGAAGTGGAGAATGATGGATGAAGGGCGCGTGATCAAGCTCACATCAAAACATATAAAATTTATTTCAGAGGAAATAAAGAAAAAATAAAAACAGTAGAATAATACCAATACTACGTATCATGCAAACAGGTGACAAAATGTAAAAGACATCAAAAATTAAAAATAGGTTAAAAATATATCAAGAGCCCATGTTAAGGCAGGTATTTAGAGTTGGCTAACGCGTTTCGAGGATGACCTCTTCATCAGAGCCTGTTTGAGAACCAGGGTGCAGTCTTTAATCGCCAGTAGGCCAAAGTATGTACATCAACATGATGGCTAGTTGGACAAAGCGGCCTGAAATGGAAGATGCGATTTTCTGTGTTCCATACCAGTCCACCATCAAGCGTTCTAGGTGGAACAGAGAACAGAAAAGAAATATATATATATATATATATATATACATACATACATATATATATATCTATACACACATATATACATACACACATGTGTACAAATTATAGACGCGTATGCACCTGTGTGCACATGCACAGGCACACACGTATACACAAACAGTATAAAAAGGAGAACATTTGTATATGTGTGCAATTACATACATAGACAGAATATCAGCTAAAATTGCAGTATGGAGCACATGACGAGAAAATGCAACAAGAAATCAAATAAACAAAACAAAACAAAACAGGAAGCGCATGATGGGTGAATATGCATAAAACAAAAAACACAATCACACAATAAGTGAATAGAAATGGATTGATGTATGAATGTGATGGAATGGGAACTCATATGTGTACAGAGAATTGGCAAAGGAACAATATCTATCCCAATTGGATATGGCATAGTGTTTAAAGATAGTATACATGAATGGTCAAAGAGAGAAAAATATATATAAAAAATATATATAAACATATATATATATATATATACAAAGATTTTCTAAAATAAAAATAAAAATAAAGATGTATACATACGCATATATGCATATATATATGTGTATGACTCAGAAGGGTTATTTTAAGAGGTTGTTGTATTAGTTGAAAAATATATATATTGACAAGGGAAAGAGACAAGCTGGTGCCTTGTCATGTAGAAAAAATACACCTACCTATGTGATAGTATATGGTGTGTGGGTTCTCCTTTAAGTATGTAGAGAGATGGTTATGGGGTGGTGTGGACCTGGTGGAGGGGGGAGGGAGAAAAGGAACATGATGTTAGAGGAGGGGGGGGGGGATCCCCCAGGACGCTGGCAGGTAATCATATTTAGGCATGTAGCTAGACAAAAAGATGGAGAAGGCTGTGTACCTGTCACTGGCTGGGTGGAGGGGAGATCTTAGGTATTGTCCAGTAAATGGAGGATGGAGGGGGGTGGAAGTCTCACGAGAGAATGCTGCAGCCGTGTGTGTTCACAGCAGTCACTCTGTCTTAAGTGAGGGAGAATGGCAGACGAAGATACTTACTAAAAAGCCGGTTGAGGGGGCGGGCCTGAGCGTGGGCTGTAGGGGATTGGATGACTGGGAGGTGTATGTGTGGCCAGCGGTGGAGCGCACGCCGTCAGGCGGGTGGGCGTGGTTGTGCGCTCCAAGGGCGGTCACGTGATCTGGCTCCTGTCAGCGCCTGGAGACAGAGAGAGCTCTAGGCGGAGAATGAGCCGGTCTGGTGTGTGTCGTGTGGAACGGATGGAGACACACGGACACACACACTCACACACAGGCGGCTCAGGTGTGCAGGGGCATCGGGAGGGGGGATGTGTGTTAGAATAGAGATGTATTGAAAATGAAATGAATTTATGGAATAGCAATAGATGAAATGAGAATGAAACATGAAAATGAAAACGAAAAAGGAAAAATAAATAAAAAAATTTAATTAAATAAATAAATAGATAGAAGTATAAAAAAAAAAAAAAAAAAATTGAATTTAAATTAAATAAAATTAGAGATATAACCCAACAGGTCTCAAAGTGTTTGGCATCGAAACCATCAAAAAAGACGATGATGCTGGGAGGAGATTCAAAAAACTCTGCAGACAAGAATCCTTCTGGATATTTTCTCTCGGGTCTATGGTTCCTGATGGACTAAATGAAGATCTGGAAATACATGGCATCATCTAGCTCCAAATTTACATTAGCATCCATCATCACCATTCCCCGTCTTGAGCAATGCCCACAACCCCCCCCCCCCCCTGTCCCACTCTGTCCAACCCACCCTCTGCCGACTTGTCATTCCCATCATTTTTCATCAATTTACTAATGATAGTGATGATAATAATAATTAATTAATTATATCATATATAATAACCATTTTTTCCACATATATAATTTTTCTTAATTTTTACCGTTTTGCCGCTGTTACCACTTTCATTTGTAATATTACCATTTATAATAATAGGTTTATTTCTATTTTCATTTCCCATTCATCATTTTTTCACCATTTTTTCCATCACCTTTTCATTTTCTAATTTTATTTTTATTTTTATTTTTATTTCTATTTTTATTTTTATTTCTATTTTTATCTCTAATTTTATTTAATTTAAATTCATTTTTTTTTTTTATACTTCTATTTATTTATTTATTTAATTAAATTTTTTTATTTATTTTTCCTTTTTCGTTTTCATTTTCATGTTTCATTCTCATTTCATCTATTGCTATTCCATAAATTCATTTCATTTTCAATACATCTCTATTCTAACACACATCCCCCCTCCCGATGCCCCTGCACACCTGAGCCGCCTGTGTGTGAGTGTGTGTGTCCGTGTGTCTCCATCCGTTCCACACGACACACACCAGACCGGCTCATTCTCCGCCTAGAGCTCTCTCTGTCTCCAGGCGCTGACAGGAGCCAGATCACGTGACCGCCCTTGGAGCGCACAACCACGCCCACCCGCCTGACGGCGTGCGCTCCACCTCCCAGTCATCCAATCCCCTACAGCCCACGCTCAGGCCCGCCCCCTCAACCGGCTTTTTAGTAAGTATCTTCGTCTGCCATTCTCCCTCACTTAAGACAGAGTGACTGCTGTGAACACACACGGCTGCAGCATTCTCTCGTGAGACTTCCACCCCCCTCCATCCTCCATTTACTGGACAATACCTAAGATCTCCCCTCCACCCAGCCAGTGACAGGTACACAGCCTTCTCCATCTTTTTGTCTAGCTACATGCCTAAATATGATTACCTGCCAGCGTCCTGGGGGATCCCCCCCCTCCTCTAACATCATGTTCCTTTTCTCCCTCCCCCCTCCACCAGGTCCACACCACCCCATAACCATCTCTCTACATACTTAAAGGAGAACCCACACACCATATACTATCACATAGGTAGGTGTATTTTTTCTACATGACAAGGCACCAGCTTGTCTCTTTCCCTTGTCAATATATATATTTTTCAACTAATACAACAACCTCTTAAAATAACCCTTCTGAGTCATACACATATATATATATGCATATATGCGTATGTATACATCTTTATTTTTATTTTTATTTTAGAAAATCTTTGTATATATATATATATGTTTATATATATTTTTTATATATATTTTTCTCTCTTTGACCATTCATGTATACTATCTTTAAACACTATGCCATATCCAATTGGGATAGATATTGTTCCTTTGCCAATTCTCTGTACACATATGAGTTCCCATTCCATCACATTCATACATCAATCCATTTCTATTCACTTATTGTGTGATTGTGTTTTTTGTTTTATGCATATTCACCCATCATGCGCTTCCTGTTTTGTTTTGTTTTGTTTATTTGATTTCTTGTTGTATTTTCTCGTCATGTGCTCCATACTGCAATTTTAGCTGATATTCTGTCTATGTATGTAATTGCACACATATACAAATGTTCTCCTTTTTATACTGTTTGTGTATACGTGTGTGCCTGTGCATGTGCACACAGGTGCATACGCGTCTATAATTTGTACACATGTGTGTATGTATATATGTGTGTATAGATATATATATATATGTATGTATGTATATATATATATATATATATATATTTCTTTTCTGTTCTCTGTTCCACCTAGAACGCTTGATGGTGGACTGGTATGGAACACAGAAAATCGCATCTTCCATTTCAGGCCGCTTTGTCCAACTAGCCATCATGTTGATGTACATACTTTGGCCTACTGGCGATTAAAGACTGCACCCTGGTTCTCAAACAGGCTCTGATGAAGAGGTCATCCTCGAAACGCGTTAGCCAACTCTAAATACCTGCCTTAACATGGGCTCTTGATATATTTTTAACCTATTTTTAATTTTTGATGTCTTTCACATTTTGTCACCTGTTTGCATGATACGTAGTATTGGTATTATTCTACTGTTTTTATTTTTTCTTTATTTCCTCTGAAATAAATTTTATATGTTTTGATGTGAGCTTGATCACGCGCCCTTCATCCATCATTCTCCACTTAGCCTACCTGACCACCCCGGGGTCATTCTCTGGGCAGCGGGACAAGCATTATCATCTCTTCTAGCTTCATTACAGTTTACAATACTACTCTTCCCAAAATCAAATCAGACCCTCACAAGCGCAGGAGTAATTTTTTCCTTGTCCACAATCTATACTACTGGGGGAGCCAGCATACCTGAAAGGAAGTACTGTTGTCATTCCAGAAGTTCTAAATTACTATCTTCTCTTCTCCTACCACTGACTATACTATTGACACTGTTTAACTAATACACTTGTTTAAAGTAGGGGACATTAAGTAGGTTGTTTAAGCATTCACTTGTCAAGACCAAGGAGTAGAGAATTGAAGACTTTGCCCCCCGCCCAACATAAGTGTTGCTTATGTCCTGGTATGTCATTAATAGCATACCATGATGATACTTTAATTCGAACAATTAGGAAAAATCATTCTCTAATCGTGAGTAAGGCTGCTTTTGCAGCCTTGTTGCTACTCAAATTGCTATCTCATTTCTTTTTAAACAATAATACAGCTTAAAGGACAATTCAACTGATGGAATTATAACTGATACCATGAAATTGCAAAAAATTCTATCAAAATAATTACTAGGCACAATTTACCAAGGGGTTCACTAACCATATCCATTATAATGGTAACTGAAATGCTTAGTAAACACTAACAGACTTAAATGGCAGGTTCTTATTAAAAGAAAAATTCTCCAACCCCTTCTTAGCCCCCTAACATGTTCTAAGCTAACATCCCCAATTTGTTCCTACTAATCTCTATTTGCTGGTGGTGAACTCCCTTGTTGTTTACTTCTTGCTGCAGAAAGTTTGTCTGCTCTGTCTAGCAATTACTCCCTATAGACTTCAGTAAGACCTTACACTGAAAACACATTAAAAGGGGTTAGTAAGGCACTTACTTAGGGGGCTTAATGTAGAACTGAAGGGACATTAAAAAAAAATGTTTTCATTTTAGATGAGGGTTATAACCCCTGTGGGTTTTTTTTTTTTACTATCTGTGTCCCATTGGAAAGATTTTCTTTCACTTCCTGTTCCATAGCCAAAACAGGAAGTAGGAGAAAATCCCTCCAAAGGTTGTCTCCAGGGTCACCAGAAATAGTGTTCCCTTTGGAAGATTTCCCCATTATTCCTGTTCCCCATAATATTGATAATAAACATCAACATCATCATCTGTCAGATAAAATATTTGAGAATAACAATCTAATGGGTTAAAATGTTAAAACCCCACACAACTTTTTAAACAATGAACAGCAGTGCAAATTAAAAGGGAAAAAATAACTTTTCACATCCATGAATGATGATATTGGAACATAACATCCTTATAGTGCTGTCAACTGCAGCAATTTGCAGTCATATTTATGTAATATGCCGGTGAATGTGCCAACACAAGCAATGGCAATGTCGAATCTGTATATATTTACTTGGTCGTACACATAATGTATTTCATGTCTCATCAGAATTCTAAACATGCTCATGGAACCTTGAGGTGTATTTCAGTATACCATTCAACTGAGAAGTAACGCTTGAGATATAAGTTACAGCTTATTTTGTTATATAATATTTTGCAGGTTTTTCATCATAACCGAAATAAGATGGAAAAGCAGATTGAAGAAAAAGGTGTTTTTAGGTACTGATGAGTCAGGAAATTTTAAAGGGGGTGGCAGGTGTAAATACAGTCCCTTCCCACAATAACATAATTTAGGAAGTCACTTACACGTCAAAATATGTGTTTCACCAATTCACTATAATAAAATAAGGATTGGTTTACTAAAGACAAATAGGCTGTTCGCTTTGCAAGGGAACTTTCCCCAGAGCTTAGTAAATGTGGTGAAATTTAACTTTGCAAAGATTACCCAACCATGTAACAAGGGATATTAAAAAAAAATCCCCCCAATCAGCCCCCAGATCCACTTACTTATTTGCAAAAAAATACAATAGTAAATAAAAACGTAGATACCATTGAAAAATTCCTTTAATAAAAAAGAGATAATTAGTGCCTCTCATGTAAATCCAATGTCAATCATGTTATCCAGCAATGTAGATCCAGGATCAAACATGATGAGTAACTCCCCATTGACTTACCACAATGAAAACTCAGCCCCATGGCTACTCCCTTCACAAAATTACAATCCGCAGCTGGTTGCTAAATGTCAACAAACTGGCCAGAGATGCTGGATGATGTCCCTGTGCAAATTTGGCTATAATCATTGGTCAGTGATGTCACACAGGATTCTCGCTGGCTTTTTTTTTCAAACAGTAACTTTAATTGTCAAATGTCAAATGTCAAATCGGCTTGACAATATTACATATGGTTATCACAGTTAGATATCCCTTCATCATACTGTAAGGTAAGACACCTATTGACGTATAAATCAAAACAGGTATTAGAACTTTCATGGTACGTTTTGAGCATATGTTTTTTTTCCCTCACGGTTTCCACATGTTATTGATTTTATTTTTGGAGGACCAATTGTACATAATAAAGAGTCACCTGGTTAATTACAAGTTTCAGAAGCTTGTAACCACCTATCCCAAATCTTGGTATACTTTGACTCTGTGAGTGTATATGAATTTTTTATAAGGTAAGCTGTTATTCACCTCTACTATCCAGTTATTAAGCTCAGGAGGATTAGCTCTCACCTACTGCTTGGCAATAACTAAACAAACATAACTAATAACTAAAAAAGCATTTCATTTAAAAAGATTTTAGTAAATTTATCTATGTCTGGCTCCGGGAATACACCCAGAAGGCACAGTTTGGGGGGAAATGGGAGAGAAGAACCAATGGTATCATGCAGGAATTGGACGATTTGTGTCCAGAACCCTTGAACTCTTGGGCAGCTCCAGATTAAATGATAGAATGTCCCTGTTTCATGGTTACACATTGACAGTTGGCGGTTTGATCGTGTTTATAAATAAATATTCTAAGCGGAGTCAGGTATGATCGATGGAGGATATAAATCTGCGTGAGATGGTCAGATAGTTTAGGTGACACAAGTTTGCAGGTATCCAAAGCATCACTCAACTCCTCATCCTCCGTAGAACCAATATCTCCCTCCCAGCTAGCCTTCAAGGCATAGTCCCCAATAGGGACTATGGTCTGAGAGCAATCTAGGGGAGAAACCTGCATCCTGAAGTCTGGGCAAAAGGGAGTGGGAAATAAGGATAAAGTCTGTTCTGGACATCGAGTGATGCCAGGGGAGAAGCAAGAAAATGCCCGGGAGGTGAGATTTATTGATCCACATGTGTCAACGAGGTTGACGTCAGCAATAAGTCTAGCAAAGCGTGTAGTCTTTGCTAGGTAGGGGCTGTGCTGCAGGAATTGTGTGCAATTTGTCTAGACTAGGGTCAAGTGTCATGTTAAAGTCACCCAGCCAAGCAGCCGGCACTGACGGGTATAATGCCATGAAGCTGAAACCATTGGTCAAGATTATAGAGTTGAATGGTGGAGGTACATAAAGTGCCAGTAACAGTATTGGTTCTCCATATATGGCTGCATATAAAAACACATACCTGCCCAATGGATCGACCCCAGAACCCAGGAGCTCAAAGTGAGTGGATTTTGCTACTAGGATGGAGACTCCCCAAGAATGAGTGGTGTGAATAGAATGGTAGGCCCAGCCTATCCAAGGGTGCTTGAGTGCCATCTGTAAACGGCCCTCAGCATGGCTTTCTACCAAGACTATTACGTCTGCATGTTATTTTTTAAGAATGAAAATATGGCAGACCTCCTTACTTTATCTCTCATGCCACGAACATTCCAAGTAAGGAACTTCAGAGAAGCCATAAGTCAAATAGAAAAAATTGTGGAGCTCCAGGATTCTCCGTCCCCCGTTACACCTCACTGATGCATGGGTGACCTGTGGAGAGAAAACCCCTGTCAATAAAGCAAGTCTTCCATCGTACCATGTATACCTGACCTGTGCATAGTGGAATAATGTATCTTGTAACAACTCTAAATATGATCCCCCTCCCCGTCCTGCTCCGCTGGCTTTTTTACAATTTGAAACAAGTCAAGGTTGGGTTCCTGTTATACTCATGGTTGACCTGAACCCATAGCTCACCCTTACTGATTTTCTCAACAGCTGCTGAAGCATCCATAGCAGTTATGTTAGGGCCAGTTTCAATTGGCTATGACAGGGGTGTCAAACTCAATCTCATCATGGGCCGCATCAGCATTATGGTTGTCCATTAAAGGGCCAGTTGTATCTGTAAGACTATATAAATATATCTACTCTTTATCATATTAAATGATTGCTTCTGCATTCATTAAAGGTTTTAGTAAAAACTTAAGACATAATCTGTGAAGGGCAGGTTCTGACCGGCACAGAGCCCACTTAGACTCCTGTAGCAGATAATGCAAGTCTTAAAAGGAGGGTTGTACCCTGCTGGTATCACCAACAAGATTGGAGACTGGAGAAAAAGGATATTACGCTAATAAACTATAAATAGCTGCTAGCACCACAATTGACATACACTGGTACAGACAATCATACAGCCTAAAATAATGTTATAAAGTGCCCAAGTGCAAATGATTAGTCAATACGGTAAGGAGTCCAAAGAGTCTTAAAAAGTGAAAATTTACATTATGGGGGCCGACATAACGTCTTTCCAAAATTAAGTCCATAAAAGTGACAATAGGTGAGTGTTTACAAGGAATCCCTCCATGAATTCAAACTCCATTCAGTGTACCATCACCAATAGTAGGGCAAATACACTTACCGGAAAGTATAGACCCATATACCATAGGCAATGAGTCAACAAGCTGGTGTAATATCTATTTACATAAGACTAGATTCATCTGTACATTTCCTACAGGGATGTCCAGGACCTCTGATAGAACCAGATATGGGTGAATACCATTTTCATGAATCCATCTCCAATTTCACGGATATATGTGGAAACACATCAAGCATTGTGTAAAACCATAACATAGTGTAAAACCATAACATAGTGTAAAACCATAACTTTAAATTTATTAAAACGTGTACAAAACACTTACACAAATTCTGAAGATAAACAACGCTGTTACCAACTATAGATTTAATGCAAGAGTAGGGTAAAAAGCACACAATGACATCACAGACAGGATCTTGACCCAAGATTGGAGACTGGTCAGACAGAGCATGGTTCTGCCATGGTGTTCTGTCTGAGCAGTCTCCAATAAAGTTTCTTGTCGATGATAACAGTGGTGTGTGACCCTCCCTTTCAACTGGCACAGAATTGTATTATTATAATAATAATTCTAAGTAGATGTCCAGAGCACCCCATCCTCTTTACATCAGATGTCAAGAGCCCCCTTTACATCAGATGTCAAGAGTCCCCCACCCTCCCTTTTATCACGCTGTACCACACTTACCTTGTGCTGGGAAGAAGCTGTGGGTGGAGCTGAGAAGCAGAAAGTGCAGGGTCTGGAGGAGGACCAGAGGAGGGATGGATTCAACTGCCAAAGTCTGCTGTATGCTGAGACCAGGAGAGGCGGAGATGAAGGGGTGCTGCAGCTGAGAGGTGCATGATCTGTAGGAGTTCTGTCCTTCTCTCTGCTGACGACTGCTGAGATGAGGGGGCAGAGGCGAGCCTCTCAGCGGCTGCACGGAGAAGCGTAGGATCTGGCGGAGGAGTTATCTCCTCCTCTCTGCCGCTGACTGCTGAGACAAGGTGGGGCCAGAGTTGAGGGGGGTGGTGCAGCTGCAGGAGAGGTGTAAGGGCTACATGAAATGGCCTGGTGGGCTGTATTCAGCCCGTAGGCATTGTGTTGGACACATGTGGGCTATGGGCTAGGTCTGTAAACTGAGATCATTCAGAATACATTGACACGTGTATTCTATCCTTGATTAGTGATGACTTTCATAAGCATGTTACATTTACAAATCCAATTTATTTACTTCTGGCTAAAATCTATTAAAGGATAGGTTCACCTTTAGTAATATGTTACCCGTATTTAGGGTGCAACATGTTACTATGTAGCATCCTCCTTCTCACCCCCCTTCTCACCTCCCATCCAAATTTTTGTGCCCGCACCCCCTGTCACATTTTGAAATCGGCCAATGGCAGATGGACATGTAGTATCAATGAACTGCGTGTGCACTGATCAGCATGCTCCTAGTTCATTCACACTACCTACAGCTTAGGAACTGTCTGCTTGTACAGAAGTACAGGCAGGGATTTCTAGGCAGTGTGTGCAGGAGCCTGACATTGCACCTTCAATCCACTGATGCTCTAATGCTCTGCAGACTTCTTTCATAAAAATAATAAATGCATATTTTTCTCCAAAAAATGTGCAAATTATTTTTTTTTTTTAGAAAAGGTGAACTTAGCCTTTAATTGCAACATTTTTCCAACTTCATTTTTAGTGTAACCAAATTTAATACACCTGCTCCCCATTCACACCTGAGACCTTGTAACACTAACGAGTCACATGACACCGGGGAGGGAAAATGGCTAATTGGGCCCAATTTGGACATTTTCACTTAGGGGTGTACTCACTTTTGTTGCCAGCGGTATAGACATTAATGGCTGTGTGTTGAATTATTTTGAGGGGACAGCAAATTTACACTGTTATACAAGCTGTACACTCACTACTTTACATTGTAGCAAAGTGTCATTTCTTCAGTGTTGTCACATGAAAAGATATAATAAAATATTTACAAAATATTTACAAAAATGTGAGGGGTGTACCCACTTTTGTGAGATATTGTGTATACAGTATATATATATATATATATATACACAGTATGTATCCTCTGGAATTCGCCACCCCAATCTGTCAGACTGTCTCCAAATTTATCCACTTTTATCCCTGAAAACTTTCCTCTTCAGAGAAGCCTATCCTACCTCCATCTAACAACTGCACTATTTTCTCCATTAGCTCATCCCCCACAGCTATTACCCTTTTGTATAACTTGACCCTCCCTCCTAGATTGTAAGCTCTAACGAGCAGGGCTCTCTGATTCCCCCCTGTATTTAAATGTATTGTAATTGTACTGTCTGCACTAATGTTGTAAAGCGCTGCGTAAACTGTCGGTGCTATATAAATCCTGTATAATAATAAAAATATATATTTATTAACTAACTATCTGCTTAGTGTAATACTTATAAGGTTGTGGACTGTGGATGGAACGAATGTGATCTGAGCTTTTTAGTTCTTTCCTTCAGTTGCTGTTTTATGGCTGATTAAAGCCAAGTGAAGCACTGACCATTGGGTACTGTGCAACAATCTTTCTCTAGTCAGTACAGTCAAACCTGCTCTGTATCTCTCTCTAACCATGAGCCCATGACATCTAGTGGTCATTTACAAGATACGAGTTGAATGAAACTGCAAATGTGCATTTAATGCCACTAGTGTACTTAGAAAGTGCTTGAACAAAATGTTTCTTGTTAGACTTTGGGGACCTTCTGTTTCTGCTTATCTGCAACACTGGTATTATGTTCCAGTGTCTGCCTGTTCTTTAGAATCAGTATGTCTGCTTCCTTCCCAATGATGATCATCTCCACCATTGTTGAACATTTCTTGAGAGCTACCTATGTGGTTCTGCTTGTCAGCATAGAATTTCCCACAGTTACCTATTTAAAACATCAATTTTAAACAGTAGAGCAAACCTGAAGGTCATGAGCTTGGAGCAATCTGTGCCAAAATCCATAGTTCCTTGTCCCTGGTTAATAAAGTCCCTGGTCAAATATGGATGGGATTCCCTTTAGGAAGCCCACACCTAATGCTGATGACAATTTATACCCCTCAAACACAGTTTGTATAAATATTTTCATCAGGGATTGGCAAACCCTGAAAAGATCTTATTCACGTTAATGCTGATTTTCTTTCAATTGCTAATTATGGTTTATAAAGCAAACTTAATATTTAAAGATTAACTTTCTGAAAAATAAAATTACAGTCACTGTTGAATGCATTTTTGGCTTTCAGTGAGTAAAAATTAATGGATAAGCCTTAGGTTATTTTCAAAATACAGATTTATCAAGTTACCAAAGCACTGATGATGTCCATCGGTGAAAGTGATAGTGAACTATTTCGTACTTACATTGTTTATAAACCACTTAAAATTCTTCCTCTGGAAGCAGGAGGGTGCAAAGAGACTACTTTTAAAAATTATTTTCAATGCAAGCAGAAGCCTAGAGGATAGACGATTGGTGAAGAAACGTGTTGCCATGACGACAGTCAATAGGTTAGGTGACCTCTTTTAAACCAATTGGATTGCAAATTCATATCTAAGGGGATAATGCATTTATTTATATCTTTTGAAGTAAATACATTTTTTTTCAAAAGAATAAAATATTTTAATAAGATACTGTCATCTGGCACAATCATAGACTGTGAGGATTAGCTGGTATTGTTCGTAATGATGTGTTTACATGCAAACCCGTAGATGCCTAAATGAATCGGTGTTTTAATTGGTTTATGTTGAAAGATTCTTTGATCAGAAATAACAGTAATATATATTAGCATGCTGCATTTTAAAGTGACACTGCCTTTCATTAATCAAGTGGCTGTACGGTTGATTAATTTGTACAAGGTTTAAATTGCTATGAAAATTTATCATTCATAGGCATGATCTCCATTTACATATATGTTAATTACGGTAAATGTAATCTGTCTCCGGGTCCTGTGGGCTGCATAATAAAGAGGAGTGGTGATCACAAAGGATACTTATATAGCACTTACAAAGTCAACTCTCTCCAGCATTTGAAAAAAAAGTCATTTTTTTCCCTCTTGTCAAAGGTAGAATAAAATTCAAACATTTTCTGCTGAAGGCAAGTTCAAATAAAGAAAGATTTTTTTTTTCATGTGATTTTCTTACTCAGTGCCAAAACGCTCAAGAAAATTAGTCTATTCTTTTGTCCACTAGGAGAATTACCTCCACACTCTAAAAGAATTTGTCCAACTTGCTATGGAGGATAATAATAATAAGGATACACGTTTTTAAATATATCCGTTAAACAGACAAATTAAGGGTTTTAGCAAAGCTGAAACAATCTTTGTAACATAATTAAAATTAATTACATTGCTCTGCAGGGATAATGCTGAGGTCTGTTGAATGCCCTCTACTCCTAATGATTTGGGGTAATAAGTGCAAAGTGCTATACAGGAAAAAGGATAACTACAATTCTAAAAAATCCTGTGGCTTTGTTGGTAAGGGTGTGTTTGAAATTAAACTGCAATGGGATAACTGAAAGTAGTTGGCAAAGGATAATACCTATGTATATGTGTGTGTGTGTCTATTAGACTTGTGCACAATGGAAAATTTTGTTTAGTTTTGTATCGTTTTCATTCATAAATGACATAATATCATTCTGTTATATTCGCTATGTTACTTTAATTCATTTTCGAATAATTCGTTATTTCTGTAAAGTGTCGATATTCGTTATGCCAAATCAATTAGTTTTGTATGTATATCGATTAGATGCGATATTTATACATGTATATATATTATTAATAACTATTCATAGTTTTGAAAGTTGTTTGTTGAAACTATTAACACACTGGACATGTGCGATTAGTTTCATACGAATCGAAAATTCGTACGAATTTTCATAAATTCGTACATTCGGGAGGATCCGAAATACGAATTGCTATGCTTCCGAATTTTGTACGAAATACGAAATTTCGTTTATGAATTTCGGATCCAAATTCCATTACAATGGAAACGTGATTGGTGTTTTGTTGACCAATCAGAGGTTTTCTTCTGCAGCTCAGTGAAGGTTGGGAAAATGACCTTTTTTAATATGGGAGTGGGAGACTGGTACTGGTAGTCGATTCAGAATCGGACAAAATAAGAATGTTCGTTAATTACGATTATTCGTTATGATGAAGTTAAAAACCTGGGAAGTCAGCACAGCACAGGGATGGTGGGAGCTCCTCATAATGAGCACAGCACAGGGATGGTGGGAGCCCCTCATAATGATAAATTCATCATAATGAACATTCGTAATTGTTACGAAAAGTTACATAGTTACATAGTAGGCGAGGTTGAAAAAAGACACAAGTCCATCAAGTCCAACCTATGTGTGATTATGTGTCAGTATTACATTGTATATCCCTGTATGTTGCGTTCATTTAGGTGCTTATCTAATACTTTCTTGAAACTATCGATGCTCCCCCCTGAGACCACCGCCTGTGGAAGGGAATTCCACATCCTTGCCGCTCTTACAGTAAAGAACCCTCTACGTAGTTTAAGGTTAAACCTCTTTTCTTCTAATTTTAATGAGTGGCCACGAGTCTTGTTAAACTTAAAAAAGTTAACGAACCTAACGAAAATTTGTATTTCGTACGAATCCAAATTGAGTTTCGGACACGAATTACGAAATACGAATCAACGGCTAATACGAAATGGAACGGAGCAAAACAAAACAAATTTATTGACGGCGCACATATCTATAACACACAAAATGACAATATCTCTTCTCCTCTGCTCAAACACAGTACAATACAGTAGAATACTATTTTATTGCATTCAGCCTGAGGAATAAATAAAAAATTAATAGAGGGAAGAAAATAACCAATACAATTTAGCTTCTTCAACAAATAGTATATCTAGACTGATTAAAAGCTTAGGGGCATATATACAAAAATTCACGGCTAGTAAATCTTCATAGTACATGTGTTGTACATCAAATAATTCACCACCAATTAATGTTTTGTAAAAGTCATATTTACTGCTTTAAACATTTGCCGCTTAGTCTCTCTATGTCTTTCTGTGGGTAGCATGTTGTTCTACAGTACACCTACCACAACCTCCATACAGCAGACTGAAGGTCCACTGACTTAGTGGACACAGGAATATAGGTTTATGGAATTTTTTAGAACAATTTATTACTGTAGTATCTATAATACAAATACTATAATCTTGTCTTTGTTCGTGTTCTACGTCTTGCATCCTTTAGATATGGCATCTATTAATATTGTTTGAGAGGAACTAAATGCTTTTTACAGACACATGTATATATGATCAATTCCAAGTGAACCACATGGAATAGATACACTTTATTACCAAAAGTATTGGGACACCTGCCCTTACACGCATATGAACTTTAATGGCATTCCGGTCTTAGTCCGCAGGGTTCAATATTGAGTTTGCCCACCCTTTACAGCTATAACAGCTTCAACTCTTCTGGAAAGGCTGTTCACAGGGTTTAGGAATGTGTCCATGAGAATGTTTGACTTCTTCCAGAGGCACATTTCTGAGGACAGGCACTGATGTGGACAAAAAGGCCTGGCTCACAGTCTCTGCTCTAAATCATCCCAAAGGTGTTCTATCGGGTTGAAGTCAGGACTCTGTGCAGGCCAGTCAAGTTCCTCCACCCCAAACTCGCTCATCCATGTCTTTATGGACCTTCTTTGTGCACTGCTTTGCCGACATGTTGGAACAGGAAGGGGACATCCCCAAACTGTTCCCACAAAGTTGGGCACATGAAATTGTCCAAAATATGTTGGTATGCTGATGCCTTAAGAGTTCCCTTCACTCAAACTAAGGGGCCAAGCCCAACCCCTGAAAAGCAACCCCACACCATAACCCCCCTCCAACAATTTGAACCAGTGCGCAAAGCAAGGTCCATAAAGACGTATAAGCGAGTTTGGGGTGGAGAAACTTGACTGGCCTGCACAGAAGAGTTGAAGCTGTTATAGCTGCAAAGGGTTAGCCAACTCAATATTAAACCCTACAGACTAAGACTGGGATTCCATTAAAGTTAATGTGCGTGTAAAGGCAGGTGTCCCAATACTTTTGGTTATGTATATAAAACTGGCAGAATTGCTGTTAAATTATCCTTAAAATCCCTTGTTACTGCCTTTCAAATCCCCCATACTATTCTCAGCACTTGCACTTGTACCCTAACTCCTAGATGCATCGTCCACAAACTTTATGCTTCAACTTTTTCTTCATCTTGGAGTTAAACACCAATACCCCCCTTTCCCCATTTAATAGTGTTAAAAATGTTGTGGCTGATAACCACTTCCAGACCGCCGCATGCCGATATACGTCCTAACTTTGAAGAGGGATATCTTTGTTAGGCAACAGCTAGCTGCCATAACCCTGGTATTCTTTTTTTTGGCCAGCAGTCCAGTTTCCGATAATAGTGGTCTCTGTGGTGGCTTCACCGTGAGATCACTTTTATCGGCAGCGGGAGAGGGGCCCTCCTCCCGCTGTGCTCCAATGCCCTCCGCCGCTTACCGGAGCCGTCGGCAGCAGTGGAGGCAATCGGGTCCTTCTGCTGGCTGGGTATGGAGACGAGTGAGGGGAAGATCGCCCTCACTCGTATCCATATCATTGTAGGGCGGAAACTACGTCAAAACGTCACTTCCACCCATAGTTCTTAAAGGGCCATTTTTATTTTATTTTTTTCAAATGACAACATTTTTTATTTTTTTTATTGCATTTTAGTGTAAATATGAGATCTGATGTCTTTTTGACCCCAGATCTCATATTTAAAAGGTCCTGTCATGCTTTTTTTTCTATTACAAGGGATTTTTACATTCCTTGTAATAGGAATAAAAGTAACACAATTTTTTTTTAAAAGAACAGTTTAAAAAAATTAAATAAAACGTAAAATAAATTTAAAAAAAAATGTTGAACGCACCCTGTCCCCCCCGAGATTGCGTGCAGAAGTGAACGCATACGTGAGTAGAGCCCGCATATGAAAACGGTGTTCAAACCACACATGCAAGGTATTGTCACGATCGGTAGAGTGAGAGCAATAATTATAGCCCTAGAACTCCTCTGTAACTCATCACATGCAACCTGTAGAATTTTTTAAACGTCGCCTATGGAGATTTTTAAGGGTAAAAGTTTGTCACCATTCCACGAGTGGGCACAATTTTGAAAAAAAAAACTGGGCTAACTTTACTGTTGTCTTAATTTTTAATTCAAAGAAGTGTATTTTTTCCAAAAAAAGTGCTCTTGTAAGACCTCTGAGTAAATACGGTGTGACAGAAAGTATTGCAATGACCGCCATTTTATTCTCTAGGGTGTTAGAAAAAAAAAATGTATAATATATAATAATAATAATGTATAAACATGTATAATGTTTGGGGGTTCTAAGTAATTTTCCAGCAAAAAAAAACAGTTTTTTAACTTGTAAACAACAAATCTCAGAAAGAGGCTTTTTGAATGAAAAGATGGAGCTAACTCCTACATGGAGCAAAGCCTACTAGGACAATTTCCACTAATATTAGACAGCTTCCTACCCACACTAAAAATAAGATTTCAAATGCACTTGTATGCACCTTTTGATGTTTTGTTCAGGTTATTGGTTGTTGAGGTTATATAAACCTTATTTTGTGTGTAGACATGATCAATGAGTGAAATGTGCTCCAAATGTCTTACTCAAGTCAAAAGAAAGCCTTCACAAGGGTTAATTAAAAGTGGAAGTGTCATTGAGCAAAATCTTTCCAGCTCTAGAAATACACACTAGCTGACTTGCCCTATTTTTTGGATATCTGTTGAACTGTGCAATTTTCATAAAGAAAGTAAAAGGCACACCCTACTTTTATTTGGTTTGTATAATTATGGCGCGTACACACGAGCGGACTTTACGGCAGACTTTGCCCGGCGGACGGGATTTGGTCGGACAATTCGATCATGTGTGGGCTCCAGCGGACTTTGTTTTCTCAAAAGTTGGACGGACTTAGATTTGAAACATGTTTTAAATTAATCCGTCGAAATCGAGTCCGGTCGAAAAGTCCGCTCGTCTGTATGCTAGTTCGACGGACAAAAAGCTAGGGCATCTATTGGCTACTGGCTATGAACTTCCTTGTTTTAGTCCGGTCGTACGTCATCACGTACGAATTCGACTGACTTTGGTGGATTGTGTGTAGGCAAGTCCGTTCATTCAGAAAGTCCCTCGTAAATTCCGTCAAACAGTCCGCCGAGCAAAGTCTGCCGTAAAGTCCGCTCGTGTGTACGCGGCATAATGACTATTTATTGAAAAATAAATCAATGACTTACTTTGATTTGACTCTTGCCGCAAGGGATAACCGACTTCAGTCCACCTGCTGTTGCAACTTGAAACCCAGCCTTGCCAGGTTGCAGGTTTGTGAATCGAATGAAGAAAGGTCCATAAATCTGCTTGCAGAAATCAAAGGGTTTTGTTGAATATTAAACATGCAACGAGTGTCTGCTAACACCTTGATGTCTTTCACACTGAAGAGTGCTTAATCATTAGTTACAGCTTGGATAGCCTTATGATTAAGCACTCATGAGTGCAAAATGCGTTAAGGTGCTAGCTGACACTGTGCTGTGCCTATAATCTTTAATAATCCCTCAATTGCCACAAACTGTTTTTTAAACATTCATTCAATTCATGTACTTTCCTGTTTGTTTGGTAGGCATGTTGTTTATGTCAACATGTTATTTATTAAAGATTTAGCAAAAATATTATCTCTGCATAAATCTTTTGAAAGTATGGTTTATATTTTAATACAGTAAAGACCCAATTAAAACTTAAGTCCAGTTAGAATTGAAATTTACATCAGTGGATGATGATGGAAAGTCAAATCACAATTTTAATGCCACTCAGGGACTTTAGGCAAAGTTTTATGTGCTTGAATACCCAGGTCCACCCATCTCTTATGGTAGGCCCAGGTGAAAACTATGGTAAGGAGATCTTGCCACTGCAACCCTATAGCCTCATACACACGGTAGGATTGTTGGCAGGAGATTGTCTGTTGACAGACTGTTGTCCTAAAATCTTACTGTAAGTATGCTCCTTTTAAAAATTGTCCAACTTTCGCCCAACAAATGTTGGATGACAGGCTAGTAAATTTTTGGCGGACAACGGTTTGACGTCCGATTTTTGTATGGTCAGTACACAATTCTGTCACACAAAAGTCGAAAGTACAAACACGCATGCTCGGAATTAATTCTTACCAAACATGAAATTAGCAGAAGGGGCCCAAAGGGTGGCGCACAGGAGCTGAAATCCCTCATAGTACATCACTACGTTTGTGTTTGTGGCACAACAATTATGTACCATTAGTATGCAAGACAAGATCATGGCACACGCCCTTGGTTGGCCAACAATCGTAACGTATGTACAATGCTTAAGACTACATTGAGTAGTTCAGGCTTTCAATAACCATCATAACTGCAATATTATGTATGGATGGAGCATGAAACTACCACTTTGTATTTTTCCGGCTCCAAATTCTGCAATATGTGAAATTTATTGTAAGCCCCACTGAAATCAATGGGAGGTGAATATAAATTGTCTCCATTTTTAAGGCTAGTAGACAAGGTATTGTCAAAGAGCATGGAGAGCTGAGCAATCCCAAGGGGGACATGTACCAATCCAACATTTTTAATAAGGCTTGAAGGGCAATAATAACCCCTTCCTGACCCCTCCTGGAGGCTCTTTTTTTGGTTCTCAATTCCAGGAGGCAGATTGACTTTCCAATCATGTGATTGCTGTCACAGTGTACAAAAAGCCACCTCTATCAATGCCACATCCTAATATTGCTAGAGAAAAGAAAAGGGGGTTGCAGGGACACACCCTGCTAATGCTGGATTTTAATGGCATACCATTAGACAAGGATCTTTAGAATAAAAAAGTTTTTTTATTACAAAATTTTAAAATTCAAAAAGACATTTGGATCATAGAGCATAGTATAACAACATGAGTCTATCATGCTTAGGTATAACCTAATGAACATCCTCAACACCTTCTAATATATTTATAATTTATAAGCTTGAGGTGTGCAGGTTACTCAATCTTCCAGGGGTCAACACATTTCTCTAGATTGCATAGCTTCTTCAAGACCCCTAAGTTGAGTGTTATATTGGCAGTATATGGCAGAAAGTTAGAGGTATTGTATAACCTCTGTGGAGCAGATACAGGGGCTAAAACTCTTTTCAAGCAACTTGAGACTTGTAGACTAGAATTAAGGCAAGAACTTTTAACTGGAGTTTTTATGATTGGATTCCCAGTATTTTATTTAACTGTGTATAACTGTTATATAGCATTTGAGACACCAGTTGGAGCTGTATATCACATATATCTTCTCAATCTAGTATTTGTCTCCATACAATATATAGGTCTCTAGCCTCAAAATGGTGCACAACATTATTCAGTTACTGAGGAGGCCAGTGCTCCAGGAGGAGTAGTAGCCAATCACTGTGTGTTCTCCCGCAGGGCACATACGATGGTGCCCTAAAGATCCTTGTCTCATGGTATGCCATTAAAGTCCAGCATTAGTAGACTGTGTCCCTGCAACCCCCTCTTCTGTTGTCTGGCTGTCACAGTGGTCACATGATTGGGAGCATGATCCACCTACTCCCAATCATAAACAGAGACCAGAAGCAGTCTGGAACAGCTTGGTCACAGAAAACTTGCCTGCAATGGACAGTGAGTGCCTGCGGGCAGTCCCTAAGGCCCACCCTACCTTCTGCCAAACATATGCATTATGTGGTCCTCACAATTCCTTTCAATAACAAGCTTGAGGGATGCCTTCAACCTGCCTGTGAAGTGGTGCATCTGTAGCATATACTAAAGCAAACGTGACATTTAAGAAAAAAATATAATTTGCTGCTAAATAACATTTCCCAGACGGCTGCATTCTCTTTGTAAACATAGTAATTTTCAAGGTTTATAGGCTAGGGATTGTTAAACAAAGGGCATGGAGATCTGGACACTGCCTTGTGGAGCATGTACCAATACAAATAAATAAGTAAATAAAAAATGCTGTTTAGCAGGCCACAACTCTTTTTTAAGACTTAAAGAACAAAATTAAAAATACACAATTCCTTTATATAACAATGCATTAAATCTGTACTTGATGTGGCAAACCTGTAGGATGTACTAAAGCAAAAGTTGTCAGGAGTCTGTGGTAGTGAGCACTTGTAGATTGCCAACCCAGGGTTCCCCAGGGAATGGAGTCTAGGTCCCAGCCTGCTTCTTCACCAGGGCCCCTGATGGTGGGGATGGACTTGCAGCAAGCTGGAACCAGGTCGCAGCCCCGAGGTAAGCCTTGCCTAGGATGCGGAGACCACTCGGGTGTGCAGAGTGCAAGCAGCAGGCAAAAGGGAATCCAGAAAACAAGCCGAGATCAGGGCAGGTAGTGAACAAGCACAGGTAGTCAGACACAGTATGGACAAGAGGTATGCAAATGGGAGCTCAGAGAATTTTGAAGTTGCTCGGGTAATGTGGGTTACACTGAGCATGTCTTATATAGACAAGCAAACTAGGAGGCGGGCCAGGAAGTGATGGAAAGGAAGGAAATAAAGGTCCACAGAATAGCAGACAACACCCATAGTTGAGCACAGCCAAGCCACACATGTGAAGGAATCAGGTAGAGAAACACTGCAGCAAGGAGGTAAGAGTATACAAGCAGGAAATTGCAGGCCTACTTATGGCAAAAGTGTACTAAAGTAAAAGAAAAAAGTACCATTTAAATTGCACTAAATGACATTTCGTATTGCCTTTGTTTTTGTTCTGGCTGTAAACAAAGCTGTTAGGATTTCCCTCAACTTCCAAACCAGGTCTTTATCCTGGATTCTTATCTTTGTGGGACATTGTCATTACCGCCACTAAATAACAGCCAATGTGAGAACAGGCCAAATATGACCATTTTGTTCCCCAGTCGGTAAACTGCAAACAGACACATTTCACTGAAAACCCTGAATGAATTTGAACCTCATCCCTGCTCTCAAGCTGGTTTATATGTGTTTTATTCTTCTTCAGCTACTCTGTGTTTTCCAGTCTCTTGAGAGAGGTTAATTAGTTACAGCTGCATACTGTCTTCTACGATTCCTCACGTATGCAAATTGTTCATCTTTTCTGTTACAAATTTAACATCCTTTAAACACCTTCCGGATAAAGTTGGCTCCGACCCAAAAACTTTTGATACATTTAGAAAAACTACCTGTAAAGATATTGCGGCAGGCCACATAAGTCAGTCAGTCGGTTTTTACAAAAAGAATATGTATCACATAACACATATGAAAGACAACCTTCATTCAAATTAAAAAGCAGAATATTATTTTAAAATGGGGAGATGCAGAAATCCATAAATGCAACCAAGGATTATACATTGTTTCCTGGCAATGGTAGAGAACCTAAATGCAATTTAGGGCTGGAACTCAGAGACATGTCATAACTGTACCCATTACTAATCAAGAATTTTCTAATTTACTTTATCTTTTTACTTTTCTTTACTTTTTTACTTTATCTTCTTCGATTATATAAGAACTTTTCTTTTTTCACGTTTTTACAAGTTCAGCTTTGTGTTAAAGGAGAGGAATAGCCACATATGAATCTCATTGTGTCTGTGTTGAGTACTGTTTTAATTTCCACAAGCAAAATGTGTATTTAAACAAGACCTGAAAATGGGCAGTTTTAATCCAATGGCCGTCAGCAATAAGGAAAGTTCTTAGTGACAAGTACATGCTCATTCTACAAGGCAGTGCAAAGGGCACAATTGAAGAGCACAGTCAGTTGAGTAAACCATAGGAACTAACCAGGGTTCTCTTTTCTAAGGTCACACTTCTGAAAGATGAATTTCGATGGCTGTGGCTTACTGCCATTATCAGAGCAATAGGACTTGAAGAATAAAATCCCTTTACATTGACACAGGAGTTGATCCTAGTGTGAGCTTACAAAGGGCTGGAGACTCTCTTCCCACTTCCACATGATGGCACTAGTGTCTGAAAGGCCAATTTCCAAGTACCAACACTGTCATGTGAGAAGAGGAAGATTGAGTCACATTGTTCACTATACAATGAAGTACCAATAATTATCTGGCAATTGGATAAACAAGGGAATCAAAGAAAAGGTAAGAACAAGCCTCTGTGGGGGTGAGGTTTTTTTAGAGTGGATCTATACTCACCTCCATTCCAGTAAAGTGACATCTGGGTTCGGGATCTTTGGCCATCTTGATTGGCTAAGCCAGAAAGAGGCACAGTATGTCCAGCATAATTGCATGCGATATCATTCATTCTGGCACCCAGACATATGTACACCTAAGTTCATAGGGAAAAATCATATTACACTAAATAATGCAATTTTTCATTGCTGCTATACAAATATTTCTCACATTCATACAAATATTTGTCAAGGTGATTTTTTCTTTTTATAAATAGACCCCACAATATGCCCCCTCTGTAATAAAAAAAAACTTTCCTGCTCACAAATGTTTTTTTTTTTTCCTTGAAGTGGCTATAAAGGCAGAAGTTTTTTTTTATCTTAATGCATACTATGCATTAAGATAAAAAGCCTTTTGTGTGCAGCACCCCCCCCCCCTCAGCCAACCTAATGCCCTGTACACAAGGTCGGATTTTCCAATGGAAAATGTGTGATAGGACCTTGTTGTCAGAAATTCCGACCATGCGTGGGCTCCATCACACATTTTCCATCGGAATTTCCGACATACAAAGTTTGAGAGCTTGCTATAAAATTTTCCGACAACAAAATCCGTTGTCGGAAATTCCAATCGTGTGTACACAAATCCAACGCACAAAGTGCCACGCATGCTCAGAATAAATTAAGAGACGATCGGGTTCAGAACGATCGGATTTTCAGACAACTTTGTGTGACCGTGTGTATGCAAGACAAGTTTGAGCCAACATCCGTCGGAAAAAATCCATTGATTTTGCTGTTGGAATGTCCGATCAATGTCCGACCATATGTACAGGGCATAACGCCTACTTGAGGTCCCTCTCTGTCCAGCAATATCCACGAGTGTCTCATCTGTCTAAATTCCCCTTCTTGATTGGCTGAGACACATCAGCGGCACTATTGGTTCCACTGCTGTTAATCAAAGTCAGCTAGCCAATCATATAAGAGAGGGGGTGGGGTCAGGTCAGGTCAGGCTCCATATTTGAATAGACACAGGGAGCTGTGACTCAGCTCGGGTGCCCCAATAGCAAGCTGCTTGCTGTGGGAGCACTGTACAGGAGGGATGGGCCAGGATCACAGAAGAGGGACCTGAGAAGAGGAGGATCTGGGCTGCTCTGTGCAAATTGGTATTTGGTATTTTTATAGGAAAAAAACAAGCTTTTACAATCACTTTAAGCAGTAGCATTTACAGGGCTGAGACAAACCATTTACTACTGGCAGGGGTTCTTACAATAATCAGCTTTTATTTATTCATGTAAACCGATTATCCTAAAAGTAATACAAAGTTGCGTTGCTGCCTATTAAGTGTTAGCTGGAGCTCATCTTCAATTTGTTTAGCGTATCTTAATCTGCTAGTCCATCTAATACTCTCTTCCCCCCAGATTACCGATGCTGCTTTCCAAAGGTGCCCCTGTGCTCCTTCATCCATAGTGGAGGAACTCTAATACAGGAGGTGTGTTACTGGCCAGATCACCAGGTAAAACAGAGGGATAAAAGCCTAAAAAGAAAAACAAAAGAAGCCACCATAGCTAATGATTGGTAAGCTGCAATATATTATATTTTTGGCTTTGGGTTTAGAACTGCTTACAATGAAATTTTAAAGTGAACCTGTTGCTTTGCACTTCAACTCCTAAATATTGCATGTTCCATATTCTAAATTCATACTTTAACACTTATCTTGTACCTCCTATGGTGTTAAATATATTATCAAAGTGATAAATACAGTAAAAACCAAGACAGTGACATTACTGTCACACAATACATGTTTTTGGCATCTAAACACTTAGTTTCACACTGGGGCGGGGGGGCGTTAGTGGTAAAGCGCTGCTAATTTTAGTGGCGCTTTACCGCTGTAATAGCAGCACTTTTCAGCTGCTAGCGGGGCCCTTTTAACCCCCGCTAGCATCCGAATAAAGGGCCTGCAAAGTGCCTCTGCAAAGCGATTTGCAGGAGCTTCGGCAGCAGTGCCCATTGATTTCAATGGCAGGGGCGGTGGAGGAGCGATGTTTTCACCCCTCCCGCACTGCCCAAAAGATGCTGCTTGCAGGACTTTTTCTAACGTCCTGCAAGTGCACCGCTCCAGTGTGAAAGCACTTGGGCTCTCACACTGGGGATGCAGGGAAAGCATTTTTCAGGCGATTGACAGGGGCTATTTTTAGCCCTTTAATGCCTGAAAAACGTCTCAGTGTGAAAATAGCCTTAACACACATAATTATACGTGCCGAAAACCTGCAACAAAATCAAATGAACCACACCAAAGGGTCATAGTGTCATTTAAATTATGGGTGCACTAAAAGACTTCTGGATGGCTGTTATATTGCTTCAGTTCCTGTTATTCCTTTATGTCTCTTGAAGAAGCGAAGTTAGTTAGTTAATGTTAGTAAGCTGGATCAGCAACTCTCAAGGGCTACAGAAGTAGTAGTTTGCATGACCGTTTCTTCTCATTCTCATTTAATGACATACCTTCAAACTGCTGGAAAGCTGATTTAATGGTTGGCCATTTTTTAATGTTATTATGAAACAAGACATGTATTTTGTTGACGGGAAGTATAAATAACCAATCTAATATAGTAAATATAACATGTCTGCATTTTTCAATGTGCAATAATTATGAATTAGGCAGTTCTGTTTGTCTAAAGGAAACTAAATTCTTAGTGGACCAATTATAGCTCCGATGTAGAAGCTCTAAATTTTGAGTCAAGTTTGAGGGTACAGACATTTGCATTGATTTAGCTTGCAGAAATGTAAACATTGTAGATAGATGACAGAGATGTATTAAAATTATATGATATTTATGATTTGAAGTACACAATTCCCAATAGAAAAAAACATTTTTAATTTGCATGTAAGTGTAGTCAATACATATTCTTTACTGACCTACCAGAAATTGAACAACATTGCTTAAAATTGGTTGTAGTTGTCTAGGCAGGATATTTTTTTTAATTAAACGCGCAATGGATTCTGTCGCGTTCATCCAAATTTTTTCCCAACAATGACAACACTACCATTAAACAGGTTGATCATTTTGCTGTGACATTAGACAAAGTTCTTACTTTGCTTTTTTGCTAAATTCCTGTTTGCTGCTACTTCTTGCTGTAACAAACTTAGGCCATTTTAATGCTTCAGCTGAGTGTCTTTGATCATTTTGCAGGCTTTTCTTTTTTTAAGCATTTGTGCAGGCATTTTGTTCAATTTTTTTTAATTATTATTTCTAACCAATTGAAAGCTAGTTACTAAGGAATAAAAACGTGAAATAAGGGCATGTTGCACATTTTTTTCAAGCACTTCCATTTGTCTTTTGGGGCCACTTAGCTTAACACATAGCTCAAAAGAAGCTTATGTGCTTTTTCAAGCTCCAAGCTTCAAACAGCATTTTGGAGTTTTGAGCTTTGAACTAAAAAATGTTCAGGCGTGAATGGGGCTTTAAAAACAATATAAGGATGAGAATTCTGCATCCTTGGTGTCCATATTAGCAGCAAGGAAGGTGGGAAAGTTCAGGCTTGGTGAGTTAGAAATTGTGTATAAAAAAGGCTAGTCGGTAGTCCAATCAGGCCATTGATGGGTCTGTTTTTAGACCCTTTCTAATTCACTAAGTTTAACACCCACCTGAGAATCCCACAGGAGATCCAGGATTAGGATCCTCATGGCATTGAAAGTAACCTTTTTTATCCTGTGGAAGGACAGGGTTTTTTTCCTCTGGTGCCTATTGAAAGTTGTATGTCTATTTAGGGTGACCACAGCCTCAGCAGATGTAAGCTATTTTTTCCTATCATCAAACTTTCTGAGCTAAACACCATATATGAGTCAACTAACTAAACTATAAGGGCTCCCTCTTTTTTTCCCCAGTGGACATTCCAAGCTGCCCCAGGGACCATATCTTTGTGACTAAACCCCTCAGACCTCTGTGGACCACCACACCCTAAAGTTCAGGCTTGTTATTTTAGGATAGTGTTCAGTGCTGACAGCATTGGGGAGAGGCTGTAAAGTTTTCTCACTGGTTTCACAGAGTGAATTAAATCCTCTATGTCACAACAGGTGGCAGAAGACTTACATCAAGGTGCAGGCTCCTGCACAGGCTGGTCATCTCTAGAACCTCTGGGAATTTGGATGTTATGCTGCAGAAAGATACTGTCAAGATAGTCTAGGATTGAGTAATTAGAAATTGAAGTGCAACACTATAATAATCAAGTACAAACACAAATTTGTTCTAATAGTGAAATGTTCACACAACCAAAACATTTCAGGGACTGGATCTCAGCTCCTTCATCAGGGCTTAAGAAAATAAAATAAAATTGAAACAGTGTATGTGGACTCAAAGCTTCAAAAATCAGTCTATAGTAAGATATTGTTGATGCTAATTTGTGCAGCACTCTGTCAACAGCTGGTCCATGCAGCCTTAAGGAGTCCCTATGGTGGCAGGGAAGAGTTTGGGCAGGACATAACACAGCATAAAATCTCTATACACATGAACAAAGTCAAAACAGGCTGCAGGTCAGGGCTGAGCAGACAAGCATAGTCAAAAAACAGGTTCCAATGCGGAGTTCCTTTAGAGAATTTACTATTGGGTGTTTTGTGCTAATGGTTTGCAATGGCAATTGGCAAATAAAGTTCTACAGAAATAATGTGTATGATTTGTATCACTTAATCTTGTCATACTTATTATGAACCTCTATATTGCAGTCTTCTATTTATTTACTTACTGATATCAAGATTCATATGAAATGGGGGGTGTGGCCGGCCGGAGACCGTGATGGACGCTTAAACACACAGCTCGTCAGCCAGGGGGAAGATATACCGACACAGGCCGCATCAACGATCCCATCCACAGCCATCCTTGCTCCTGCCACACTGGAGAACAACATGTAAGCCTCCAGGAAGCGCTACACGGACCACAAACCTCAAAAACTCACTGAATTCACCTACAAACCGGCAAACAGTGATCATCAAGATGACGCCGGCCCGGCCGCACCATGAGACTCCTACACGGACCTCCCAGACGATATCCCGGAGCATCAACTAGATCCAGGTACCCACGCTGAGACCCCCTGCTCCCCAGAGTGTGACCCCCTGCCAGGCAGCCCAGCAAAGGCTAAAATGCGGCTGGATACACTGCCGCTGTGGACACAGCGTCAGCTAATTGAGGCCCAGGCTCCAAATCCCTTCTCCATGAACCAGGCCTTGCACTCCTCCATGGCCTCCTTCCCCACCTCAGGCCAACCGGTAATCGATACCACCCTGAAGGACATGCTAATCTCCCTGCAGTCCTCACTCATGACTGACTTATCCTTCATGTTCCACAAAATCATCTCTGACTTACACTCTTTAGATGACAGAGTGCATAACACTGAAAGAGGCCTAACTGAATGCACTACCACAATTAATGAAGTCATTGACTCATATGAAGCTGTAAAGGAGGAACAGTCGTGGGTTTGCGCCAAGCTGGACGATTTAGAAGACAGGTCCCGCAGGAACAATATTAAGCTGAGAGGTATCCCTGAATCCTTACCACCTGCAGACCTACCACGCTACGCAAAAGAACTGATGCACACCATTATGCCTGAAGCATCCCCGCGGGATGTTATAATAGATAGAATTCACAGAATCGCTAAACCATTCCACTTGGCAGCCTCTGTCCCTAGAGATGTCCTAATGAGGGTACATTTCTATCACATTAAAGAAAAACTCCTCATGGGCGTCAAGGCTAAATCACCACTACCTGCTCCTTATACAGGGATTCAGTTCTTTCCGGACCTCTCCAAGTTTACCCTCCAACTGAGACGTCAGATGAACCCAGTCACCAAGGGCCTTCAAAATCACAAGATACCCTACAAATGGCATTACTCAGCCACTATCCTTGTTGTGAGGAATGGTCAATCACACATGATTGCTGATCTCAACAAAGGTTTACGGCTTCTACACTCCTGGGGCATAATACCAGAACCTCCCGTATCAGTTCCAAATGGCAGAGGCTCTAATACACCCCACAGTAATGCAAACCGCAACTACACCTGAATGGCGCACAGATACAAGTCTATATGGCCGAAAAACGACACTACAGCTCCCCTGAGCCCTGACATAAACTACCCCTGTCCTCACACTCCTGCGTTAATAACTTTTTATATACCCCCTAATAGAGGCTTTCAAGGTGCTACGCACCTCCTCTACGAACTCTAGCCTATATTGCTCTCATCAGTAAATCAAATCTACCACTGTCAACGCTAACAGACTTCCTACCTTTACATCCTCGTGCAGTTCTCATTGTTTTTGTTCCTAACATATTGCTCTATTTGCAGTCTTTTAGCCCAACTTGCTTCCAGATAATGGCATCTTCGGATCCCGAATATATCGACAAACTGTAAGTGTTGCACACATCACTCACCAACCTCACAATCACATGATGATATTCTCTCGTTGAATGTCAATGGACTCAACCATCCCGCAAAACACCACTCACTCTGGAAAACCGCAACGGCTCTCCATAGTGACATCCTTTGTGTTCAGGAAACCCACCTGCTAGCATCAGACTCATTCCTTGGCAATAACCGTCATTTTCCCCATGCCTTCCACGCACTGCACTCCGCTAAAGCTAGAGGAGTCATGATCGCGATCAAAGACACCATAGACTTCCAATTACTAAATGTCGCAACAGACTATGAAGGTCGCTTTATTGTTCTCGTATGCAGCATTAATAGAGTGACCTACTCCATAATCAATATCTACGCCCCGAATTCCCACCAAATGAAATTCTTACGCAGAGTCATACGCACCACCAAATCCATTCAAAAGGGCCACGTAATAATATGTGGAGACTTCAACCTAGTACCAGACGTATGCATGGATTCCACGTCACCAGCAAAGAGACGAGATTCACCTTTGAAAAAATACATCTCTTCCCGGGACCTTTATGATGTTTGGGGCTGCCATCACGGTTCAGAACGAGACTTTACTTTTTTTTCCTCCAGACACAACTCGTATTCGAGAATAGATTTGTTCCTAACCGACAAATACATTCTCCAAAAAATATCTAACTCTGTGATCCACACCACGACATGGTCGGACCATGCCCCTATCTCAATTACAATACAAGATTCTAACCTAAGGCAAAACGCATTTATATGGCGAGCAAACAACTTCATTATCCAACATGACAAATACGCGCTAGAAATAAAAGATTACATTAATGATTTTTTCATATTAAACAAAGGCTCTGTCCCCGATCCTGCCGTGGTGTAGAGTGCGCATAAGGCGTACATGAGAGGAATGTTACTTAAAATGGGTTCTTATCATAAACGAAAGAGAACGCAGCGTGTGGATGAAATAACAGCTCAGATAGAGGCCCTAGAATCAAAACACAAAACTGATCCACAAGACCCACTGACAAACCAATTACTTTCCCTAAGACAGGAACTTAAAACTCTTTTACTTCACTCCTACGAATTCCTTCAAAGGAAATTGAAAGCGACCACTTATTCCACCTCTAACAAAGCGGGGAAAAGACTTGCACAATGCCTTAAAGGTAGACGTGCGAAAACTAAAAAATTCCCAACTAATTCACCCCCACACGTCAACTCCACTGAGTAACCCCCAAGATATAGCCGACCTCTATAACCTACATCGAGACCCTCATACCCCGCAACCTACACAAGCCAACATAGATAATTTTCTCCACACTATAAAACTACTCACTCTAACTGGTGAACAACTGACTGAACTTAATGCTCCTTTTACGGCCCAAGAGATTAAGAATGCCATCGAATCGCTACCTAAAGGTAAGGCACCAGGCCCCGATGGAATGACAGGGGAATACTATAAACAATATGCCTCTCAACTAATCCCACACCTCATTGACCTCTTCAATCATGCTGCCTCCTCTTCCTCCTTCTCGAAAGAATATCTAACAGCATTGGTTATAACGTTACCGAAGCCGGGGAAAGAGTCGAATGTCCCCCAAAATGTTCGCCCAATCTCTCTGCTCAACCTCGACCTCAAAATATATGCTAAAACGATAGCAACAAGACTAATCCAAATTATGCCAACTCTAATACACCATGACCAGACAGGGTTCACGAAAGGTAGGCAGTCCTCTGACGCCACCAGAAGAATGATTAACCTTATACACCAGGCCGAAACTACAGGAACGCTTTCTCTGCTCCTATCTCTGGATGCAGAGAAGGCATTCAATAGAGTCCATTGGTCCTACCTACATGCGGTCCTCCAAAAATTTGGATTTCAAGGCAATATTTTGAGTGCCATTATGGCACTGTACTCCAATCCCGAAGCCCAAGTGTATATGGAAGGAATGCTCTCCCGTCCGTTTCCCATTACTAATGGCACACGCCAGGGATGCCCACTATCCCTACTCATCTTTAACTTACTTATGGAACCCCTGGCCAAACATATCCAATCCCACCCTAGCATCTCGGGTCTCCTAATTGTCACTGTACATCACAAAATCAGCCTGTTCGCTGATGATGTCATTCTCATCCTCACCAACCCGACTGTCTCCCTGGCTGCGGTACAAAAATTGCTAAATTGGTTTAGCTCGGTCTCATATTATAAAGTTAAAGTGGATGTAAACCCAATGTCATCCTTTCTAAACTACTGCCATAGGGGTTATCTATAAGGATATACATGCCTCCTGCATGTATCCTTACCTGTGAAATGTCTCCCCTCTGTCTGTTATTAGACCCGAAAAACTGCATATTCTGTGGGTGGGTCTGTTGCCTGGAGCTCGGTGGGTGGAGTCGTGATGTCAGTAGACTCCCCGCCCACCTCTACACTCCCCTTGTCAATATGCATTTTCTCTGTGTATTTCTAACACTGAACTTCTGCTGAACTTCTGGTATGATCTCTAACATCCAGTGAAAAGATAGGAAAGTAACCACATGACTTCAGCATGCCAAATCATGGTGAGGTGTGGAACAGCCAATCCTTGCAGAGCTGCTGAAGAAAGGAGTGGGGGGGGGAATTTAAAAATACTGCATGTCTCTTAGGCTAATGCACGAGATGTAAATCACCTGTCACTCACAGCAAGGGGGAGTATTTGACAAAGTTTTTCTCAGTTTGTCAAGAATTGTCTCACTGAACAATAAAAGAGGATTGCTCAGAGATGGATTAACTCTGTGTAGCAAGACTGGGCTCAAATGATAGCAAATCTTATACTCTACAGTATGATAAAAAAAAAAATTCGGGTTTACATCCACTTTAACACTACCAAATCCTTTATATTAGACATCAACATAGACGCTACCATGAAAAACTTATTACAAACACAATACCCATTTACATGGGCAACCACAGACATATCATACCTAGGCATTCACCTACCAAGAACGACTAAGAACCTCTACTGCAACTTCTCACCACTTCTCCAGAACATTCAATCGACCTCACAACAAATAGCAAAACATGAATTATCTTGGACAGGAAGACTAGCGGCCTTCAAAATGATATGCCTTCCCCAATTGCTTTATCATTTCAGAACTCTTCCCATCCCACTACCAGCTACATTCTTCAGATCCCTCCAAACAATATTTAATAAATTCCTTTGGAATGAAAAAGGACCTAGATGTGCTCACTCCAAACTGATTAAACACAAACTAGCGGGTGGCACGGGTTCCATAGATTTTGAAGATTACTACATAGCAGCTATTGTAGCCCAACTACCATGTTGGTTTCAACCTAGTCCGACCACACTATGGGGACAAATAGAAGACTCCTCACTCATTCGCCCTAATCTGAAAACCTGGTTACTAAGTACACCGTTGGGCTCTAAAGTACCAACGTTTTTATCTCCTACCATGAAAGCCTCGGCCCACGCATGGATGAAATTGACAGCCTCCCTCACGTTTCAACCTAGTAACCCACAATCCCACATACTCTTAAATGTTCTTCGACATTTAATGCCTGAACTCTCACTAACAGCTTGGACCCTAAAAGGTATACACTCCTTACAAGACATACTCCGGGACAACCGCATTAAAACATTTTCCCAACTACAATCTGAATTCAACCTTTCTACAACCGAGCACTTTACATACTTACGCATACACCATTGCCTACGTACTATCAACCTCCCTACATACAGCATTCACCCAAAGACCTGGGAATACCTTACCAATCCTGCCCCGAAAACCAAGGGTATCTCATATTTTTACAACAGTCTCCACCAAAAACAAACCTTCTCCAAAATAAATGAACATCATAAATGGGACATAGACCTTGCCTGCACCTACACAGAAACCCAATGGCAACAAGCCCTCAAAACGGTCTACAAAGCCACCAAATGTGCGGCCCTTTGGGAACTCACGCAAAAAGTTTCTTTACGCTGGTACATAACTCCAGCCAAATTATCATCCTTTGATCCCCCAATCCCCAACACATGTCGGAGATATAAATCTTCTCCAGGGGACTTGCTTCATGTTTTCTGGACATGCTCTTCCCTCCAGACATACTGGGAAAATGACTTCCGACTAATCTCAACGATAACCCGAATCAAGACCCCCCCCCCCCCCCCAGCGCTGGCAATCTTAAACCTCACTATTGAAGACATCCCGTAGCCATTCAGACATATAATTACACACATACTACTGGCAGCGAGACTCAACCTAGCAAGACAATGGAAGTCCGATAACCCTCCAACACTAACCCAAGTAGTAGACATAGTTGCCCTACACTTCAGCTACGAGATCATGGCAGCAGCCTACGTGGGTCACACAACAAAAATGCACACAAACTGGCAACCTTGGAAGGACTGGACTAACACTGCATCTCTCCCATAACCACATGGTTAGACAATCCTCTATTTCTTGACCCAGCAATATTAGTTACTCTCCTAATGTTATTTGTTAAAGGTTCTGCATAATTAGTACTACATACAGTCAGTTACATATGATTTGTACACCAAGGCATTCTTCGCTGGTGTGGCACTAAAGATCCCATATGGGCTGCCACATCAGTGAAGAGGGCTGATAGTAGTAGTAACATAATACTTTTCGAAAACGTACAACTTGGTAATAACTTGTTACACATGAATACTGTGAGCAAATACTATTCATATCTTGTTAAAACATTTTGACATCGTTGCACGACGTGCAATTCTAATTGTACACTGTATTTCCTGTGAAAAATTAATAAACATATGGAATTAAAAAAGATTCATATGAAATATTTCATGGTCTATGTCTACTAAAGGTTGTGATGGTAATGCAAACTGGGCACTCCAAAAACTGTGTGAGAAGACATAGGGCAGCCATGTTGTATGAAAATTCTAGGTCAGCCATAAAAAAAATTAGAATATGGAGTGCATCTCCATAGCCATTTACTGAGTAAATAATTTGCCACGGGTCTGGACCTTCAAAGGAACTCAGGAAAAGCCATTAACCATTCTGCTGTACCATTACATAGCAGATAGTTAATAAACAGAGATTTGTTAAAGCTGTAAATAACTAATTGAATGCTTTAGCAAGAGATTTGGAACAGAACACTGCAGTAAGCCAGGTGTTATCTGAATGTTTGTTAGCAATAAACATCAAAAAGGTTATGAACACTTCCCATTCAGGGTATTGGGATCAGGCATCCTATAACTGTGAAGTTTTGTCATGCTTGGGTCCTTAGGGTAATTAAGCCCATTAGGAATACATGATGTGCAAAAAAAAAAAAAGTCTTACACCTGGCTAATAGACATTGTAAAGCCATTTACGCCTGGTCTATATTGATAGCTATCTTTCTTGACCAGCAAAAGACCCTTTCTTCAATCCTCAGTTTCATAATCTATACCTAAAATACATAACAATTCATAAAATCAGGCATGATCAAGCTACATTGCTATTGATTATAAATTTGAATGTGGAATAGCATATTGAACGGATCAAGATCACACATGACTAGGCTAACATATACAGGAGGTGGAATAGCCATCTTCCACCTACTGTGCGGACTGTATCTGAGACATGTAATGTTTAGTATCTCTGGAATGGCAATTGTATCCTGCACAATAATATGTGGGTTACCAGACCATGGCATGTTAATACATTTAGAAAATGGTATCTAAGGAAGGGACAGCTAATGGTCTGTGACATCAGCCACTACCAGACCTTGTCATTGGTCAGGTCATTTATGTCCACATCCTCTCCTGGAACCATAAAAGAGAGACTGATTAGGAGTTGGAAGCTCTCTATTTAATATTAAATAAGGATAGGAACATCAGCCGAGATTTATGAGAGCCATTGATCCATTTTGCTCATAGACTGAACTTTGCCAAATTAACAGAACAAGGACTTTATTAAGTATTTTCACTTTTAAACAATTTTTTGTCTTTCTGTTCTATTATTGTCTCTTTTTTCTTTGTAATACCTTTTTTTTGTAAATATTTTGTTTGCACACATTTTACCTGTTTTCTTTTAAACAACATTTTAAAATAATTAATATTGTCTCTAATGCACTAATGCAGAACTTAAGGAATCCCTCTCTATGAAAAGCATTTCTGTACCATAAATCTCTGGAATACTCCTGTCTTTGATGACAGTGTGTATTACAAACATTTATTATATGTCATAATTGTTAGTGTGAACTTTGATACTTATGATAAAAATATCTGGTGGCAGTAATTTGGGGTGTAAAGGGATAACTGTGTAGTTAACCAAATGCAGGGACAATTGCGCTCAGCCTACTGGCACTTGATTGCAGTCCTGTGAGCTGGAAAATCTTTGTGCAGGGTGAGGCTGAGCTGAGAGTGTCATTGTCATTTATCATGTGACAGTGTAGTGTGAGTTTAACCAGCCATTTGTCACAGGTTGGTGAAGGTGGCCAGGGTCTGATGATGCATCCCTCACAAAGATAGGACCAGTTTTCTTTAGCATCGGCACATATAAGACCCTGAGATCCCCAGAGGACTTAGCCCATTGTGTTTATATGTAACAATTTTATACAAACACAGACATACTAGCATGTTTTTGGATTGTGGGAGAAGCTTGGAGTACAGGAGGAATGCCATACAAATATGTGGAGAAAATGTTGCAAGCCAACAGTGCTAATTACTAGCCTCTGTACACCCAAATAAACCAGATTAATCTTTGGTTCGCAACCAACAGAAATACGTCATCCTGGGACACATTAAAGTTAGGTTTGTTTAGCTCATTACTACAGCTCAATTAAAATCTCTAATGATGGTCATAAAAATGTGTTGGCTAAATAAACTGTTTTATTATAATACGGTACATAAAGACATCAACATGAAGCATTAATCATGCATTTCTGACAAGTGTTTAGTTGGTACATTTGTTTTTGGTAAAATAAAAATGTCATGGAAATTTTGTCATGATAGTTCCAGCATCACAAAATGTATAACACCCTAAAGTGGAATGTAAGTCTTTTTTTGCACTTGTACCTACAGGTAAGCATATAATAAGGCTTATCTGTAGGTACCGTGAATATCTCCCAAACTTGTACTGTTTAGGAGATATTCACACTGCATTCAGCTGGTGATGTCACTTGCGCATGCGCCCTGAAGGGACAGCATACACATGCTGTCCTTTCAGAGCCCTGTGCTGTGGTCTGTGACTCCTGCGTGAATGTGCGGGAGTGATGTTATCACGGCGCAGCCAATTAGACGGCCGGAGCACTCGAACCCGGAAGGAAGACAGGGTGAAGATGGAAGCCCTGTGAGAAGGAAAAGAGTGACACTTTCAGGGGTAAAAACAACATAAAGAATGCAGCATGACCACACGATACACAAAGGTTCAGCAAACGCGTTTCACACTCTTGTGCATAATCATTGCAAGCACAGGAGTGTGAAACGCGTTTACTGAACCTTTGTGTATCATTGCTCATGCTGCATTTTTTATCGATATGAAATAAAGAAGTTGTTTTTATCCCTGGAAGTGCCGCCACTCTTTTCCTCTTTACATGTTGATCTGGCCATGGACCAGGCAGTCACCTGGGTTTATACAGCAGCTAAGGATCCTTGCAGGCTGCCTTGGAGCAGTGTGTACACAGTATATCTTCACAATGAAGATGAAAGCCCTCTCAGTGGTGACAGCACGCCGCTGGAGGGCTTCATTCTACGGTAAGTATTTCATAATGTGCTAGTATGTGATACAAACCAGCACATTATGCCTTTACCTTGCAGAGTTTAAATTAAAAAAATTGCTGTGGCTTACTAACGCTTTAAGGCTCTATGCAGGAGTGTTGTGTTTTGCCTGTAGAAGCAACTCAATGTTATTTTGTGTGTCCATGCGCATTAGAATGACTAGAAGCTAATTTTGAGCTTAGCTATTAGAGGCAGCAAAAAAAAAAAAAAAAAAAAAACCCTACTAGTTTATGTTTCTTATTGGAGCTTTCTAGCAGAAAAATTGCAAAACTCTCCTAAACTTGCCTAAACTGTGTACAAAAATAAGCGTTTTTTTATCTGTCAAGGGAACTGACGATTTTTTAAGCCTAGTGTGCATGGAGCCTAAAAAGGGATTTATCACACTGGGAAAAAAATCCTGAAATATTAACACTGTCCTAAGCCTTAACCGAAGTAAGTTAGTAAAAGTGAACCATAACTGAATGACATTAAAATTTACTAAAGCACAATGGGGCTGATTTACTAAAACTGGAGAGTGCAAAATCTGGTTCAGCTGTGTATGGCAGCCAATCAGCTTTAGTTTGTTCAATTGAAGTGTTTGTTAAGGCATTATTATAAGTCTATGCCAGTCCCTCTATTAGAAGCTGGCATAGCACAATGTGTAAGTTGTATTTAAAAACGAGCATTCTAAATACTGAATATCAGCTTTCTTCAGGCCGAGAACAACACTCGTGGCTGTGATCTCCCTCTGACATCAGAGGGAGATCACGTGGCCGCTCGTCTCCTCCTCAGAAGCCACCCATCGGAGCTGGAAAGCCGCTGCGAGTCACGTGACCAGCATGAAGACAGCTGATATTCAGTATTTACAGCGCTCATTTGTAAATACAACTTACACATTGTGCTATGCCAGCCTCTAATAGAGAGGCTGGCAGTGACAAATTTAATATTTTAATATTAAAATAATAGTGGTGTTGGGCCCGGAGACAGACAGAGAGGGCACTGACAGGGAGGAGGGAGGGGGGTGTGGGGGGAGAGAGGAGAGCAGAGAAGGCAGCCTATCACAGAGGGAGGCACTTAGACCACTGTGATCAGGGTGGAGCTGCCCTGGTTATTGAGGTCTGTTTAGAGAGGGCATACAGAAAGTGGTAGGTTATGGGGTTTTTTTTACAGATTAGAGGGGGCAGATTACAAAGCACAAGAGCTGTGCTGTGTAATCTGTTTTAAGGGACCAGAATCTACATTTTTTTGGGGGGGCTAAAAGCTTTATTCTTTGACAAAATACCTGGTAGCTGATTGGTTTCTCTGCAGAGCTGCACCCGATTTTGTACTCACCTGTTTTAGTAAATCAACTCCTATAGTATTAAACAGTTGGCATTTTTTTCAGAAAATAAAATACTTGTTTACAGTTTTTTTCTTTTTCTGCATCTACTTGCTTCTGATCTCCTACAGCATCTTTGCAGACATTTCCTTCCTACATGCGAACACTCCAGTGATGGCTGTATGGCATTTCTATGTGGAGGTTTCTCCATGGTAGCAAGATTGAACTATGCCTGCACAATAATAGTATTCAGGAACTGTCTGAACAAGGACCTTCATTGCAGGATTTCCAGGCATAACTTTAATGCAGGTTGCAGATATTTAAAATACTGAAAATACTTTTTAAATTCCATATACATGTTAAAGCCTATTTGAGATTGTCTGTGATTAGCTTTATAATATAAATAATTTACTCCTTAACATGAACTCAAGTGCTAAACCTAACTCCCTAACCCTAAATCTAAATCTAGTCATAACCACTTTAACTTAATAAAATACTATTTATAAATTGAGCTATAATTCTGAAATATTTCACTGGTAGAATATAGCATATAAAAAACAATAATGCCAAATACAGCTGTCTTATGCTTAGTACACAAAGGGCTCATTTAGACTTGTGGTTTGGGGGGCAGTAAAAGCATGCTGCTGAGCCAGATATTTACATATTTACGATGTCCAGTAGCACCACTGAATACATCTTATTCAAATAATTGGGGATACGCTGCAGCCATCCCACAGCTGTGGGCAATAAAGTCAGTTGCGGCGCAGTGGTGCAACATTTATGGATTTCAAACAGGCAATGAGGTGGTGACTTATCATCTCCTCACCACCTGACAATTGCCTTTGAAATGTGATCTGAATGTAGATTGATTTTCAGAGGGATAACAATCTCGCTGCATGTCTAAACCTAGCTAAAGGCTTCACTTTGCAATGAGGCATCTTGAATGATCACAAATTGCAGGGTTTCCTCATTGATGTCTGTTTACAGATTGCTAGTTGATAGTGGAGACACACCTGAATATCAAATAACAGTAACAAAGGTACAGGACTTGCAAATACATATATCAAAGTCCCATATGCAATCATATAATAAATGCCACACAAATTAAAAAATATATACAAATATATGAAAATTAGGTTTTTTTTCAGGGTGTGCAGACCCCCAGCAACACTGCTAGTATAAGGGTTAACAAGTCCTTGATGTTATATCCACATATCTTCACCTTTTATGCTCAATAAGGCTAGAATGTACACTCACCAGACCCAAATGACTCCCCCATAAAGAGGGTCAATCTGTGTTTTTGATTCATCCAGGATAGGTTCTCTTTGTGGCTTCACCCCGATCTTTGAGGTCCTTAAGTTGTCCTTAAGCCCATTAGGTAGTATAAAAAATGCCAGAAAAGTAGCTCATTGTGTAGTATTTAATTTACTCATAAAATGATAACAACAATTAAAAATGCAGCTCACGCTTTACTTCCTGAAGATGACAAAATTTGGTGAAATGTTGAAACCCCCAAAGATTGGGGTGAAGCCACAAAGAAAACCTATCCTGGAAAAACCAAAAATGCAGATTGACCCTCTGTAAGTGATTTGGGTCTGGTGAGTGTGCACTCTAGCCTTATTGAGCACAAGTGGTGAAGATATGAGGATATAACATGAAGGACTTGTTATCCCTCACAGTGCTTTGAAAAAGTATTCATACCCCTTGAAATGTCCCACATTTTGTCAAGTTGCAACCAAAAACGTAAATGTATGTCATTGGGATTTTATGTGATAGACCAACACAAAGGGGCACATAATTGTGAATTGGAAGGAAAATTATAAATGGCTTTCAGATTTTTTTTTTACAAATACATATCTGGAAAGTGTGGTGTACATTTGTATTCAGCCCCTTTTACTCTGATACCCCTAACTAAAATCTGGTGGAACCAATTGCCTTCAGAAGTCACCTAATTACCTGTGTATAATTTAATCTCTAAATACAGCTGTTCTGTGAAGCCCTCAGAGGTTAGTTAGAGAACATTATTAAACAAACAGCATCATAAAGGCCAAGGAACACACCAGACAGGTCAGGGATAAAGTTGTGAAGAAGTTTAAAGTAGGGTTAGGTTATAAAAAAATACCCCAAGCTTTGAACAACTCATGGAGCACTGATCAATCCATCAACCGAAAATGGAAAGAGTATGACACAACTGCAAACCTACAAAGACATGGCCGTCCAGCTAAACTGACAAGCTGGGCAAGGAGGGCATTAATTAGAGAACCAGCCAAGAGGCCCATGGAGCAGACCTAAAGCCAATTGAGAATCTGTGGCAAGACTTGAAAATTGCTGGTCACAAAGCTGGTAGAGACATCCCAAAAAGACTTGCAGCTGTAAATGCAGCTAAAGGTGGTTCCACAAAGTATTGACTCAGAGGGGCTGAATACAAATGCACACCACACTTTTCACATATTTATTTGCAAAAAGATTTTGAAAACAATTTATCATTTTCCTTCCACTTCACAATTATGTGCCCCTTTGTGTTGGTCTATCACAAAAAATCCCAATGAAATACATTTACATTTTTGTTTTCTAACATGACAAAATGTGGAAAATTTCAAGCAGTATGAATACGTTTTTAAGGCACTGTATACTATCTAGTGGTGCTGAGGGTCTGCAAACTCGAAAGGCTATTCCTATTTTTCATATATTTTTATATATTTTTTAATTTTTTGATTTTGATATATGTATTTGCAAGCATCGTACCGTTGTTACTGTTATTTGATTCACAAAAGGGTTTTTTCCCCATTTTAAGGGGGAGCTGCACTATTTCATATTTTATTTCTAATTTGCACAATTTGTTATTTGTACTTACTTAGGCCTTTACCTATATGTAAGAGCCATACCTTTACCACTTAACACACCTGAATATCAGATGAATGCAGTTTGACAGCAGTATCGAATAATCACATTATTCTGTGAAATGGGCACCTTCTGCAAATATCTGGCATTTACTGAACATTCTCTACTGGTGAAAGTTCCAGGTACCTGTGTTTTAAATGCCAGTGATTTATTCTCCAACAGAGAAGGTTGATGGAAGTCACATTCACAGCTTTGTAAATAGACTTGTGTTTAGGGTTAGATCTTATAGTTGGTCAATTTGCAGTCCTTGAAACTAGCCCAAACATTTCAAATAATTATCTACTCCTCTGAGTATGTTCTTACTCATAACTGTTTAAGCTTCTTCGAGGCATTCTCTTTCGCAGTATAAATCCCTTAGACTTGATTCTTTTTATGTAGAAGGAAAATATAACTTTTGTTTGCACTTAACTAGTAACAGAAAACCCTTGAGAGTTGTGATGTTAAAAAAGTTCTATGGCAATCCCTTTAGAAGAAAAATAATGTACATACGTTTCTCTGCATCAAAGGCGTTTAATGTGCTATGTATCGCTGCAAGACAATTAAGAGCTCTGGAGTATTTATGACAGTGCACTACACTTGATTCCTAGACAGCCTTGCCAAAGGATAGAATTTTCCAGCTGGAATATCTCTTAATGAAACCCCACAAGACTCTCAGAAGAAACTGCACTCAGTGCTTTACAGCAGAGAAACAATATCCACATTAACAAAGAACTCCAGACCAGGTACAAAGTTCAGTGATAACAAATAAACACAACATTTTCCCTTTACCTAAGTGAGCCATTTTGTAGAAAAAAATATATTATTTACTATTAGGTTTCATACTGAAAAAAAATCAAGAAGCTGAAACCAAATGTGAGAACATGCAAGTACAATGGTACTTATGGACCAGTGAAAAGAAACAAAGGAACATATCACCATAGTGAATAAACAAATAAATATAAACATGATAAAAGATACATAAAAAATTGTGAAGTCCATGTATAAATCCGACATCTAAAAAAAAAAACCTCAGTGAGTATAGGAAAGGTTCCTCTCCAACAGCATGCAGACACACTATGCACTTACCAGACTTAACCCCTGATGATGTCAGACGTAGGCTGACAAAACCGCATTGGATGGTGTTTGAGATACGTCATTTCCAGTCAGCAGGAAAGCAGGTGTAGAGCAAACTGGTGATTCCTATGCAATACATTCTTTTTAAAATAAATTATTTGAAATACTGCACCATGAGAGTCTTTCCTCTCCCTCACTATATGGCAACACTGGAGCTCTGAATATGATATATATATATATATATATATATATATATATATATATATATATATATATATATATATATATATATATTGAATGGATGAAAGCAGCGGTTTGAATTCACTCCCGTGACCTCATTTATGTCATCTTGGATTTTCCAATATGCGTAATCTGACTCCCATTAAGTTTGGTGAGTGCATAGTTTGTCTGCATATGGGAAGAGAGGAACCTTTCCTATACTCACTGAGCACATTATTCACGTGTGGGATTTATACATAGACTTCACAATTTTTTATGTGTCTTTTATAATTTAAATGAAGATGTGTTTATTTATTTGTTTATTCACTATGCTGATATGTAATTTATGATATAAGAGCGTGGTTTCTTTGTTTCTTTTCATGTTATAGGTGTTTTTTTACATGTTACAACACACAGATCTTTATTGTAATTTATTTGTATTTTGGTTATTGATTTGCACTGGTTTGGAACCTATTGGTTTCTATATTTTCTTTTACTTATGGACCAGTGCCTAGGGCAGCAGGGTAAGAGGGTGATACTAAACCTTAAAATCTACAATCTGTGGTAATCGTTGGTAATGTATTTAATTTTTCTGGTCCCCCCTAGACATTCATTTCTAAATTTCTAAAGAAGAAAGATTTTTCGAAATACGTCAAGCTTCTTATGTGGACCAGTTTTGGAAAAACAGAAATTTTCTCTGTAAATAGATGTAAACTTTACCTGGATACAACACATGCATGTGGCTACTATTATGTCTTTTTTATTTTTAATAAATAAATACATTTGCAATCTTATGTGATATATTTCTGTTTTGTTGGTTTGCTCACTACATGTATGCCCTTTTACAGTTCCTTTGCTATAATATACATTCTGTTATATATATATATATATATATATATATATATATATATATATATATATATATATATATATATTAGTGGGGTGGGGGCCTACAAGCATGGGGTCTTCTTCCTCTATTGAGATGAGTCTGAAGACTCACTATGGTTCAAAAACCATGACAGTCTTTTAGGCTAGGTTTACACTAGTGGCAGTGCTTGCTACCCTTCTGAAAAATGATCTGATTTTCAGAGGCATTTGACAGGCAGTGAGGAGGCCATAAGTTTCCTCCACTTTGCCTGTTTTAACCCTCTAAATGCTGGATCACTGTGAGGTTGCTGATAGGCTGTGCCATGGCCCTCACTTCACTTGAATGGGTCATGTTCAGTAGTGGTACATAGTAACAACACTTAAGACAACTGCAATTGTAATACTAATAGCTGCAAATCGAAGCAGGTGCTGAGAAGTAATAAAATTAAAGTGTATGTAAAGCCAAACAATTTGTTTCAGCTTTGGTAAGGTAGGGAATGATTAAAACCCTGTCAGGTTATTTTTTGCTGTTTTTGTTCTGATAGAGAGATTTCCCTTTACTTCTTTCCTAGAGATGCAACAGAAAATAAGATGCATTTTTTTAATGTTAATGGAATTCCAAATTTAGAGAGCTTTCACAGGTCCTAATTGGAGGAATTACCCACAGTTTTGCTCTGATGACATCTCTAAAGGCCTGTTCACACTATGTGTGTTGTAACATGCTCATTACTGAAACCCACACCTAAATCTTACTGCACTATGCATTAAGATAAAAAGCCTTCTGTGTGCAGCAGCCCCCCTCAGCCACCCTTAATACTTACCTGTGCCCATCTTTTTTTTTTTTTTTTCTTTCTTCTTTGTTTTTTTTTGCCACTCAGTTTACTTTAAGTAGTGAGACAACCATCAACTTTTCCATTCATGTACGTCTCTCTTTTCCTTCACATCACTGTGGCTGCATTTCATATCACTCAATAAAATTTGAGCTAGACAGGGAAGGGGTACAGATCTCTCATAATGTAGCAGTCTTCCTGTTTCAATAAAAACCCCTCCCTTCTTTCTCTTTACCCACCCTTATATAAAGAAAAGAAGACAAGAAAACAACCTTTATTATTATATCTCGATAGCTCTTTTCCCTTATTAGTTTACATTATTTCATCTCCCCTCCTCCCCCCCCCCCTCCCTTATTCCCTAATATAAATACTCTTACCGAATATAACTCTACTAAAACCTAACTTTCTCAGCGTAACTCCATGTTTTTTTGAAATCTCTCCAACTCTTCCAGTTATCTTTCCTTCCTTCACCCCCTTCTTCCTTGCTACCATAGAACCTCTCCATGGTGTAGGTTTCCTCCACGGCATTTATCCACTCCCATATCTGTGGGGGTTCTTTTTCTCTCCAATTTTTGGGTATTAGTTTTTTTGCTGCATTGATTAGATGAGGCACCAACGAGGCTTTATATTGTTTCTCACTATCCTTAATGCCGTGGAAGAGCACCAACCATGGGTCTTTTTTCACCTCCTTTCCCGTAATTTTTTGGACCATACTCAGAACATTCTCCCAGTATTTTTGAATCTTCGGGCACTTCCACCAAATGTGTCCCATTGTACCAATTTCCCCACATCCTCTCCAGCAATCTGCCGATGATTCTTTTTGGAATTTACTGGCCCTCTCTGGTGTTATATACCACCTCACTAAACACTTATAGTTCATTTCGGTTGTTTTTATGTCTGTCGCCGATCTATGGGTAAGGTTCATAATCTTTTTTATCGTGCTAAAATCAACCAGTGTCCCCAAATCCTTTTCCCATTGTTTGATATAAGTGGGTTTCTCTATTTCATCTTCAACTAATAATAATTTATATAATTTTGATATAGTGTTTTTTGTGTTTTCTAGTGTACATAATTTTTCTAATCCCGTCAATTCTTCTCCTGATCTTATAGGTTGTGGTAGTTTTCTGATGAATCTTTCTAGCTGTGCATATCGCCATGCATTAATCACCCATGTTTCTGTGTCCTGTTGTAATTCGTGCATTGTTTTAATTTTCCCCTTTTTCATTATCTCTCTTAATTCCACCTTGTCTTTCTTTATCCATTTCCCTCCTATACTTACTTTCCCTGGTGCAAAAAACTCGTTATCATTAACTCTTATAAGTGGTGAGTTGTAAGTCTTATTTAACTGTTTATAAGTTCTATCCCACAGCCTAATTACCACCCGTGTCAACACATGTGTATTTTCGTCTAGCGTTCTGTGTTGGGGAGGGTTCCAAATAATTACTCCTAACTGTGCCTTGCTATAGAATTTTTCCAGGTTTACCCATCTTTTTTCTTGATTATCCCTTACCCATTCTATCGCTCGTGACAGGATTATTGCGTTATAGTATGCTACAATATTCGGTGCCGCCAGACCCCCATTCTTTTTTTCTTTTCTTAGCGTCTTGAAAGCTACCCTCGGTTTTTTATTTTTCCAAATAATATTTGTTAATATTGTTTTTAGTTTTTTGAGGTAATATATTGGTAGGTCTATAGGTAGCATTTGGAATTTATAGGTAATTTTTGGCAGCAGGATCATTTTTATGGCGTTTATCCGGCCTATCCAAGAGATTGGTCTAGTCTGTATTTTTTTTCCCTCTTTCCTGATTTCATCCAATAGGGGGATATAGTTCACTTTATATATTTTATCCAGGGAATTAGCTAATTTTATGCCTAAATATTTTATATCTTTTTTCCAGATAAATTGAAATTTCTTCTTCAAATTTTCTTCTTCTGCTTTTCTTATGTTTATGTTTAGAATTTCAGATTTTCCCATATTTATCTTGAAATTTGAGAGCTCTCCATATTGTTCTATCGTTCTAATTAATTTTGGCAGGGTACATTCTGGTTTAATTATATAGAAGAGCACATCATCGGCAAATGCCGATAACTTGTGCTCTTCCTTGCCCACTTTTGGTCCTTTAATAGCGGGATCATTTCTTAGTGTTGCAAGAAAGGGCTCTAATGAGAGGATAAAAAGGAGTGGGGATAGGGGACACCCTTGCCTTGTCCCTCTCCTCATTTCGAAAGTTTCTGAAAGTGCCCCGTTGATCCTAATTGCTGCTCTCGGTTGTCTATACAATGTTTTTATTCTTTCCAGCATCCTTGGGCCTAACCCCATTTTGCCTAATGTTTGGAACATGAACCCCCAGTCTACTCTGTCAAACGCCTTTTCAGCGTCGCAAGACAGGAGCAGACCGGGGGCCCCGTCCTCTTTTATTTTTTGTAGAAGGAGCAGAGTTCGCACCCCATGATCCTTCCCCTCTCTTCCAGCCACAAACCCTGTTTGGTCCGAGTGGACCAACGAATTCATTAACCCCTTCATCCTCTTTGCCAATATTTTTGCATAGATCTTTATATCTGCATTTAGTAGCGATATGGGTCTGTAGCTGGAGCAGAGGGTCGCATCTTTTCCTTCCTTTGGGATCACCGTGATCAAAGCTGTTTGTGCCTCTCTACTCAGTTCAAAGTCTTTTCCTAACCCGTTTATGTACTGACACATCTTCGGTATTAGGATATCTTTAAATTTTTTGTAATAACCTGCAGTAAATCCGTCTGGCCCTGGGCTCTTTCCTTGTGCTGCCTCTGATATTGCTTCCTTTACCTCTTCTTCCGAAATTACTTCCTCCAGGGCTTCCCTCTCTCTCTCCTGAATCTCAGGTATTCCCGCACGTTTTAAGAATTCCCCTATCTTTTTTTCCTTTAACCTCTCATGCTCCCCCTTGTGTTCTCTTGAATACAATTCTTGGTAATAGTTTCTAAATGCCTCTCCTATTACTTTTGTTTCATAGACCATTGAGCCCTGCTTAGTCTGTATCCTGTCAATAAAATTACGGGCTTTTTTTTCCCTTAGCATTCTAGCCAGATGATTCCCTGTTTTATCCCCCCACTGATATCTCTCTTTCTCAATTAGAAAGTATTTTTCTTTTGTTTCTTGATCTACCAGTCTTTTCAATTCGCCTCTTTTATCTATCAACTTTTGGTATATTTCTTTATGGAGTCCTCTCGTTTTTTTGTGTTCTTGTTCTATGTTAAATATTTCAGTCGTAAGGTTTTCCTTTCTGTTGTTCCTTTCTTTTTTTTTTCTGACTCCCTCTTTTATTAATATTCCCCTTATGTATACTTTATGGGCCTCCCACACCACTGCCCCCGAAACATCTCCTGTTTCATTTATCCTAAAGTACTGTTTGAGTTCCTCTTCCACCCTTTGGACCACCCCCTCATCGGACAGCAGGTCTTCATTTAATCTCCATAAGGGGGTTTTTCTCTGTATATGGGATATATGCAATTCCATTTCCACAGGGGCGTGATCTGACAGTGTGATGATTCCTATTTTTGCTTCAGTGACCCTCTCTACCCATCTGTGTTCCAGTAGTATGTAATCTAATCTGGAATACGTCCGGTGTACAGAGGAGTAAAACGTATAGTCTCTTGTTCTACCATTCAATATTCGCCATATATCCACCAGTTGGTTCTCATGTAATTTCTGCCTAAGCCGTCTAAGCTGCTCGTTATTCGTCCCCTGCACACCGGACGCACTGTCCAGCGCTGGTTCTAGACACACGTTGAGGTCCCCCATCACTATCAGACCCCCTTTCCTGAAGGTTACTAATTTCTCCAGTGTACTTATCAGGAATTTTGCTGTATTTTTATTAGGCGCATAGATATTTGCAATAGTACATTCCAACCCTCCTAGTGATCCCTTTAAAAAAAGAAATCTACCTTCCGTATCCTGCATTCTTTCATCTAATTTAAATTGCACTTCTTTTGCCATTCCTATTGCCACTCCTCTTGCTCTATTAGATATTGTATCGCCATAATACCATGTCGGGAAATTTTTAGACCATAATCTGCTTTTGGATTCATATGTCAGATGAGTTTCTTGTAGTGACACTATTCCTGCTCCCTGCTCTTTCAATTCTCTTAATAAGTTGTATCTTTTATGGGGTGTATTCAGGCCTTTAACGTTGTATGACAAAAATTTAAGAGTTGTCATGTTTATCCCAAAACAAGCTGCTACGCTTCTCTGGCTTAATTCGAGTTATATACGTTTTCCCCTTTTGCACCTTGTGATCCCCCCTCCCCCTCCCACTCCCCACCTCTCCCCCCCCAACCACCCCCCACCTTTCCCCCCCCCCTCACCCCCCCCTCCCCCCCCCTATTGGCCCCTCAGGGCCCCTAAGGTCATCCAGGGCCTCCATCTGAGCCCTTTCTGATCCCCTTGATCACAAGGTGGAGCTCCAGGTGTTCAGCTTCCTCCCACTCCTTAGAGTAACTATTGTAGTGGGGTGCCTGCCTATTTCATTCTTATCTTGGCTTTGTTTTCTTATCTATTATTATCCCGTCCCCCCCCCCTCTCCCCCCGGCTGAGAACTTGGTAAGTCCCCTAATCTTCTGTTGACCAGCCTGGTAAATCCGGAACCTGTATGTCCAACCTTTTACAGAATTCTTCTAAGTCCTCCGGGAATCGTAGTTTAGCAGACCTCCCTTCCTTATAACCTTTCAGAAAGGCCGGAAATCCCCAAGTATATTTGATGTTTTGTGCGATCATTAATTCTAATAGGGGTTTCAGCAATCTTCTTCTTGCTAGAGTTTCTTGCGCCAGGTCTGCATAAAACTGGATTTCTACTCCATCGATCATTATTGGTGATTTTCTTTTCAGATTCTTCCAGACTTCCCATTTATCTTCATAGTAGCTGAATCTAACTATAATGTCCCTTGGTCGTTCTGTCCCTGCTTCCCTGGCATAACCCACGCGGTGAATCCTTTCTATCTTTAAACAGTCCTCCCCTTCCCTATTAATCAAAGGCCGGAAAATTATAGGAATCAATTTCTTCAGGTCTTCATCCTCTTTTTCTGGGACTGAGCGAATCCTGATGTTCTTCCGTCTGCTCCTGTTCTCCTGGTCTTCCAGCTTGTATAGTAACAACTTTTGATTCTTCCGTGTTTCCTTCACTTGCTGTCTTAAACTTTCAATTTCTTGCATTTGTTTTTCAGAAGCTTTTTCCGTAGACTCCACCCTTTCTAGTATATGTCCCAGGTCTCCTCTCAGGTTTTGAATATCCATTTTTATCGAATTTTCCATTTTCCGGAGCAGATCACTCATCTCTCCTTTTGTTAGTGTGGAGGTCCCGGTTGCTTCCCCATCCGTTCCACTTACGTCATGGTCCTCCTCTGTTGATAGATCATCTCTAGAGTGTTCTGGGGTGTCTCCTGTTTTTTTATCGGATCCCTTTTTCTTTTCTGTTTTACTTTGACTTTGTCTAACCAACTCCGTACTCCTAGGGCTTGCTCCCTGTGTCATATATTGTTTTAATGTACTGACTGTTGGTTTATCTTTTGGGGATTTGGGAGCGTTCCCCCTTGTTACTTTCGTTGTGTTTTTATTCATTTTGTCTCCCTTTCTTGGCCCCCTAATTCGCTTCCCCAGCCTGGTTTTCTTACTATCCCTCCACTACCGTGAAGGGAGGCCCTAGGGCTTTAAGGAGTCTATTTGGAGGGGTTTTTAACAGTTACAAGGAAGGAAACAAAAAAAAAAAAAAAAAAAAAGGGCAGGGGGGAGAGGCAAGGAGAGGGGGGGGCGGTACCGGAATTCCACAGCTTAATTGAATTAACTCTCTCCCTTCTAGCTTTCTCTCCACCAACCTCCCCCTCTCCCCCTCTCCTTTGAAGGACTTGTATGGGGTATGATGTAAAGCCTTTATTACAATTTTACCAAATTGATCCTCTAATTGTGTCCCTTGATTTGAGTTCTACTGTTGGGGGGTCCTACCCGATTGCCGTCCTTTTCCAGTCCCAGTTTGTGCGTTTAGTGTTGGTCACCCCCGTTTAAATGCTTTATTCTCGAACTCACTTAGTATGTGTAGGGGGCAGCCCCGCGAGCATAGGAGACCTTTGGTAGTCCATATAAGTGATTACTCGTCCCCCGTTTTATTACACAGACCTCTCTTTCCAGTAGCAGAAAAATGTTCATAAAAAGAAAAAACAGTACCAACCAATCAGAGCACCATTTAGGGACCGCAGTCTATAGACAGTGTATACTTAGTTCCTTAATTGTTACCTTGTTTTTGCTCTTCGCCAGGGATATTTTCCTCCCCTCTCATGGGGTAGCAATACTTACAGCCTTTTAGGAATATTTCATTCAGCCGGGTGGGGGGGGTATGCTAAAATCCCGGAAGGCAGGGGGGTGGCGGTGTCCGTGCCTCGCCGTACCAACCGGTCAGTCCTGAGTGCGTTGTTCCCACTGTATCAGGTGTGGCTTGTCTCCCATTCCTCTAGTCAAGTAACGGCGGTTACTATCTCTCCTCCTGTGGGGGGACGGCGCCTCTCATCTCATCCCCTGTATGCCGGCTGTCCGTGGCATCGGCGTCTCTGCGTCCTTCCCTGATCTCGGCGGCCAGCTGATACTCTGGAACTCCTCCCTCCGTGACGGACGTTACGTCCTCACGTCATCACCTCCCATCTCCGCTTTTGGGACCTGTGCCCATCTTGATCCAGCGATGTTGCAGGAGTGTCTCAGCTGCCCGGGACTCGCCTCCTCATTGGCTGAGACAGCAGCGCAGCACAATTGGCTCCCGCTGTTGTCAGACAATAAGATGAGATAAGATGAGATATGGGGTGGGGCCAGGCCATGCTGCCTGCTGTGGGGCACTCAACAGGAGGAAGGGGCCAGGAGCGCCAAAGAGGGAACCGAAAAGAGGAAGATCTGGGCTGCTCTGTGCAAAACCACTATAACATGTTTGTTATTTTTAACAAAAAAAAACAAGACTTTAGTATCACTTTAACACTAGGGGGCAATCAAGGGGTTAAATGTGTGTTCCCTCAGTGTGTTCTAACTGTATGGGGATAGGACTGAGTAGGAGAGGAGACATATCGCTGTTCCTACATACTAGGAACACACGACATGTCTCCTCTCCTCTGACATCACACACAAATCCCCATGCACGCGATCGCTTTTCAGACAGATCCGAGTGGGCCATCCATTCACTTCTATGGGCATATGGAAATCAGCGGAGATGTGTCTGCTGACACCCACCTGTCATCCGATCCGACAAGATCCGCTCAAAACAGAAGGATGGTGATTACGTTCGCCATCCATCCAGCAGATCGTATCGGATGAGATTAGATGAAAACAGACATGCTGTCTATTTTCATATGATCTTGCTATAGAGAACAGCGTGGCTCTCACAGGTCCATCCCTGCACAGTGAGCAGACCGACCTGTCATCTCCCTGCTCAGCGTAGATAAACAGAGCGATCCCCTGCTGAGCTGGTGGAGTCCATCCAGCGGATCTGTTTCATGTGAAAGGGGCCTAAGGGGGATGATGGCAACAAATTAGTGTATGCCAGTACACAGGGGTTCTCACCCAAATGTAGGGTGAAAGGTTCTTGGGTAGTCCGGTCGGAGAGTAGAGGACTGATCTACAGTGTTCCTTGGAGTTGGTTAAGTCCTCATTTGTGACGCAGAATTAAGGGGCTTGGAGAGTCTTTGGGTGGGAAAGAGCCTCCAAACTCTGAGTGGAGTAGTTAATGAGAAAGTGTGGACTGTCTGGCAATTGGGACATTGTTTTGCTTAGCTCCTTTTGCCTTTGCAGTACCCCAAAGAAGACAACAACCCTAAACCCTGGTATAGACTGGTATACTGGCAGTGAGCCCTTGCATAATTTTTTTCATTGTTTTTGAGATGGCAATAAAAACTGTTAACCACTTCAGCCCCGGAAGGTTTTACCCCCTTCCTGACCAGAGCACTTTTTACAATTTGGCACTCCATCGCTTTAACTGGTAAATGCGCTGTCATGCTATGCTGTACCCAAACAAAATTTGCGTCCTTTTTTTCCCATAAATAGAGCTTTCTTTTGATGCTATGTGGTCACCTTTTTATTTTTTGCGCTATACACAAACAAAGAGCGACAATTTTGAAAATAAAACAATATTTTTTACTTTTTTTAAATGTTTTTAAAAGCAAACTTCTTCATCAGTTTAGGCCAATATATATTATTCTACATATTTTTAGTAAGAAAACAATCGCAAAAAGCGTATATTGATTGGTTTATAGCATCTACAAACTATGGGAAAGATTTATGGCATTTTTATGGCATTTTTATTATTTTATTTTTTTTACTAGTAAGTTATATTTTGTTTACAATAGAATTTTAGTATTTTTACAATGATGTATATTAAATGATTTTAATAATGCTTTTAAACAGTTAAACGTCATGGAGGCATGCAGAACTTGAATAAGCCTTAAATTGTATCTAATGCCATCATTTTAGTGGTGGGGGGGCTTCTAGGTTTTGGCAAAAACCGGGCCTAATCAAAGCCACAGCTATGATAAAGCACTTTGCATTATTTGACCCACTGCCCCCAGTCATGAAAGCTGTATTTTGCTTTTTTGTTTTTTTTATTATTTTTGGTCTAGGCCTAAAGCACCCCTTATTGTCACCTAGTATGACATGTACCTTATTCCTGGTATGTCCATGTCAAATATCCCAAGAAGCATCAGCTTACAGAAATCAGCTGGAGGAGGGGAGACTCAGCGGGCAAAAGCTGCAAAAACCTGGAAGAGACAGCCAGCTCTTAATGACATCAGGGGAGAAGATGGGCCTGGTGTGCTGCGGGGCATCCGCGGATCACAATATTATAATGCTGGATTTGCAGGTCAGATGAGTATGCTATTGAAGCTAAACCCAGCAGAGAAGGTGAAAGGAGGTTGTTCCTTTTGAAGGATGATTTTGGACAAAACACTAAGCAAAATCATTAAAAAAATTGGCTTTAGATACCACAATAACATTTTACAAAAATGTTTTATCACTGTAAGAATTAAGTGTATCTAGGTACTGTAACTGTACATTTCTTCAATCCTTTAGGGTTCCATTCTGCAAACATAAACCTTTTTCAGTGCAAAATGAGCATTTCTCCTTTAAACCTATTGGCAGCTTAAGCATCCTTTGTAGTTGTGAACCTGCATGAGGTATGTGTCTGCCCTGTATTTATTTTAACAACTCCAGACTTCTAGTTGACACTGTTTAATCTACTGTATCATCATATTGCATTGTCTTCATTGTGAAGGAGGTCAATGTGTATGTGTCCATTGAATTACCCCTTTTTTCTTTCAGGCTAAGTGGCATAGAATCATCCTTGGGGATATCTTCATCAATGTCTTCAAGCTCAATACTGCTGCAGTACACTTGTAACACTTTGTAAATATTGAGTGCAAAGTATAGGGCCGAAGGGCTCTAACATCATGTTTGATGTGGGCCGACTACGGCACCAATGAAAATTTGTACAAATATATACAGTACGTGAAGTGCCTAAAGACTTGTAGATTGGAAGGGCGAAGATCATAGTGTCTACTATTTATAGTGCCAATTCTAATGAATTCTCCCTAAGCAATGCTGCACCAGCACAAAGCTGCAAATCCTCAGCTGTCTGATCATATATTTTAGAAAATGTATTTTCACAGCTGGAGTTTTTCGTTGTCTGCTCTATAGTAGAACAGGACAAAATACGATGAGGACTGCCTTGGCAGCATGTTCACATTATTAAAGAAGAAACATGACACAATAGAAAATTTTTTTTTTTAATATGAGGAAGTTAAAGGGGTTGTAAAGGTAATTAAAAAAAAAACAAAAAACAACAAACATGTCATACTTACCTTCACTGTGCAGCTTGTTCTGCACAGAGTGGCCCCGAACCTGCTCTTCTGGGGTCCCTCGGCGGCTGTTTCAGCTCCTCCCCGCAAGAACTAACCACCTTAATGCGAGCTCCCTGCATGGTGGTTAGTTATTGCGGGCGCGCTCCCGTGATACAGCCGGCGGCTATAGCCGCTCACTGTATCACTCGGCCCCGCCCCCCGGTGCGCCGCGTCATTGGATGTGATTGACAGCAGTGCGAGCCAATGACTGCGCTGCTTTCAATCCATCCACTGTAGCCAATCAGCGACCAGGCTGAGCTGCAATAGCGATGACAGGAGCGAGCAGCGGAGATTCGAGGTGTCAGGTAAGTAAAACGGGGGGGCTGGGGGCGGCGGTATTGTCAAAAGTTTTTTCACCTTAATGCATATAATGCGTTAAGGTGAAAATTTTTTTACCTTTACAACCCCTTTAATCAGGGTATATTTATAAAGTTGTGAATGTAATATTCATCAAACATTCATTGTAAAGGAATCATTTATTGTATATTAAAACACGTCAGGGTTGATTTACTAAAGGAGTAAAGCATGTTTATTTTCAAAGCTAATCTTTTCCTTATAGTGAATACAGAGAAACAAATTGAACATTTACTTTGCAAGGAATACCTAATCATGTACAAGTAAAATTTAAAAAATGTATACTTTTGCTTGCACATGATTGCATGGTTATTGTCGGCACAACTTTACAAGTTTTATTTGAATTTTTTAAATTTTTCTTTGCATGTTTAGATATTTTTTTGAGTGAATGTTCATTACGTTCACGTTATTTAAAATTTGTGAAAATTCCCTTTGCAAAGTGAAAATTAACTTTTAAAGTGAACATACTGTACTCCTTTAGTAAATCAACCATATTGACCAGTAAGATTCACCTGCAGTGAATGTTTGGTAAATGTTATCTACTACCCACTATTATAATAGAAGGGCAAATGATATGAAGACCACAAGTTGACACCTTGAAAATGTTGTTTTCATCCTGGAGATATTGGTGTACACTAAGATTTGTCTTGAAAAAATCTCTAAACATGTTTACCCTGGGGCGTGGCCTGGACAGCGATGTGAGCGGACGTGTGTGAGTGAAGCTCCGCTCGTGGCAGATCCTTCTATACACATCCTGCAGCCTAAAACCTTGCCTTTTTTCCCCTGACCTGGCCGAACCTGACGCTGAGACCGGGACGATATGTCTCCGCCGAAAAGGAACACAGCCTCCTCGTCTCTCGACCGATACAGACGGACTGAGCGGGACATGGAGAGCCAAGATGGCGCCTCGGGCACACCTCATGTATCCTCTCATATGGAGAAGGAGCCGGACGGCACAGCAAAGGTACTGGAGGCAATCTCCCTCTGTCAATCCACACTTACAACAAAGATAGAGGAGGTGAAGGTGGACATATCACTCATTAGACACGATATGACCAAGCTCCGGGAATGGGTAACCGAGGCTGAGACTCGGATTGGGCAGGCGGAGGACATATTACACCCCATGCAGCACACACAAGATGAGCTGCAACGTCAGATACAACAATTAGCGCAGAAACAAGATGACCTTGAGAACCGTACCCGCCGGTCCAACCTCCGGTTCATTGGGCTACCGGAGGGTTCAGAGGGCACAGATCTGGCCACTTTCCTGGAGCAGCTCCTTATTAAAACATACGGCAGAGACTCTTTCTCGGCTACATTCGTGGTGGAACGTGCCCATCGAATGCCGGCTTGCCGCCCGCCTGAAGGTGCACCCCCACGCACTTTCATCGCAAAATTGCTAAATTTCAGAGACCGAGATGCGGTCCTGCGACTGGCCAGGATAAAAGGAAACATCCCATATCAAACCGGCTTCATCTCAGCATTCCCGGACTTCTCTGCAGAGGTCCAGAAGCAAAGGGCGCAATTCTCTGACACCAAGCGTCGCCTAAGAGCACTACACATCAAATATTCCATGCTGTTCCCGGCTCGACTTCGCATAGTGGGTGAAGACCGGGTGCACTTCTTCGAGGACCCTAGCCAGGCCTCAGCATGGGTGGATCGTCTGGATGCACAGAGGAACCGACCTGCCTAGGACACAGTCTGGCCCACCAAAAAAGTAAGCTCCAATCTATAGCTTCCCACATACACTGCGTTTCAAGATTTATACCGCATACGATTGCTAAGGAAGACGTACCGACCTCAAGCAAACCACCACTGGGGAGAGTGACTGTGTGACACTAAGGCCCCGAACACGGACCGTTATTCTCCGCTGTTGAAAATGTGGAGATCTCTAATGCGCCCCCCTGTTTTGGGCCCACCATACCATGGATCCCTCCCGGAAACTGGCCCCCATGCTTTATGCCTCCATTTGGAGGAGATACGTGCCCGGACGCACAGCACTGACACCTCTTTCCCTTTTATTTTTCCTGACCCGGGCCGGACTTGAACTGTGCTATGCGAGGACACCGAGGAAGGCATGTTCTCCCACAACCGCACCAGGTCCAAGCTGCTCGAATTGGACTTAGCTAACCTCTCCTTCTTAATTGCCACAGTGACGCGTGAACTCAGGTTCCATTAGTTTACTAGTTCTGTTAACTAATTACTACCACATGTACTCCATCGCTGGATTTTCTTATCCAGAATTTGTTCGCCTCCGGCGGGAGACCGCCACATCAATACTGGTGCTGCCCTATAGGCTACCACCAGGATTGATAAGGTTATTGTGCACCTAAAGGGGGGGGGGTTTCCCCTCCAGTATAAGCACTATGCTAGAAGTACTTTCTCATGTACACTGCACAAGCTTTGGGAAACAAGCCCCAGTCAAGTTTGGGCGACTGAGGGCAGGGAGGGAGGGTAAGGGAATTGTTATAGTTAATGACGAGATAAAGGACATGTGTTGTAACTTGAGATACAGGGATATATGTGTATATTTATGTTGCCTATTGGAAAGCGGGGGGAGACACGAGACACCTCTAGTGCGGAGAGTGACATTACAAGCCCCACATCTACCCCCCCAAACAAAATTAAACTCTAAACCATTATGACCACCCTAAAATTTCTTACTTGGAACATCCGAGGGGTCCGCGACAAAATTAAACGCACTGCTGTTTTTACCTGCCTAAAAGCCTACCGAGCAGATATAACCGTCCTAGTCGAAACGCACGTCACTGGCCAGCTTCAGCTAGCATTAAAACGACCATGGATAGGATGGGCATTCCATGCTACTCACTCTCCGCACTCGAGAGGGGTCTCAATCCTTATAGCCAAAACGACTCCCTTTGCACTCATCACTATACGCACAGACCCCCAAGGTAGATATATTTTCCTGCACTGTACCATAAATGACTTGCAATACCTGATAATGGCTTTCTACATACCCCCACCGTATAACTCTAACCTAGTCACTGAAGGCCTATTATATATGGCGCAATATCCCAACATACCCGCCATCTGGCTGGGTGATTTCAATATGGTTTTGAACCCTCAAAAAGACAGACCACAGACAAATCCAGACACACCCCCCCCCAGACACGACCCGGTTCGGACGGTTGCTACAAGAATTCTCACTAACCGATACATGGCGTTACAATCACCCTACTACTTGCGCATACTCATGCTTCTCGGCAACCCACTCCACTATGTCCCGAATCGACCTCATTATGATATCCAACACACTGCTTCCCCGCCTGTCGGACTCGGGCTATCACACCAGAACTCTATCTGATCATGCCCCGTGTTGGGCGACCCTGCATCTCAATTCGAGGTCGGGGCCCCCCTCGTGGCGTCTTCACCCTTTCTGGTTGTCAATGCTGAAAGACCAGGAAGACACCTACAAGGAATGGCAGTTCTATTTTAAGACCAACAGTAACACAGCCCCGGTGGGACAGGTCTGGGAAGCATTCAAAATTCATGTCCGCACTATTCTTTCCTCCCGAATACACAGAATTAAAACCTCCTCTAACCTAATTCTCCACCAAGCCTCCGCTAAAGCAGACTTACTGGCAAGGGAGTTTCAGCAGGACCCCTCCCCTGACAAAGCAGCTGCAATCAAACTTCACACCTGCCTATTAGACCAACTTCATTATGAGAAAGCCAAACAGAAACTTTTCTTTATGAAACAACGTCTGTTTGAGCAAGGGGAGCGAGCAGGGAAATTATTAGCATACCTAGCCCGCCAAGAAACCAACCCTCCAATAACAGTAACTCTTGTCGACCCACACAATAATGAAACCTTCTCAGACCCCCAGGCGGTCGCAGACGTATTCCAGAAATATTACACTGATTTATACTCCTCCAAGGTTGAGGTCACCTCACAAGAAACTAGAGCCTTCCTCCAAAGCATCCCCTTCCCACAGCTTTCAGAATCCCAAGTGCAAGATTTAGAAGCTCCTCTCACGGCAGATGAAGTTGCCCTCGCCATAGCATCCCTTGCGCCAGCTAAGGCGCCGGGCGGTGACGGCATCCCCCTAGATTTCTACGCAGCTTACTCAGAAATTCTGACCCCTGAATTGTTGAAACTATATAAACACATATTCGAAACCGATACCCTCCCTGAAACCCTCCGCCAAGCAGTAATCATAGTAATCCCTAAGTCAGGCAAAGACCCCCGATTACCTGATTCCTATCGCCCAATCTCGCTTCTCCAAGCTGACATTAAAATATTGGCCAAAATATTAGCCATGCGCCTCAACAACAGTATCCTCTCCCTCATCCACTCTGACCAGACAGGATTCATGCCTGGGAAAAATACAGCCATGAATCTAAGACGCCTTCACATGAACATTCAGGCAGACCATGAACACATGGGAGATAGAGCAATAGTGTCCCTAGACGCCGCAAAGGCGTTCGATTCGGTTGAATGGAGCTACCTTTGGGAATGCCTACGAGGCTTTGGGTTCGGCCCAAACTTCCTAAAATGGGTATTATTCCCCAATGGCCAGAGTGGTGGTAAACGGATGGATGTCTGACCCATTTCCATTGAAACGGGGAACTCGCCAGGGGTGTCCATTGTCCCCATTGCTATATGCCCTGGCAGTGGAGCCCCTTGCCATCTCCCTTAGGATGAACCCAGACATACGCGGACTACGTATAGGATCCCTGACCGAGACGTTAAGTTTATATGCTGACGACATGCTTCTCTATCTGGAGGACACGGGCCTTTCCCTCCAAATAGCCCTAACGACCATTGAAGAATTCGGGAAACATTCGGGCCTTAGCATGAACTGGTCCAAATCACAGATCCTCCCTTTAGACCTGTCACCCCCATCACAAATCGCAGCCTCACTCCCCCTACAACGAGTTGCCCGCATTAAGTACTTAGGAGTAGAGATTACCAAAGACCCGTTAGATTACATCAGTAACAACATCGAACCACTCTTCATACACTTAAAATCCCGCACACAAACCTGGGCAAGACTCCCCTTGGGAATATCGGGCAGAATTAACCTATTTAAGATGATACTACTTCCCAAATTCCTTTATATATTCTGGAATTCTCCTGTACGTATACCCCTTAACATATTTAAAACACTTGACAAAATAATTAACTCCTTTATATGGGGGCCCAACAGACATAAGCTAGCCTGGAATACGCTCAAAAACCCAACCTCCTCGGGAGGAATGGCCCTACCAGATCTATACGCATACTACATTGCGGCACAACTTTCGCATCTATACTATATCCACAAAACAGATGAGACCAGATACCAAACTCTAGTATGTAAAAAACCAAATAGCGACACGCACTCCCCATTACAGGTTATATTCCGGAAAAGCAGCAAACAAGACAAGCACAAGGACCGAGACTTACTACTTTCACAACACAGGTATGTGTGGGAAAAGGCGATCCAGTTGATTGAAACCGACTCCTTTCACTCACATACACCCTTATGGCACAACCCCCAATTGACGGAACTAGCCTCTCTTCCAGGAGCCACTAGATGGGCAGCCAAGGGAATAGTATTCCTATTCCAGGTCACCACCATATTCGGAATTAGAAGCTTCCAGACTCTCCGCGAGGAGTTCGATCTCCCCCCACAAATGCAATTTAGTTACATGCAGTTAAAGCATGCACTCCAAACCCAATTCGGATGCGGACTCCCTAACCCACAAATACTGCCACTGGTAGATATAATTACGGGGTCAAACCCAGAAAAACTTATATCCACCCTTTACAATACACTACGCACCAAACTGGTAGCAAGGATCATAGACACGGCTAGAATTAGATGGGAGGACGATGTGGGACCCATAGACCACTCGGACTGGGAAGACATACTGGCAAATGTTAAAACCACATCACCTAAAATTTCCGAGCGCTTAACCCAGCTGTATATAGTACACAAATCATACCTCACACCATCCAGAATAGCAAAATTCTCTCCACATCAGAACCTAAACTGTCCAAGATGCTCTGGTAGCCCATGCACATTCTTTCACCTACTCTGGTCATGCCCAGTGATACAAAGTTTCTGGGCACAAATTATAAAGTTCCTCCATGACCACATGGGATCACCAGTGCCACTCGACCCCAAGCCATGCCTCCTTGGGCTACTCCCAGATGCTGACAAAGATAGACCCCTGACTACACTCCTCAGTGAATCACTCTTTAGCACCAGAAAATTAATAGCCAAACACTGGTTAAGAACAGAACCTCCCACGATACAAGCCTGGATTAGGGAAGTAAACTCGGTACTACCACATAAAAAAGTAATGTACAAACACAGGGGCTGTCCGAATAAGTATCACAAAATATGGGATAAATGGTTGGAGAAGACTAGCACTTGCACGGACTAACTAACTATACACGATAGACACACGAATTGTAGTGGTTGGGGTGGCCAACTCACCTGATGGAACCTATAACAAATGCTGCTGATGTCACATTTGGCTATCTGTATCGCTGTATTTCCATGACAACACACACATTTATATGTAATGCATGTATCCCCACCTTTTTTTTTTTTTTGTCTACTTTTCGGTAAGATGCTATGTAATGTATCTGTATACTATCCACATGTCATCAATAAACATGTTCCTTTTTTAAAAAAAAAAAAAAACATGTTTACCCTGATATTCTGAAAACACATTTTTTAAGCATGTGGTTCAGCAGGCCAAAGTATCTTAGATCACATGGAACACTATGGAGTTATTAACTAGAACTGGAATGTGCAAAATCTGGTGTAGCACTGCACAGAAACCAATCAGCTTCCAGGTCTTATGTCCCATACACACGGTCCGATTTTCCAACGGAAAATGTTCAATGGGAGCTTGTTGTCGGAAATTCCGACCATGTGTTGGCTCCATCGGACATTTTCCATTGGAATTTCCATCACACAAAATTTGAGATCTGGATCTCAAATTTTCCGACAACAAAATCCGTTGTCGTAAATTCCGATAATGTGTACACAATTCCGACGCACAAAGTTCCACGCATGCTCGGAATCAAGCAGAAGAGCTGCACTCGCTATTGAACTTCCTTTTTCTCGGCTCGTCGTACCTGTTGTACGTCACCGCGTTCTTGACGTTCGGAATTTCCGTCAAGATTTGTGTGACCGTGTGTATGCAAGACAAATTTAAGCCAATATCCGTCGGAAAAAATCCATGGATTTTGTTTTCGGAATGTCTGATCGTGTGTACGGGGCATTAGTGTCAAAACTTAAAGCGGCTGTATACCGCTGGATGTTTTTTTTTTCTTCTTCCTGCAAGGTTCATAATGTGCTAGTATGCATTGCGTATTAGCTCATTATGTGAAACTTACATAAAAACAAAGCTGTTCCAGGGTTGCAACATCAGCACTGCAGCCGCTTCTATTTTCACCCATCTTGCTTCCGGGACCAGCCGTTCACGGCACAGGGCTCGGAAGGAACGGCCGTTCTTTCAGAGTGCATGTGCCGGTGATGTCATTGGCTACATGCAATGTAAATATCACCTAAACGGTATATGTTTATTATTATAGGTTTACCTATAGGTAAATATCAACAGAGGAAGTTTATTTACTCTTAAATGGAACAAGCTGAACTTAGAAGCTGATTGGCTACCATGCACAGCTACCCTAGATTCTGAGTTTTAGTAACTCTTCCCCTATGTTTACGAACAATGACATAGAGGATAACATAGAGGACAAACGCCTCCCAATCCAAATTTTATATGCGTTTATTCATATATCTATCTATCTATCTATCTATCTATCTATCTATCTATCTATCTATCTATCTATCTATCTATCTATCTATCTATATATAGATCTATCTATATATAGATAGATGTATATATCTATCTATATATATCTAGATAGATAGGTAGATAGATAGATAGATAGATAGATAGATAGATAGATAGATAGATAGATAGATAGATAGATAGATAGATAGATACAGGGCTCTTTTTTAGCTGGAACTTGGTGGAACTCAGTTCCTCCACCTTTGGCTCAGGTCTCCTGCTCCCTGCTCACCACTATCACGTAAACAAATGTTCAGCTTCTGTGTTTACAAGTGACAGCTCGTCTCCCATTGATCTGTTCCCCAGAGCGGCTCCCAATGATTGCAGAATGGGGACAAGGGAGATGCAGGTGCCCAGGGTGCAGTGCAGATGAGTACACCCCTACTGGATGATCACCCTGCAAGAGAGAGAGCCGGAGCCACCTACAGTGTGCGAGAGGTTCTAGAGCCGGCTGGGTGCTTCAGCTTAATACAGCAACAAAGGTACGACACGTGTAAGATGGTGGCACTTTTAATAATTGGAAAATATGGGACATTGGAGGAGGGTTGCATGTAGAGGTCAGAGCTGAGAGAGGGATGAAAGTGAGATGTGGAAGAAGGCTGAACTCCGTAATCTGCATGCAGAGCACCCCTGAACTCTACACTATGTGTGTAAACTCCCTCTCCCCCCCCCCAACTCTGCACTTGGTACCTAAAGGGGCACTAAATACCAGGGGTGCATTAAGATCCTCCCACTGTTCCTAAAATTTTACCACACCCACTATTTGGTGTGGTTTAGAGGGTGTGTGGGGGTTTGGGAAGTCGTGGTCGAGTTTCTGCACCTATTCTCTGAGAAAAAAAAGCGATAGATAGATAGATAGATAGATAGATAGATAGATAGATAGATAGATAGATAGATAGATAGATAGATAGATAGATAGATAGATAGATAGATAGATAGATAGATAGATAAGAGTAAACATTTTGTTTAATATAAAGCAAAGAAGGAAAAGATACACAGTAAGATTTGTATTCCTCTCTGTATCCCTACTGAGAAGACTTCCCTTCATTTCTTGACAAAATTCTGAGATTAAAGAGCCAAAACCAGAAGTTTAAGTCTGAAATGTATGAAGTTTATTACAAATACTAATTGAGTACTATAGCCAATGCAATTCGTATTTGGAATAAACCAAGTATGACTCTTAAACTTCTCATCTTCAGAATTTTGTGAACATAACCCAATAACCCAGGGGGGCCATCTTGACCCTTTGGTGTGTGCCTACCCACCAACCATATTTCCAACAGGGACCACACCAACATAGTAGTGCCACCAACTGAAACATAAAAACGATCAGCAATTTTTAGTTTTAGGTTCAGCCCCTTTAATCTACCCACCAACCCCAGAGCTTCTCCTCAATTCCTGGCAAAACAGGAAGTGATGACAAACCTTTCCAATGGGGAGACAAACAAAAACATTAAAAAATGAGTATGGAAGTATAGAGTATGGAAGGTTTAGAAATTCTGACATGTTCTGATGTTTATTTGCTGGTACAGAGCCACAGGGAAAGGAAGTGAGGAAAATTACTCCAGATTTTTTAACTCTTCCTTCCTCCATCTAAAACAAAAAAAAAATGCAATTGACTGGAGCTAGGCTTCAATAACTTCTAATCACAGCCATAAACTAATGGTAAAGACCGGCACAAAACCTTGCCCAAGCATTCTCCACATTTGACCTACAGTGAGATGGTTGCAACAGTTTTGAGCTGAAGAGGCTTAAAGAGAAAATAGAGAGAGCAGCTTGGAAATAAGCAGATGGCTAAAGATGAAGGTCAAATCAGATTGAGAAGTTTGTCAAAATGTGATGACATCAGTAATCTGTAAACTGTTATTGCACCTAGCTGGAGGTGCTGAAAAACATTTTGAAATTACGAAGGGAAAAAAAATCCACTCCAGACTCCGGCACAGAGTGAAGAACGATTGCCTGGAGTGGTTCAAGTCTATGGAAGAATGCCAGATGTAGAGAGCGACAGATCTAGAATTAATGACATTAAACATGCTTTTCTTTTATGCTCAATAATAACTCCATTATGATTGATACAAACCACAGACACTTTATCTAGTACAAATGGAATCGTCTGTCATTGACTATATTAAATCATCAATTTCTGCATGATGAGGATCGTTTAGGGTAACTAATCATCTGTCTCGTTTCTTCCGTCTTTAAGGGTGATCAGATAACATTTTGAATAGCGCTTGAGCAACCACGATAATCTAACCCTTCCATGTAAGGATGGAGTAGAGCCCATTATGCCGTCAAGCCCTGTGAAAATATCACAGCTTTTTTCTCTCCATAATATGCTGCTGTAAATAAATCACTGCACGCAGCAAAGTTTATTGATCACAAGCACTTCTTTGCTTGTGTCTAGTGAAGTCTCTACAGAATAAAATGCTGCTTTGTATTTTGTCCTGTCAAAATATTAAACGGCTCTGTCAAGCAGAGTCAGGCTAGCATTGATGGTGTAATTCCGCTCTAGCCTTCCTCTTTTCTTTTTTTTTTCTCCCCATCAGCGGAGAACCTTACCAAGCACATTTTTTTTTAAAACTTTCCAATTATAGCCTCATAAGATTAGGAAGCCTTAAGATAAAGTGGGCTAATTTAGAGAAGGGATATAAAGGACTGGTAGGTAGAAAATGGGTTCTAGATTAAAAAGAAAATGATATAAGTAAAAAAAAAAACTGAAATATTCTCAGCAGTAAAGGCACTGTAATGCTTTCTGCATTTAGATGCATATCTACACACACACACACACACACACACACACACACATATATATACATATATACATACGTAGCGGGCGTCTCACTTTATAACTCGCAATCCCACCAAGCTGGGCGGAACAATGTACACAGGCTTTCCAGCTTGAGTTAGGGAGAACTGCCTGCTAGCATCAGTAAGGGGGGTTTTTCACCCTCCTCCTTCTTTCTGTTTTCACTGACTGAGTTAATGTAATGTGAGCACACACAGAGCTCTGCATTCAGTGGACTCTCTTGTGCCCCTATTGGCTGGTAGAGGAAAACCAATTAAGGGCACAGTTGCAACAGCCAATGGAAGAGATTGTACTGAACTGCAGGGAGAGCAGCAATGGATTCTGGGACATGCAGTTCCCACACAAAACTGCCCCATAGACTGGTATACAAGGAGAAATACAAATCCTAGCAGGCTTTGCTGACAGGAAATAATAATAAATAAATAGAACTGTTGCCAATAATGAAACAAAAAGAAAAAAAGGATTGCTGCACCTGAAATTAGTGAAGACTAATAATGAATGAATGCTGTGATAAAGGGCGCTCCCAATGCAATCATTAAAAATGTGCACAAATATTTCAAAACATTTTTTATATTAATATATTTATGATTGCTCAAGCAAATATATCATGAAAAGTTCAAAACAGCTTCAAAATTATTTCTAGATGATTCCAATCCAACACCATGTGAGAAATAAAATCTGTGTTCCAAATAATATTTGTAACATTTCACCCAAAGTGACAACAAATTGTGCTCACCAGATGGCCCTGGCCAGCAAGTAACCATAAGACATGAAGTACCTCCTCAAATCCTGGAGACCATTCAACGATCTTTTTCCATTCAATCGTTTACATGTATGGTGAACTTGGTCGAATGAGCCTGGGAACAGCCAGATAAAATCTTTGTTATCTATCCTCTGCTCCAATCTCCCACATCTGAAAATCAAGCTCCGCCAAAAAGAGCCAGGGAAGGCGGATATAGTGTAGTATTGTTTTGTTTATTGTTAAAAAATGTCACTTACAATATTTCCAGCAGGGGAATGCATCAGTATATCGGAACCACCTAGTGTGGCGGAAGTCCGTTCAGACAGCGCAGTCTGACCAGCGGTGTATGCTATGCATTAGGCGACCCCCCAGCGCAAGTGACATGAAGTGCGTGTCAGACCTAGCTTATATGCATTTTGCGTTCCAGAAAAATCAGGAAGTGACAGGAAGGTAAAAGGAAGTGTCCTGAGGTAAATTTCAGTCAGCCATGAGGGAGTAAAGAGACCAGACCTGAGGGAGAGGTGCTGTCTCTCAGATGATCTCCCCACGCGGTTCAGGCTTCCACTACGAGTTGGGACATCCAGCCTGAGAATGGGGGATCCAAGGTGAATATTGAGGCTCATCTCCACCAACGGTGAACCACTCCAGTGTGGAGGGAGCGCTCTGGTCACCATGAAAGTCTGCCTGTTCCAGGACATTCGCTTGGGCCCCGATCGCATGATTTTGGTGAGAGGGCATTTCTGCCCATCTGCAGGGAACAGAGACACTGCACTACAGAAAGAGTTATTTTAACACTGTATACAAACATTATTGATGGTGGACATCTTGCTGACACTTGTAGTACTACAGGGATAAAGGATAAGGCTATCCATTTCTGGGACATTGTATACAGACATCATTGTCCTCTCGCCTTGTTGAACAGAATCCTGTCTTTTTCACTTCATAATCTGGGCCAGTTATATTGTTTGCACTGCTACCCAGGAGTTAAAGTACACCAACGAAAGTGGCTAGCTGTAGACACCAAAGCTTATCTTTGCTTGAAAAAGGACTGAAGCTGTTAGGGCCATACAGATCCGCACACATATATTCAGGGCTCTGCATATGTATTGGGTGTGTGGGACAGTTTATCTATGAAGTTAAGCCATTACTTGCTGACTTGAATAGGTGTGTAAAGTTGGGCCTGTGGTGTCAGGGGACAGAAGAGAGGCCTGACACAAAGGGAGTTATTCCTCTGCTCTCCTCCTGCCTGGACTCATAGAGCCAATCTGAGTAAAGGTAACCAATCTAATTTTAAGTGTCATATTGTGCTTTATTTACCATTAAAGTGTGCCTCTGCTCTTGGGGACATTCTCAGGTTTGGAATCCCCTGAAAGCAGCTTGAATATAGGATTGAGAGCTATATTGTTCTTAAATATCAGTTATTGATCTCTAGTTGATTACTTTTTTTTTTAAATTCCTTTATTATTTAAGGCAAAGTTCCTTGACATACAGCAGGTCACATCATTTTCTTATACACGTATACATTAGTCGACATATTCCGTGGGTTAAAAGACATGACAAGACTTAAAGACATCATTGTTGACAAATCAAGAATTACTTTGCCTATATGGTAGCCTTTATAGACATGAAAACCAGGAGGCCTAAGGTGCCTCCCTGAACATTTACCATGTTAACCAAAACATAGAGGGTTAATCAATCAAATGAGTGAATCATGTACCGTCACCTTAACAACAGAAATTGCGTAGTCTTTATGTTTCTTATGATCACTACAATTATAATACAGCCATAACAGTGGCTGAGGTGTTTAAGCGTAGCTTGGAGAAAAAGAAGAAGAGGGAGAGAAAAGAGCGGGAGAGTTGAAGGGGGGGAGGGGGGTAGGCGGGATCCTACTCCCGTACAGTTTACAAACAAATGTCACAGTATAGAGCTCAGTGCGTTGGTTACTTAATTCCCTTGTGTTTTCCGAATGGGTCTCTCTGTCAGGTGTAGAAGACACGCGGCTGGGTTACCTTTCAATTCCACTGAAGTTAAGCTTTTAATGGTAGTTGCTACCTCCTCCCAGAACGTCCTAGTTGATTACTTGACTATATACTATTACTATGTGTTCTTCTTCTACAGAAATATTGCAGTAAAACGGAAAATTGTATACTCACCTTCAAGTAATTTTCCTTTCCTGTCGCAACTTCATGGCAGCATACACTTTGGGTTGTGACTCCGCCCCCACAACCTGATAGGACCACATAGCTATAAATTAGTGAGTAGATACCCGTCCCAGTATTCTCTGTATATATATATACACATGTCACCTCAGAAGGGTGAGTGATTGTATGCTGCCATGAAGATGCGACAGGAAAGGAAAATTACGGAAAGGTGAGTATACAATTTTCCGTTTTCCTGTCGCATCATGGCAGCATACACGTTGGGGAGTAACTCGCCAAACTAGGTGGGAATGCAAAATAAATTTATTGACAAGAAACAGAAGAGTTGGCCTGTATAACGGCCCTCCCGAATTTGACTGCTGCTAAGCGCGCAGCGTCTACTTTATAATGGGATATGAAGGTGTTTCTAGAAGACCAAGTGGCCGCTCTACAAATGGTTTCCACTGAGACTTTACAGTAAGCTGCCCATGAAGTAGCCATTGCCCTGGTGGAATGTGCTTTTAAGCCTTCTGGATTCTGCAAGGTGCTTAAGGAGTAGGCCTTCTTGATAGCTTTTACGAGCCATGAGGCGATAGTACGGGCCGAGGCTGCCTGGCCCTTCCTGAAACCATGTGGAATGACTAGAAGGTTCTCGCATTTCCTGAATGGCTTGGTCATAGAGAGGTATTGCAGAATGTTGCCCTTGACATCCAGAGGATGGGAAATGCCCTGATCCGTGACTAAAGCTGGGAGGTCAATCTCCTGGTTAAAGTGGAATGAAGAGGAGACTTTTGGGATAAATCTGTCTGAAGGCTTCAGGGTTAGTCTGTCTGGGTAAACCATCAGATACGGTTCCTTGATCAGTAAGGCTTGCATTTCTGAGACCCTCTTCGACGATGTGATGGCAATTAAGAATGACACTTTTAGAGTCAGGTCCCAGAGGGAGATGTCTTCAAGTGGGAAGAATGGCTCTCCAGATAAGATCTCTAGGACAGTCGATAGATCCCATGTCAGGAATTAAGGCTTTCTAGGAGGCCTTAGCTTCAGGCAGGCTCTTTGAAATTGAACCACCAGAGGGTTAAGTGCCCATTTGACCCCTGTCAGAGCGGAGATGGCAGAAACTTGGACCTTTAGGGTGCTGGACCTAAGGCCTTTGTCCAGACCTAACTGGAGGAACTCAAGCACTTGTACTGCTGATGGGGAAGAAGGGTCCCAACCTTGTTCCTGGGCAAAGGAAGAGAACTTACCCCAGATTCTCCCGTAGGTGTTATTTGTGGAGAGTTTCCTAGCCTGGAGCAGGGTATCGACTACCTTCTGAGAGCAGCCTTGGTCTAGGAACCTAGACCTTTCAGTCTCCAGGCCATTAGGTGCAATTTCTCTGGATTCGGATAGAGTAGCTGGCCCTTGGTTAGTAGATCCGTTGTTACCGGTAGTGGAAGTGGATCCGCTGTGCTCAGCTGCAGGAGGGTGGTGAACCAAGGCCTCCATGGCCAAAAGGGAATCACAGAGAGTACTAGAGCCGTTGAATGTTTGAGCCTCAGAAGGAACTTGGCTATCAGTGGAGTTGGTGGGAAAATGTAGCCTAGGCGAAAGCTCCAGGGATGCTGGAGACAATCCGTTCCCTCCGCTGAGGGGAAGGGGTTCTTGACAGAAACCTCTGACATTTCCTGTTCTCTGGCGTTGCTGTGAGGTCTATGTCTGGATGACCCCGTGTCTGGCATATGAGGGCAAATGCTTGGGGGCTTAGACACCACTCGTTGTTGGAAACGAATGTTCTGCTGAGAGAATCTGCCAGAAGGTTCTGAACACCCGGGATATAGGCCGTCCTCAGATCCCGCAGGTTCAGTTGAGCCCATCGCATCACCGGACCAACCTCCCACATCATGGAGATGCTTCTGGTACCCCCCTGCCTGTTGATGTAGGCTACAGCCACTTGGTTGTCCATTTGGATGAGAACTTGTTTCCCTCTCAGAAGTGAGCTGAACGCCAAGAGGGCTTGGAAGGCTGCCTTCATCTCTAGAACGTTTGATACTACATCCTTGGTTTTGAAGTGCCAGCGGCCCTGAGCTGCATAATGTAGGTAATGTGCCCCCCATCCCTCCAGACTGGCATCCGAAGTTACCACCTCCTGGTGGGGGATGACTATCTGCTTGCATCTGCTGAGGTTGTCGGGGTGAGTCTACCACCATAGAGATAGCTTGGCTTCCTCTGAGATGCGAATCAATTGGGACATGGACTATCCGTCCCACTGGTGTAAGAAGGAGGCTTGCAGAGGTCTGGTATTCCATTGTGCCCATCTGACCATTGGAATGGTTGCTGATAGGGAACCCAGGAGGCTGAGGTAGGCTCTGGCTGGTAAGCATGGCGCCGGAATAGCATCCTTCACCTTCTGAACTAGTAGGGACAACTTCTTCCCTGGCAGTTCCCCTGTGTTTGCTCGGGTGTCTAGTTCGGCCCCCAGGAAGACCATCCTTTGGGTAGGTTGGATGTTGCTCTTTTGCCAGTTGATTATCCATCCCAGACTCATTAAGGTGGAAACTAGGATCTCGCGGTGCTGCACGAGTGATTCCTGGCTGCTTGAGAGGAGGAAGATGTCGTCCAGGTAATGGTGGACCCTTAGACCTTTCTCCCTCAAAAAGGCTATTGCTGGTAATAAAACTTTCGTGAACGTTCTGGGGGCTGTTGAGATCCCGAAAGGAAGGCTTTGAAACTGGAAGTGCCCCTGACCCACCGAGAATCGCAGGAATTTCTGGAATGCCACATGGATTGGAATGTGCAGGTAGGCGTCCTGGAGATCTATGGAGAGCATCCAGTCTCCCAGATTTATGGCCTGGAGGATAGACTGCAGGCTTTCCATCCTGAAAGACTCCATACTGATGGACTTGCTGAGGTTCTTTAGGTCTAGAACCGGTCGAAAGTCCCCTGACTTCTTCTTGAAGAGGAATAGTGGAGAATAGAATCCCCTGCCTCGCTGTGCTGGCGGGACCTCTATTATTGCTCATTTTTGGAGAAGATCTTGAATGTAGTTCAGTAGAGACAACGTTTTTTCCTGAGATGGAGGAATACGGGTTGGACAGAAATGATCCCTTGGGGGTCGGTCTTTGAAGGACCACCTGTGGCCGAAACTGACAGTGGCCAGGGTCCAGGTATCGCCCTTATGGTTTCCGCCCAGATCAGCTTGAAACTGGAGAGTCTTGCTCCCACTACCGCTGGCCGGGCGGGCGCACCTTCAAAAAGGCTTCTGGTCGCTGGAAGCAGGAGTCTTAGGCTTCTGGAACTTCATAAAGGAGGGTTGAGGGTTCTTCCAGCTCCTTCGGTACTCCTTCCCCGGTCTATACACTTTCGCGTCCCTATACCTCTCTGGGAGGTTCCGCTTAAAGGGAGGAGGTCTCTGCTGCTTGGGCCTCCTGTCCGAGGGAATGAGCCCAGACTTGCCACCAGTCACCTTGGAGATGGCTGTGTCCAATTTTGTTCCAAAGAGATGTTCTCCGTCGTACGGGATACGGAACCAATTAGACTTGGAGGCTGGGTCCGCTGTCCAGGGCTTCAGCCATAGTGCTCTTCTGGCCGTTACTGATGCCAGCATAGATTTTGACGCAGACCTGATGGTGTCGACCGAAGCCTCTGCCACGAAGTCACCAGCCAAGCTTAGCTCTTGCAACGCTTTCACTATTTTTTCTTGGTCTGTACCCTCCAATACAAGCTTTTCTGTGCTTGTAGACCAACTCAAGATGGCTCTTCCTACTGCTGCGAGTGCTATCGCAGGCCTGCAGGCGCCCCCTGCTGACAGGTAAGCCCGCTTGAGATGCATGTCGATCTTCCTGTCAAGCACGTCCCTAAATGTTACTGCGTCTTCTAACGAGAGGGTAACATGCCTGGCTAGGCGCATCAGAGATGCGTCTACTACTGGAGGGGACACCAGAGGGTTCACTTTAGGCTCCTTCAGTGGGTATAGCTTCAGAAGTCTGTTGTTCAGACTAGACTTTTTTTCTGGCCTTTGCCATTCTTTAATTAAGTCCTCTAGTTCGTATATGAATGGGAAAGCTTCTGGATCCTTTTTAAGCTGAGGAAAATACTTCCTTTGCTTCGGTTGAGCTTCCTGGGGTTCCTCCCATCCTATCGCCTCTTTAACAGATTTGACAAACGGCTCTATCAGACAGAAATCGAATCCGGCCGATACCTCCAGACCCTTATTATCAGACAGAGAGTCTTGCTCCCTTGATGTGCTGGCCCGGGCTCGGGAGGTAGTGGTGGAGAAATCCACGTCTGGTATCGAGTCCTGGGGGGCTATGACCCCAGCGGAATCTCCGACCTCCGAGGCTCTTTCTCTTGTGGCCTCCTCCAGGCATTTTTGTCAGGCCAATTTATCCGGGAGAGCCGCCGTGCCGCAAATCCAGCATGCGTTCCCGGCCGGACGAGAATGGCATGCAGGGGAACGATGTCTGCGTGAGGACGACCTTCTATGGTGGGATCGACCATGCCTAGAATGCGACCTGGAGCGGCTTCTTCTGCGGCTTCCTCTCGAGCGGCTTCTCCTATGGTAGGAACGGCTCCGTCTATGTCTGGAGCGACTTCTCCTGTGCGAGGACTCTCTTTGTCTTGAAGCAGACGTTCTTGAGGACCTGGTAGGGCTGACCAATTTAGGCAGCATTAGTAGTGCTCTCTTTTTCAATCTTCACTACTTACCCTTGTCTTCCCCCCTTACCTATTAGGCTGGCGGTGGTCTACTGGGGCAGCGGTCTCCATGGTGAGGGAGTGGACTGGAAACCTGCAGGTAAAAACATGAAGAGCTATGCAGAGGGAGCAAGGTCCCTAGCTTAATAGCCGAATAAAGGACAGCCACATACCTTTGTAGAGCGTTTTTGCAGGAAAAACAAACTGTCACAGCACAGTCATCCAGCAGCAGCAAAAACAGCTGATGCTGGGCTTTTAAAATCGCCGCCATACACTGTAGCGCCGCAAGACACTCGGCGCCATCTTGGAAGCTGGAACAGGCATAGGAGCGCCCCAAACGACGCACTGCGCATGCGTGAGAACGCCGAGGACGCTCGGCGCCCACGGAGGGCGGGCTGGAGGACAACAGAGCCCAGAAGAAGGGCAGAAATCACTGGTAGGATGGGGAAGGAGAGGGGGAGGAAGACCGCTGCACACAACTAAGCCTTTTTAAGGCTTATTTCATGAGGCCACACCGAAGATTCCCTGGCCATTCCTCCAGCAAGCCTGTTTAGGCTTTTGTGGGCTGCTGCACCTGAAGCCTGTTTAAGGCTTATATCGTGGTCAGACAGCAGAGTGAGATGAGAGAGTGCCCCTGAGACCACCAGAGTGGGGCTCCTTCCATTTAGCTCGTTTAGAGGCTGTACAAGAAGGACTTCCACACAGGAGAGGCTAGAACCTGGCTGGGGTGAAGCAGTAAGGGGGTGCTGATCCGTGCGGTCCTGACAGGTGAGGAAAAATAAGAGAATACTGGGACGGGTATCTACTCACTAATTTATAGCTATGTGGTCCTATCAGGAAAAAAGGAAATGCAGCTCACAAACACTCTTGCTCTGGAATGACACCGCCCTAGTAAGAACTGGTTCCAGGTGCTGGCTTTGCTGGTTTGCAGTGAGGTAGAAAGAAACCCTGGATAGCCGTACTCTGGGATAAGGACATTTTATTTCAATAGAATCCAACAATACAGTCAATTGCAGAGACGTACAGGGTGGTAGACTGCTAACGCATTTCACATCATTTGGATGCTTATATTGAGTAGGCCCCCTGTTTGCTGCCAAAAGAGCTCTGATCCATCGAGGCATGGACTCCACTGAAGGTATGCTGTGGTATCTGGTACCAAGAAATTGGTATCAGATCCCTTAAGTCTTGTAAGTTGCAAGTTGGGGCCTCCATGGATTAGACTTTTTCCGGCACATAGCACAGATGCTTAATTGGAGTGAGATCTAGAGAATTTGGGGGCCAAGTCAACAACTCAAACTCATTGTTGTGTTCCTGTTGTTGTGTTCAATCATTCTTGAACCATTTTTGTAGTGTGACAGTGGCATTATCCTGCTGAATGAGGCCACTACCATCAGGGATCATAATTTCCATAAAGGGATGTACTTGGTCAGTAACAATGTTTAGCTATTATTATTATTATTATTATTATAATACAGGATTTATATAGCGCCAACAGTTTAACCAGCGCTTTACAACTTTAGGGTAGACAGTACAAATACAATACACTTTAATACAGTAGGAATCAGAGGGCCCTGCTCATTAGAGCTTACAGTCTAAGAGGGAGGGTCAGGAGATACAAGAGGTAATAACTGTAAGGGGTGTGCTGATGGTGAAAAGAAATGTAGAGTTGTTGATAGGCTTCTCTGAAGAGATGAGTTTTCAGGGATCGTCTGAAAGTAGACAAAGTAGGAGATAGTCGGACAGATTGGGGTAGAACAATCCAGAGGATGGGAGAGCCTCGGAAGAAGTCCTGGAGGCGAGCATGGGATGAGATGGCAAGAGAGCTAGAGTGCAGGAGGTCTTGGGAGGAGCAAAGAGGATGATTTAGTTGGTATTTTGAGACCAGGTTAGTGATATAGCTGGGGGCCAGGCTGTGGATGGCTTTGTAAATTATTGTTAGTATTTTGAATTTAATTTGTTGATTGAGTGGCAGCCAATGGAGGGATTGGCAGGGAGGGGTAGCAGCAGGGCCATCTTAAGAGCATTATAGGCCCCCGGGCAATACAGTGCACTGGGGCCCTGTCTACACAATCACGCACAAGAATAAAAATGCAAATTATCAATAAGGCTATATTTCTTGGTACTTCCAACAAAATCAGTGCTTAAAAATTGAGACAACGTTTGGACAATATAACACGAGTTTGATGGGCACAGTGGCAGCGTGTGATGGGCACAGTGGCAGCGTTTGATGGGCACAGTGGTAACACAACGTTTGGACAATATAACACGAGTTTAATGGGCACAGTGGCAGCGTTTGATAGGCACAGTGGCAGCTTTGATGGGCACAGTGGCTGTGTTTGATGGGCACAGTGGCAGTTTTTGATGGGCACAGTGGCTGCGTTTGATGGGCACAGTGGCTGCGTTTGATGGGCACAGTGGCTACATTTAATGGGCACAGTGGCAGCTTTGATGGGCACAGTGGCTGCATTTGATGGGCACAGTGGCTACGTTTAATGGGCACAGTGGCAGCTTTGATGGGCACAGTTGCAGCTTTGATGGGCACAGTGGCTGCGTTTGATGGGCACAGTGGCAGCTTTGATGCGCACAGTGGCAGCTTGGATGGGCCGCCTTTGAAAACGTCGATGACGAAACGCGTAAGGCGGGGCTACGCACTTACGTCATTTCCGGGTACGGAGTGAGAGAGCCTGGAACGCAGCTGAACCGCACGCCGCACGCTGCGGGATACACTTCCTGGTTCTCGGCTTCACCCATAGTGTAGCACGCTGTTTTTTCCCCGAGAGGGGAGTTTTTATGGCTTTTTGGTTTTTATGGGATTAAAGTTTTTATCATACTACACTATGAGGTGGCATCTCTTTCCTTGAGGGCTTAGCTGCTGACCCCTATCCTGGATATCGCATGAAGTGGTGATCCGGAACTCCTGGGAGAGAGGCCATTCCACCGCAGCACCACGAGACACCGAATAAGAGGAAGGTTCTAGGATCTTAGATTGCCTATCACCCCTGCAGGGGTAGTGGAAGCTGGTGAGTGGGGAGCCAAAGGGGAGCACAGAAGTCACGAATTACCACTGTGGGCACCAAAAGTCACTCAGCTGTTGGAACTTTTTTTGCTGCCATTCAAGATTGGGATGCATTAATTGAGACAGACTCTTTCCCTCTCTTTTTTTGCTTTTTTTGCTTAATTTGAAGTTCTGACGTCATCTAGAGTCTTGCTGGACTTGACTGCATCATATTGCACTTTATTGAACGATACTAGTTGGACTGTTGGTTGTATATACACTTATGTGTGGGATTGTAATGTCACATTATATACATATATTGCATCGTTATATACTTGCCTGTGCACCGGCCATTTAGAGTCTTGTGGGACTCGATTGCACTACACTGCACATTATTGCAGATTTAATAGGTGGAGCGCACGGTCAGATATATATGTAGGTGCGGAACTGCACTGTCATATTACATATATTGCACTGTTATATGTTTGTTTTTGCACTGGTACATATACACATGTCACGTACTTTGTATAGAAGTTGGTATCCTAATTAGCTGCCTAGTAGCAGCACTTCATTAGTTTCCTATATTTTATTATCTTACTATGGAGGTATGTGCAACAGTTAAGGTTTGCTAACACGTATATCCATACTTCCACATAGTTTATATGGTTTACATGAGTTTCACCCATTTAGAATCTCACAGCTCTCACCGTTTGTGTTAGGATCATTATTTATTTATCTATATAGTCACTGTTTAAGTCATTCTATTTTGCACAGTTCACAAGGGAGCGCCATACCCCCAACAAATATCCTATACATGTTAGTTCTCTTTGAGGGCTTAACCTGGGGAGGCAGCATACCTTCTATTTTTCTTTTTCTTCTCTTCTTCTCTTCCATCTCTCCCCCCCCTCCCCCCTTATCATACCTCTCCCCCCCCCCCCTTCTCCCCCATTCCTGCTTTATGTCCTAAGCGCATAGTCTTTGTGGTTTGATATATTGGCACATTACTGACTTTGGGTCTTGGCTATGGACCTGATGGTACATTAAGAAATATGATCTCTACTTAACAACACTGTAAGCACCTACATTTCCTCATTTTTTTATTGTTTTTATTGAGAAATATCGAGAAATTTGATTGCAGATTTTACATTTCTGTGGTATTTATTATATTTTACATCATTGCAATTCGGGTCTATGAAGTCTGAGGGGTGACTAACACTGAGCACAGTGATACCTGCTGTATGAGAGCCCTTTCTGACGTACACACAATGAGATGGGTTATGACCCTTTCGGGCCTATTTCCATTTGACCAGTTCGCCAAATTGCGATAAGGGCATTTGTCATGCTCCCAGTCAGGTCAGCCACAGGTCACCTGACATACACCAGACTGATGATTGGTGCCCCATTTGTGTACTCTGTATTGGCTGAAGGACCATTTACACATTGGGTCATATGGATGACACACTATCCAGGCTTCACCCCTGTGATTGGCTATCCACAGCGAGACATGGAAGACACGCTACCGTTCTTTCCAGATAGCACATACGGCGTGACTCGCGCATGATGTTTGGGTCACGTGTTGAGAACGTCCGTCTAGGATTGGTCATCAAAAATGAGGCTTGGGATGCTTGCCATCATCTCACGCTTGTGTATTCCTACACGCATACTTCCTTAGATTGGCTAATGCCCACGAGTCGTGGAACGCATGCTGCCGATCCTGGATGTAGAAGCCAAGCTGAACCTTTATGCTGACAGTCTATATAATTTATTGTTTATGGTTTTACTATATACTGTATAGCGCAGTGGTAGCTAACAACTGTATGCCCCAATTGAAGTCCGTGTGGACGAAACACATCGGGTTACCACGCTTGTTAAGCTTTACCTACTGCGCATTTTTTCTGTCTACATGATCACTTTTTTATAGTACCCATCTGTCTCGATGCTATACTTTTTACTTAAATAAACTCCATCATTTTTGATCTATGCCATGTGGAGTCCTTATTCACATACTCTTTTATAATTAGTCTTAATGTTGTGCTGGCAGCTCATTCTTTTACTTTCATATGTGTTTAGCTACCGTATTTACCTAGAAATCAACTTTAAGAAGGAAGATACAGACCAAGATTAAAAAAAAAAATATATATATATATATATATATATTTCTTATCTCTCACGGTTTGCCAGATTTAAAAATAATTTATTTTCCAAACATCCAGCAGGTTTGATAATTTGCATTTGCAACACTGATTTAGGTCAACCTTCTTATTTCCAACAGATGGATGTCCATTGTAAATAATCAAGATTTACCTATATCAGAGGTTTTGCTGCACATTTGCTTCTATTAAGTAAGCACACCATGTGCCATATTTCTCTTTTGCTGGTTTATAAATAATAGAAATATGGGAAATATATGGTGGATCTGGATAAATCTAGAAAGAAAATTGTTCTCGATTGAGCTAGAGATTTTTAAGCAGGTCCCTAAGTAACCAAAAACGAATGAAGAAGAGACAGAAAGTGAGATAAGCATGTTATGAATTATGTTAACAAATGTGCACCGAATTACTCTTGAAGTGTACTGTACGTATAGGGATTTTTTTGCTTTAACTGGAGTAGATTCTGTTCATTTTTTGTAACAGAGAAAGTCAAATGTCACATACACATAGTTACATAGTTACATAGTAGGTGAGGTTGAAAAAGGACACAAGTCCATCAAGTCCAACCTATGTGTGTGATTATGTGTTAGTATTGCATTGTATATCCCTGTATGTTGTGGTCATTCAGGTGCTTATCTAATAGTTTCTTGAAGCTATCAATGCTTCCTGCTGAGACCACCACCTATGGAAGGGAATTCCACATCCTTGCCCCTCTTACAGTAAAGAATCCTCTACGTAGTTTAAGGTTACACGCGGTTGGATTTTCCGACAGGAAATGTTGGATGTGAGCTGGTTGTCGGAAAGTCCAACCGTGTGTATGCTCCATCGAACATTTGGTGTCGGACTTTCCGCCAACAAATGTTTGATAGCAGGTTCTCAAATTTTCAGCCAACAAAACTTTATTGTCGGAATTTCTGATCGTGTGTACACAAGTCCGAGGCACAAAAGTTCACGCATGCTCGGAATCAAGCAGAAGGAGCAGCACTGGCTATTAAACTTCCTTTTTCTTGGCTCGGCGTAGGTCTTGTACGTCACCAAGTTCCCACGTTCGTAATTGTTGGCCAACATTTGTGTAACCGTGTGCATGTAAAACAAGTTGGAGTAAACATCCTTGGAACAAAAATCCACGGTTTTATTGGCAGAAAGTCCAATCGTGTGTACGGGGCATAAGAGTGAAATTCCAAACTATAATTTGATAGTTTAACAATTTTTTTAAAAAATAGGACAAAAGGTTACAGAGCCAAGTTATTTCGGGGACCCCTTTATCAGGTCTGTAAAGATACAACAATAAAATATAATATAAAAAAACATAAAAGAATAGGGTAAACTTAACCCACTGCAGAGAGCCAGCCCTTTAACTAGGTTGTGATGCTGAAACCCATAGGAGGGGCTCCTAAACACGGGGCACTGTGATTGGCTGTGAGAACTCAATCTTGTGATTGGACAGTGGAGTCTGTCTTATTAGCTTTCAGTTGTCAGTAGTTGACTGGTGACATCTCGGTAACAGTTTGGGGGGTGTGACGGTGCACACCCCAGAACAAAGCCCACCCTGCTACCAAAAATTACTGTTATAGGGCATGAAATTTAAAACATAATTTTAATTAAAAAATATATAAAATACATGATGTTAAGATCCCTAGTACAAATACAGCTCCAACTTCTATAGGCCTATAGGTCTTAGGTCTATAAACCTAAGGCCCCAGAACTGATCATCTATTTGTCTTCTTTTTTTAATCTGTCTTTGACTCACTGGGGAGATCCTAGGAAATCAAAGACAGATTAAAAAATCTCTGCTTCCTGCAGTGGAAGTGAAAAAAAATCTGTACCTGTACGGGGGGGGGGGGGGTTGTGATCTTAGAGTTTTGCCTAACTTGCTGTTCTGGTTGATTTTTGGATTTCCCATAACTTTCTGTCTAATGTGGGGGGGCTGGGCACAGGAAGTATTAAAGAAAGGTTCTAATCCACTCCTTGTAATGAAGCCAAAACATAAAGTTTTGGCTTAAATTAGATGACTTGCAGCTCTCAAACATGTGGAGCATAGTCCAGCTTTGCATTTTGATGACAATGTACTTCTCATAGAGCAAATGTAGAGATAGAGAGTGGCATCTGATTGATTGACTGATTGATTGGCACACCTATTAGTATGTTCCGTGGCTTGAAAAAAATCATATTGACATTTTTTCTACTGTGTACCATCATCTTAGGCTGCTCAACTAAAAAAAAAAAAATACTGTCATCAATTCTTCCTCTAAGATCTGTGGTTAATCAAGCACTGCTGGGTCATAAGGAGGTATGGGCTGCCAATCGAGAGCTAACAGGCATGATATGCCTTAGTATGGCTGCCTGTAGTTGCCCACCAGGCATAAAGGTTGACATTGCTACTGCTGCTTTGGGATCTAGTGTTTAGCACTGTCAACCTGTAGCTGGCAGTCAGAGGCAAAGCAGAACCTGGCAGAGTGAACAGGTAATCACTAGAAAAAGAATGTTACTAGCATTATAACACTTAGGCTCTTCTGTTTACCACTTCAGCTCCGGAAGGTTTACCCCCTTCATAACTAGGCCATTTTTTGCAATACGGCACTGCATTACTTTAACTGGCAATTGTGTGGTCGTGCAATGCTGTACCTAAACTAAATTTCTGTCCCTTTTTCCCACACATAGGGCTTTATTTTGGTGGTATTTGATCACCTCTGGGGTTTTTAATTGTTGTGCTATAAACAAAAAAAAGACTGACAATTTTGAAAAAAAAAATATATTTTTTTTACTTTCTGCTATAAAACATATCCAATAAAAAATGTAAAAAAATCTAATTTCTTCATCAATTTAGGCCAATATGTATTCTGATACATATTTTTGCTTGCGCAAAAGTTATAGAGTCTACAAACTATGGGATATTTTTATCTATTTATTTTACAAGTAATGGCGATAATCAGCAATTTATAGCAGGACTGCAATATTGCGGCGGACAGTCGGCACACTAACTGACACTTTTAACACTTTTTGGTGACCAGTGACACTAATACAGTGGTCAGTGCTGAAAAATATGCACTGTCACTGTACTAATGAAAGGGCCTGACCAGTGCTTTACTACTGCGGGGGAGAAGGAGAAGGCATGGATCAGTGTCATTGCTTAGCAGAGGCTCAGGATCCATTCTGCCTGTGTATTGAAGCATCAGCGGATGCCAGCCAATCAGCTCTCGCTGTGTCTAATCACAGTGGGAGAGGGCCACCGGCTGCATGCACGTCCCAGACCTGGAAGTACAGGATCATGTACTAGGTACATGATCCTGCGCAGGAGAGCCGTCCTGCCACCAATAACACTACTAACTATATATAATGTTACCTCTTGTAAACACACTGGCTAGAGAACCCAATCTTACCAACACACTATAAGTTTAAATGGGCTTTACTAAGAAAAAGGGGTAAGCAATGTAGCAACAGGCAATATTAAAGAATATGTAAAGGTTTGTAGTTTAACCGCTTCCCGACCGACTCACGCCGATATACGTCGGCAGAATGGCATGGCTGGGCAAAAGGATGTACCTGTACGTCCTTTTGAATTCCCCGCCGTGCCATTGCGTGCGCGCCGGCCGGGAGCTCCGTGAGTCAGGTCGCGGGTCCCGCGGACTCAATCGCCGCGGGGATACCGCGATTGTCTCACGGAGAGCAGGAACGGGGAGATGCTGATGTAAACAGCATCTCCCCGTTCTGCCTAGTGACAGTGTCACTCGATCTCTGCTCCCTGTCATCGGAGCAGACATCAGTGTACTGACAAACACAGCCCAACCCCCCTACAGTTAGAAACACCTCCCTAGTACTGATTTAACCCTCGCCGCCCCCTAGTGGTTAACCCCTTCACTGCCAGTGTCATTTACACAGGAATCAATGCATTTTTATAGCACTGATTGCTGTATAAATGACAATGGTCCCAAAAATGTGTCAAAAATGTCCGATGTGTCCGCCATAATGTCGCAGTCACAATAAAAATCGCTGATCGCTGCCGAAACTAGTAAAAAAAAATTATTAATAAAAATGCCTTAAAACTATCCCCTATTTTGTAAACGCTATAACTTTTGCGCAAACCAATCAATAAACGCTTATTGCAATTTTTTTTTACCAAAAATATGTAGAAGAATACGTATTGGCCTAAACTGAGGAAAAAATTTTTTTTTATATATTTTTGGGGGATATTTATTATAGCAAAAAGTAAAAAATAATGCGTTTTTTTCAAAATTGTCGCTCTTATTTTGTTTATAGCGCAAAAAATAAAAATCGCAGAGGTGATCAAATACCACCAAAAGAAAGCTCTATTTGTGGGAAAAAAGGACGTCAATTTTGTTTGAGAGCCACGTCGCACGACCGCGCAATTGTCCGTTAAAGCGACGCAGTGCCGAATCGCAAAAAGTGCTCTGGTCAGGAAGGGGGTAAATTCTTCCGGGGCTGAAGTGGTTAAAAAAAAAAAAAAAACATGTTATACTAGCCTCCTCTGTGCAGTTGGTATTGCACAGGGTGGCCCTGATCCTCCTCTTCTGGGGTCCCTCAGTGGCGCTCCTGGCTCCTCCTCTTCTCGAGTGCCCCGTTGGAGAGCCGCTCTCCCTTGAGGCACTGATGCGGGGGTGCTCTTGTGTCCTGCTGCTGCGTCCATTGACACAGACAGCAGGACTCTGCCCCACCCCCTAGCTCCCACATTATTGGATTTGATTGACAGACAATGGTTGCACTGTTATCACTCTATCCAATCAGGACCCAAGACACTGGCTGGAGATGGTGGGCTCATGCCCATCGCTGGAAAGACCGGGTTCAGGTAAGTAAAATGGGGGCAGCTGCATCACAGGAGGTTTTTCACCTTAATGCATAGAATGCATTAAGGTGAAAAACCTTGAGGGTTTACAACCCCTTTAATACAGCTTGATAAAAAAAAGTATGCATATGTTACCATATGACAAGGTATAAATCAGTTATGAATAACAACAACTGATCAAAAAAAACTTGATTGAGGATAAAGGAGTCACCTATTTCACTGGTCAGTGGGTTATCAAGTCTGCTGACATTGAAGCCCTAATGCCCTGTACACACGATAGGATTTTCCGACAACAAATGTTGGATGTGAGCTTGTTGTTGGAAAGTCCGACCATGTGTATACTCCATAGAACATTTGTTGTCAGAATTTCCGGCAACAAATGTTTGAGAGCAGGTTCTCAAATTTTCCGCCAACAAAACTTTGTTGTCGGAATTTCTGATCGTGTGTACACAAGTCCGAGGCACAAAAGTTCACGCATGCTCGGAATCAAGCAGAAGGAGCAGCACTGGCTATTAAACTTCCTTTTTCTTGGCTCGGCGTAGGTCTTGTACGTCACCGTGTTCTTGACGTTCCGAATTTCCAAAAACATTTGTGTGGCCGTGTGTATGCAAGACAAGTTTAAGCCAACATCCTTTGGAAAAAAATCCACGGTTTTGTTGTCGGAAAATCCTATCCTGTGTACAGGGCATTAGACTACCAATAGCTCCCTCTCAAACCTGAGAGATTTGTAATCCACTGGCGATATCACAGTCCCTGATGACAGAATCCCACTGCAGATGGTGGCACCAGTAACAGTGAATGGGTAGGTCATGCAAAAGGGAGCCCTCTAGGCTTTGGACCTTCCTCTCAAGCCTTCCCCTCTATGGAAATCCACTTCCTGTGGCCCTGCCCTATGTCATTCTGCCAATGAAGATCTCTGCAGACAGTCTCTGATCAACACACAGCCTCATGCTCCACCTCCCTGTGTTAGAGCCCCTCCCTCCATGACTCTGCAAAGCACCTGTAGTGGATAAATCTCTATTCAGCTCAACTCAGCAACACATTAATCACAGGTGCCACAGCCACTCATGGCTTAAATCAGTTAACTCCTGGCTCCTGGCTCACATTGCAGCTGCTCAGCAGCTCTCTTCTCCCTGCTGCCCAGTCACAGCAGCCTCCTCAGCAGGTTCAATGTGATCTCCTGCAGCAGATAAGACTTTCTCATGTCACTGATCTCTTCCCCTCACCTGGTTCTGTGAACAGTTTCCTTCTCTTTCTAATGGCAACATCCAAATTGTACCTGCAGCCATTGGGAGTCCGACCCTCTCTGTATGCGGCCAACTACAGTCTACTTCAGTCTCTGTTTTTACCAAAATGACCACCACTCCTCCTAGGTTTGGGACACTTTCCACTTCCAATGCTGCCCATCCATCACAAGGAGGAAATAACAAACAGCAAAAGTGAAGAAAGTTTTGCAGGGCAGCTAAAGGAGTCATAGGCCAGCCTGCACATATATGTAAACATATAGTCGTTTTAAGATTTTCATGCACTTTAAAGGCTGATGAGTAATAATCTTGCTAAAGTTTTGATTGCTATTGCATCTCTGGCCTGCCTCTCTCTGCAGCAATAAATCAACTCTGTAGTGATTTAATGCTGACTGATTGCATATTACCTCCCCAAATTAATCCCCAAGTCACAAAAATGACGTTGGATAATCAGGATTAAATTTGTGTTTACTGTGTAAGCATCACATTAGTAAACACAATGTAATTCAAATTTTTAGGGACCGCAAAGCCTGTGAAAAAGTCACTGTCATGTTAGTTTTGCCCTCATCAACCCTATTTAATCGTATCTAAATGTTATGCTAACATTTTACACAAACCTTTTTTTTTTCCCTTGTGTGCGTCACAACGTAGCATTAAAAGCGGGAAAAAAGCTCCCTGAAAGTAAAATGCATAAGTTTACTCTGAGTTTTACCATTCAGGTTATGTTACATAAAAGTTGCACTAATGTGATATAATTTTAATCAGCAGACTTTGTTGATTCTATTTTGTATTAAATATATGGGGGTGTACGAATTACACAAATGTTGCATTGGGAGAAAAAAGAATGCTGGAAATTTTTTACTAGTTATTTCCCATAAAAACCAAGGAAATAGTAATATACTGTATGTATCCATTATACTGCCAAATTAAAGACCTATCTGTCCAGAAAAAAAAAAACCCATGTGTAATACATTAGGGTAGACTACAATGCTAATAGCTTGAGACATTAGTGGAAAAAAAAGCCTGGGGACTCAAGTGGTTAACAGCTCCTGATTTTAAAACAATACTGTGCATTTGATTAATACCTCTGTAACATCTTTAAACTCAGCTGCACAACGCAACACTGCTTATGTTCCCATGTGATACTTGGCTAGGCATGAAGAGATTACAGGTGTGCTTAAAAAATAATTCAGTTCGCTAGTTCTATCCCAGTTGCTCAAGCAGCCTGGAATTGGCACTGGAGGCCAATTACTTCCTGATATTTTGTAAGTACCACTATACACAAGAAAAATAAATAAAATACCGCGCTTCCCTACACCCCCCAAGCTGCAGTCCTAATCCTCAGGTAAAAGAATCAAGTAAGTAAAGCAATTAAGAGAACTAGCGCGGTTCTCTTAATTGCTGCACCACTATACACAACACATTCAAAACCATTACATTGGCCTTGCCGTACATTCTTAGATCATTCCTTTTCAGTACCAGTATTTGGGCATAGGTATTGTTTGGTGCAAGAGTGTTAGCTCTTTGCACTATTAGTTTGGCACCAATTAGATAATGGGCAAATCGCACAGCTTGACAACAGGAGAATACACATCAGAAGTGGGGGAAAAACATATGGGACAATAATGGAGGGGACAGAAAGAGGGAGGGAAAGTAAGAGCCACAGTTGCCTAACAGGATGCTGCAAAAAAAGAAAAAGAGAAAGCAGAAAATATAACAAAGTTCATAAAAAAACCTGCTAACCACCTATTCGATGAAAATTACTGTATACCTATAAAAAGTTTGAGGCAAGGGGTTCCCTTAGAACAGTGGTTCTCAACTCCAGTCCTCAGGATCCACCAACAGGCCAGGTTTGCAAGATAGCTGAAATACATCACAGGTGATATCACTTGCTGCTCAGTGATTGCAGTATTCTAGTCTGCAACTCCCCAAGGTAATACATAAAACCTGGCCTGTTGGTGGGTCCCGAGGCCTGGAGTTGAGAACCACTGCCTTAGAACAATCCTTGATCACACATTACACATAGTCAAACAAAGAGCTTCGACATTGAAACAGTTTTGTGACCATTAAAGATAAATTTCCCTGCAATGCCTGCAGCTACATGGGTCATTGAAGGCTTGTTTTAAAGCCATTTTGCTGCTTTTTAATACATTATATTGCCAAAAGCATTGGGATGCCTGCCTTTACACGCGCACGAATATTAACAGCATCCCAGTCTTAGTCCTTAGGGATGAATATTGAGTTGGCCCACTTTTTGCAGCTATAACAGCTTAAATAGAGATGGGCCGAACACCCCCTTGTTTGGGTTTGCAGCAAAACTTACGAAAAGGGGATAAGTTCTAACCTGATTGGCGAACCCCATTGAAGTCTATGGGAGCCGAACAGGAAAAATAAAAGTGCCCATTTAGAAGGCTTTTATGCAGGTTATTGGCCATAAAAGGAGTATGGAGGTCCAGGTAATGGCCTGGGGCACATGTATCAATGCAAAAAACATTTTTATTTTTTTCAGGAGCAGTGATTTTAATGATGCTTAAAGTGCAACAATAAAAATGAAAAGTTTCTTTAAATATAGTGCCTGGGGGTCCCCTTAGTCTGCTTGTAATGTGGCGCATCTGTAGCATGCATAGAAGAAATTACATTTCTAAAGAAAAATAAAAACAAGTCAAATCACATTCAAATTGACTCGTGGTTGCAATTGCTGGCACCCGGCTATTATAACCAAATAGAGAAAGAAACTATATGGTATGGATTTTAACCTCTATACATAAGCAAAAAGGTGTAAACCAATGGTGCCAAGTCTCTGATCCCTTATTTGCAGCAGCGCTGTGTGCCCGATGTCAAGACACATATAAATAAGACAAAAATGGTAAAGAAGATGTATAGGACAGTTCAAAAGAATTCCAGTCTGTGCGTATGAAGAGTTTCTTGTCACCAGGAAAAAACAACACCGCGTGAGGGGGTGTCCCCCAGTGAGATTGCACTCACCACAATTCCAGAAAATACAAGCCTTTGTACTGTTGTTATTTAATAACCTTCCATCTTCTATCACCAACCACCAGATGTCGCTAGCATTCTCGATTAATAGTATACAATGGCCTTAGCATTATGGGACATCTTAACTTGTAAGGACACATTTTGTTGTCCTTCTTGCGGCAAAAGGACAACCGCATAGAAGGTATATGGAGGAGATGGTCTCTCTTTGGGGTCCCTGGACCGGAGCCGGTGGTCCCTGTGTCTCAATCCCTCAGTACCAGCATCAAGTCTGTTGATGCTGGTACTGAGGGATTGAGACACAGGGACCACCGGCTCCGGTCCAGGGACCCCAAAGAGAGACCATCTCCTCCATATACCTTCTATGCGGTTGTCCTTTTGCCGCAAGAAGGACAACAAAATGTGTGCTGAGTGTAAACTGATCAATGGGATCTCAGCCAGCGGTTAATAAAAGGAAAGAGAACATCACCAAAGCAGCAACAGACAGTCAAATCCTTACAAGTTAAGATGTCCCATAATGCTAAGGCCATTGTATACTATTAATCGAGAATGCTAGGGACATCTGGTGGTTGGTGATAGAAGATGGAAGGTTATTAAATAACAACAGTACAAAGGCTTGTATTTTCTGGAATTGTGGTGAGTGCAATCTCACTGGGGGACACCCCCTCACGCGGTGTTGTTTTTTCCTGGTGACAAGAAACTCTTCATACGCACAGACTGGAATTCTTTTGAACTGTCCTATACATCTTCTTTACCATTTTTGTCTTATTTATATGTGTCTTGACATCGGGCACACAGCGCTGCTGCAAATAAGGGATCAGAGACTTGGCACCATTGGTTTACACCTTTTTGCTTATGTATAGATGTTTTTCATTTAAGTAGCTGCTTTTCATTTTACTACATTTGATTTCATGGGTGGCCCTAGGCGCAGAGCATTGTGAGACATAGGCGTCAGCTTTCACATATTGTGCATATGGATTTTAACCACTTACGGACCAAGCCTATTTTTGACACTTGTTTTTTACAAGTTAAAATCAGCATTTTTTGCTAGAAAATTACTTAGAACCCCCAAACATTTATATATATATATATATATATATATATATATATATATATATATATATATATATACACATGTAAATTAAATGTAATTTTATTTGGGACATTGATTAGTAGATAATATATATACATATATTTATATGTATATATATATATATATATATATATATATATATGTTTAGCAAAGACTCTTCACAGAATTTAAAAAGAACTAAACAGTAAAGTTATCCCAATATTTTTGTATTTGTGAAAGATGATGTTACGTCAAGTAAATAGATACCTAACATGTTACGGTTTAAAGTTGCGCACACTAGTTGGATGGCGACAAACTATGGTACTTAAATAAATCTCCAAAAAAATGGTAATGGTTACCAGTTTGGAGTTACAGAGGAGGTCTTTTGCTAGAATTATTGCTCTTGCTCTGACAATTGCGGCGATATCTCACATGTGTGATTTGAACACCGTTTACATTTGCAGGGGCAACTTTCGTTTTCTTTGGTGCGCAAGCTCGCGGGGACGGGGGCGCTTTAAAAATCTTTTGTTTTTCTTATTTATTTTTTTTAACACTGTCTCTTTGAAAAAAAAATCTGACCCCTTTTTTGCTGTCACAAGGAATGTAAACATCCCTTGTGACAGTAATAGGCGGTGAAAAGTACTCTTTATGGAGGGATCTGGGGTCTAAAAGACCCTAATCCCTCCTTTTGCACTTAAAAGTATTCAAAACGCCAAAACGCCAGTGTTTTGGAATACTGTGGATTTTTAAAAATCAGCGCCATAGGCAGCCAAGTAAACCGGAAGTGACGTTACTTCCGTGTTACTACATCGGAGACCCGATCTAAGCTGATTCCAGGTTTGTTCAGGACTCTGGCCAGCCGAGAGACAGGATCGCTGTTAGAGCATTGGACTTTACACATACACAGTTTGATTACCACCCCCTATCTCCTACAAGGGCTGCTCATCTTCTGGCAGCAGGAAATGTGGGTGGGGGGCAGTAATCAAACTGTGTGTGTGTACAGTCCAATGCGATCTAAGAGCGATCCTGTCTCGTGCTGTATTGACGAGCGCAGCGCTCTGACACAAGGTGAGAGCACGACACAGCGCACCTCCTCCTGGCTGTTTCCTCTCTGCTCCTTCTCCTCCCACTGCTCCAGCCTCCAGGCTGCTGTGTCCTTGTCCCAACCCTGAGTTAGGGTGGGGGAAGCAGCTCAGCGGCCGCTGGCCAGCAACTGAAAGCCGGCAGGAGGGAGAGGTGGAGAAACCGACTTTCAGTTGCTGCAGAAAGCAGCACAGTTCTGCCATTGTTTGTTCTCTGCTTCACCATTCCTCCTGCTATCCGGGCCCCCTGCAGGAGGACCGGTGGTACCTCCCTATTGGTGGCCCTTTGCATATAAGATAACTGTAGGTATGAGATTTTGTGATGTGATTAATTTAAACCATTTTAGGGAAAAAGAAACCTGGTTAAACTGATTATATATACAAAATGTTTTCATTTTATATAACTTTTTATTGTGGAGAATGCTAAAAAAAAAAACAACAACAAAAATACGTATGTAAGAAGACACTTAAAATATTGTTATCCTAATTAGACAATCTGCTACAGATGGGCAGTGCAATTCCACACCTTTCAAACATGGCCTTCCAATACATTTAAAATATATGCTGTATATTGTTATATATATGCTTATGTCTGTACTGATCATTATAGCTTGCAGTTTTGGAAAAGCACTAGATATCAAGGAATGATAAAGGATAAGAATGTACTATTCATCAGCACTGCTTTCTCTGCTGACTGCTGCATATTGAGGAAGAGCTCTCAACATTCCTAGGAAATAATGAGCGTTAAACATCACAGGTTCTAAAAACAGCCGTGAGTTGGGCAATGTTTTATTTTAGTGGCTGGGAATTAAAGAAAATCTATTTGGTGAACAGGAGACAGCTGAGTCCCAATTTACATACTTATATCTAATAGATATATATGTATCGTAAGTGTCTTGTAAGAAAAATGTGTTGCATGTGTTGTCGATGAAATTACATTTATTTGTGGATTATAGGTTTTTGCATGTGACAAAAGGCAACAACTGAATCATTTTTGTATAAGTAAGGAATCTGTAACATATCTTGTGGAATGATGAGCAGAAGAACCTAAAGGCAACTCAAGATGCCAATTTGTATTTCCTTTTTTGGTTTTATGAACACAGTTATTCCATGCCTATAGAAGCTATTTCAAAGTGTTCGGTTTTAGAATCTACCCAGTTGCATGAATTTGATTTTTTTCTAATTTAAAACATTTATTTGTTTTATTTAAAACATTTATCTTAAAAAAATATATAGTTTTTTTTTTCCTGTAAAATTCAAATAAAAGGACTAAAAAAGACATTTTTATTTTTTCCCTTTTAGTCACATAGAAATTGGATATTGGATATAATTATTTAATATTTACCAATCATAGATAGCAAGTAGCAGCAAAACATTCAAGTTTAGGATTTATTGCTATGACATGAATAGCCTGAATAGCTTAAGAGAATCTGTTACTTTGCCCATTGTCTTACAAGTCCACTCCCTGACCTACATATACTCCCATTCACTGTGTACCACCATTGCTCTGTCACAGCGGTTGCAGATGCCTGCTAATATTAGGTATAGTGAAGCATGTAGACATTCCATGGCTCAGGCCAGTCACCAGACCGAACACTGTCAGCTGACAAGGTGGATGATAGGGTTGGTCACCATAATGCCGCGTACACACGAGCGGAATGTCCGACAGGAAAAGTCAGACGGAAGCTTTTCATCGTCTATTCTGATCATGTGTATGCCTCAGCGGACTTTCTTTTTCGAAAATTCCTAGAAATGGAACATGTTCTAAATATTTCCAACAGAACCAATTCCTATTGGGAAACCCGCTCGTCTGTATGCTGTTCCGACGGACCAAAAAAGCTATTGGCTACTGGCTATTGAACTTCCTTTTTCTAGTCCCGTCATACGTGTTGTACGTCACCGCGTTATGGACGGTCGGACTTTGGTGTGACCGCGTGTAGACAAGACCGCTTGAGCGAAATTCCGTCTGAGTTCCGTCGGAGAAACCTTCAGAGTTTATTCCGATGGCAAAACTGGTCGTGTGTACAGGGCATTAGCCTATAGAAGTTTAAACACTTCAGCTCCAGAAGTTTTACCCCTTTCCTGACCAGGCCATTTTTTGTGATACGGAACTGCGTTACTTTAACCTGACAATTGCGCAGTCGTGCAACACCGTTCCCAAATACAATGTCCTTTTTCTCCCCAAAAATAGAGCTTTCTTTTGGTGGTATTTGATTACCTCTTTTTATTTTTTGTGCTATAAACAAAAAAAGACTGACAATTTTGAAAAAAAATTAAATAAATGTTTTACTATCTGCTATAAAACATACCCAATAAAAAATGTAAAAAATCAAATTTCTTCATCAATTTAGGTCAATATGTATTCTGCTACATATTTTTGGTAAAAAAATCCCAATAAGTGTATATTGATTGGTTTGCGCAAAAGGTATAGTTTCTACAGACTATGGGATTTTCTATAGAATTTTTATTTACTAGTAATGATCAGCAATTTTTAGCGGGCCTGCAACATTGCGAAGGACAAATTTAGCACTTTTTGGGGACCAGTGACGATACAAATACAGTGATTAGTGCTAAAAAAATGCACTGTTACTGTATTAATGACACTGGCAGGGAAGGGGTTAACATCAGGGGCGATCAAAGGGTTAAATGTGTTCCCTGTGGGGGATGTGCTTTCACTAAAAGGAAAACAGAGATCCGTGTTTCTGTTTAGCAGAGACACAACATCTCCATTTTCCACTCTGGTAGAATGGCGATCTGCCTTGTTTACATAGGCAGACCGCCGTTCTGCCTCTGCTCAGAACGGCCGCGGGTGGCCGGAGGACATTACGTCCGCTGAACCCGCTGATTGGCTCCCGCTGTGTCCAATCACAAGCACGCTTGCCCCGGAGCGGAAGAAAAAAAATCACGTACAGGTATGTGATTGTGCACTTAAGGGCCGCCCTGCCACAGTATATGCACATGGGGTGGTCCTTAAGTGGTTAAAGAACAGAGGGTCAGTTTATTCATTCACACAACTGAATAAGCCAGAAGAGGGAAACATCTCTCTCTCTCTTTCTGCTAGCAAAGACAGGACCGTCTGGATATCAATATGGAGATACTCACCAGGCTGCTCATTTGATGGCCATTGGTGCACCCTGCAATAAATGTAAAATAAAGATTATTTACAAAATAAAGGACACAAATTAGACATTAGTTTACAAACTTTTAAGCTTAAAAAAAATACCAAAAGCCATTATACTCTATCATGAAATATAATGAGAGTCACTTTTTATGTTGCCGTTTTACAGGGTAAACATATAAAATAACAACTAGGTTCTTCAGGACTAATTGAGCTTAGGAGAAGACAATCTTTAGAGGATTTGCCTATTAAGGTTGATTGTAATAAACCAGATATGATGGGCAATGTGATGCTCAGGTGAGGATTGGGATGGTTGTGATTACTTTGGGGAGTTATGACAATAGGTCCTAATATCAGAAGCATTTATTGCACGCAACTTGTTGTAAAATTTATATAGTATGGAGCTGAAGTTGCTAAAACATGGTGTCCAACCCCCCCGGGGAATAGATGGAGCCGGGATGGAATCAGGGGAATAAATGGAGCTAGGATTGAATCTGGGAAATGGGTGGACCTGGGATGGAATCAGGGGAATGGATGGAATGGAGAATGGATGGAGCTGGGATGGGATCAGGGGGCGAATGGAGCTGGAATAGGTTAGGGGGTGGATAAAGCCAGGATGGGATCAGGTGAGTGGATGGAGCCAGGATTGAATTAGGGGAATGGATGGAGCCAGGATGGAATTAGGGGAATAGATGGAGCTGGGATGGGGTGGTGGGTGGAGCCAGGATGTGATTGGGGGGTGGATGGAGCTGGAATAGGATTTGGGGGATGGATGGAGCCAAGATGGGATCAGGGGAATGGATAGAGCCAGGATGGGATCGGGTTGTGAATGGAGCCGGAGTGGGACGGGGTGGTGGATGGAGCTGGGATGGGATCAAGAGGGATGGATAGAGCTGGGATGGGATGGGGAATGGATGTAGCTGGGATGGGATCAAGAGGGATGGATAGAGCTGGGATGGGATGGGGAATGGATGTAGCTGGGATGGGATCAAGAGGGATGGATAGAGCTGGGATGGGATGGGGTGGTGGATGGAGCTGGGATGAGATCGGGGGGTGGATGGAGCTGGGATGGGATGGGGGTGGATGGAGCAGGGATGGGATCGGGGGGAGGGGATCTTTGATTTTGGGGGGTTACAGGACATGTGCTAGGGGTTGCTTTGGAAGGGGAGAGAAATTATGCTGGGGGAGGATAAACTTCAAATTAGCCCCCCTCCTAATAGCACAAGTCATTTCTAAGCTGAAATAAAGCACCCCTAGCGCATATACTCACCCCCCCCCCCAAAATGACTCTCCTGGCAGCATAGATGTCCCCCTCCTCTGTAATACCTTGGCCCCTGACAGGTGCTGTAGCCCACTGTCCCTCTTCCTCCTCGGCTCCACGGCTCCTCAGCTGAGGAGGAGGTGGCTATAGTCCGGTCTGCAGAGAGGGAGGCCTGTGGGGTTAGAGATGATTGCGGTGTGTGGGACAGTGTCAGACTTCGGACACCTCTGTCTTTGCCTCACTCCCTCCTCCCTCACTCTCCCCGCACATCGCATGCAGCTAAGGAGATCTAGAAGGGAAGGAGGGAGCCGCGGCACTGGTGTGAGACTGCCAGTCTCAGCCTGGTGTCACCCTCTGGCGGGTGTGACCCGGGTGCGGACCACACCCCCCGCCTTCCCCCTAGTGACTCCATTGAACATAGTGACTCTCAGCTACAGACCATCAACTTTTTGCACTGAAAAATTATAAGGTAAAATAAAGGAAGAAAGGTGATTGGACTGGTGATAACCAAGCTTTGAGAAAGTCTTTAGGGCTCATGCACACATTTTTACAGCTGCTGTTAGAGGCGTCTGCCGTTTTTATTTACTGCCTCTAAACGCCCCTCCATGTTAACCTGCAGTATGTCATAAAAGTGAGTACACATTTTTTGTAAATATTTTATTATATCTTTTCATGTGACAACACTGAAAAAAAAAACACTTTGCTACAATGTAAAGTATTGAGTGTACAGCTTGTATAACAGTGTAAATTTGCTGTCCCCTCAAAATAACTCAACACACAGCTATGTCTAAACAGCTGGCAACAAAAGTGAGTACACCTCTAAGTAAAAATGTCCAAATTTGGCCCAAAGTGTCAATATTTTGTGTGCCCATCATTATTTTCCAGCACTGCCTTAACCCTCTTGGGCATGGAGTTCATCAGAGCTTCACAGGTTGCCACTGAAGACCTCTTCTACTCCTCCAATATGACATCACGGAGCTGGTGGATGTTAGAGAGCTTGCGCTCCTCCACCTTCCATTTGAGGATGCACCAGAGATGCTCAATAGGGTTTAGGTCTGGAGACAGTCCATCATCTTTACCCTCAGCTTCTTTAGCAAGGTAGTGGCCATCTTGGAGGTGTGTTTGAGGTCGTTATCATGTTGGAATACTGCCCCGTGGCCCAGTCTCCAAAGGGAGGGGATCATGCACTGTTTCAGTATGCCACAGTACGTGTTGGCATTCATGGTTCCCTCAATGAACTGTAGCTCCCCAGTGCCGACACAACTCATGCAGCCCCAGGCCATGACACATCCACCACCATGCTTGACTGTAGGCAAGACACACTTGTCTTTGTACTCCTCACCTGTTTGCCAACACACACGCTTGACACCATCTGAACCAAATAAGTTTATCTTGGTCTCATCAGACCACAGGACATGGTTCCAGTAATCCATGTCCTTCATCTGCTTGTCTTCAGCAAACTGTTTGCGGGCTTTCTTGTGCATCATCTTTAGAAGAGACTTTTTTCTGGGACAACAGCCATGCAGACCAATTTGATGCAGTGTGTAGCATATGGTCTGAGCACTGACAGGCTTACCCTTCAACCTCTGCAGCAATGCTGGCAGCACTCATACGTCTATTTTCCAAAGACAACCTCTGAATATGACGCTGAGCACAAGCACTCAACTTCTTTGTTCGACCATGGCGAGGCCTGTTCTGAGTGGAACCTGTCCTGTTAAACCGCTGTATGGTCTTGGCCACCATGATGCAGCTCAGTTTTAGGGTCTTGGCAATCTTCTTATAGCCTAGGCCATCTTTATGTAGAGCAACAATACTTTTTTCCGATCCTCACAGAGTTCTTTGCCATGAGGTGCCATGTTTAACTTCCGGTGTCCAGTATGAGAGAGTGAGAGCGATAACACCAAATTTAACACACTTTCTCCCCATTCACACCTGAGACCTTGTAACAGTAACGAGTCACATGACACCGGGGAGAGAAAATGGCTAATTGGGCCCAATTCGGACATTTTCACTTAGGGGTGAACTCACTTTTGTTGCCAGCGATTTAGACATTAATGGCTGTGTGTTGAGTTATGTTGAGGGGACAACAAATTTACACTATTATACAAGCTGTACACTCACTACTTTACATTGTAGCTAAGTGTAATTTCATCAGTGTTGTCACATGAAAAGATATAATAAAATATTTACAAAAATGTGAGGGGTGTACTCACTAGTGTGAGATATATATGTATATATCCATGCACACATAAACTTTGAAGTTTGAAGGCATAAGCGTTTAGGGGCAGTAAAAAATAAACGACATCCTGTGTGTCCAGGAACAGAGGCTGTTGAGCTGTAAAAACACAAAATGCCAAAGCTGCTAAATGCGGCTAAGCGATGCTAAATGCTGTAACAAGCTTTTAGCCACGTTTGGCATTTTCAGGCGTTTTTACATTATAGGGAGTGTTTTTAGTGAAAAAACGCAAAAAAACACGGAAAAATACCCATAAACGCTATTAAAAAATGTGTGTTTTTAATGCCCTTTTTCCTGGCACCAGCATTGGTATTTTTTAAACATCCTGTGTGCATGAGGCCTTAAGCAGAAAATAAGCTTCTGCTGCTTTAAGGACCAGACTGATAAAGTGAGAAAACTATAATTGTCTTTTGTCAAATGTATTACATTTTTTGCTCATTCGTTTTTAAATCAACATGTCATATTTTTTGTACTTTTTATATAAAATACACTATATTACCAAAAGTATTGGGGCGCCTGCCTTTACACGCAAATTGACTTTAATGACATCCCAGTCTTACTCCATAGGGTTCAATATTGAGTTGGCCCATTTGCAGCTCTAACAGCTTCAACTCTTCTGGGAAGGCTGTCCACAAGGTTTAGAAGTGTGTCTATGGTAATGTTTGGCTATTCTTCCAGAAATGCATTTTTGAGGTCAGGCACTGATGTTAGATGAGAAGGTCTGGCTTCAGTCTCCGCTCTAATTCATCCCAAAGGTGTTTTTTCAGGTTGAGGTCAGGACTCTGTGTAGGCCAGTCAAGTTCCTCCACCTCAAACTTCCTCATCCATGTCTTTATGGACCTTGTTTGTCACTCCTGTAAAATGAACTTCAGCTCCCTGTAAACATCAAGCTTTTTCATGAATGTAGGTAAGACCAACATTACAAACATGGTAAACAGAATCAAGAAGCTGTTTAAAAGTGGGAGCACACAATAGGTACAGTAGATGCAATAGTTTATTTATTCATTTCAGGTACTTATATAGCGTTGTCAATTTACGCAGTGCTTTACATATGTATTATATATAGTTCATACATATCAGAACAAAAAAGAAAATAGTGTCAAGCCCTGACCATAAGGAAATATAAATTAAATATGAACACCAGTATATATTCATTTTGTGAATCTACTACTGCAGTCCATCATTTTATACTACATCTGTTCTACTACACTTTATTTTAGCCAATTGCAACTGGTGAACTTCATGGCATTTTTAAAGTTATCATTTGCAACAGTGTGAAATAATTCTTGCAGTTCCTAATTCTAGTCATACACCTAACTAGGTAACCCTAACCCAGCTTAGGCTCACAACAAGACAACCCAATCAACTTGTTTCCTAATTATGTATCCTGTTCGCATTGAGCTGCACTGGGAGTAATTTTTGTACCATGCACAAAGCAGGCAATGTCTAATTATGTTTAAAGCTGTTCATGGATAGTAGAGAATGGTTAGAATGATCCAAGCATCTCACAATGTGTGTAGGAGCACCTTTATTATAATCAGGATTGCCTGGGTTGCAGGAATGTTCCTGTTAAAGACTCTTTCACATGCACCTGAGCCGCAATCCCCACCGCTGTCCACCTAAAGCCTTAACAACAGCTGGAGGAGGCTGTTTAAATGCCACAGCCCAGCTGCCTTGCCTTATTATTATTATTATTATACAGGATTTATATAGCGCCAACAGTTTACGCAGCGCTTTACAATTTAAGAGATGAAACAGAACAGTTACAATACAATAAAATACAAGAGGGTTAAGGTGGCCCTGCTCAAAAGAGCTTACAATCTAATAGGGTGGGGCAGGTGGTACAAAAGGTTGTAACTGTGGGAAATGAGCTGATAGAAGTGATAAAATATTAGATGGAGGCGGAATAGGCTTCCCTGAAGAGATGAGTTTTCAGGGATCGCCTGAAGGCAGCCGGAGTAGGTGATAGCCAGATTGAGGTAGAGAGTTCCAGAAGATAGGAGAGGCTCTGAAGAAGTCCTGGAGACGAACATGGGAGGAGGAGACAAGGGAGCTGACAAGGATTAGGTCTTGAGAAGAGTGGAGAGGACAGTTTGGATGATATTTGGAGACAAGATTGGCGATGTAGTTGGGGGAACTGTTGTGAATGGCTTTGTATGATGTTGTTAGTATTTTTAATTTATTTTGCTGGGTGATCAGAAGCCAGTGTAGGGATTGGCAGAGAGGGGTGGCAGACACTGAGCGGTTGGCAAGATAGATGAGTCTGGCAGCAGCATTCATAATAGACTGAAGAGGGTATAGCCTATGGAGGGGTAGGCCTATGAGGAGGGAGTTGCAAACGTCAAGGCAAGAGATAACGAGGGAGTGAATGAGTAGCTTGGTGATTTCATTCGTTTAAAAGGGGCGAATTTTAGAGATGTTATGGAGGTGAAGTCTACAAGTTTTTGACAACAATTGCATTTGGGGTTGAAAGGACAGGTCAGAGTTTAGGATTACACCTAGTACCCTGGCGTGAGGGGAGGAATTGATGGTTGCATTATTGACCTTGATGTAAAAGTCATGGAGGGGGACGCGGGCAGGGGGGGAATATTATCATCTCAGTTTTAGAGAGATTTCGTTTAAGGAAGTGGTGTGACATCTGATATGTCAGTTAGTACGTTAGTAATGCGAGAGGAGACTGAAGTAGTGAGGTGAGAAGTAGACAGATAGATTTGGGTGCCGTCGGCATAGAGATGGTATTGAAAGCCATGGGAGGTTATCAAGTGACCAAGGAAGGAGGTGTTAATAGAGAAGAGAAGGGGTCAAAGAACAGAGCCTTGGGGGACAACTATAGAAAGAGGAAATGGAGAGGAGGAGACAGACCTATAGGTAACACTGAAGGAGCGCTGTGATAGATAGGAGGAGACCCAAGATAGAGCAGAATCTTGGAGGCCAAAGGAACAGAGTTTATTGAGAAGGAGCAAGTGGTCAACAGTATGAAAGGCCGCAGAGAGGTCATGAAGTAGGAGTATACAGTAGTAGCCATTGGTTTTAGCAGTTATTAAAATGTTACTGAGTTTTAGCAAGGCATTTTCTGTGGAGTGCTGCGAGTGAAAGACAGGCTATAAGGGGTCAAGAAGGTCATTTTCAATGAGGTAAGAGCTAAGACAGTTGTAGACTAATGCCCTGTACACATGGTTGAACATTGATCGGACATTCCAACAACAAAATCCATGGATTTTTTCCAACGGATGTTGGCTCAAACTTGTCTTGCATACAAACGGTCACACAAAGTTGTCAGAAAATCCGATCGTTCTGAACACGGTGATGTAAAACACGTACATCAGGACTATAAACGGGGCAGTAGCCAATAGCTTTCGTCTCTTAATTTATTATGAGCATGTGTGGCACTTTGTGCGTCAGATTTGTGTACACACGATCGGAATTTCCAACAACGGATTTTGTTGTCGGAAAATTTTATAGCAAGCTCTCAAACTTTGTGTGTCCGAAATTCCGATGGAAAATGTGTGATGGAGCCCACACATGGTCGGAATTTCCGACAACAAGGTCCTATCACACATTTTCTGTCGGAAAATCCGACCGTGTGTACAGGGCATAAGAGTTTTAAAAGTTTAGAGGTGAATGGGAGCAATGAGATGGGTCTTAAGTTGTTCAGGTTGGTGGGGTCCAGTGAGGGCTTTTTAAGTATGGGGATGATCTGTGCATGTTTTAGAGGGGAGGGGAAGGTGCCACCAGAGAGGGAGAGATTAAAGATGTGAGTGAGGGAGCATAGGATAGAATAAGAGGGTGACCGTATAGTTGGGAGGGAACAGTATCCAGGGCACAATTGGTTAGGTGGGAATCTGAGAAAAGTTTTGAAACCTCTTCAGTAGTAGCCAGTTCAAAAGAGGAGAGTGTTGACTGTGCAGTTAGACAAGGTATGTTGAGTGGGGAAGATGTGTGCACAGTGGACGTATCCTCACGTATTGCATCAATCTTGTCTTTGAAGTGATTGGCAATCTCTTGGTCGGTGAGTGAGTTAGTGGGTAGAGGGGATGAGGGACAAAGCAAAGAGTAGAGAAGAGCCGACGGGGACTGGACGACAAGGTATTAATAAGAGCCAAAGTAGGTTTGTTTGGCAGCATTGCAGCAGCATCAAATGTATCACTATGTGCTGGATAACACTGCTATCAGAGTTGGCTATTAAAGTCAATGGGGCTGCACCGCAACCATAAGCCAAATGCTTAGCTCACAGATCAGGATCACCTCCTGGACATCTGACAGTGTTTTTCGGGGTTTCGCCTAGTATAAACGTAAAAATAGATATCGTTGGGAAGCCTATTTCAGGCTGTCCCATAAACCCTAGTCTAGTAGAAAGTGTCTGGATCAGGAGGATGTTATCTTATGCCCATGGGTTGTCATGAGAGAAATACAGAGAGCGCCATTGTTGCCCCTTATTTTAAAATGCTAATGCTGATATTCTAAGTCATAAACCCTTCATGCTTTCCTAATGCCAAGTTTCTTTTAAAATGTCTTAACATGGCATACTAATGCCCCGTACACACGGTCGGATTTTCCGATGGAAAATGTCCGATTGGAGCGTGTTGTCGGAAATTCTGATCGTGTGTGGGCTCCATCGGACATTTTCCATCGGATTTTCCGACACACAAAGTTGGAGAGCAGGAGATAAAATTTTCCGACAACAAAATCCGTTGTCGGAAATTCCGATCGTGTGTACACAAATCCGACGGACAAAGTGCCACGCATGTTTAGAATAAATAAAGAGATGAAAGCTATTGGCCACTGGCCATTTATAGTCCCGACGTACATGTTTTACGTCACCGCGTTCAGAACGATCAGATTTTCCGACAACTTTGTGTGACCGTGTGTATGCAAGACAAGTTTGAGCCAACATCCGTCGGAAAAAATCCTAGGATTTTGTTGTCGGAATGTGCGAACAAAGTCCGACCGTGTGTACGCCATATAACTCTACTACGTATGGATATCACCAGGTTAAAAAAATAACGAATCAAATATTTTATTCTTTATCCAAGCTTATTCCATGCTTATGCTTTTAGGTCATCTGACCTTTTTTAAGCTTGCCAATGGCTAAAATGATTTAGCAAGGTGAATAATTAATGAATTGCATGGAGCTAAGATGCAAAAGGACTTCTGATGCAATTTATCTTAACAGGGAATCTGGACATGTCCTAAGTATAGCATATACAGGGACTACTGTTGTGGAAACTATGTAGCTGTTGCAACATACTTTTAACTTTGATTACCTTATGTATGTATGTTTAATATAATTGATGTTTACATTTTCTTTAAGAATATATTGTTTAGATTAGAGGTGTTATTTTACTATTAACCACTGCTGATTAAAATATTTATTTATGTATGAAAATGTTTATGAATACAATTCCCACTATCCTACAGTTGGACACATATTTTGTTAGTAATTAGATTCCCAGTGCGCACATTTAATCCTTTGGCATCTTTAAAAAAATAATAATAAACTATTATTCACAATGGAATGTTGGACTCAAGGGAAGGTGTGATTTTTAACAACTGGGCAACCATAGAAGGCTACTAGCTCACCACTGAGGATAGTGCAGTAAAGCTATGAGTTGTTCTATAGCCCCTTGAGATCCCGGGCTGTCAATCATGGTTCCGGTTCAAAAACCATAACGATGATTGATAGCTTCATCTCCCAAGAGGTTCTGCATGAGTTGAAATATTCCACTTCCACATATTGTCCTGCTTGAACAGACTGTTTTATTAGACAATTGATAACCTTATAGTTAGAATTTGGAGAACGCTGGTATATAGTTTTTCCAGTTTCCTTCAATGGCTATTATTATAGTCTAAGAGCTGTGTTGTGGCTTTAACAAATTAGACCTGCAATTCCCTGAGGTGTCTTCTACTAACAAGGAGAAAGCCCGAGTGTGACAGAACCATTAAGGAATCATGACATCAACGTGGGAGTGTTTGGTCGCATGTTAATTTACATAGTAACAGGAGCTGTCGGAAATAAAACCCAATGTGCACGTCTGAAGTGTTCCTTATTATCTCTAGTACTTTACACCGAATAGGTTTCATGAGCTTTTTAGATTCCAGTTCATTGTTGATCATTTTAGCATTTACTTTTTTGTGCTTGTAATGATTAATTTGTTTGTTACAATCAATACAATGGGGCAGAAACATTCCTTATGTCATACATGATCAGAAAAAAACTGTTCCATGTTGTCGGATAGATCATACTACAATCTGAGAATAGGCCTTCAAGGCTGATACAGTAAGTGAACAAAGATTTTGAAGCCCTCAAGCAATGCTATCATCTTCATAGACTGTAGGTATTTTCCTATCAGTCAATTCATTCCAATATTTACTATGTTGATCTAAAGATTTGATTATATATAATGGGTGCAGGACCAAGTGGCTCTTACTTGGCTTTCAGGTAAGATGGCAGGTTGCTTCGTTCAACTGTCTAAATGTTCCTAGCTAAGCAAATAAAACAAAAAAATAAAAAGGTAATTTTTTGAATGCAAACTATAATGAAGTTTTCCATCAGATTTTTGGAAAGTAGAAAACCACAAAGAACTGTAGGCATGGCATGGATGCAATGAACGTGGCTTATGAAAGTACCAAAATGAAATCCAACCCTAACAATGGCTGTCTACAAGTAAAAGAAACTTGCCAATAAAGATATTCAGTGATATAAATACAATACTTGCTGACCTGAAATTGCTAGTTGCCTGTTTCTGACTTTGTACTTTCTTATTCAAGATCCCAAAACATGCATGCACTTAGAGAAGAAGTAGCAAAGTCAAAACTTCTTTGTACTCCTATTGATGCCACTGGATCAGTAGTACATCCAGGTAACTAGCATTTTCAGAATGAGATTAGCAGTGGCATCCTACATATTTCTTCTAGCACTCAGTATTAAGTTCCCTTAAAGTGGTTCTAAAGGCAGAAGGTTCTTTACTTTAATTCATTCTATGCATTAAGGTGAACAATCTTCTTCAAGCAGCCCCCTTATACTTACCTGAGCCCGATCTCAATCCAGTAATGTGCACAAAATTAGAGACTCTCTCAGCTCTCTTTCTTCTCATTAGCTCAGACACAGCAGCAGGAGCCATTGGCTCCTGCTGCTGTCAATCACAGCCAGTGAGGAGGTAGTGGGGCAGGGCAAAGGTGCACTCTGTGTGTATTACAGGCACAGAGCTGGCTCGTGAGAGAAAATGCACAAGTGCCCCATAGCAAACGGCTTGCTATGGGTGCCCTCACCAGGCGGGAGGAGCCAGGAGTGCCAGCAGGGGACTCAAGAAGAGGAGGAACGGGGCTACTCTGTGCAAAACCATTGCCCTGAGCAGGTATATATAACATGTCTGTTATTTAAAAAAAATAAATGTTATCCTTTACAATCACTTTAAAGTGGAATTCCATCTAAAACTTAGTAGTAAATGGTTGGGCCCTCAGAGATCTCTTAATTTCCTATTTTGTCTCTGGTACAGGGAATAGTAGAAAATATACCTAAATTGGGACACTGGGTCAGCAGTAAAAATTTGATAGAAATTGAACTTTTCCTCTCTCTATCCAAAATATAAAATGTTGGGTAAATGTCGTGTTCAAATAATATTGGTGCCAGTGTCTGACTAAGGGAATTGTGCCAAACCAGGACCAATATGGACTTTTTAGTACCAATATTTACATAGTAATTTACATAGTAAGGTTGAATAAAGACACCAGTCCATCCTGAGTGAGTGTGGGTGTGTGTCTACAATTGTCCCTAACCCTGTACATCCCACACTCACATCAGTCCCTACCCTCAATCCAAGGTCCCCATACATATACTAGGGCCAATTTTTGGTCAGAAGCCAATTAACCTACCAGCATGTCTTTGGAGTGTGGGAGGAAATCGGAGTACCCGGAGGAATCCCACACAGGCACAGGGAGAAGATGCAAACTCTAGGAAAGTAGTATCGTGGTTGGGATTCAAACCAGCGACCCTTTCTACTGCTAGGCGAGAGTGCTACCCACTACACCACTTTAATCATTTGATGTAGGAAAAGGAGAATGGTAGTCATAACCATACCTCCCAACTTTCTGAGATGGGAGTGAGGGACACCTGTTAGCAAAAGTATGTAGGCAAAAGACACACCCCTGTCATGCCCCCCTTAAAGAAGAATTGTACAAAAAAATGATTGGTTAAACCCACAAGTGCTTTTTTACTACTACTATTTCTTTATATTGGCTTTTGGAATTTACAAAATGCAATAATTTAGAAATTGGATGAAATGTTTAGCACTAAAAAACACTTTTTGATAGATAAGTAGTGCATTTTTTATGCAACTATATAGATCCGACCAAAATGAGAAACACATGAGGAGGAAAGAGGGACAGAGGGACATTGTTCTTAATGAGGGACAGCCCCTTAAAATCAGGGAAAGTTGGGAGCTATGCACAACCAGTACCTAGGCCTTTATTCCTGAGAGGTCCTCTAGCAGCCCAGCTTAAAAAAAAACAAAAAAACACTCTGAACAGTTTAATTGGTAGTGTGATAATGATAATTCATGCACTAACTTCCCTGGCTGCAATGACTTTAATGACATCATCAAATCAGACGCTGTGCATATTAAATGATAGGCACTTGGGCCTACGTCTATCTTCTGGCAATTGACTTAACTGTATTCCAGAATAAGAATTTGTTTAATGCATGCTCAATAAAATATTACTGTTTAATCTATGTAAACTGTTCTGAGGAACAAAAAAAAAATACAAAGAGCACTCTGCCAAACAAACCAATTTGTTACGGCCAGCGTTACTATATTCATTTGTTACTGTGCCGAAAAAACAATGACCGTCAAAATGAATGTATTTATATTTAATCTATATGTGTCATGTTTTATTGATGACCTTTTGCAGCTGAGCTGGGATTTCAGTCTGATTTACTGCTAGGGAATAAACAGGTTATTAGCAGCTGGCTCTGGGCTGAGAGAATCTATGCATAATAATGTATAGCAGATAAATATTTGCAGTGCATTAATTACAAACAAAGGCATGAAATATATAATAATGAAAAAAACTAGGCATTATAACTTTCACTAATTCAAGTTTTAATAAAATAAATGTAATAAGCAAAATTTAAATAAAATACAAACATTGAAATAACATCTAAAAAAGAGAAATATAGCAAAGTATGTACAAAAAAATAAATAACTGCTGATATTTTGAAAGGTTTACACATGGGAATAAAATACTGTCCAACCTCATGACAAGCAATCACTGCCAATAGTAATAAGATTATTTTCCTCTTGGAAAATTCACAGAAAGCTTTCGATCCATGCTGAGCACATTCAAAGACGGAGCGCCAGGCACACTCCCCTTGTTGGTTCATTATCATTCTTGGGTTATGCAAGGCAAGTGAATCAGGAAAGCAAATGAATTAGTGAGAATTAAGAAGCCTCTGTGGTCTGAACCCTCTCCAAATCTCAGCAAAGATGAAAGGTAGACGCTTATGTCTCGTGTCCCATCGTTCTTAGTAATAGAGCCTGAGCTCCCAGCCAGCTTTCTCCAGAGCATCGGCAGAAATACACAGGCAGTTAATGTTGCCTAACGTCTCTTGACCGTGGGTTCATCCATGTGGGAAAAGTTTCACTAGCCTGCAAAAAAACTCCTCTCACTCGATTAATTACAGCAGCTGTTATAAAACTTCATCATCAATAACCCCCGACAACAGCCTCACATGTACATTTTATGTTACATGCATCTTTCATTGATGCCCAGGATTGAGAGACTATTGTACACTGTGAACTTATAGAGTCACCTTCTTTACTTAAATTCGCCTTTGTATGTAATCAGCTCTTTGTAATTATGTATTATATTTACCTTATTGTTGTCATTGTGTCTTTTTATTTTATTTGCATATACAGTATAATGCACAATATACAGCCAATACAAAAGGAAATTGTCTAATTACAGAAATAATAGATGAATCTCTTTTGGCCTGTGTTACTAGCATTTACAATGTTAGATGTTACAATGGGAACACAGCAAATTATACAAATGCAAAGAATATATATATATATATATTTATATATATATATATGTATATATATATATATATATATATATATATATATATACATATTCTTTGCATTTGCATAATTTGCTGTGTTCCCTATTACCTTTAACTGTAACGTATGGCCTTTTTTACCCATACACAAATATACACTATATGATTGCATAGCTCAAATACAACCTGATACATCTGTTAAGACATTGCAAATGCTAGTAACTCAGGCCGAAATGCAAATGTAGTACCTGTATATGTACTCAAGTCTCTGTATGTGTAAAAATCATTATTTATATATTTATATATATATTGTATCTATAAACTAATTATAATTATTTAGAATATAATTATAAATAATGAAATTAGAACACTGTTTATAATTAAACTCAAGCTCACCCATTGTTAATACATTGTGATAATATTGTAACAATTGTAACAACATTGCAATAATATTGTAACAATCAAAACATTAACTTTTACTTTAATTTACAGTAAATTATAAGGCCCATTCATAAATAATAACATATATGTTGTGTGCACATTTACGTGTTCACCCAACAAATATCTTTTTTTCCCTTCACATGTTTTAATGGGTAGAAATTATACGAGAATCAATTAGCAATTTAACAGTTGTTAGCTGTCCAAATGTGTGCAAACAGCTACTACCTACAAGCTTAATAAGTACCTGCCAATAAAGGAAAAGATAAAGCAATTTGATGGCACACACGGAATCCTCCTGCGCCACTCCGGTAGTCAACAAGGACTGAGCAGAAAATATTGCCCTGTGCTGCCCGTATCTGACCATGGAAATCCCTGTGGTCCACTTGCATTTCTGCATTCTCATTTCATCATGAGCAAACTCTCTGCTGCTCAGGTCCCTCCCTGGGCAAAGTGACATCTGCCAGTCTAGACAATGAGTACAAATTAATGTTTATCTTCAAACTGCCTCTCACTAATAAGTGGCCAGCCATGGTGTGAACAATTTTCTGCCACACTCTTCAACTTTTCAATTTATTTCCTGTCACTTCTCTTGTAAACTAGCTGTTATAAACAGAATGATTATCATCTGTATTGGGTAATTAGGATGGTGATTTAGGGGAACTGGATTCTGAGTAATTGGATAACACATTCTGTCCTTAAAGGTGTTTTCTATTGCACCTGTAGCTATAGCCTATTCCCAGCTGAAAATCTTGATAATTAAAATAAAATGTTTTTACATTTTGTACAATGCAGATTTTCTTGTTACATTGCCAGTGCAACTGAGCCCCCTTCAGGCAGTCACATTCTTCCTGGATTTGAAGGGAGGGGGCAACTTAAAAGGTAAGTGCTAGTATATTTTCAGTGTACACATGTTTTGAGTTATTATTGTAATTTTCAAAAATCAAATTTAATTTTACTTTGATCTTGTTCCATGTCTTCAGAATGAGGTTTATCTATATTAAATAACTGCAATTAGCATCCTTTCTGAACATGTTCAGACATAATACCAGAAGTGGGCACTGTATTTAGCATGACTGCAGAACAACTGCTAAGATGAAGATAAAAAGATAAAATAAACATAACATAAAACTGACAATAGCTCATTATAGTTTTTTCTGAGTACAGGCCCACTGTAATATCACAACATTTGAGTTTTACCTCAACATCTGGTTTTAGTAGTTTTTGGGTGTGAGATTAAATCACTTGCTACTAAATGCCGCATCTGAAATCAATATATTACAAATGAGCCAGGCCAGGTTCACATATGTGTGGCTGCGGGTTTATGCCTGGGGTCCGGTGCGTGTATGTTCAGGTGTGATTCAGGTCTAATTTTATTGCCTGAATTCGCACACCTAAACTGGACCCAAACATGCACAGGACCCTTTTTCAATCTGCTCCATGGCCGCCCCGGATCTGTGTGAACTGACTCCATTAAGAGCCGGCCACACTCGCCTGTTATTCGAATTGGATGCAGGAAAACCTGCATCCAATTCGCATATATTTGAACCCAGTCTTACTTTTTAGGAAGGTTGTAAAGGATATCTTCACTTTAAGGCCAGGCCTTTTCTGACACTTTTTGTTTACATGTAAAAATTTGTATTTTCTGCTGGAAAATTACTTAGAACCCCAACCATTATATATTTTTTAGCAGAGGCCCTAAATAATAAAATGGTGGGTTTTGCAATTTTTTATGTCACACGATATTTGTACATTGGTTTTTCGAACACAATTAAAAAAAACACTTTAATGAATTTTAATGCCCACAAACATAATATAATACCCAATTGTTTGGTAAAATATAAAATATGGTTTTATGTCAAGTAAATAGATACCTAACATGTCACACTTTAAAATTGCGCACGCACGTGGAATGGTGCCAACCTACAGTATTTAAAAATCTCCATAGGCACTGCTTTAAAAGCCTTTACATGTTACCAGTTTAGAGTTACATGTGGGTTCAGGTGATAGAATTATTTCTCTTGCACTGATGTTCATGGCAATACCTCACATGTGTGTTGGGATCGTCATGTACAGATGAATGCAGGACCAACGCATGTGTTCGCCTTTGCGTAAGAGCACAGGGGGTGCTTTAAATTTTTTTTTTAACTTTATTTATTTTTACACCATTTCTTAAAAAAAAAAAATAGTAAACACCCCTTGAAAAAAGCAATAGGCAGTTACTCTTTATGGTGAGATCTGAGATCTATTAGACCGCAGATGTCTTCTATGCCCTTAAAAGCATCTGACCACACAAAGATTTGTGTGATCAGATGCTTTCACAATTTAAAAATGATATTGTTTAAATCTGGGGAAACTGGAAGTGACATAATACTAGTCTCTTCCTGATTCCTATGCCATAGACCTTCCGGTCCTTGTTTAGCTTTATGTAAGATGCCAGAATCTCCAGCTTCATTCTAGGCTTGCTGGTGGGACAGTAGAGCCTGGAGGGGCACTAGCAGTAGGCAGGAGAGGGGAGGCGACCACTCCGGTCGCCTGTAAAAGCCATCCAGTGGCTAATTAGCCACTAGGGTGGCTTTTACATAAAAGTCGGGTGCAAGCTGAAAAAACAATATCGGGATAATGCCTGTAGCTGCAGGCATCATCCCCATATACCACTTGAAACTGCCAACGTATGTTCTTCAAGTAGTTAAGATGCCATTGCTGATTTTTATTTCTGCAAATGCTTGTTCTCCGCCTGTCCTGTTGATCCTTTTGCTTCAGTACTGTGAGTTACTAGCTCAGAGCATAAACTTTAATCTGACTTATATGATGTACATGGGTATTCAATGTCAATGAATCCAGAGGGTCAGTAGCCAGGAAACTAGCCTATCTAGAGGAAGCTGAGCAAAGCAGCCACCATGTAAAAAAGTAAAAGTTTGTAAAAGTTCAGCCCTTTGCAAAAAATTAATTTCTATGAATTTGATGACTACAGTCTGTAGATTATTGTTGTCTAGTTGTCAGCTTACAATAGTAATAATAGCATATTATTTATTAAACAGTGTTCAAAAGAAACACTTTCAATGTCCTTAAAAAGCAATATACCGGTAGTCAAATTAGTCATTGTTAAGTTAGTCAAAGAGCTATTGTCAAGTTAAGTGACACTTACTGATTCTGACATATTTTTTTCTAGGCATCTAAGTTTTAATGGCCTCTTGTCATGAAAGACGTAAAGTGGAACTAGAAGTCCAAAAGGTTTTCCTTGACTCCCACACTTAATTCCATGCAACATGTATGCCTAAACATAACAAACCTAAAAAAATATATATATATTGCAGTTTACCAGTCTCAGATAAGGTGACTGCTTTAGTTTTCTTTTTTTATATGCTTTTTTTTCTTTACATGGTAATCCTGAAAATAACACACTTCCTTTGTGTGGGTGGCTAAGTTCACTCCTCCACTGTATTTATGGAGAAAGCTGTGGTTGCCATCCAGGCTGGACTACAAACATATCCAATTTTGTTCATCTCCATTACATGGGATATGGGGAGATTAGTAGTTTACAGATGTAGGATCAAATTGATTTATGTTTCCAGCTCAGCCCACATGAAGTGACAAGATCAACGTGGATTCTACTGTATTTGCTGAAGTTTTTAGCCGGAAGAAAGAAAACAAATGTAAGTTTGATTACAAGGTGGTTTTAAGTGATTTTTGTTCTCTGGTTTAGGTATCCATTGCAAAATAGAAATATGCACACTGAAATATTTTGTTTCGGAATTTTGTTTTCGTCCAAAAAATACATTTATTTAGTTACTACCGAAATTTGTTTTTATTTATTTCGTTTTTTGTTAAAAATTGCATTCGTCCGAAAATCCAAATTAAGGTCGAATCTGTCATTGAAGGCTTATGGTGTCTGTCGAATGTTCAAAGAAGATTCAACGGAGCAGCTAAACTGTACGACGCCGTATAGTTTACCTGCTCCGACGAATCTTCTTAGAACTTTCAACAGACACCATAAGCCAAAGTACGTGTGTACTTAGTTCTAGCTATTTTACTGCTCCTCCTCTTTGGTTACAATCAGCCAATAACATTCATCATCATCATTATTTTTATTTATCTTTTCTCCCCTACGTCGAATCTTTTCTCCCCTACGTTGAATCTTTTCTCCCCTACGTCGAATCTTTTCGCTCAATGTCGAATCTATTCTCTCTATGTAGAATAATCTTGGACTAATAGAGTTAAGGTTAGGCACATTCGACCACAGGTTTGATGGACACAGATTGTTATTGTCATCATCATGTCGAATCTCCTATCTATATCGAACTGTTGTAGCAACGAAAACGAAAATAAAGCATTTGTTTATGTCGGATCTTTCGTTTTTCGGATTCTTCACTTTCGTTATCGTTTGTTAAAACGATAACAAAAATACCTGAAATTCGGACGAAAATGCATTCGGACGAAAACGAATGCACATGTCTATTACAAAACAGACAAAATGTATCAGATAAATCTGAGCTGCCCAATAAAGGGTGCCACATCCGTAAGCAAAATAACAGGAACAGTGCTATGGAGAGGATTTTAAAAGCACCATAAAGTCAAAATATATTAAAATACAAAAAATATATTGTACAAATACTGTATTTAAAAAACCCAGTTTAGAGCTTTATGGTGCCTTTAAAATCCTCTCCATATAGCACTGTTCCTGTAATTACAAAACAGGCCTCAGTCTATAATGAAGCATTATCCTAGCTTCAGCCCGGTCTGAAAATTACATCATCATTTAGGAGGTTGAAGACGGCTTGTTGCACATGCTCAGTGTTGCTCCACAGGCTATAAGTGCTGAAAAGGGAGAATGCCTGGTCTGAGGTGTATTTTTTCTTTAATGAATATATGTTAAGGAGGGTGAGTGGGGCAGCAAGGAAATAATTGTTATAATTCAGTCTGACTTTAAATTCCATTAAAAAAACAATTAATATATGTGTTGTTGAGCCTTTAAGGTTCTACTAATGTCTTATGCAATCGGTAGACACGTTATTGACTTAATAAAAGATAAATGATATTGAAAGATCCTCACAGACATTCACTTCCAGTCATTTGCTAAACAAAACAAAATGCCATTTCTACAGTGTCTTATATTAAACAGTAAACAAGGCATAACAACAGACAAATTCCGTACATTTCCTTGAGATAGATCGCATGTCACAGTGAGTTACGCCGCATTGTATCGCTTTGTGGAAGAATGCAACATGACAAGATGTAATGCAATGTACGTTATAAAAAATGTAAATAATACACTTTTGGGGTTTAGGTACTCGCTGTCAATTCATATCACAGGTACTTGAGTTGAATTTATTGAGGCGGATGGAAGCTTACTGAGCACCAAAAAGTATCCATGGTGCCTGAGAATCGTACACGTTACAGTTCAGTGACTATTCCGATTACTTTTGGGCAGTTTGGCACATATAACCTTTTTTTTTTTTAAACACTGTGAAGAGAAGTGCTCAAGTTTCAGGATGCGAGTAAATTAGATGAAGGAGAGAAAAGACTTTTCTTTTTATGTTATTATGGTAACATTAACTTAAAGTGTCACTAAACCCACATCATAAAATCTATCAATAAATGGTGTATTACATGCTCTTCATACTCAGTCAGTCAGTATGAGATTCATTTTCTGTATTCTGCAAAAAACCTAGTTAATCCTGCTGTTTCTACCTCCCTCTTTTGTCCATGTCCTCAGTTCAGCTTGGGATTTTGCAGTGCAGTTTCCGGCAGCTCTGCACATGCTCAGTTTTCAGTGTTTCTATGCTGAGCATTTCCTCCCGATCACATCTGAGCAGCCCATGTGACTATAGAGTCACCCATGTGGGTGTATACATAGTGGTAAAGGACAGCCCACTTGCTCCCTCCTCCTCCATGTCCACTAACCAGCTAAACACAATGAGGACAGGATATTGCATGTAGATTAATGGAGACTTCACCTCCCTCTTATTCTAAGACACAGGCTAGAGGGGTGTGACACAGCCTAGGACTGGCAGAAATCCTCCCACACCATGTTATTGCTAAAAAATAATAAGGATTTGATGTCAAATATATATTTGTATGACAATTTAAAACAGTTTATTGATATTAATTATTTATTTTTACTCTGTATTCCAAAGGCTGTTTTATTTTATTTTATTTTGAACATGTGGCCAGCAGCAAAGGAATAGAAGCTCCTCCTGCTTATTTTCCCCTGCAGAAAGGTTGGGAAAGAGCTGGGTCATGTGACAGCTGTATATTGATTAGGAAAAGGGTACTTTTTGTTTTTTTTTCTTAAAATAATTACAGTTCCATCATCCACATATAGAAAAAGAAGGGACAATGTAAATTAAACAGTGTGTGTTTAATATCACTTTAAATGTATTTTGTATGCAACTTCAGTATTTACATGATTGCAGTGTGCCATGTTTCATATTTACTGTATATTTATATCACATTGTGTAGGGCCGTGTGTCAATGGTCAATGGGAAAATAATCATTCTGTTTGCATTTAAGATCAGTTTTGTCAGGTGTCAGGTGCATTTGACTCGCGGTTTACTTTCTCCTGACCTGCAATTGATCTCCTTGTAAGTTGCATCAACCTGCTTGAGCTGCTTTTGTGTTCCTCGCAAGTGAAAAAGAGCACTTTTGACACAAACAAAACCCATTTGTATCTCAGAAAGTACAATCAATAGCTTTGCTTAAAGTGACGCTAAAAAACAAATCTATGCAAGTATGTATTCTTAACTCTTCGCAAAACCCCTTCTATTGCTCTCAGCCTCCTGCTCCTCCTGAAGCTTTCAGCTATTACTCCGTTTTCCTTTTTTCAGCCAGCGACTGGCTTTCTCATGAAAGTAGTTTGAGTTGCTAATTAGCTGCAAGATTGCTTTCAAAAGGGAGGGGATGTCCCCCCGCTGGACAGTGTTTCCCAGGCTTACCATTTTAAGGCTGGGTTCACACTATTGTGAATTGAATGCCAGTTTACCTGCATTCAATTCGCATGTCTATGGAGCCAGTTCAAACATCTCTGGAATGGCTCCAGTGCGAATTGCACAGGAGTCCTGTGCATCTTCTGGTCCATTTCAGGTCCAAATTCAGACAAAAATTCAGACTGAAATCGGACCTGAAACAGTGAACATAGACGCACCGGACCCCTGCTGTGAGACGGTAGTGTGAACCCAGCCTTACCAGCGTGCCCAAGAAACTATCTGATGGGGCTGGCCATAGAGGTTACCATAGACCAGATCGTCTCTAAATGCCTCTATGGTCTTGGAGGACCGGAGTGATGTCATTACGTCACTTCTGGTCTAGGGTGAAAGTAAACACATTCTTTTTAACCACTTACCAGGCATTTTTCTGACATTTATTGTTTACAAGTAAAAATCTGTATTTTTTGCTAGAAAATCAGATAGAACCCCCAAATATTATATACATTTATATTTTTTTATCAGAGACCCTAGAGAATAAAATGGTGGTTGTTGCAATATTTTATTTTACACTGTATTTGCACAGCAGTCTTTCAAACACAATTTTTTTTTGAACAAAAAACACTTTAATGAATTTAAAAAGAACACAACAGTAAAGTTAGCCCAACTTTTTTGTATAATGTGAATGATGAAGTTACACAGAGTAAGTAGATACCTAACATGTCATGCTTTAAAATTGCGCACACTCGTGGAATGGTGACAAAATATGGTACTTAAAAATATCCATAGGCAACGCTTTAAAATTTTTTAACAGTTACCAGAGTAGGTCTAGTGCTAGAATTATTCCTCTCGCTTTAATGATCGTGGCGATACCTCACATGTGTAGTTTAACCACCCTGGCGGTATGATTATGTCAGATTTTTGTATCTCAAAGCGGTACATTGTTTTGCATAACAATTTGGCATTTTATATTGTAGGCCTGTAATTCTTAGTAATAACACACTTAAATCTGTCCAAACAAGAGTCTAGTAGACATCCCGGGTATGATAAATTTTGCAACACAAAATCATAAATTATAATATAATAAATAACTATAAATAATTATAAAAAATAATATAATAATAATAAAAGGAATTTCCCCACGATTCACTATTGCTCAATTCTGCAAGTGTTCTAATTTACTATCGCTGTTTTCTAGCTGGTCTAAAACCACTTTTGATGTAAAGGGACACTTTTTGGTTGCCATGGGCAATCTCAAGTTTCCGGACAGAAAGAACAGTATATATATATAATATAAAAATGCATGCAGGGCACTGGACAAAGCATTAGGGACAAAATGGATGTGAAATGATTTCATACAGTAATGTAATCTGTAAGATTACAGTGTATTGTATGTGTTATGTTTTGTGTACTTTTTGAATTTGCCCCCTGGGATCTGCCCCCATGCATTGCAATGCTCGCAGGGAACGGAGCCCACCACACAGAGCATCAGCGGAGGACACAGCCCGCAGACACAGCAGGGGGACATCGCAGGATCCTGGTGACAAGGTAAGTAACCTGGACCAGAATTCTGCAATTCAATCCCGAGTGTGGCTCGGGGTTACCGCTAATGGTACTGAAATTTAAGCCCTGAGCCTGATTACTGCCAGGGAGGTTAAACACTGTTTACATTTGTGGGCACGACTTACGTATGCGTTCACTTCTGCATGCGAACACGGAGGGATATGGCGCTTTAATTTTTTTTATTTTTTTCTTATTTATTTTATTTTTTTATTTTTACACTGTCCCTTTAAATGAATTTATTTTTTGATCACTTCTATTGCTGTCACAAGGAATGTAAACATCCCTTGTGACAGTAATATTTGTAAGGAGATTCCATATTACATTTCATTATTGATTAATGTTGATTTCACTCTGTATATGATATGTTCAGGGTTTTGCTTTAATAATCAGATTTTGCTTTAATGATTAGGAAAATATCTTGGGATATTTTAGTGAACATGACAAACTGTCTTATGATTTTACTAAAATACATCATACTGTCTGTCTATTCCTCTATTCCATGCCCATCAGAGGAAGCATCTGTTTTGTGGTTTTGTCTCTGTACTTTTTAGGGAAGCTGCGGTTGTCCAGCAGACAAGTGACAGAGGCTAAGGAATGTTTTGACCTATTAACTTGAAAAACAAGGGTCACCAGTTTTGATATCACAAGATGTATTAATGTTTGGAAATTACCGAATGTGCTAATATGTATTATCATTTTGATTGGCCCCCAAATTGTGGGCAGAGTCTTGTAAAGACAGCATAAAACAGCAAGTCCTGGAATAAAGATTTGTAATCATTTCAGCATACCTATGTGTGTATGTGTCATTGATTAACCGCCGGCGAGGACCTCCACTGAGCCATCTCCAAGAGCCTAGGCCACAGGAAGTAGACGGGCGTCTAACAGTTTTGGTACCAGAAGTGGGGTATTTTGAACAAACAGGTAAGACATTTTTATACCTTTTTGCCTATTTTTTGGTAACTGGTATTGATGCTTGCCTTGTTCAAATAACCTTGTATGCCCACCCACTTACATAACTGTGCCTTCGCAACGGGCTATGGCTGGCCCCTTGGAGGGTTAAAGGGCTCGCAGAGGTTTTTTTTTTTTTTGGTTTTTTAGAGTCTGACTAGGTTGGTCTGACTGTATTGAGTAGATAGATATATGTGTGTTTAAAACTCGGGAAGTATAGAATACGCCCGTAGTATAAGGAATGGCTAAGTGGACGCCCAATTTTTGGGGAAAATATTGAAAAGTGCACTTATTATAACATGTTAATGTAAATGTAACTTTATTTGGCCACTGTATATATATTTGTTTGTTTTTCTCTTAGGTACCACCGTAAGTATTTAGAGTGTATAGAGTATTAGAGATAAGTGTGTGATATATATGTGTATGACAACTGAATGTAAAGTACTGTATTGATTTAGAGGATTTTTTTTGTTAAGATATTGTATTACACATATATGTACTAAATGAACGACCTAAGACAGGAGCCTGACTGTAGTGAGGTTTACTGTTCCTTAGTGTTGACAGGACGTGGATCCTGCTTACCACTAGACCAACCGGATTTTCATGCCGACTTGGTGCAAGGGGGGTCTTTCCTGCCACAAGAAGGGGTACTTTACACCGGGTACTAAGAGTTAACCTTCATAGCTATTTCAGCCCCACTGCCATAAGAGACCAAGGGACTTACTCCCAAGTCAGGGAACAGATTATAGCACAAACAGGTTGCTTTCATCTCTGTCCCTGTACTAGTCACACACTTCCAAGGTTATTAGATGGGGAATTCTGCGGCAACCCAGACCATGGCCAATCCATCTCCCTATGAGTATGTTAAAAACACACTACCGGGGTCACAGGTAGAACCGTTTTGGACACAGGTCAGAGACAGGTGCCAACAGCTGGGGATACATGACCCAGGGCCAGTGGGACCCTGTTCTGAGGATGATTGGAAGGAAGTGAGCAAGGTGTGTCAGGTACACAAGCACTCCTACCCACCTGGGAAATGGGAAGACATCCAGTATATGAAAGATTGCTACAAAATATGGAATAAATGCTTAGCCAAATATAAAACAAAGTATGTAACTAAAGCCCCCACACCAAAACCTGTAAATTCACCCGCCCTTTCTCAGCAACCCGAAGCACCCCCCCCTTATGTGATGGTTAAACAGGAGGATGGAACATTGGGTCCATGTCTTCAGCTGTATCCATCTTTGGATCCAACAGTATTAGCTACCATGGTATATGGTGTAGCTGATCAGGTACAGGTTACACGATGGGAAAACGAAAGTAGAAGAAGGAAAGAGGAAGTTCGGGCAGAAGAGAGGATTAGGAAGTTGGAAAAGGAAGAAAGGGATGGAATGTCCCTGGAAAAGGGAGAAGAGGAAGGAGTCAGGAAGTTAAGCCCCAGGGAAAAGGAGTGGAAGGAGAAACAGAAAGAGTTTAATAAGAGACAGCAGGAAGAGGAAGAAAGGATACAGAGGAAAAGGGAAGATTTAGAGGCGTACGAGAGGAAACTAGAGAAAAAGGCGAGAAGGATTAAGGAGGCTGAAGAAAAGATAATTTCACAGCCATCCACCACACTCAGAAGCCAGAAACCCCCACAGGAGGAAAGGGAGCAGGGTGAATCCTCGGGTGAATCCTCTACTGAGGAAAGAGAAATGGAGGTGGACCAGGAAACTCTAGGTGCCACCTTTAAAGCACCACTTATGCATATAGGGGAGACGGTAGTGCATATTCCCCTACCCCTAGGCACACTGTCAAAAATAAAGGAGTTATGCCCCAGCCCAAAGAAAAGCCCTAGGGAGGCTGGTGCTTTCCTTGCAAAATATAGTGCAGGGACAAGCCTGGATAAGGAAGATATAGCAGGGATTCTTAGTATAGTTGACCCTGACAGCCCAGAAGGGCATCCCGTAGATGCCTTATGGACAGCCCACATAGAAGAAGATAAAGATTGGGTGTCTTTTTGGAAAGGTATGGGGAATCATTGGTCTGCTATATACAAGGGTTCATCTGCACTTCAGGAACTTGTCCTAGCAAAACAGGGACCGAAGGAAAAATTCTATGAATTTTGTACCCGGGTATATAGTCTGTGGAAAGCAGTAGATAACGCCAACCCCCAATTGTTCACCACCACCATTATGGCTGGTGGCGATACGAAGGTGACACAGTTGCTTAAATTCACTAATCCAAAGTGGGCAGAACAACCCCCAGATGAATTTATGAAAGATGCTAGGTCACGAGAAACATCAGGGGTATTTGAACAGAAGGGTGGCATTTTTCCCTCCCTGACACCAACCCAGACTCTGCCAACTGGTGGGACTCCGCCCACCCACATAATGACAATGCAACCTTATCCACCAATGCAATCTTATCCCCCAGACCAGGCCTACCCACCAGACCAGGGGTGCTTTAACTGTGGGGAACTGGGGCACTGGAAGTCCCAATGTCCCTACAGAATTAGGACAAACGCCCAGAGAGGGAGAGGTAGGAATCTTAACACCGGCCCCCGTCGCCTTCAGGATATCAGGTATCCTCACCCACCACAACCCCAACCACCCCCACCACGACCCCAATACCAGCCTCAGCCCAACAGACCACCCCCACGCATTCCGATGCAGTGGCCATCCGCTCGGCGGACACCACAATAGGGATGCCAAGAGTATGTCCCGTCCCTCAGCCTTGTGTGTTACAATCCATCATGGAAAAGTCTTCCGCAGGTACTATTGCGGGTAGACAATCACCTGATATGTCTACTTTTGGATTCAGGGGCTACACCGCACTGCACTGAGGGAAACTCTATTGGCATAAATGGGACATCAGTTACCCACCCCATCACTCCACCATTGCCCGTGGCTACTCCAGAAGGGCAGGAACTGTGCACTCAGAGTTTTGCTGTCCTTGTGGATTGCCCAGTTTCTTTAATGGGGAGGGACCTACTCTCAAAACTGAATATCACCATTAAATTTGACAGAGGGGGCTCCCTCACTGCCAGCTCACCGTTCTGTGATTTACATGCTCCAAAGAGACACACTTTCAGGGGACTCTTTGCATCATTGCCACCCACAATAGAAACACATGCAATATGGGCAGACAACAAAGGGAGTGTGGGTTTTATTAACTGTACACCCTACACACCACAAATGCGTCCAGACGCTGTAGTACAATATCACAAGCAATACCCCCTGCCACTTGAAAAAATTGAAGGCATCACACCATTAATCAATGATTACATAGCAAAAGGGATTCTGAAACACATCATAAGCCCCTGGAATACACCAATCTACCCTGTAAAAAAGGCAAATGGGGAATGGAGGCTTGTACAGGACCTAAGGGCCGTGAACAAGCAGGTTATACCTCTGCCACCTTTGGTGGCAGATATTTCTTTCATCTTTTTGAAAATACCTGCTGATTCCCTTTGCTACACAGTAGTAGACCTGGCGAACGCGTACTTTAGCATCCCGATCGATGATGGGGTATCGCCCATGTTCTCATTCTCATGGGGGGGGAAAAAGCAGTTGACCTGGTCAAGGTTACCTCAGGGGTATGTGGACAGTCCCGCAGCCTTCTCCATGGTCCTTAATGAGACAATTAAGTCATGGACTGCTGAGCGCGGGTCGGTACTAATACAGTATGTGGACGACTTGCTCCTGTGCAGTCGATCTGCTGAAGATTGTGCGGTCGATTCCACATCTCTGTTACATCACCTGGCCAGGTCTGGCCACCTAGCATCCAAGAAGAAGATTCAATGGTGTCAAAGTCAGGTAGAATACCTGGGATGCATTTTGAAGGAGGGAACCAGGCTGGTATCCCCCAAACGTGCCGCAGCCCTGCAGGCTCTCAGTCCTCCAAGAGACAAAGCAACTTTGCTCTCATTCTTGGGCGCAATCGTATATTGCCGCCAATGGATCCCAGATTGTTCATATTATGATGGCATTCTGAGGGAGGCTACCTTGTCCACCGCCCCAAAGACAGTAGATTGGACAACAGAAAGGCTCTGTGCTTTTCAGGCCTTGTTGAAAAGTCTGACTCAGGCCCCCGCCCTGGGATTGATAGAATATGGCAAACCCTTTCAATTATACTGTGTGGTATCGGGAAATTCTTTTGCTGCAGTTTTGACACAGCAACATGGAACCAGGTACCGACCAGTCTCCTATCTCTCAAAAAAGTTGCCTACCCAAGTACAAGGGATGCCATCTTGTCTACAAAACCTTGCTGCTTGTGCTATGGCAGTTCAGGAGGCTAACAAATCAGTATTAGGCCATGAACTGACTCTTTACACTACTCATTCAGTAACCCACCTTCTACAAAACATGAACACACAGCATATGACAGCACAAAGGCTTAGTGGGTATGAGATCACACTTCTGAATACTGACAACCTCACCCTCAAACACGCATCACCAAGTAATCCCACTGTCCGTCTTTTACATTCTTTGCTCAAGCTGCCACGAGACCCTGATCAGAAGCACAATTGTGTTGAACAGGTTGCGGCAATAACCAGCCCTCGCCCAGATCTCACTGACATTCCCCTACCAGGAGTACAGGACGTCTTCATAGACGGCAGTTGTACTCGCCCCTCTGATACAACATTCCTGACAGGGTATGCCATTGTCCAACTACCTGATGTGGTATTGGAAGCAAAAGCCTTACCACCCTCCTCGGCACAGGTAGCAGAATTGGAGGCACTCACAAGAGCTTGCATACTTTTCTCTGATGAGGAGGTAAACATCTACACAGATAGTAGGTACGCTTTTGGCGTAACGCACGACTATGGCGTAATATGGGCGAATAGAGGATTTAAAACCGCTGACAACAAGCCAATCGCTAACTCTACGCAAATTAAAGCACTCCTGCAAGCGATTCTTCTCCCAAAGAGGATAGCGGTCATCAAAGTGAAGGCACATTCATCAGATAACAGCAGAGTTTCCAAAGGAAACGCTCTGGCAGACAGAGAAGCAAAAAAAGCCGCTGCCCTATACATTGGTCAGCCAGCCCCCACAACAATGTTCTTCAAAGAACATTTTACATCCCCCAACTTTAAAACCGTTGTGGCACAAATACAGGGATTAGCTACAGAAGAGGATGTTTCTTTTTGGGTCAAGGATGGCTTGACCAAGGACCAAGCAGGTCTTTGGTCAAAAGAGGGGAAGATATTGGGAATACCAGAATCAAGCAGTGTTCTCATACTTTCCTATCTCCATGGTCCAGGACATATAGGTACCACCGCCCTAACAAACATATACACAAAGTCTTTTTGCACAAACAACTTAAGTAAACAGGCAAAACTCCTCACCAGCAGCTGTCTAACCTGTGCACAAAACAATGTCCAAGGGAAAAATCATGGATTACATGGCCACCTGCCCTCACCCCTGGGTCCCCTGACAGATTTGCAAATAGACTTCACACACATGCCCAAACAAAGAGGTAATTTGAAATGCCTTTGCGTGATCGTATGCAAATGGTCGGGCTGGGTTGAAGGAATTCCGTGTACAGGTGAGACTGCTAAAATTGCTGCCAAGTGCCTACTGAACCATTGGGTTTGTAGGTTCGGAATACCAACGGCCATATGGTCAGACAGAGGGCCTGCCTTCAGCTCCTCTGTTACACAGACTTTAGCTAAGCTACTAGGCTTACAGTGGAAACTGCACATCCCTTACCACCCACAAAGTGCAGGAGTAGTGGAAAGAATGAATAGGAACATTAAGGACAAGTTAAAAAAGGCCACGGGGGGCACCATGAAAGGATGGTTGGATTACCTTCCTTCTGTCCTATTTCAGATCAGAACAACACCACATGCTAGAACAAAACTCTCGCCCTTTGAGATTTTGATGGGAGTTCCTGCAAACATAGAGCTGCCCCTCTTAGATCAAAACACTGACATTAACATCTATTCTCAACAGGAAATGTACGTGAAAAATCTGGTAAGTATGCTACAGGAAATGAACGAACAAGTTTCTGTCACCTTTTCTCCTCTTTCAACAGAACCTACTCATCCCTTCATCCCAGGAGACAAAGTACTGGTGAAACAACTGGCACACAAAAAGAAGGTTGGACCCATTTTCTCCGGACCCTGGAAGATAGAGAAGGTTTCCAGAACTGCTGTACTGACCGATCTAGGAAACACCTGGATCCACGCCAGCCGGTTAAAGAAGTGTCCACAGCAACCCCAGACCCCTGACCCTCCACCAGCATCCCAAGACTTCTCTCTTCAGGAACAGCGACCAGATTTGGAGGACATTCAAGAGGGCATAAAACAAATCTCTCTGGACGACGAGACGAATCCCCCACCAACAGGAAGAAACGTGTAAACAGAACTTTGCACACAGTACCTGACAAAATGATTTCTACCTTTGTGTCAGGAAAAACATTATGCTTCTGGACATGTCTGATTCTGATAGTATTAAAAGGTAGCCGAGGAATATGACTCCTTGAGGTGTGACGAATAGGTAGAATGACCATTTCGATGATATCGAATGGTCAAAGGGAGGATTGTAAGGAGATTCCATATTACATTTCATTATTGATTAATGTTGATTTCACTCTGTATATGATATGTTCAGGGTTTTGCTTTAATAATCAGATTTTGCTTTAATGATTAGGAAAATATCTTGGGATATTTTAGTGAACATGACAAACTGTCTTATGATTTTACTAAAATACATCATACTGTCTGTCTATTCCTCTATTCCATGCCCATCAGAGGAAGCATCTGTTTTGTGGTTTTGTCTCTGTACTTTTTAGGGAAGCTGCGGTTGTCCAGCAGACAAGTGACAGAGGCTAAGGAATGTTTTGACCTATTAACTTGAAAAACAAGGGTCACCAGTTTTGATATCACAAGATGTATTAATGTTTGGAAATTACCGAATGTGCTAATATGTATTATCATTTTGATTGGCCCCCAAATTGTGGGCAGAGTCTTGTAAAGACAGCATAAAACAGCAAGTCCTGGAATAAAGATTTGTAATCATTTCAGCATACCTATGTGTGTATGTGTCATTGATTAACCGCCGGCGAGGACCTCCACTGAGCCATCTCCAAGAGCCTAGGCCACAGGAAGTAGACGGGCGTCTAACAATATTCACGTGTCAGGTATATTTTTGGAAGAATCTGGGGTCTATAATGCCGCGTACACACGAGCGGACTTTACGACAGACTTTGTTCGTCAGACAATTAAATTGTGTGTGGGCTCCAGCGGACTTTGTTTTCTCAAAAGTTGGACGGACTTAGATTTGAAACATGTTTTAAATCAATCCGTCGAAATCGAGTCCGGTCGAAAAGTCCGCTCGTCTGTATGCTAGTTCGACGGACAAAAAGCCACGTTAGGGCAGCTATTGGCTACTGGCTATGAACTTCCTTGTTTTAGTCTGGTCGTACGTCATCACGTACGAATTCGACGGACTTTGGTGGATTGTGTGTAGGCAAGTCCGTTCATTCAGAAAGTCTGTCGTAAAGTTTGTCGAAAACTCTGCCGGGCAAAGTCTGCCATAAAGTCCGCTCGTGTGTACGCGGCATAAGTCCCAAATCCTTCCTTTGCACTTAAGAGAATTCAAAATTCCATGTTTGGCTGTTTTGAATACTGATATCTTTTTTAATCTGGCACTTTTAAGGCTCCAGTAAACCAGAAGTGATGTCATGACATCACTTCCGGGTTACTAGATTCGAGACCTGATCAAAGCCAAATCTGGATTTGTTCAGATCTCCGGCCAGCCGTCACATCCGGTGGGACGGGAGAACCCGGGCAAGCGGCAGAAGGTGGCGGGAGGGTGGGGAGTCCCCTCTCGCTGCTTGGAGGGTGGGGAGTCCCCTCTCGCTGCTTGTGATAACAATCGAGTGGCTGCTTCAGTTTTTATCACAAGAAAGCCAACCATTGGCTCTAAAAAATGGTACTGCAGCTGTAGGCATCACCCCGGTATAACCACTTAAAGCAGAATGACGTACAGGATATGTGATTTTGTGGCAAGTGGTTGAAGCAAAAGATCACATTTTTTTATCTTTTGCTTTAAAAGGTAAAGGAGAGATTGGGGGTCTTATTAACCCCCGATCTCTCCATGAAGAGGACCTGTTTTACCCTTTATTTCTATTACGAGGGGTGTTTACATTCCTTGAAATAGGCATAAAAGTGATTAAAAAAAAACTAAAAATAAAGGAAGAGTGTAAAAATAAAAAATAAATAAAAAAACAAAATGAAAGTGCCCCCATCCCTCCGGTCTCACGTGCAAAAGCAAACGCATTTGTAAGCCATGCATGATTATGTAAACAGTGTTCACAGCACTGATGTGAAATATCGCCGCGACTGTTATGCCCTGTACACACGGTCGGATTTTGCAATGGAAAATGTCCGATCGGAGCGTGTTGTCGGAAATTCCGACCGTGTGTGAGCTCCATTGGACATTTTCCATCGGATTTTCCGACACACAAAGTTTGTGAGCAGGATATAAAATTTTCCGACAACAAAATCCGATTGCGTCAATTCCGAACGTGTGTGGCCTGTTCCGATGCACAAAGTGCCACGCATGCTCAGAAGAAATTCCGAGACGGAACAGCTCGGTCTGGTAAACTTAGCGTTCGCAATGGATACAACACTTTCGTCACGGTGCAATGTTAAAAATGGTTTAATACAGCGCACTCTCTTCTTCTTTATAATGTGAGAAGAATGAAGTAGTTTTGCTGCTTATATTCACACACACTTCTCACAAACTTATTTCTTTATTATTTAGCGGGATTCCCTTAATATATTTTGATTTGTCACATCTGACAACATTTTTTTTGTGTTGGAATTTTTTTTTTCAGGTTTTAAGGCAGATTCTTTTTTTTTCGTTTGTCTTTTTTTCAAGGCTGATCTTTGATTTATTGTATTTTTATTTTTACTCCAGAATATTTTTGTGTGTGTTTTGTGTGTCAAGTTACAACAACACCATTGATATGTTGTTATATTTAATCTGTAGGAGATTGTTTGGTGTTGTTGTCTCTTGTTAATTTCACATTGTACTTTAGAAATGTACCTGAATCCTCACAAACAAACTGTCCTTTTTGGATGAAAACACACATAGGAGAGTATAATTTTCCCCAAAAAATCATTTATTAAGGGCTCACAACTAAACAAAGAGGGAGGCAACGCTGGAGAAACAGCAGAAATGGGTGAAGCCTTGGACCCCCAGGGCAGACATCAATTATTTCCAGGCAAAATTGGTGGCCTGAGGAGTTCATATCTAAGGGAGTGCAGTCTGGTCCAGAAGTCCCAGAGATCCGGAAAGCAGCAGATGACATCTGTGTCCCCAGGCTGTGGTCATACAAGAGACTGCATCTTTTGTCAGACCAGACTGAACCCAGGGTCATCACTCTCTTGTCTTCTTTCCACGCTTCCTTCCACGCTGTGGCTGTGGTGGTGGAGTTGTGGCAGCAGGAGGAGGAGGAGGATGGTCCAACTCAATCACGTCGGTCTTGGGTGTGATTTTGCCACTCACCCCCTTAGTTAGGACTTTATAAATAAGTTGCTCACACATGAGGCGTTGACCCTCCTGCATGCCCTGCAGTTTGGTGGCAGCCATGCAGGCAAAGGTCTCTTCAGGAGTGGGTAAGGCTCGGAGGGACGCAGAAGCCTCCTGAATGAGCCTGAGCGCAGAATCCTGCATGTGAGTCGCCTTCCTCGCTCTTTTGTATGGAAGGCGGAGGGGAGGAACCTGCGATTCTGTCAGGCTTCGACTTGTCCCAGGCTTCTCCTGGCTGACACTTAGCCTCGCCTCCTCCTGGCTGCAACTTAGCCCCGCCTCCTCCTGGCTGCCACATTCCACAGCCTCCTCCTGGCTGAGGTCTTCCTGTGTATGAAAAAGGGACATAGTTTTAGTTTTTTAGTCATCAATCACACACAATTGTCACCTCCTGACTGTTGCAAATTGAATGTTAACAAATATAACAGACTATCATTCTGAGCCCAGCATTTTTCATTCTTGTGCCAATTTTGGGTGCCCACTACTGTCTATTGATATGTAAAACACTTTTTTCAATCAGCAATTAGTGATCAATAATAACATCTAGTAAACATCATTTATTTATTGACCAGAAATATGTAGAACAATGCTATACCTGACTCCAGCTGGGCTCCCCCACTTCTTCCTGGCTGGAAGGCCCAGGTTGGACATCGGAAGCCTCAGCTGGGGTGGAAGGAAGAGTGGAAGGAAGAGTAGAGAGGGATTCCCTGACTTCAGTCTAGTCTGACAGAAATTGCAGTCTCTCATAGTACCACAGTCTGGGGACATAAACGTCATCTGCTGAAGCTCCGGACCTCTGGGAATCTGTGACCTTCTTGCGCTCCCTAAGATAAGTGCTCCTCAGGCCACCAATTTTGGCTTTTAAATAGGGGATGGTTGCTGTGGGGACCACCGGCTTCACCAACTCCAGCAGTTTCTCCAGCGCTGCCTGCCTCTTTTGTTTATTGTTATAATGGGGATGTCTCACCTGCCACAGACAGGGCAGCTCCCTGTATTTGTCTATGAACAGGGGGAGGAAGTTGTGGTCATTGAAGCCATCCATTTTCTCTGCAAGACACAACACAAGACAAACCCTAATATCAGGCCAAACTCTCCTAATCTTGTTACAATATAGGCTTCAATTTCGAATCTGTATAGGCCCAAGTTTAGATCTTACCTTCATTATCACGATCGGCGCCCCCCGATGCTCCTTCCTCCGCTCACAGATCGTACATAATACTCACGCATGTTACGCTTTATACACACTGCACATGCGTGTGACTCCCCCCGCCCCTGATGTTCTTTCTAGTCTATTCCCCGCCCCTTTTAGTTCTGCGCAGTGGGGGAAGAGCACATGGCGGACACACAGCAGGTGCGAGCTAATTACAGGAACGAGGAGGAGGAAGAGGAGGAAAGCCCGGAGCCAGAAACGTCCCGATCCAGAAGGAGATTTAAGGCCTCAAATATGTCCTTTGGGGAGATGTTGGAGATGGTCGACATCTTGAAGAGGGCCGACTATGACAGGAAGTATGGACCTTACCCCAACCCCAATGTCAGAAAGGCCAAGATCATGGCGAAAGTGGTCAAAAGTCTGCACCGGCATTTCGGGGTACGTCGATCGAAAGATCAGCTCAGGAAACGGTGGTCGGACCTCAAATTATGAGAACACGAGCAGTACAGAAAGATCCGGAGAGTGCTGCAAAAAAGTAAGTAGTTGTGCTGTGTTCCTATTTTTTTTGTGTTTCTTACGTTCGTGCTGCTCCATGTGCTTTTCTTACAAGTGTACATTTTAAAATGGCAACTTTCTGGTTCATGGGCACATTATTCGTTCATATCAAACATTTTTCTTTCGGCCTATAAAACACTATTGTTTTGGCCATATGCATTTGGCCACATTTTTTACGCCCTACTTGTATGAAACTGATTTGGTTGTGTAGATGGCTTTGTACTAGAATGAAATGCAAACTAGATTCTGTGTAAGGAGAGGACACTGAGCAGCGGTTTTCACATCTGGACACTGGAGCACTAGTGTGGGACCCCAAAACACCATTTTTATTAGGGGGGCCACACAGGTGCTCCAGTGTATACTTTAGGGGTGACTCCATCTGGGAAGCTTGTACCAAACAGGTAAAGTATTGCAGCTTGACAAAGGACACTGAAAATGCTACATTTTGGAACTCTTCCAAAATAGACAATTGTACCCCACTTCCAAGCAATGTTTCCTATTTATAGTTCTGCCATCAAATATCTGTGTGCTAAGTATAGCATTTTTGTTTTACATAGGGAGAAAAGACTCAGAGGACACCCCTCATCCGAGGAGACCACAGACCCCCTACCTCTGGAAGAAGGGGAAATACCCCCAACCCAAGAAGAGCAGGAGGAAGAAGACGTGGTGGAAATTGTCACCACAACAGGTGAGTGTCTGCGACCACAGGCTCAGGTAAGAGATGGATGCCGGCATATTTTTGATAGCTGTTTTCGTTTAGTTTCTCTCTTTTTAGGTGATCGTGATGTTGTGGATCCAGATCCTTTCACATCAGAAAGTGCACAGATCCTGATCGGGGAGATCATGGGGTGTAATTTACAATTGGAAAACCTCAAGAAAAACATCAATGATGTTATTAAAAAAAATAAAAACATCATTGATGTTTTGGGGCAAGTTTAAAACCCCTCCAAATCCCTTTGTTTTTTTGTGTGCTACAATGTTAAAAATGTTTTAGCGATTTTTCGAAAAGCCAAATTTGGAGGATGCACACAGTGTGCCAACATGTGCTATCTGCCATCACGGGAGATCAATGGACGCGTTTTGGGGGGTGCAACCCCTTCCTCAATAAGAAAGTAGCTGAGAGGAAGGGGTTTCTCCCCCAAAACACGTCCCTTGATCCCCCGTGAAGGCAGCTAGCACATGTTGACATTAGTAAATTTGTGTGCATCTTCCAAATTTGGCTTTTCCTGGGGTGACTTCACCCCATCTGAACGCAATATCAAACACAGTTCCTAAATACTCATGTCTGATATTGCCTTCAAGTTCTACCAAATGTGAACTTTGTAAGTTCAAGATTTGTGTCTTTCTTGTTGGTTTTACACATGCCTGTTTTATCTTAAATGGACATTTATATTTTTTATAATGCCCCCCCAAAAATTGTTATACAACAAACATGTTGGTTTGTTTTAAAAACATGTGATTGTGCAGGTATTAAAAAGATTGTTAATGTGTGTGGATTATTGTCTCAACGCTACAACACTTTTGTGGTGATGTAATTGCTGTTTTCTGTGACAATGGGGGTTATTTCCTAAGGGCAAATCCTCTTTGCACTACAAGTGCAGTTTCAGTGCAGTTTCAGTGCAGTTTCAAGTGCACTTGTAGTGCCTTTGCCTTTAGTAAATAACACCCAACAGTGCTTTGTATAAGGTTACACAATCACGCCATTTTCAGGACTCCCCACATTTCTGTCAGGGTCAGCTAAAACAAACACAAGCAGTAAATGTCAACAAAGATTTGCTTTTTTTGTTTTTATTTGATAAAGGCTTCACAAATTTGCTGGCATATTGATGGCCCCCCTACCCGCAAAGAACTCAAGGTATCGTAACCGGACATCACGGGCACTCAGGGAGGGCAAGCCAGGACGGCCACTTTCAAGCGCCGTCAGGGTTGTTTCATTTATAATTCCGGCCTCAGGCCCAACTGAGCCAGCATAGTTGGCAGAATGTTGGCGTAAAAAGTTATGTAGAACACAGCACACCAGGATTATATGATTAAGTTTATACTCCGCCATATGGATGGGTGTCAGAAATAGGCGGAACCGGCTGGCCAGGATTCCAAATGTGTTCTCCACCACTCTTCTGGCTCTGGTCAGCCGGTAATTAAATAACCTCTGTTCCGGGGTGAGGGTCCTCATCGGGAATGGCCGCATAAGATGGTCCCCCAGTGCAAATGCTTCATCCGCAACGAAGACGAATGGGAGTCCTTCCACATTCTCTTCTGGAGGTGGCAAGTCCAAGCTGCCATTCTGGAGACGCCTGTAAAACTCCGTCTGGGTGATGACTCCACCATCGGACATCCGGTCATTCTTCCCCACGTCCACATACAGGAAGTCGTAATTAGCCGACACCACCGCAAACATCACAATACTATTGAACCCCTTGTAATTATAATAGTACGACCCCGAGTTGGGTGGTGGGACGATGTGGACGTGTTTCCCATCAATTGCCCCTCCGCAGTTAGGAGAGTCCCACCGCTGGGCAAAGTGGGAGGCCACAGTCTGCCATTCCTGTGGCGTGGAAGGAAACTGTTGAGGAAAACAAAAAAAACTTAGTATTTTTGCACATAAACATGGAAAGCAGATTAGACACAAACATTCTTGGCCAACATCCAGATAACATTTCTTAAGGGAAATTTTACAACACCAAAGTATAAGGTACACCTATCATATCCCCCCCCCTCTCATGGGCCATTTCTAACATTATATGGGGGGGGATCTTGGACAGGTAACCCTCTTCACTTCATTGAGAGATGAATGCCTAAATACAGGGTATTACTTGGAACAGCCCCTCCTTAGTTACACTATTGGCAGCCCACTGGACAGGTAAGAAGTGTCATAATACAAAGATATAAATACACATTGTACACATTTGAGCACATTTGGACATTCTGCTATTACCTATCAAGATATTAATATAATACAAAAACTTTAAACAGTACCATTTGAAAGTATACAGGCAGGCCCTTGCACTACATGCTTTGGGTAATTCATCCATAAATCTGAGCACAGAAGAGATGGGTATAGTGTATATGGGTTTGGCAAAGTCAGCAGATAGATGATTGAGGATAGATAGAGAATTGGTATCAGCTGACTTAGCAGTTGGGGGGAGGGAGGGTTAATAAAAATGATTTGGGGACACCACAAAAAAAAAGCCTCTGGCACTCTGCCTGAATTTAAAGCACAAATCACATTTCTAAACATTTTAGGGGTGCTTGGGGTAAAGCACTACTATGGAACTGATAAAACACATTGTTAAGTGACTACATGAGGTGAATATAGGGGCAGGAGAGCATGCTGGGGAGGTAAGTGAAGGCAAATATGTATGAAGGACTAAAAAAAATAATTACATAAAAATCTAGCATGCATGAGAACAAAGGGGATATTCACAGCATATTACAATCATGGTAATTAGGGAATGAGGAAAGAAATACAAGATATTAGAAAACATTCAATACAATAAAATTTGATATTAAAGGATAAAAATCTTACCTTCATATACTCCTTCTGCAGGACCTGGATGATGGCAGAACAGGTCACTGGGATAATGATACCCAGAGCCTGAAGGGAGATGCCTGTCGAGAACTTCAAGTCCTGCAGGCTTCTCCCTGTCGCCAAGTACCGCAGGGTAGCGACGAGCCTCTGCTCCGGAGTGATGGTTTGCCTCATGCAGGTATCCTGCCTGCTGATATAGGGGGTCAGTGAAGCCAACAAACGGTGAAAAACGGGGTCCATCATCCTGAGAAGGTTCCTGAAATCATCAGGATTATTCTCACGGATCTCACGGAGCAAAGGCATATGAGAGAACTGGTCACGCTGAAGCAACCAATTCTTGGTCCATGAACTCCTCCCCACCCTGTTCATGGACTGGACTTGTGTCAAGGTCAGGACCCCAACACCAAGCCCCCGCACAGCACGAACTCTACGAGGAGTACGTATACGCATCATGGCTAGAAAATGGACGGCTGCTCAGAACGAAGTAACAGAACGCACTGAAGAACAGCAAGGCCTGTGAAGAGCGACCTGAAAAACAGTAACGAACGAACAAGAACACAATGACAAGTCAAGGGTACTCGCTGCACGCACTGAAGAGCAGATACAAACAAGCACAAACTGAACCGCAGAAAACGATCTGAAAGCCAAGAGTCTGAAAAAGCGCGAATCGTCTCTCGCCAAACTTTTACTAACACGAGATTAGCAAAAGGAGCCCAAAGGATGCCGCGCTTGTTTCTGAACTGGCCTTTTCTAGTCTCGTCGTACGTGGTGTACGTGACCGCGTGGTTGGCGATTGGAAATTCCGACAACGTTGTGCGGCTGTTTTGAATACTGATATCTTTTTTAATCTGGCACTTTTAAGGCTCCAGTAAACCAGAAGTGATGTCATGACATCACTTCCGGGTTACTAGATTCGAGACCTGATCAAAGCCAAATCTGGATTTGTTCAGATCTCCGGCCAGCCGTCACATCCGGTGGGACGGGAGAACCCGGGCAAGCGGCAGAAGGTGGCGGGAGGGTGGGGAGTCCCCTCTCGCTGCTTGGAGGGTGGGGAGTCCCCTCTCGCTGCTTGTGATAACAATCGAGTGGCTGCTTCAGTTTTTATCACAAGAAAGCCAACCATTGGCTCTAAAAAATGGTACTGCAGCTGTAGGCATCACCCCGGTATAACCACTTAAAGCAGAATGACGTACAGGATATGTGATTTTGTGGCAAGTGGTTGAAGCAAAAGATCACATTTTTTTATCTTTTGCTTTAAAAGGTAAAGGAGAGATTGGGGGTCTTATTAACCCCCGATCTCTCCATGAAGAGGACCTGTTTTACCCTTTATTTCTATTACGAGGGGTGTTTACATTCCTTGAAATAGGCATAAAAGTGATTAAAAAAAACCTAAAAATAAAGGAAGAGTGTAAAAATAAAAAATAAATAAAAAAACAAAATGAAAGTGCCCCCATCCCTCCGGTCTCACGTGCAAAAGCAAACGCATTTGTAAGCCATGCATGATTATGTAAACAGTGTTCACAGCACTGATGTGAAATATCGCCGCGACTGTTATGCCCTGTACACACGGTCGGATTTTCCAATGGAAAATGTCCGATCGGAGCGTGTTGTCGGAAATTCCGACCGTGTGTGAGCTCCATTGGACATTTTCCATCGGATTTTCCGACACACAAAGTTTGTGAGCAGGATATAAAATTTTCCGACAACAAAATCCGATTGCGTCAATTCCGAACGTGTGTGGCCTGTTCCGATGCACAAAGTGCCACGCATGCTCAGAAGAAATTCCGAGACGGAACAGCTCGGTCTGGTAAACTTAGCGTTCGCAATGGATACAACACTTTCGTCACGGTGCAATGTTAAAAATGGTTTAATACAGCGCACTCTCTTCTTCTTTATAATGTGAGAAGAATGAAGTAGTTTTGCTGCTTATATTCACACACACTTCTCACAAACTTATTTCTTTATTATTTAGCGGGATTCCCTTAATATATTTTGATTTGTCACATCTGACAACATTTTTTTTGTGTTGGAATTTTTTTTTTCAGGTTTTAAGGCAGATTCTTTTTTTTTCGTTTGTCTTTTTTTCAAGGCTGATCTTTGATTTATTGTATTTTTATTTTTACTCCAGAATATTTTTGTGTGTGTTTTGTGTGTCAAGTGTCAAAACGCGTACCACAACACCATTGATATGTTGTTATATTTAATCTGTAGGAGATTGTTTGGTGTTGTTGTCTCTTGTTAATTTCACATTGTACTTTAGAAATGTACCTGAATCCTCACAAACAAACTGTCCTTTTTGGATGAAAACACACATAGGAGAGTATAATTTTCCCCAAAAAATCATTTATTAAGGGCTCACAACTAAACAAAGAGGGAGGCAACGCTGGAGAAACAGCAGAAATGGGTGAAGCCTTGGACCCCCAGGGCAGACATCAATTATTTCCAGGCAAAATTGGTGGCCTGAGGAGTTCATATCTAAGGGAGTGCAGTCTGGTCCAGAAGTCCCAGAGATCCGGAAAGCAGCAGATGACATCTGTGTCCCCAGGCTGTGGTCATACAAGAGACTGCATCTTTTGTCAGACCAGACTGAACCCAGGGTCATCACTCTCTTGTCTTCTTTCCACGCTTCCTTCCACGCTGTGGCTGTGGTGGTGGAGTTGTGGCAGCAGGAGGAGGAGGAGGATGGTCCAACTCAATCACGTCGGTCTTGGGTGTGATTTTGCCACTCACCCCCTTAGTTAGGACTTTATAAATAAGTTGCTCACACATGAGGCGTTGACCCTCCTGCATGCCCTGCAGTTTGGTGGCAGCCATGCAGGCAAAGGTCTCTTCAGGAGTGGGTAAGGCTCGGAGGGACGCAGAAGCCTCCTGAATGAGCCTGAGCGCAGAATCCTGCATGTGAGTCGCCTTCCTCGCTCTTTTGTATGGAAGGCGGAGGGGAGGAACCTGCGATTCTGTCAGGCTTCGACTTGTCCCAGGCTTCTCCTGGCTGACACTTAGCCTCGCCTCCTCCTGGCTGCAACTTAGCCCCGCCTCCTCCTGGCTGCCACATTCCACAGCCTCCTCCTGGCTGAGGTCTTCCTGTGTATGAAAAAGGGACATAGTTTTAGTTTTTTAGTCATCAATCACACACAATTGTCACCTCCTGACTGTTGCAAATTGAATGTTAACAAATATAACAGACTATCATTCTGAGCCCAGCATTTTTCATTCTTGTGCCAATTTTGGGTGCCCACTACTGTCTATTGATATGTAAAACACTTTTTTCAATCAGCAATTAGTGATCAATAATAACATCTAGTAAACATCATTTATTTATTGACCAGAAATATGTAGAACAATGCTATACCTGACTCCAGCTGGGCTCCCCCACTTCTTCCTGGCTGGAAGGCCCAGGTTGGACATCGGAAGCCTCAGCTGGGGTGGAAGGAAGAGTGGAAGGAAGAGTAGAGAGGGATTCCCTGACTTCAGTCTAGTCTGACAGAAATTGCAGTCTCTCATAGTACCACAGTCTGGGGACATAAACGTCATCTGCTGAAGCTCCGGACCTCTGGGAATCTGTGACCTTCTTGCGCTCCCTAAGATAAGTGCTCCTCAGGCCACCAATTTTGGCTTTTAAATAGGGGATGGTTGCTGTGGGGACCACCGGCTTCACCAACTCCAGCAGTTTCTCCAGCGCTGCCTGCCTCTTTTGTTTATAGTTATAATGGGGATGTCTCACCTGCCACAGACAGGGCAGCTCCCTGTATTTGTCTATGAACAGGGGGAGGAAGTTGTGGTCATTGAAGCCATCCATTTTCTCTGCAAGACACAACACAAGACAAACCCTAATATCAGGCCAAACTCTCCTAATCTTGTTACAATATAGGCTTCAATTTCGAATCTGTATAGGCCCAAGTTTAGATCTTACCTTCATTATCACGATCGGCGCCCCCCGATGCTCCTTCCTCCGCTCACAGATCGTACATAATACTCACGCATGTTACGCTTTATACACACTGCGCATGCGTGTGACTCCCCCCGCCCCTGATGTTCTTTCTAGTCTATTCCCCGCCCCTTTTAGTTCTGCGCAGTGGGGGAAGAGCACATGGCGGACACACAGCAGGTGCGAGCTAATTACAGGAACGAGGAGGAGGAAGAGGAGGAAAGCCCGGAGCCAGAAACGTCCCGATCCAGAAGGAGATTTAAGGCCTTAAATATGTCCTTTGGGGAGATGTTGGAGATGGTCGACATCTTGAAGAGGGCCGACTATGACAGGAAGTATGGACCTTACCCCAACCCCAATGTCAGAAAGGCCAAGATCATGGCGAAAGTGGTCAAAAGTCTGCACCGGCATTTCGGGGTACGTCGATCGAAAGATCAGCTCAGGAAACGGTGGTCGGACCTCAAATTATGAGAACACGAGCAGTACAGAAAGATCCGGAGAGTGCTGCAAAAAAGTAAGTAGTTGTGCTGTGTTCCTATTTTTTTTGTGTTTCTTACGTTCGTGCTGCTCCATGTGCTTTTCTTACAAGTGTACATTTTAAAATGGCAACTTTCTGGTTCATGGGCACATTATTCGTTCATATCAAACATTTTTCTTTCGGCCTATAAAACACTATTGTTTTGGCCATATGCATTTGGCCACATTTTTTACGCCCTACTTGTATGAAACTGATTTGGTTGTGTAGATGGCTTTGTACTAGAATGAAATGCAAACTAGATTCTGTGTAAGGAGAGGACACTGAGCAGCGGTTTTCACATCTGGACACTGGAGCACTAGTGTGGGACCCCAAAACACCATTTTTATTAGGGGGGCCACACAGGTGCTCCAGTGTATACTTTAGGGGTGACTCCATCTGGGAAGCTTGTACCAAACAGGTAAAGTATTGCAGCTTGACAAAGGACACTGAAAATGCTACATTTTGGAACTCTTCCAAAATAGACAATTGTACCCCACTTCCAAGCAATGTTTCCTATTTATAGTTCTGCCATCAAATATCTGTGTGCTAAGTATAGCATTTTTGTTTTACATAGGGAGAAAAGACTCAGAGGACACCCCTCATCCGAGGAGACCACAGACCCCCTAAATCTGGAAGAAGGGGAAATACCCCCAACCCAAGAAGAGCAGGAGGAAGAAGACGTGGTGGAAATTGTCACCACAACAGGTGAGTGTCTGCGACCACAGGCTCAGGTAAGAGATGGATGCCGGCATATTTTTGATAGCTGTTTTCGTTTAGTTTCTCTCTTTTTAGGTGATCGTGATGTTGTGGATCCAGATCCTTTCACATCAGAAAGTGCACAGATCCTGATCGGGGAGATCATGGGGTGTAATTTACAATTGGAAAACCTCAAGAAAAACATCAATGATGTTATTAAAAAAAATAAAAACATCATTGATGTTTTGGGGCAAGTTTAAAACCCCTCCAAATCCCTTTGTTTTTTTGTGTGCTACAATGTTAAAAATGTTTTAGCGATTTTTCGAAAAGCCAAATTTGGAGGATGCACACAGTGTGCCAACATGTGCTATCTGCCATCACGGGAGATCAATGGACGCGTTTTGGGGGGTGCAACCCCTTCCTCAATAAGAAAGTAGCTGAGAGGAAGGGGTTTCTCCCCCAAAACACGTCCCTTGATCCCCCGTGAAGGCAGCTAGCACATGTTGACATTAGTAAATTTGTGTGCATCTTCCAAATTTGGCTTTTCCTGGGGTGACTTCACCCCATCTGAACGCAATATCAAACACAGTTCCTAAATACTCATGTCTGATATTGCCTTCAAGTTCTACCAAATGTGAACTTTGTAAGTTCAAGATTTGTGTCTTTCTTGTTGGTTTTACACATGCCTGTTTTATCTTAAATGGACATTTATATTTTTTATAATGCCCCCCCAAAAATTGTTATACAACAAACATGTTGGTTTGTTTTAAAAACATGTGATTGTGCAGGTATTAAAAAGATTGTTAATGTGTGTGGATTATTGTCTCAACGCTACAACACTTTTGTGGTGATGTAATTGCTGTTTTCTGTGACAATGGGGGTTATTTCCTAAGGGCAAATCCTCTTTGCACTACAAGTGCAGTTTCAGTGCAGTTTCAGTGCAGTTTCAAGTGCACTTGTAGTGCCTTTGCCTTTAGTAAATAACACCCAACAGTGCTTTGTATAAGGTTACACAATCACGCCATTTTCAGGACTCCCCACATTTCTGTCAGGGTCAGCTAAAACAAACACAAGCAGTAAATGTCAACAAAGATTTGCTTTTTTTGTTTTTATTTGATAAAGGCTTCACAAATTTGCTGGCATATTGATGGCCCCCCTACCCGCAAAGAACTCAAGGTATCGTAACCGGACATCACGGGCACTCAGGGAGGGCAAGCCAGGACGGCCACTTTCAAGCGCCGTCAGGGTTGTTTCATTTATAATTCCGGCCTCAGGCCCAACTGAGCCAGCATAGTTGGCAGAATGTTGGCGTAAAAAGTTATGTAGAACACAGCACACCAGGATTATATGATTAAGTTTATACTCCGCCATATGGATGGGTGTCAGAAATAGGCGGAACCGGCTGGCCAGGATTCCAAATGTGTTCTCCACCACTCTTCTGGCTCTGGTCAGCCGGTAATTAAATAACCTCTGTTCCGGGGTGAGGGTCCTCATCGGGAATGGCCGCATAAGATGGTCCCCCAGTGCAAATGCTTCATCCGCAACGAAGACGAATGGGAGTCCTTCCACATTCTCTTCTGGAGGTGGCAAGTCCAAGCTGCCATTCTGGAGACGCCTGTAAAACTCCGTCTGGGTGATGACTCCACCATCGGACATCCGGTCATTCTTCCCCACGTCCACATACAGGAAGTCGTAATTAGCCGACACCACCGCAAACATCACAATACTATTGAACCCCTTGTAATTATAATAGTACGACCCCGAGTTGGGTGGTGGGACGATGTGGACGTGTTTCCCATCAATTGCCCCTCCGCAGTTAGGAGAGTCCCACCGCTGGGCAAAGTGGGAGGCCACAGTCTGCCATTCCTGTGGCGTGGAAGGAAACTGTTGAGGAAAACAAAAAAAACTTAGTATTTTTGCACATAAACATGGAAAGCAGATTAGACACAAACATTCTTGGCCAACATCCAGATAACATTTCTTAAGGGAAATTTTACAACACCAAAGTATAAGGTACACCTATCATATCCCCCCCCCTCTCATGGGCCATTTCTAACATTATATGGGGGGGATCTTGGACAGGTAACCCTCTTCACTTCATTGAGAGATGAATGCCTAAATACAGGGTATTACTTGGAACAGCCCCTCCTTAGTTACACTATTGGCAGCCCACTGGACAGGTAAGAAGTGTCATAATACAAAGATATAAATACACATTGTACACATTTGAGCACATTTGGACATTCTGCTATTACCTATCAAGATATTAATATAATACAAAAACTTTAAACAGTACCATTTGAAAGTATACAGGCAGGCCCTTGCACTACATGCTTTGGGTAATTCATCCATAAATCTGAGCACAGAAGAGATGGGTATAGTGTATATGGGTTTGGCAAAGTCAGCAGATAGATGATTGAGGATAGATAGAGAATTGGTATCAGCTGACTTAGCAGTTGGGGGGAGGGAGGGTTAATAAAAATGATTTGGGGACACCACAAAAAAAAAGCCTCTGGCACTCTGCCTGAATTTAAAGCACAAATCACATTTCTAAACATTTTAGGGGTGCTTGGGGTAAAGCACTACTATGGAACTGATAAAACACATTGTTAAGTGACTACATGAGGTGAATATAGGGGCAGGAGAGCATGCTGGGGAGGTAAGTGAAGGCAAATATGTATGAAGGACTAAAAAAAATAATTACATAAAAATCTAGCATGCATGAGAACAAAGGGGATATTCACAGCATATTACAATCATGGTAATTAGGGAATGAGGAAAGAAATACAAGATATTAGAAAACATTCAATACAATAAAATTTGATATTAAAGGATAAAAATCTTACCTTCATATACTCCTTCTGCAGGACCTGGATGATGGCAGAACAGGTCACTGGGATAATGATACCCAGAGCCTGAAGGGAGATGCCTGTCGAGAACTTCAAGTCCTGCAGGCTTCTCCCTGTCGCCAAGTACCGCAGGGTAGCGACGAGCCTCTGCTCCGGAGTGATGGTTTGCCTCATGCAGGTATCCTGCCTGCTGATATAGGGGGTCAGTGAAGCCAACAAACGGTGAAAAACGGGGTCCATCATCCTGAGAAGGTTCCTGAAATCATCAGGATTATTCTCACGGATCTCACGGAGCAAAGGCATATGAGAGAACTGGTCATGCTGAAGCAACCAATTCTTGGTCCATGAACTCCTCCCCACCCTGTTCATGGACTGGACTTGTGTCAAGGTCAGGACCCCAACACCAAGCCCCCGCACAGCACGAACTCTACGAGGAGTACGTATACGCATCATGGCTAGAAAATGGACGGCTGCTCAGAACGAAGTAACAGAACGCACTGAAGAACAGCAAGGCCTGTGAAGAGCGACCTGAAAAACAGTAACGAACGAACAAGAACACAATGACAAGTCAAGGGTACTCGCTGCACGCACTGAAGAGCAGATACAAACAAGCACAAACTGAACCGCAGAAAACGATCTGAAAGCCAAGAGTCTGAAAAAGCGCAAATCGTCTCTCGCCAAACTTTTACTAACACGAGATTAGCAAAAGGAGCCCAAAGGATGCCGCGCTTGTTTCTGAACTGGCCTTTTCTAGTCTCGTCGTACGTGGTGTACGTGACCGCGTGGTTGGCGATTGGAAATTCCGACAACGTTGTGCGACCGTGTGTACGCAAAACAAGTTTGAGCCAACATCCGTCGGAAACAATCCTAGGATTTTGTTGTCGGAATGTCAGATCAATGTCCGACCGTGTGTACGGGGCATTAGAGTGAGAGCAATAATTCTAGTGCCAGACCTCCTCTGTAACTCAGATAACCTGTAAACATTTTTAAGACATTGCCTATGGAGAATTTTAAAGCATGACGCGTTAGGTATCTTTTTACTTGGCGTAACATCATTTCTTATATTTTACAAAAATAATTGGATTACATATAGTGTTTTGTTTTTGCATCAAAATACATTAACCACTCCAGCCCCGGAAGAATTTACCCCCTTCCTGACCAGAGCACTTTTTGCGATTCAGCACTGCGTCGCTTTAACTGACAATTGCGCGGTCGTGCGACGTTGCACCCAAACAAAATTGACGTCCTTTTTTTCCCACAAATAGAGCTTTCTTTTGGTGGTATTTGATCACCTCTGTGGTTTTTATTTTTTGCGCTATAAACAAAAATAGAGCGACAATTTTGAAAAAAACACATTATTTTTTACTTTTTGCTATAATAAATATCCCCCAAAAATATATAAAAAAACAATTTTTTACCTCAGTTTAGGCCGATACGTATTCTTCTACATATTTTTGGTAAAAAAAATCGTAATAAGCGATTATTGATCGGTTTGCGCAAAAGTTATAGCGTTTACAAAATAGGGGATAGTTTTTTGCCATTTTTATTAAATGGCGGCGATCAGCGATTTTTATCATGACTGCAACATTATGGCAGACACATCGGACATTTTTGACACATTTTTGGGACCATTGTCATTTATACAGCAATCAGTGCTATAAAAATGCATTGATTCCTGTATAAATGACACTGGCAGTGAAGGGGTTAACCACTAGGGGGCGGGGAGGGGTTAAGTGTGTCCTAGGGAGTGATTACTAATTGTCAGGGGGATGGGCTGTAAGTGTGACGTCACTGATCTCTGCTCCAATGACAGGGAGCAGAGATCAAGTGACACTGTCACTAGGCAGAACGGGGAGATGCTGTTTACAATGGCATCTCCCCGTTCGTCCTCTCCGTGAGGCGATCGCGGGTATGCCCGCGGCGATCGAGTCCACGGGACCCGCGACCCGACTCACGGAGCTTGGCCGCTGGCCGCCTCTTAAAGGGGAACGTACAGGAACGTGATTTTGCCTGTACGAGCCCTTTTGCTGACGTAAATGTATGTGAGGCGGTCGGCAAGCGGTTAAAGTGTATTTTTTTCCAAAAAAATTGCATTTGTAAAACAGCTGCACAAAAACCATGTGACATAAAATATTGCAATGGTCGCTATTTTATTCCCTAGGGTCTCTGCTAAAAATAAAATTTAATGTTTATTGGTTTTAAGTAATTTGATAGCGAAAAATGCTGATAACAAAATATGCCAGAAAAGGCTTGGTCGTCAAGTGGTCCTGCTGCCCACATAACGCATTTGTGCGGGGGGAAAGAGATGGGGTTTAACACCCATATGCTTAACATACGCATATATGAGCAGCAGAGGTTTTTGTGCTCACTGCAGGCTCCCAACACAAAGACTGAGCTGTCAAAGAAAGCTTGTGGTCTGTACTAATGATAGGGAATTAGTGGGACCAGCTCCCAGTTACATCACCACTGTGGCTGCCAATCATATTTAACACAAGACTAGGCAGGCCTTTCCACTTCAAGGCCTACAAGCCCAGTTAAAGGGATGCCAGAATGGGTAGGAGTTAGGTATGATTCCTTGAAGGGAAATTTTCTTAATGGCTAATTAAGACCTCCTGACCACGAGAGCTGCTAAAAACCTCTGGGTTTTATAGTCATAATAATTTTGCCTTGTGAAATGTTGCATACCATACCATTTAAATACAGCATTTCTCTCATGAGCTGAAAACACTTGGCTACAAAGTTCAGTGAGAAAATCTGTGCCTATCACTTAGTTAATAGTCATTAGGGATGACTGAAATGAGTCAAAACTCAAAGTGAATCGGGCAGGTTTGATCCAAGCTAGGGTTCACTGGGAAGTGTCAATTTGCTTAGTTAATTGGTATAGTGGTCAACTTGGATTCACAATTTTTAGCACCAATGTGAGTTATGGGGCAAGAATACCTAACCCATTAATGCTATCAGCTCAATAAAAACATTTCCATGTAAGTGTTTTCTGTACAAGCACATTAAGCACTTTCTTATTACACAGGGATACCCTATGCCAGTGCAGATTGTTTTTATTTTCTGGTACTTGAATAGCACCAACAGTTTTAAGGAATATACTCTGTATTCCTTCATGTAATTCTCTTATTTTATTTATTTATTTATTTATTTATTTATTTATTTATTTTGATTCAGTACTTTTTTTTTTATTCTTTTCATAGCAGTACAAGTTATACATTTATCCATACATTTTATTCCAGATACATAATCTTACTTCTAGCATTCACCCACCCCAAAAATATAAATAAAAGAAACCATAATAAAGGAGGAATTTATTTATACACATAGAGGGAGCCAAGATAAATTTGATGCCATCTGGAAAAGCTGGGTAGAGGCCTGGGACAATGAAAATAAAAGATGAATTAATATGGGAGAGGGACAATATTGGGAGAGGATGGGAGGGTGGGGGGGGGGGGGGTTTGGGGTCGAGGGGGGGGGGAGAGATACAGTAGGGGGAGGACATTTTTTTTGTTATTGTTGGGTTTTGCTCCTTTTTTTTTTTTTTTGCTTTTAGTTTTTGTTTTGTGTGTTTTTTCTAATTCTCTTATTTTAATCTAATATTTTCTTCCTTGGTGTAGACTATAGATAGATGGTTGTGTATTATATAGACTTTCAACTACTTACCAATAAATGTTGTTATTGTGTTAAAGCTTTCACTCTTATCATAGAACTCTCATTTAACCCAAATCATATCTGAGAGATATTAAATCTTAAATATAGTAAACGGGTAACACACCCAACAATCCACACACCTTGTTCCTGACTGAGAAGTCTGTCTGGGTTCCCATTCATTTTATCTCTACACAATTTGTGCATTTTTTGAAGGTCAAAGATCCACACTCTCTGTTCACACACTGAAGTGGTTAAACCTCTTCACCCCCCAACCTTGGTGTGGCCTGGGTGGCAATAATGTATAAAGTTAGCCAGTCAACTATGTTAGGGAAGAATGCTGCTTGGTAGAGTTAACTCATGGGAAACGGGTCAACCAGTGCACCTTATTTGAGCATTAGTTGTAAATATCAGGCAAGACTTTGGCTGTGTAGAGGTTTCCAAGATTATAAAATGATAAAAACTATAAAGGCAACGTAAAGAATGTTTCCAGTCCATTTTCCATTGAAAACACCCATTACTGCTTACTGAGGTTGTTCAATGTACTGAAAAGTCTGTGCAAGCAAGAGTAATTTGTTACCTTTTAGTCAGGAGAAAAGGAACATGACTATAACAATGTTTGTTTGGCATTCACCTGTTGGTCTTGTCAAGAATGGGCAGGTGACTTTCTGCCCATCATTCTTGGTGAGCTATGTGCCTATCTCTGGCCAGGCTCAGCTTTGTCATTAGCGCAAGATGGTGAGTACAGTGAAATAGGCATGCCTTTTGTTCTTATTGATTTATCATGGTGCTTTATTTACTATGTCTGCATTTTCATTAGCGTGGCAAGGGATGGTTTCAGAATTTACATACACCTCTATCTTCTATCATTTGCAAGTCATTAAGAATCGCCCCGCATCGTGACATTCAGTGCATGCAATTACTGGCATAAATGATAAGAATACCATTAGTTAATTGGTTTCACCAATTTAACAAAAAAATTTCAGCCGTTCCACTCTCCCCTCTGCTGCCTCATATATTTATTTATTTTAACGGAGGAGTGGAAGCAGAAGGTCACCTCAATGAGCGTAAGGTGAAGCGACAGTAGATTTCAACATTAGGCAACTACAGCTGAAAAATAATTTGGCAGCTTCTTCTTTGTTTTTAAAGGGTTTTCTTTCTGCATATTTATCCAATCCAGTCTTGAACCTCTTGATAAATAAAAGTACAGGTTGTGCATTATACACCTTTTCATGCTTTCACTCAATAACTGTACCTCTTTTGTGTTGATATTTTTCTTGCATATTGATTGTACTTGTGCTGTGTGAGAGACTACTATATCTTTACAGAGACTCATGAGAATGCAATGGATGGATTCAAGGCTGCAGTTCAGAGCACCAAAAAAGTCCTTCATGTGTAATTTCTCTCAAAGAGAATCCATGTTAAAAAAAAATACAAACTGCAGGTATAAATAGGTGTCAGAATTTAACTACATCAGCCTATAATACCTTACTGCTGAATCTCATATAATTCTGACAGATGAAGCTTGCCATCTCCTTTCTGTCTTCTGTACATTTCTATTGGCCAATGAGGCAGCTCATTGTAATGATGAACCCATAGGAATGGGTGGTGGGCAGGTAGCCCAAGCTCCAAAACTGTACATTAGTGTCTTTGCTTTGCCTGTGATACAAACAGTGGCTTAGACAGTGTATAGTGCAGAAATTACAGCTTCTGTCATGTCCCCTATGGATGCTAGCTTTTGGTCCATAGAAAACTGAACAGGAGTAAGGAGTGTTACAATATGGTTACACTTGTGCCAGGATTTCATTAACATTATAACAACCAACATGTGTTCCTTTATTTGGGAACTAAAGTAGCTTCTGACTTATTTACTGTGTTAAATAGTTAATTTAAATAAAAGACATGTGTCCATCAAGTTCAACCAAAAATGCTGCAATTTGTCCCCTTTTATAAAGGCACTAAAATGGTGTTTCTAATAAAAATCATTTTTTAATACAGCACTATAAAATTAATGAAGGCAAATTTTAAAAGTTTACATGTAAATAGTAAAACAAATCAACAAAACAGTCAAAGAGAAAATGGGATGATGACATTAGTGAACTTTTTTTTTTTTGTAATTTACACATGACACCAATTTATGAATGAAGACAGTTTTCATTAACAAAAGAAACAAGGACAGCCTCCACCCTTACAGCCTAGCCTTGCATATCACACTGGGAGAGTGGGTTTTTTGGCCATTCATTTAAATCTACTACTTAAGCTAGAACTTATACTTGAAAAAAATATTTAAATTGAAAACGCAAGTCTTTAAAATTGATCACAACATTTTTGATGATTGTTTATTTCATATGATTGTGATATCAAAGATTATATTGGATTTATTTAGTCAAATTTTTCAGGAACAATACCTACATAATTTTTTTATAGTTACTGCTGACTGTGCATTCAACAGTTCAGACTGTTACTCTACTGTTCAGACTGTTATTCCCATTAAAGAGTGGATAGTGCCTGCATTATAAATTGATATATTTGCACACAATAGTTCTTGTTGATATGCCTAGATATGCCAATCAACCAATGAATTCTCTGTGTAATTGTCCTAGAGTGAACGTTTTGCCTCACCCCATCTAGTATCAAACAGTTGGTCATGTGCAAACATATCAGATTCTGCAACCTAATGTAAAGTTATACCTATTATGGTGACCTGCATAAATAATATGTCAGCAAATATTGGCATATGGATCTTACAGAGGCAACAGTTGTACCTCTGATGGACAATTTCAGACAACATGGCCAGTAGCATTAAACATAGAAGTGCTTAGAGAGCTACAGGCTAGTATAAGATTTTAACTTTCATCTCTTTAAGGACATACCATAGCATACGGCTGACCGTGGATGAGCTATTTTGGGGGAATCCCCCATCAACGCACTCAATGTCAATGGAGGAATCCTCCCTGCTTAGCTATTGTATTCTGACAGCGGAGAGACTTTCCTGTCATCAGAATACACTGATCAGCGCTGCCAGCTATAGCTTACGATGCTGATCGAGTGGAGAAAATCTGACTGGCTGGTTGTGTAGAAGTGGATTGGTAAATCGACATTTAAACAATCAGCCTGCCCATGTATGGATCAAAATTTGACCAGTCCTTTCTGAACCAGCTGAATTTCAGTCCATGTATGGTCAGCTAAAAACATACAGTATGTGTAAACCTAAATGTTGTTACAGAGCCCACAGATTTTCTAGTTTACATACATCTTGCTTGTTGCAATGGCCATCAGTATATTTGTGTTTGTATTACCATATGAATGCATTACCTTACAGATAACAAGTTAGGTCATAATGACAATTTTTTGGTTTTTGACAGATGGAATTCAGTATTAAAGAAGAAGCAGCCTTGGCTAAAGCTGAAAAAGCTTGTTAGAAAACCCCAGGGAAACACCATTGCGCCATTCATGCCGGTGCAGGGGTTGTGATGCGCTGTTAGATATTTCTCCCTCTTCCTGCCACTGCTATCCAACAATGCTAAACAAAGGAGACAAAGTTGTGACTGATAGTGCAGTGGAGAGGGGCATGCAGTGTACACAGAGCCTGCACAATCCCTTCTCTTTCCTCCTCTGAATGCTGCCAGACAAGGGGGGGGGGGGTCATCTGCAACTCTGTTATCTAATAGTAAAGCCCCATGCCTCCTCTGAAGCCTTTTTTTTTTTTACTGCACTGAAAACTACTGATTACAGAAAAAAATACCTGCCTGCCTTCCAGCCCGCAGCCTGCTATTTCTGATTGGAGGAGTACAAATGTAACTCTCAGTGGCTTGTGTTGTGAATGCACTGGAGAGGTGACAATGCTAGGGTGACAACATTCACTGACCATACTGTTTCTATAAAGAAGCAATGTTGCCACCCTAAAAGAGGATTACAGAACAATACCTATTTCCACCTATCCATAACATTATTGTTACATAGAATTTATATTGTGCCAGCCCAATGCTTTGCAAAATAAAGGAAGAGCGTACAAATACAGTAGAATTAAAGACAAAAGGGTTAGGGGGGCCCCTGTGAGAGATTACTTAAAGCAGAGTTCCACCCTAATTTACAACAATGGCTTCAATTTTTGCTGACCGCATACCCATTCATTTTCTTTTTTTTCTTTTCATTCTCTACCTTTTGTTGAGGGAAAAGGCTGCACATCAGTCCATCCTCGCTACGGTGAAGTGCATTACTTCTCTTTTCCCATTGTTTCCTGGGATAGCAGTATCATTAATTCCCAGTGTCAATGGACACCCCTCACTGCTAGCACTGCATTATTTCACAAATGGAAATGACGCGATGCTAGGCGGACAAAGGCCCCCTTCTGCACTAAATCCCAGAAGAGTCCCAGCGGGCTTCAGATGCCCACAATCGGGATGACTGCTTGCTTTATCAGGACTTCCAAGTAAGTCCTAAGATGTGCACATAGGCGGAAAATCTATAATAAACAGCACATGCCGACTTTTAATGCACAAGCGGCGACAGTCACCTTATTTAAGGTAAAAAAAAAGTCCAAAACTCTGCTTCCTGGGGGTGTTTTGTACTCCCCAGAGAGAATTAGAAACAGTGCTAACTAATAATAGTTCAACCCAGACAGAGCAAAGGAAGTTTTCCGCTCACAAGATAGCTGGCAGGATCACCAGGTATTTGTTTGCACTTATTGGACAGATATAACAAAAATTCTTTCAAAGTTATATTTACAGACCAAAAGGGAGCAAAATAAAGAAGCTCATTGTTGGGGGTTGCATACTCTTTATTCCAAAACATTCAGTATAAGAATACGTGCAAAATGCAAATTTAAAAAAGTTATAATTGCTAGAAGCAAACACATATGAAACATTTGTTGTTCGTCTGATAGAATTATATATAAACATAACATTTTTGTCAAAGCTGGGAAACATATAAAGTGTATACATTCAGTTAAGTTTAATTTAATACTTTTAACTGAATTGCATTTTTATTGAATTCAGTGCGTAACAAGTACTTATAAAGACAAAAATGACTTATCACATCTACCATCAATTTTGTACATCATTAATGCTTGCTATATTAAATTGAAATCAATATTAACAACATCTATTATAACCTCATCTCTTCTTAATTAATAGGTTTTACTAATTGATATAGATCAGTGTTTCCTAAACCTCTTCCTAAGAATAACAAAAGCTTAATTTATGGATATAAATAATAGACATCAAGAACATATTCCTTTTCTTTACCTCCCTTTGACGTAATAAAGAGAATATGTCAGTCATTTTATTTTTTACACTAAAGTCCTGCCTAAGAGAAGGCCATACAAGGTGACTATTGTATTTGTTAGCTAGGAAAAACATCCCCTTGCACTTCTCTGAAACGAGTTTCCTTTTGACACTGGAAGTCTGAATCATCTGACTTGTCTGCCCTTTTAGGATTTGCTTGACTGGCCAATGAGAGAGTCTTACTGAAAAAGCTGATAACAGCTGCTGTGGCTTAGTCCTGATGGTAGGTAAAACTAATTTCAGAGAGGCACATACAGTATATGCAGGTTTTCTGGTTAACAGAGATTTTAGCAGGTGTCTTATGGTTTCTGCTCTTAGGCAGGTAATTTATTTTTAAGCATTTACAATGGCTATCGGGTTAAATTTTTTAACTGCTTTCCACTGATTTTTGCTGATGGAAAAGGGTCAGCGTCTAATCGCTGACCCAAGGTAGAAGAGGCAGGGTGAGAGTGGATCCTGTCCAAAGGAAGAGTAAGGTAGCAGGTGATTCTGGACCATGGACAGAGTAGACAGCGTGGGATAGGAAGACTGGCAGTGAGTGGGACAAGCAAAGAAACCTTGTCAATGAACTCCTCATAAATAACAGAGGATAAGTCAGCTCAGCCTTGAAGTAAAAAAAACAGTATCACACGAAAAAAAAAATCTCAGCAGCTCTTAGTACAACTTAGATTTAGAGTTGTTGAGTCGGCAATGGTAGTTAGTTGTCAAACAGCTGCACCTAGAAGTGCCTCTAGGTACCTGAAGCAGCATCCTAAACCTTCTAGTCATGGCTAATTATCAGGCCATACTCAGAAACAAAGCTTCAGCACCTGCCCACCCTTCCTGCCTCTTTTGAATTCCAATTATTCAGTTAGGCTGTCAGTCATTGTGATTTACTAAAGGAACACAAGGAATTGAGGCTTCACAGCAAGCTCCAACACTATCCAGCACTTTTCTCTGTCTAGGTGACATTTTAGGAAAGAAATATGATGAGCTTGCCTATCCTGCCAAAATTAGAAAGACAACAAGATTATCTGAAGGTCTGTAAGATACACATGTAACATGGGAAGGTTCCCCCAGGGGGCTTTAAAACAGCAATACAGGCAATTCATAAAGGAATTATATAAAAGTATTTTATTGGAAACATGTAGGGTCAATGGCATGTTGCCATATCAAACAGTATAATCTGGTTAAGGGATAACAAAAACATTTCACATTTACAGAAAGCAAACACAAAGTTACAGCATCACATATCATTAGTCTATTGTGACGATCCCCGACGCATTTTAACCCATATGGTCTTCTTCAGGGGGTTGGTTTGCTAAAAAGATATATATTTAGTTCCTGCCTTTGGGACACAAATGGATATGGACCCTCGGTGATTATCCAACGGTTTTAAATGTCTGGTCAGGAGATCTCTCTTTTCACCTTTCAGTGGTAACTATACCTTATATATATGAAATTGAATAAATGTTGGAATATCTCCTTCTTTTGAGATACTAAATATATCTCTTTTTAGCAAACCAACCCCCTGAAGAAGACCATATGGGTCGAAACGTGTTGGGACATTTTTACAATAGACTAATGATATGTGATGCTGTAACTTTGTGTTTGCTTTCTGTAAATGGGAAATGTTTTTGTTATCCCTTAACCAGATTATACTGTTTTATATGGCAACATGCCATTGACCTTTCATGTATGCCTGTTTTGCTGTTTTAAAGGCCCCTGGAGGAACCTTTCCACGTTACACAAATTGTTTTGGTGTGTGCAGCTGCTATACCTCTTGTATGTGTCTTTCTTTGCTGTAAGATATATGTGTATTTCTTCTTCCATGACACCTCAATTCCATCCAATATGCAAAGATCTTTCATCACACTTATTCCAAAGCCAGGCAAAGATCCTGCCCTGTGCTAAATATAGGCCTATAGCTCTCTAAGATTTGGGATTTTAAAATATTCACTAAACTTCTTTCTCTGCACTTGAATGCTGTTCTTCTATTTTTAAACCACAAAGATCAAGTGGGCTTAGTCCCTTTCCGCCAGACGGGTAACAACACCAGGATGGTCATTGACCTCCATGATGTGGCAAATAGGTAACAGCGTCTTTAATACTCAGCCTTGATGCAGAAAAGGCTTTTGAATGCCTTAGCTGGTCTTTTCTTTTTGCTACTCTACAATATATAGGTTTTCAGAGGGCTTTTCCTGCGGGTGATTAAACACCTCTATTGTAACCCAGGATCTTGAGTGAAAACACCTTTCGCACTTTCGTCCGCCTTCCAGGAGACCAATGGCACTCGACAGGGCTGCGCACTTTCTCCTCTATTATTCGCACTTTGTGTTGAGCCCTTGGCTGCATATATTTCTTTGCAGATGATATTATTTTAACCTGGACTCAGAATAAGACTTCCTTACCTAATCTACATACTAAATAGGACTGTTATGGTGCTCTTGGGATATAAAATAAACTCAACCAAATCAGAAGCCCTTCCTATTAACATCCTGCCACTGAGGTACATCACTAACAACCTGTTTCCCTTATTCTTCGACTAGAGCCCTTAAATACCTCGGGTCGTACATTACCCCATCCTATGCTACGCTATATAAAAGAGAACTTTTCCCCTCTTTACTAACAAATCAGATCAACACTAAACCAATCGAAGAACAAATAATATATCCCTATTGGGACACATTGCTTCTGTCAAAATGTCTGTTCTCCCTAAAATTCTGTATTTATTTAAAATGCTACCTATTCCTGTTCCAACTCTACATCTTAAACAATTGCAAGTAGGCCTTTTGAATTTTGTTTGGGATTATAAGAGACATAGAACACCTCGCACAGTCCTTATGGCCTCCCGCACTGATGGAGACCTCGTGTTTCCAAATCTTATAAAATATTACCAAGCAGCCCAACTACACACAATTGCCTCATGGTCTACACAGTGTGCCTACAACAAATGGGTGGAAATTGAAAAACTCTGGCTAGCGCCTATCCATCCCAACAATCTATTATGGAATGCGAATATGGAGGTGGACCCTAGTCGGTTGTTGGGGGCAATGGTTCAGCTTAGGACTATTTGGCGTGTATCTCCAACATACCCTTAAATCTGAAGCAGCATTGCTGACTGCTTTCCTGTATAATCCCAAAGCGCCAGATAGCCTAATGTTCCCAATGTCTTCCCCTTGGGCAGCGAGGACTTTATTTCATTTCGGCCACCTGGTTGACCCCAGGTCACATAAATTGTCAGCATTTAATGAGCTTCAGGACAGATTTGACCATGTGTTCTATGGGTACTTGCAGATCTGCCATTATACTCAGACCATCACTTCTACCTTACAATTCTCCCCCCTGTCCCCCTTTGAGAGAATGAGCTTATAAGACCCCTCATTAAAAGTCTTGATTTCAGATATTTATCAGATATTGAATGCCTACCTCATTCGAGGTCAAGGTAAACATTCTTACATGCTTCTTTGGCAGAGGGTATTAGGTGAGGAGCTTTCTTTAAAAGCGTGGCAGGTGGTCTTCTCTCAGGTGGCCAAGAGCTCCCTTTGTACTTTTTACAAAGAAAATGCTAACTAAATACTCTATTTTTTTTTTACTTTATAACAAACTTTTTATTTGCAAGATTGTACAAAAAACATAGAAAGCATTGGTACACATGTTTAACCACATACACGAGGTGTTCCGTATACAAAGAGCATGATACACTTATATTTTAACATATAGTTAGTTCTTTAGGTTCTGGCATAATCCGTATACTTCCATACTCATACTTAGTAAGTATCAGGATAAGCACAGTTTATGTGCATGTCGTAGACTCTTGTAACCATCTATCCCATACTCTGTTATATTTATTTGGACAACCTCTGTTAATATAAAGGAATTTTTTATATGGAAGGGTTGTGTTAATGTCTCTTTTCCAGTCCACCAAGTGAGGGGGTTCAGATCTCATCCACTGTCTGGCAATAATTTTCCTAGCCGAAAATAAAGTTTCATGTAGGAATATTAATGTGAATTTATCTAGTACATCTGGAAAAATCCCCAGGAGGCATTGCTTTGGGTCAAGGGTTAATGGAGACCCCATGTCGTCATGTAAGAAGGTAACTATTTGTTTCCAGTAATCTTGTATCTTATGACAGGACCATATAAGGTGAAAGAATGTGCCTGTTTCAGTTCCACACATTGGGCATGTGGTGGGTTGACTTCTTTTATATCTGGCTACCCTAAGAGGAGTGAGGTATGCGCGGTGAAGTATAAAGATCTGGGACAGTCTGTCTGAAAGTTTGGGTGAAACCAACTTGCATGTTTCCAAAGCCTCCTCCCACTCTTCATCCTCCATCCTTCCAACCTCCCTCTCCCATCTTGGTTTTAACGCGTAAGCTAATTTTGCAGAGGTAGGGGCGGATAACATGTTGTAAAAACAGGAGATTAGTTTTTTTGAGTCTGTATCCTTGACTATGGCTATAATAGAGTTAGGAGTGGGCTGTGGAAGACCTTGTGCAAACTGCGTTTGAATCGCATGACGGATCTGGAGATAACAAAAAAACATTTGATTCGGGATCTGGAACTCCATCTTAAGTGTCTCAAACGTTTTAAAAGTTCCATTCGTGAGCAGATGATGTAAATAGTATATGCCCTTGGCTGCCCATAAATCTGAGTTCTGGATTCCATTAAGTTCCTGCAACTTGTTATTATGCCAAAGTGGTGTATAGTCATTAAATGATGGTGTCTCTAGTTTGGAAGAAGCCAATTCCCATATGCGTCTATAGTGATACAGCAAAGAGTGTCTATAATCTTTTGACTGTGTATTCCCTACACCCACTGCTATCCCATTTATTGGGTCCCCAGTATGTTGGGCCCAACGGGGGCTTAGTAGAATGAGAAAGCGTTCCTTGTCAGTTTTGTCAATATGAAATAGTTGGGATAGTTGTGACGCGATGCAATAATGGTTAAAATCAGGTAGTGCTGTTCCACCCATATCCGTTGGGTTTTTAAGTGTTTGCCATGAGAGTTTGTGTCTAGATTTCCCCCATATAAATGGTTTAAGTAGTGCTTCTAATAGTTTAAAATACTTAAGGGGTAGGTATACTGGAGTATGCCATAAGACGTACAGTACCTTAGGCAGTAGTACCATCTTTATTAAGTTGATCCGGCCCCATATTCCCAGGGGGAGGCGGGACCAGACCTGGATCTTAGATTTAATTAGGGAGAATAATGGTTCAATATTCAAAGAAATATATTCTACTGGATTCTTGGATATTTTAACGCCGAGGTATTTTATTATATCCACCCTTTGAAGAGGTAAATTAGACTGTGATTCTGTAGGTGGGAAACTATCGATTGGTAATATCTGTGACTTTCCCCAATTAATCCTCAAGCCCGAGAATTTCCCAAATTGTTCAATTACGTTAAGAGCTGTGTGTAGAGAGAGGCCAGGGTCTGCTAGATAGAGGAGAGTGTCATCTGCATAAAGGCTAATTTTCTCGGTGAGGGATCCGAATGTTAAACCTATTATCTCCTGGTTAGTACGGATGGACACGGCGAGGGGTTCCGATGCCAGAGCATATAGCAAAGGCGAGAGCGGGCATCCCTGTCTCGTACCTCTGCTTAGGCTAAATTCCTGAGAGGGGCATCCATTGGCCACCACTCTAGCAGTTGGTTGCTGGTATAACAGTTGCACCCATCTAATAAACTTGGGCCCAAATCCGTATCCCTCCATGCATCTCCACAGATAACTCCATTCGACCGAATCAAATGCCTTGGCTGTGTCTAATGTTACTATTACCCTTGTGCCTACATTATCATGTTTGGCCTGGAGATTGATAAATAGCTTCCTTAAATTAAAGGAGGTGTTACGGCCCGGCATAAACTCTGACTGGTCCACATGTATAAGGGATAATATTACTTGGTTTAGACGCCTGGAGAGTACTTTGGCCAATATTTTAACATCTACTTGGAGTAAAGATATGGGGCGGTACGACTCAGGGTATCCTAGGTCTTTCCCTGGTTTCGGTATAAGTACTATCGTGGCCTCTCTCATGGATGCAGGTAGTGTTAAGGTTTCGAACATAGTGTTATACAGAGTCAGCAGTTTGGGTGTAAGTATCTCAGAAAAGTGTGCATAAAATTCAATGGGCAATCCATCAGACCCCGGGGATTTGGACTTGGCAAAGTCTGCAATAGCAATCTTTATTTCCTCTACCGTGAGGGGTGCCTCAAGGAGTTCAATTTGACTCTCCGTGAGTTGTGGAAGTATGGTGTTGCTCAAAAACTGATCCATTATCGTCGTATCCTCCGAGACTGTTGATGTATAAAGTTCTGTAAAAAAATCTCTAAACTTGGATGACACGACAACAGGATCCGTGATCGGCTGTCTATCTCTATCGTGAAGCGTAATTACAATTGGGGGTTTGTCTTCACTATGAACAAGATATGCAAGCAATTTATCTTTTTCTCCATGTTCAAACCATCGCTGTCTACTGAAGAATAATTTCTGCTTGGCTTTTTCATATTGCATCTGAGACACCACTCTTGTCTGTAGTTTAAGAGTATTAGCATTTGTTATGGATGGGTCAGCTATATATGCTTGTTCTGAAGAGGATAATTCTATGATTGCTTTATCTAGGGCTTCCGCGGAGTTTGTTTTAATTTGATTAATGCGCGAGGTCAGGGTCGCGCGGGCATGCAACTTAAGCGTGTCCCACACTACTGGCGCGGGAGCAGAGTGTTCATTGTCAGTAAAAAACCGAGTCCATTCTACTTCAAGCATATCATCTTCTGGCAGCAAGGACAACCAGAATGGGTTCAACTAAATACTTTATTTATGCCACCTAACATATGTACTCCACACTATTTACCCAACCAGCTCTGATCACTGCTGTCATTGCTGGTGGGATAAAGGTACTCTCTTTCACATATACTGGAGTTTTCCAGCAATCACCCCTTTTTGGAATACAGTAAAAAACTTGCTATCCTGCCTTTTTGAGGTGCCTAGCCCACTTACCCCCAAATTTTCTTATTGGGCATCTCTCCCCTGAAACTTGCTAAACCTTACAAAACGTTGCTACACCGCATGCTTATGGCTGCTTGCCTCCTTAAAGCTCATAATTGAAAAAAAAAACACTTCCCCCTCTTCAGCTGCCATATTTTGTATGCTAGAATCAATTATGTAGACTCAGTGGAGAAATTAACAGCTAGAATACAGGATAAGTTAGAGGCCTATAATCACACTTGGGAATTATGGCATCTTAAGGAAGACCCACCTTGATGGCCTCCCCTAGTCTTCACTCCCCCTCTTGTTGTTGGATCTCCAACAATAATTTGGGATGTTGCGGTAGTCCTCTATCTTACCTGTTCTCTTCCTCCTTTTCTTCTAGTCTAACTCTGGGTATTTTTCTCTTATTATTTTCTTTCTGTAATTTTGTTATACTTTGCACTAAAATGTTTAAGTTATACTAAAGTCATGGCAGTGAGCTTTTCTTTGACATTTCAATGCTTGCCTGCTGGGCATTATAAGTTTTAATGTGTGCCTTACATCGTCTGTATTAATGGCCTCTGTTGAGGCACTTTTCTACTGTCTTTTATATTGTCAATGCCATTCAGCACGTTTTTGGTGTGCTATGATTGTAATTTGTTTACTACGTATATAGTGCCTGTATTTTCTAACTTTTTTTTAAAAATGAAAAAAAAAAATTCAATAAAAATGTTATTGAAAAAAAAATAAAAAAGGATACATATGTATTCATCTCAGCTGAAATTCTTAGCAGATCTGTTTTAATAAAAATGCTACCTGCTTTATTGTATTGTGGATAAGACATCCCTTGGAATGTATGTTGTGCACATTAGCATGTATGCTCATAGCAGACAAATAGGCAAATCCATTCAGTTTTGGTGTTCATATTTTTTGCAAACATTCAACCACCATTGACTGTCCATAGCCAACTTTAGTGAAACTTGAGGACTTGTGCAACACTGATTTAGAGCAAAGCCACAATATATTATTAAAAACACAAACTCGATTAATTAACAGGGAAAAGATTGGTGTACAAAATAAGAAAGCAGTCAATCAGCTAATCAGAATCCATCTTAACTCTGAGTTCAGTTACCTGAGCCTGGCTGCTTCTGTTGTCATTTACTGCCCTTCGCAGATCATCCCCGCTCTCTGCACTGCCTTATTAAATAAGCCTAAATGTGTTAGAAAAATATTATCATTGAAATGCCTAAAAATCAACACAAACAGTTACAAATGCCTATCCACAGGGCATGGAAAATAAGTTTTTATTGCCTCATAGTGTATGAAATTCTGCTTAATATCAGATTCCCTGGAAAGAAATCTTGCCTGAGCTGTAACCGTTATGGGGTTTAATTGTCCCAATAAACAAGCTTTTAAAACAGTTCTAAAATGTTTTATAATAAGATGCTTTGGTCTTTTCTCCCTACAACTGCAGAAATAATTAGAAGTAAGTGCCGTTGTGTACAATGCCTTCTGGACTAGGCTGAAGGTGAAGGAGAGAGTAGCATGCTACCCTTGTCAGCTGCAAGGGTAATTACTGCTGGCTGAAATTACTCAACATTTGTTTATAAGCTCCCTAGAGCATGCTCTAAATAGATTGTCTGTTATAGTCCAATCATATTAAAACCCTGCTTCTTGCAAACAGCTACCTCCTGTTTCCTATAAGCTAGGCTGGGAAATCATGCTGCTCACTTACTGAATGCTGCACAATGCAGATTTATGCTTAATGTGACTGGTTTTATGAGCTGCTTTATAACAGATACCATGCTTACTGTATTTCAAGTTTACTCGCTATGTAATTGTTAAATAGCTATTAGGCAGGTTTAGTCTTGCAGGAGGAAATCCCATACACAGGCAGTCAAGAAAACATAAGTGTCAAGTGTTGCATGCCGAGATTTTCGTAAAGTGCACCTGTAACTGTAATGGACATGCTGCACGTAAACAATACATATGAAAACCTTAACTATTGTTTCATTGAAAAGAAAAAAAATTAATAAGACAAGGTTCTGAGTTAGTTATATACAGTGTATTGCTAGGATTTAAAAGAAAAACAAAAAACTTTATTGCAGACTTTTACCTGCTACTGGTCTTATGCAAGCAACGCATGCATTCCAATTACTTCCCGCATCCCGAGTGCTAACTGGGGAAATGTGACTATTATATTCATATAAACACTCTCAAAGTTGTAATAAGAAAAACAACAATGGCTGTTATGGTATCAAAATGCATATTAAATTACAAAACGGCTTGTGTAGAAATTATATAAGTTTTATATATTTTTTTTTAAAGCCCAACTGTGGGCTATTTAAAAAAAAAAAAAAAACAGCAGGAGATAAAAGAAAAGACGCCATTGTTGCTATACTCTCCTAATCTCCAGTGTTGCCATCTACAGTAGCTCCTTTTCACTACTAGATGTTCTCAGTCTTTAAGGTTGAACGATGGCAAACCCAGAAGACTGAGGACGTATTGTCAGTGGAGGACAACATGGACCCTCTTTTTGAGATACCATCATTATGGTACCTCTTACTCCCAGTGTTAGAATAATTTGATCACACTCTCTGTATCATTGAGGTCTTGCCAACTGCTGAAGAAGAAGAGGCAAAGAGGAAAAACACCACTGTGGCCTGTTGAGAATGCTTCAATGTCCTGCCAGTCTGATTACATGCAGAGAAGTTCCATCTTTCCATCACTGGGTATACTACAAGTCCCATCATGCCTATGCCTGTGGGAGTCATGCTTGTAACTGTCAGCCTTGCAATGCCTCATGGGACTTGTAGTTTCGCAACAGCTGGAGGGCCACCAGTTTGAGACCCCTGCCCTAGACTGTCCCTTCTCCACTCAAATCTACCCCTATTCTTAGCCTATCTCTCCCTCACAAGTGAGATTCTGTCCCTACCTTCTTTCCCCACAATGTTGGGCTCCCCACAATGCCACAGCAGGGGCTATAAATCATCTCTAGCCAAGATAGCTGCCCATATCATATGGGAGCTCTATGTCCAGATAAAAGCTCTGCCAAGATGGTACCCAGCGTCTATGGCAGAGAACACTTTGATTTCATGCCTGTCTTAAGGGAAGTACATCTCCTAAACATAATTACAATTAAGGAACTATGAATAGTTGGGTTGAAAGTGGTGGTTGAAAATAAAAATGATGCCAGAACTCTCACAAGAAGGAAAAAATGTGAGATTAACACACCTATTACATGTACAATCATATTTAAATACATCAATGAATAGTTAACAAGATATATTACTAACATCTAAAAGCGATTCACAATCAGATAGTATTGTGGATGCACAGATGAAGATTTCAAGCTAAAAGGAGCAAATCCTGAAACTATGATGGAAGGACCTTGTCAGCAGAGTACCTAAAAGAAAAGCTGATTCAAATATCAGCATCTATCACACATGTAAACAATTGTCTCAGTTGGTCTTTTTCCTTTAGTATTATAATTCTTGGATGTTGGGTAGAGGTAGAGTCAGATGTAGCTATCACAGCAGTTTAACACAAAGAAGTGCACTAAAGTTGATATAAACCCCAACTGTATCATTAAAACATTGCCATACATTTTTCTTAAATTCTTGTTTTGCCTTGTTTGCATGTTGGTGCTGCAGATAAGGATGAACTTCAGGTTCAAGTTGAACATGAGTTTGACAGGAACCTAAAAGTATTTCTTAGTTTGAGATAATGGTGAAGTAATGCAGCCAATTGCCAACAATGCGCTTCCTGGCCTCTGAACTATAATCGGGTGGCTTAAAATGGCTTGCTGCTGCTGATTGCTGGAAGTTGTTGTACCTACATTGAGTCACACATAAACTCATTGTGTGTTGGACAGCCTTGGAGCAGATAGGGACTGATCACCAGGTCTGTATAGGGAGAGATAGACTGCTAAAATTGGTATATTTACATTGCACTGCAGACACGCTTATGAGTTTTATTTATAAAATATTCATTGCCCAAATGTCAGAAGCAAGCCAAATGAAATTTCACTGTATTTTCTCTAATAGAACGATTTCTGTACCATCAGCTCCATCTAGTGAACAAAATGCAATATATTTTCTCACTGAGGTATTCCAGAAAACTATACTGCATTTTGCCCACTAGATGGAGGAGATGATATAGGAATTAAACTATTAGAACTTATATGGGGAAATCTGTACGTCATATGGAAATGAGGGAAGTTATGGTTCCAAGAGAGAGGGGGAAAAGGTTGGTGGGAGGAAGTGGTTAACCCAAGGTTAGAGAACAGGCTACTCTTAACAATAAATCAAAGCCATTAGAAGGACAGACCAGCAAAAATAACTTATTTTTCTCTGCAGAAGGCTCAAACTGAAAAAGAGGCAGCTAACTACCAGTGCTCAAAAAGTCACTAAGGAAAAATCCTTTAAATCCTTTAATAAGGTAACTGATGATATTATGGGATTCTTCTAGGATTTTGGAAACCAGTGACATTTAACTGAACCAAAAAAAATTAATGGATCTGCTTTTAGCCAGACTGCTTGATGGGATAGCTGCTTAGGCTATTAATCTTAAATTCTTAGGCCTTGGAAAGCTACGTAAAATAATACTTTCATATTATGCAGTCACACCAGAGACATATGGCACCAAGCTTAGAAACATGAAATACAACCAAAGAGGGTCATATAAAATGCATGCCCACAGGATGACCTTAACCTATCACAAAGGACTGGAGGGAAAGAAGGCTTGATGATATACTCCAGACTTTTCCAAATGAGCAATTTTATAGTAAACGCCCTGCAAAGATATGTAAGTAAGCTAAAGAAAAGATGTCACCCACACTCAAGGCCCACATGGCTGACAAGCTTATGTTTATTCACCACTTAAAGGGGTTGTAAACCCTTGTTTTTTTCACCTTAATGCATCCCATGCATTAAGGTGAAAAAACTTCTGACAGTGACAGGCCCCCTAGCCCCCCGTTTTACTCTCCTGAGCCCTGTAATTCCAATGGCGGAGACGATCTCTTCCTCTCTGCCCGAGGTTCTCAGCTCTTGATTGGATAGATTGATAGCACCGCAGCCATTGGCTCCTGCTGCTGTCAATCAAATCCAATGACACAGGCACTGGGGGGCGGGGCCGAGTCCTACATTCTGCATCTATGGACGCGAATGCTGGACTTGGGAGCACGCCCGATAGGAAACCCCCCAGGAAAGCGCTTCACCTAGGGGGTTATACGATGCGAGGAGGAGCTGATAGCACCACTGGGGGACCCCAGAAGACGATGATTGGGGCCACTCTGTGCAAAATGAACTGCATGGTAGAGGTAAGTATGACATGTTTGTCATACTTTGTCAAAAACGAAGCTTTACAATCACATTAAGTTTTACTGCTACAGGGCAACTCTCCTATATATGTATATATATATATATATATATATATATATATATATATATATATATATATATATATAATTCTTCACTTCCACCAGCGGACCACTTTTGCTGTGACTATTTACAGCAGAAGCCGATTTGCGCGTGCCAGGCACTGGATGCCATTTGCAACCGCTAATCGACGGTAAAACAAACAGAACTGAGAACTGCCTATATAAACAAGTCAGATCTCTTCTGGCAGGGGGAAGGGATAGATTTTGTGTTCCTGCAAAGCAGGGAACAAAATCTATCCCTTCCCTTAGTAAAAGCACTTAACACAGTACACAAAAACACTGGCTAGGCCCACAGTTAACTCTTTGATCGCCCTAGATGTTTAACCCCTTCCCAGCTAGTGTCATTAGTACAGTGACAGATGAATAATACTGTTCACTGTTTTAGTGTCACTGATTCACACAAAGTGTCAAAAGTGTCAGTTAGTGTCTGATTGTCCATTGCAATATCACAGTCCCGCTATAAGTAATTGATCGCCGCCATTACTAGTATAAAAAAAGGAATAAATAAAAATTCCATAAATATACCCCATAGTTTGTAGACACTATAACATTTGGTAAACCAATCAATATAATCTTATTGGGATTTACCAAAAACATGTAGCAGAGCACTGCATGTTGAAGAAATTTTATTTTTTTAAATGTATTTATTGGATATGTTTTAAAGCAAAAAGTAAAAAATATTGTTTTTCAAAATTGTTTATAGTGAAAAAAATAAAAAATGTGGTGGTGATCAAATACCACCATAAAAAAGAAATACTTGTAGGAAAAAAAATGACAAAGTTTATTTTGGTACAGAGTTGCATGGCTGCGCAATTGTCAGCTAAAGTAATCTCAAAAAATGACCTGGTCAAGAAGGGGGGTAAATTGTCCATAGGTCAAGTGGTTATTTTCCCTCACAATGTAAATGCCCTCTGTCGCTATGTTAGGTACCTTCTACTGGGAGAAAATACTTGTACACAGTATATATTACTCTTGCACAGCTTGCTTGCAGCAAAACATAAACTGATCTTCAGCACTGATAAAAACAATCTAGAAAATGTACAATCTCTGTATGGTATAGAACAGCTTCCATTACCATGGGTAGTATCCCTTCTTGACATGAGCAAAGGACGTTTCTGCAGTCAGCACTGGCCCTATGTCTCCACAGTGCACACCTCTTACCCGTTTTCCTTGCATTGTGCCTATTTGTCTGGAACCTGACTCTGTGCTAATCACGGTCTCCTCATAAGCGAATTCCTTTCCTTACCACTCACTTGCCACAAGCACACCAAAATTATGTGGGGCCACCACTGGCTGACCGCAATACGTATATATATATAGAGAGAGAGAGAGAGAGAGAGAGAGAGAGAGAGAGAGAGAGAGAGAGAGAGAGAGAGAGAGAGAGAGAGAGAGAGAGAGATGGATATCTCTCTCTCTCTCTCTCTCTCTCTCTCTCTCTCTCTCTCTCTCTCTCTCTCTCTCTCTCTCTATATATATATATATATATATATATATATATACATACACACATTATCTCACAGAAGTGAGTACACCCCTCACATTTTTGTAATTATTTTATTATAGCATTTCATGTGACAACACTGAAGAAATGACACTTTGCTACAATGTAAAGTAGTGAGTGTATAGCTTGTATAACAGTGTCAATTTGCTGTCCCCTCAAAATAACTCTACACACATCCAATAATGTCTAAACCGCTGGCAACAAAAGTGAGTACACCCCTAAGTGAAAATATCCAAATTGGGCCCACAGTGTCAATATTTTATGTGGCCACCTTTATTTTCCAGCATCGCCTTAACCCTCTTGAGCATGGAGTTCACCAGAGCTTCACAGGTTGCCACTGGAGTCCTCTTCCACTTATCCATGACAACAACATGGAGCTGGTGGTTGTTAGAGACCTTGCGCTCCTCCACCTTCTGTTTGAGGATGCCCCACAGGTGCTCAATAGGGTTCAGGTCTGGAGACATGCTTGGCCAGTCCATCACCTTTACCCTCAGCTTCTTTAGCAAGGCAGTGGTCGTCTTGGAGGTGTGTTTGGGGTTGTTATCATGTTGGAATACTGCAGAATACTGCCCTGCGGCTCAGTCTCTGAAGGGAGGGGATCATGCTCTGCCTCAGTATGTCACAGTACATGTTGGCATTCATGGTTCCTCAATGAACTGTAGTTCCCCAGTGCTGGCAGCACTCTTGCAGCCCCAGACCATGACACTCTCACCATCATGCTTTACCATAGGCAAGGCACACTTGTCTTAGTACTCCTCACCTGGTTGCCACCACACATGCTTAATATCATCTGAACCAAATACGTTTCTCTTGGTCTCATCAGACCACAGGACATGGTTCCATTAATCCAAGTCCTTAGTCTGCTTGTCTTCAGAAAACTGTTTGCATTTTTTCTTGTGCATCATGTTTAGAAGAGGCTTCCTTCTGGGACGACAGCCATGCAGACCAATTTGATGCAGTATGCGGCATATAGTCTGAGCACTGACATTCTGACCCCCCACCCCAACCTCTGCAGCAAGACTGGCAGAACTCACACATACATTTCCTAAAGATAACCTCTGGATATGACGCTAAGCACATGCTGTTAAACCGCTGTATGGTCTTGGCAACATGCTGCTGCTCAGTTTCAGGGTCTTGGCAATTTTCTTATAGCCTAGGCCATCTTTATGTAGAACAACAATTCTTTTTTTCAGATCCTCAGAGAGTTCTCATGTTGAACTTCCAGTGACCAGTATGAGAGAGCGATAACACCAAATTTATCACACCTGCTCCCCATGCACATCTGAGACCTTATAACACTAACAAGTCACATGACACCGGAAAGGGAAAATGGCTAATTGGGCCCAATTTGGACATTTTTACTTAAGGGTGTACTCACTTTTGTTGCCAGCGGTTCAGACATTACTGGCTGTGTGTTGAGTTTTTTTTAGGGGACAGCAAATTTACACTGTTATACAAGCTGTACACTCACTACTTTATATTGTAGCAAAGTGCCATTTCCTCAGTGTTGTCACATGAAATGATATAATAAAATATTTACAAAAATGTGAGAGGTGTACTCACTTTTGTGAGATACTGTATATATATATATTAATATATATCTATATCTATATCGATCTAGATCTAGATATAGATATAGATCTATATCTAGATCGATATAGATATATATATCTATATCTATATATAGATACATCTATCTATCTATCTATCTATCTATCTATCTATCTATCTATCTATCTATCTATCTATCTATCTATCTATCTATCTATCTATCTATCTATCTATCTATCTATCTATCTATCTATCTATCTATCTATCTATCTATCTGTTGTGGTCTGCAAGTGGTTTACTGGGATTATGGCTGAAAGTATCAGCCATGACCCTGGTACAATTTTTTTCAGCAAGCAGTGGGCTTTCTCATGAAACCGGTCCGAGTGGTTCATGAGCCGCTGGGCTGGTTTCCAAAGCAGCAGGAGGGGATGTCTTCTCCCCTCCCGATGCTCGCTAGCGTTTCTTGGGCTTACCATTTCAGCCGGTTCACCCAAGAAATGATCAGATGGTGCAGCCGGCTGGGGTCTTTTGACCCCAGATCTCTCCTTAAAGAGGACCTGTCATCCTTATTTCTATTACAAGGGATGTTTACATTCCTTGTTGTTGGAATAAAAGTGATTAAAAAAAATTAAAAAATAAAGGGACAGTGTAAAAATAAAAAAATAAAAAGTAAAATAAATATTACAGTTTTTCTCCATTGTTTTGGCTCATTTCTTGAAACAGAAATGACATTCTCAAAACTCTAAGTTCATTTGGCAAAACAGTCTTACAGTTCAGCACAACTCTATAACTCATGTGCAAAAGCTCATATCTCTCCCAAAACTGTTCACTCATGCTTCAAAACCATATTCCTTTCCCATATAAAGAGTCACTGCCCCCAAAATGGCAAAGATTCTTCTCAATTGCTTTGGCTCATTTCTTGAAACAGACCAGACGTTCTCAACTCTCTTGGTGCTTTTGCCAAAAAAACCTGGATGGTTCAGCACAACACCATGGTTCATCTTCAAAAGCTCATATCTTTCCCAAAACAGTTCACTCATGTGTCAAAAATAAATTTCTTTCTCATTCATATAGTCAGTGCCCCCAAAATGCTTCGTCCCTTTGGCATTGTGTAGGCACTGCAAGTCAAAATGTTTAGATGTTTTGTCTCTAAGGCAGAGGACCATTGAAATATCCCTCATGTCCACCTTTTAGTCTTAGCCCAGGCCTTCATTGACAATGGTTACTGTACAGTTTTTGTCTAGCTAACTGAATACAATTGTGTATAAAACTGAAAAAAAAAGAAAAGATTTTAGGGTAAGAGTAGCCTCCAAGGTTTGTCATCACACATTGCACTCATACTGCCAAGGAAAAATTACTTTACAATATTGTAACCATTATCATGGTGTGCATGTCACAACCATCCCCTACACTGATCTCCTGTAATATCCTCACAGGCAGCATCAATTGCATGGAGCAGGGACCTCTGATCTTGAGCCCGATGCTCATACACTCTCCACCTCCAAGCAGAGAAAAACTCCTCAATAGGGTTGAGGAAAGGAGATTAAGGTTGTAGGAACACCATATCCATTCTTGGATGAGCAGTGAACCAGGCCCTGATAAGCAGGCCATGGTGGAAATTCACATTGTCCCATACAATTATATATTGTGGTAGGTGAGGCCCTATGAGACCTCTCTTATTTTCAGGTATCAAATCCAAATGAAGGCGGTCCAAGAAGATGAGGAGCTTCTGTGTATTGTATGGGCCAAGACTGGGGATGTGAGTGGCCACACCATTCTCAGAAATGGCAGCACACATATAATATAACACAGTTATATTGCCCCCTCGCTGGCCTGGGACATCCACCGTGGCCCGGTGGCCAATAAAATTTCGGCCACGTCTTCGGCCCTTGGCCAGGTTGAAGCCAGCCTCATCCACATACACGAGTATGTGAGAGGTCTCGTTTCCTTCCAATGCCATTATTCTCTACAATAGAGTAAAAAAAGAAAACATAAAATCAGTCATACAGAAGAGTCATACACTACAGTTACAGACAGTTACATAGGAATGTTCTACACAAGTTTAATATATTACTGGCCAGTATTCCAGTGGTTCCAAACCTGGGATACATGTACCCCATGCAGAGGTACTACAGGGGGTATTTCACAGGAAGGGGAGGGGAAAAATTATCAATGAGTAGACTTACTGAAATGTTACAGTAAAACCCACAGTATTAGATAGATTTACATGGGAGGCACTACTGTAATTGCAGCTCTTTGACCCTTTTTCTTACTGTATTGTATGTTATATTCTTCAAAATAAGGATTATAACGATAATTGCATCATACAGTAAGCTGCGGTTTTTAGACAAAATGTTTATAAATCAGATACGTAAATCAAATACTTTCATACCTGGATTACCTAGATTCAGAAATCAGGTAAAGCAGGTACTGAAACCAATTCATTTCGGTAACCACTGCTTATGGTACTTGTAAAAAGGTTATCTTGATGGGCAACCAGTGAATGACTTACATGTACATACTGGTACCGCAGCTCTTTCACTCTGTCAGAGTTCCTCTCAAATGGTACCCTGTAAATTTGCTTCATTGTCATCGGATGCTTCTTCAATATGCGGGCTATTGTGGAGATGCTTATAGAGTGACATTTTGGAATATGGCTTTGTCTTGTAGGATTGCAGTGCGGATCTGTCTCAATGTGATGGCATTATTTGCAAACACCATGTTACAGATCTCTTGTTCTTGTTGTTCATTGAGAAGCTTTCCTCGGCCACCCGTGCCAGGTTGTCGTCCAATCCTAGACATAGAATTCAAAGGACAACACTCCATTCGTAATTTATACCTTATGTATTCCATACAGAATGAGTTACCAATGTAATCATATTGTTGTTTTACTTACAGTAACTTTATCACAATTCCAATGAATCACTGCACAGTGACTGGAATACTACTGTAAACTGTATCATCAATATTGTAGAAAATAAACTATTCCATACTATTCCATAGTTTATTTTCTACAATATTTTTCTTGTCATTGTTAGTATCATACGTAACATCCCACTGAGGTAAGATACTGTAATATTGTTGGCCTATCACACACACAGATAGAGAAGACTGTAGAGCGAGGCACATTAGGCTGCACTCGGCGACCTGCCTCCGCCATTGTGAGGCCATGGTTGATGACATGATCTATAATTGTGGCCCGAATTTCATCAGGGACAACATAGTGTCTTCGTGCTCCTCTGCCTCTTCCCCTTATTCCACCACTACTCACCCTTACTCCTCTTCCTCTTCTTCTTCCTCTTCCTCGACAGGCAGTTTCCCTTGTTCATTTACTTGGCCAGGTGCCTCCATGTTCAGAAATTTTACTGGTCCTGCATGGTCAAGCTCTATATATACATGTTTGGCAGCATTTACAATCATGGACAGCACCTGTCAGGTAACTAAACATACTGTTTGATTGGTCATCTGAGACCAACTCTAACTCCTCCTTTGTTAGTCAAGTTCTAGTTGCACCTGACTGTCAATTGCTGTAATCATTTTATCAAATGTTCCAAGAGATTCATATATGGTATTCATGGTATTATGTTCCTATCCCTCTGTGCTTCTGCGCAGAAGCAAACACATATATAAGTCGCACGCACATATTTAAACAGTATTCGAATGACACATGTAAGGTACTGCAATAAACGTTACAACGAGAGCAATATGTATAGCACTAGAATTCCTCTATAAACTCTAAACAGGTAATCTGTAAAGGAGTTTAAAGCATCACCTACGGAGATTTTTAAGTACCATAGTTTGTCGCCATTCCATGAGCATGCGCAATTTTAAAGTGTGACATGTTAGGGATCTATTTACTCAGCGCAACATCATCTTTCTCATTACGCAAACAATTTGGGGTAACTATTGAGTTTAAGTGTATTTTTTTCAAAAAAGTGTGACATATTAGGTATCTATTTACTCAGCATAACGTTATCTTTCACATAATACATGGGGTAACTATTACATTTAGTTGTTTTTTTATTCATTAATCACTTCCATACTGGGCATTTTCACCCCCTTCCTGCCCAAGCCAATTTTCAGCTTTCAGCGCTGTCGCATTTTGAATAACAGTTGCGCAGTCATACTACACTGTACCCAAATGAAATTTTTATAATTTTTTCCCCACTAATAGAGTTTCTTTTGGTGGTATTTGATCACCCCTGCGGTTTTTATTTCTTGTGCTATAAACAAAACAAGAGTGACAAGTTTGCTATGATAAGTATCCAAATTTTTTTTTTTTTTAAACAAATTTTTTCCTCAGTTTAGGCTGATACGTATTCTTCTACATATTTTTGGTAAAAAATATCGCAATAAGAATATATTTATTGGTTTGCGCAAAAGTTATAGCGTCTACAAAATAAGGGGATAGATTTATAGCATTTTTTTTTTTTACTAGTAATGGCAGCGATCTGCGATTTTTATCGTGACTGCGATATTGCGGCGGACACATCGGACAATTTTGACACATTTTTGGGACCATTCACATTTATACAGCGATCCGTGCTATAAAAATGCATTGATTACTGTATAAATGTGACTGGCAATGAAGGGGTTAACCAGGAGGGGGCGCTGTAGGGGTTAATGTGTTGCTAGGGAGTGATTCTAACTGTGGGGGGAGGGGGTTCACAAGGGGAGGAGACCGATCGGTGTTCCTCTGTACAAGGAACACACCATCGGTCTCCTCCCATCTGACAGGACGTGGATCTGTGTGTTTACACACACAGATCCACAGTCCTGCTCGGTTACCGGGCAATCGCGGGTGCCCGGCGGCCATTGCGGCCGCCGGGCACGCGCACCGGGACCCGAGCGATGCAGCAGGCGCGCGCGCCCCCTGGGCTGCCTGGAAGGCTGCACCGTCATATGACGGCGGCCCAGAACAACAGCTGCACCGTCCCACCGTCATATGACGGTGGGCGAGCAGCAAGTGGTAAAGTGTATTTTTTCCCCAAAAATTGTATTTGCAAAACCGCTGTGCAAATACTATGTCAAATGAAAAAAATTGCAACAATTGCCATTTTATTCCCTAGGGTACCTGCTAAAAAAAGTGTATAATGTTTGGGGGTTATAAGTCATTTTCTAGCAAAAAATACTGATTTGAACTTGTAAACAAAAATTGCAAGAAAAAGCCCGGTCGGCAAGTAGTTAAAAAGCTCCGTCACCCAAAATGACCACCAAAGTTTTTCAAAAGCTCAGTCTCCAATCAAACCACTTTCCTCTCTTGAGGCACTAGATAAAATCATTAAGTGAACAATTCAGGTATGAGAGTCCTCTAGCCATGCAATAATGGCACTGAGCCACCTACAGGTGGGAAGGCTAACTGCACCTGCCTACCAGTGTCTTGGAGAAGCTTTTACCATCTCTGGTTTGTTACTGGCTAGGGATTAGTATGTTTGGTCTAAGTAATTGAAAATATTTCTGTCGTCCTTAAAGGGGGTGTCCCTGTGGAATGTAAATGACTGGAGAAAGAGACATGCTGTGTGTATACTTTTATTTCAATCTACACAGATGAGGGATGTGTTTTTTTTATTACTAGCTGAGTGTTTGTGAATAAACATGGATTGTTGGGCCTGGAATCTCCCTCCTGTTTCATGATCCCTTGACACATGATAATTAGAAATATACTACAGAATTTGTATTTGTTGTACCTTATAAATATGCTTTTCTCTGTGCTATTTACTATATTAAACAAACACATTATCAGGGCTGCATAAATCATTGAAAACAAATACAGAAAATTATTTTGGAACTACTGTATAATCACATTTTTTGAGACAGGTAAAGTCTATTTTACAAAATGTGAAGTCTGCAAGTGAATCACTTGGATAAATCACAGTGTGAGAGAAGATTTAATAGTGTCATTGTCACTGGAATACCAGTTGTAGATTGCTAAGAAATTGATTTTCTTCCCCTTTACTAAAAATACACTAAAGGCAATACTGCAGATAATTCTCAAGGTAAAGGCTTGTGAATGATTTGCAGCCATGGAAGATATAATGTATTTATGTTCCTTGTCAGCCTTTTAATCAAATAACAAAATAAGGGCATAGTAGCCAAGGCATAATTTTATTTTACAACCTTTAGAATGAACTCCTACCAGTGTCTGTAGTTAGTGTGGGGGGAGCACTGCGAGAATGGACAGACAGCAACTTAACACCAAAAATATCAACTTGGTTTGATACTTTGAAGAAGGCATTTACGAAGCTCAAAATAAATAATTTGGTTAAAAATATATATTTGAGTTCTATTCTATTTGGTAGATGGTAGATAACCAATCAATCAAAGCTGTTCTGAATATTTTTATACTTATGTTATGTAAAAATGAATGAACTCTAACGATGGGTGTCGCATGTGTAGTTGGTGGATGGGGCCACATTAGGCAAAAACTATATGTTTCATTCATCCTGGACACTACCGTAAGCACTGAAATTCTGGTGATGAAATTGACAGTTCCTAATCTGGTACAGTCAATGCTAGTGGCTCGCTTGCTCTACACCTTCCTCTTTCCTCATCCATTCTTTTCACAGAATACAAGATGTTTCATAAATAGATTTGGTGTAGTTGTGACTGAGTACGTACACAAGCAGTGGGTTAAACAAAAAAACTGACAGATCCCTGCATCAACACAAGAGATGTTGAAGCAGGGATCTCTCCTATTGAGGAATTGTATTTTTGCAGGGGGAATCCCCCCCACCAGAATACATTGAATGCTGGTTTTCCAGTATGACTGTTTAATATACACTGGTCATTAGACTGGCTTCTGTTGGACAGAGAGTGGTACCGGGCTTTATCCGAGCATGCAGACCTGCCGGCCTGCATGCTCGGATAAAGGTCTGGTATGGATTTTGGGTGGGACCAAAGGGGCCTGGTATAGATTGGGTGGGACCCCAAGCCGTTTATTTTCACATTTTTCTATTGCTGGCAACGTTTTTTTTTCATTCAGCTGTCAGCAGGGAAGCCCATTGACAGCTGATGACTCATCTATTGTTAAGGACGCAGTGGTCGGCTTCCCGGCCTGCTCTTTAACCACTTCACGCAAAACGACGCACCCGATAGAAGTGCACATCTTCAGTGGCCTCACGATTTGATTTGATTACGATTAATATGTCAACCATTCAATTGATTTGATTCCGCAATGCATCACGATTACTGCGCATGGTTTTCATTAAAAAAAAAAATTTAAGCAGTCAGGAGAACTTCATTTTTTTATTTTATCTGTTCTTTAAAAAAAAGACAACACTCCCTGCATGCAGCAAAGTCTAAACACAGCAGACAACAACTTAGAGGAGCTCCAGCCCCCCCCCCCCCCCCAAAATACTAGGAGATGGTCAGAGACTGCAGACATGATACAGGAGATGGTCAGAGACTGCAGACATGATACAGGAGATGATCAGAGACTGCAGACATGATACAGGAGATGATCAGAGACTGCAGACATAATACAGGAGAAGATCAGAGACTGCAGACATAGTACAGGAGATGGTCAGAGACTGCGGACATAGTACAGGATATAGTCAGAGACTGCAGACATGATCAAGGAGATGATCAGAGACTGTAGACACTATACTCTAGACACTATACTCTATATAGTGCTTTGCTCCCCAGTTCTCCGAGTCTTCTACTGCAACACTGATTGTAAAGGGAAATACCTGAAAGCAAGACTGGCTCCAAATTAAATTGTTTATTAGAACATATATAATGTATATATGTTCTTATAAACAATTTAATTTGCAGCCAGTCTTGCTTTCAGGTATTTCCCTTTACAATCAGTAAAGGGAAATACAGTAGAAGACTCGGATTGCTAACTGAACACAAGATCTGTGGTCTACCTAACGTATAATTGCAATAAGACAGGGGCCCACGGTGAGTAGATTGTCTCACTATATGTCTGATTGAATATATATACAGTTTGTTGGATGGTTTCTAGGGAAAGTTTAGCACATCCACATCCCTGATAGATATGTTAAAGAGGATTGGAGAGACCACTGCTCGCTCATAGGGTGATGGGATTTTAACGGGTGTGTTTTGCTGTCACTGAAATTTAAAGTTTAAGATTTATTACAAAAATTCAGATTAAAAATCAGGATACAATAATAACATTTGGTCATAATAATGTTGACCATGATTGATACTTAATACACAAGATACAAACCGATGCTTGTACATGAGGAGAAGCCGACACATTTCACAGACTTCTTATCTGCTTCTTCAAGGCAGCTCAGCATGCATCTATAATGTAGTATAGGTTACAGAAGAGTACCATTAATATCAATAACAGTTAATTTCTTAATAATACATTCACAAAATTGTATACAATAGGTATAGGTGCTCCCCAAACTTGTGACATTGATATCTGAACCACTGCAGCACCAAGGGGGAAGCGGCAATAAAGACCCTATAGTGATTGAGTGGTGAAGTCAGATACACCAGCTTGGTATGTTGGACTTCGGACCATGTCAGAGGCACGATATCAACGGGCCAATAGTAATCTAGGGGTACCAAATATTCATTTAATTCAGATAATAACTTGTATAAATGGGTTTCTGAGCCGCAGCCATTAAGGTTGCTGGCTGTAAGTCCTTCGAGGCTCACAAAGTATAAGGCTGCACTGGCTTAACGCCTGGCCAGTCCAACAAAGGTGTGTGAAAGTGTAATGCCGCGTACACACGAGCAGACTTTACGGCAGACTTTGCCCGGCGGACTTTTCGACTGACTTTACGACGGACTTTCTGAATGAACGGACTTGCCTACACACAATCAACCAAAGTCCGTCGAATTTGTACGTGATGACGTACGACCGGACTAAAACAAGGAAGTACATAGCCAGTAGCCAATAGCTGCCCTGGCGTGGCTTTTTGTCCGTCGAACTAGCATACAGACGAGCGGACTTTTTCGACCGGACTCGAGTCCGTCGGATAGATTTGAAACTTTTGAGAAAACAAAGTCCGCTGGAACCCACACACGATCGAATTGTCCGACGAAATCCCGTCCGCCGGGCAAAGTCTGCCGTAAAGTCCGCTCGTGTGTACGCGACATAAATGTGTAAGAAAAGTTGGGGTCTCAAGGTGAGGAGAACCCCTTTCCGAGCAAGTGTGAAGAGTGAACATTATTGTCTGTTATATGTAAAAAAGTGAAACTGTTGATTTTAACTAACGCAGAGTACTAAATTGTTTTTTTGGGTGTGAATGAGAGGGTTGCCTAGACGTCAAAAGCTGGGAGGCCTGGGTTCATAATCCAAGGTGAAGCCATACATGTTTGCGCTGCTCTGATGCCTATGACATCTCATGTGCTTTCTGAATGAAAGTGTATTGTCTACGTGTCATTGAACTATACTAATTGTTGATGTTCATGCATACTAATTGAAAAGTATTAACGGCTACCCTGTATGAGCAGGTTTTACTAACAGGGTTAATAGAGTGAAGTAAGACTTTGCCTAAATGAATGATACTGGTAATCTATGTGTAACTTCTCTGTTTTTATTTGAAATATTGATGGTGGCATTGGGGGAAATTGCTTGGGTGCTATTAGCAATAATTGTGCTTAGACCAAGAGAGAAAACCGTACCCCCAGAGAACAAAAAGATAGAGGGGGGAGAATACATAAAATTGCATGTGTCCAAGCAATGAATGTGAGCAACTTGGGGTGATAGTAGATGCACCGTTCATCTGTTATATCATAGTGTTTGTGGTGTGTTTGCTGCTGAAGATCTGACGCGATAGACAGCGTGGTCTCCCTGTATGTGATCTCCAATTCGTGCTGTAACACACTGTGCCATAAAAGTCCACTTTAAGAAAGGGGAGTAGACTGTCAGGACAGGTTCTCCCTTCAGATCTGTGTGATCCCGCACTGGGTGGAGTAACAGCCATGGGATTCTGCATTTGGGGTGGTTAAGTGGGAGGGAGAAGGTGTTCTGTCAGAAGGGCTCTTATCATATCTACGTGGTCCTGCATTGAATAAAGTATTCTGTATGGTCAAGTGGGTAAGAGTTCTGAACAAATTGACCCTGGGATATAGCCTCATCCAAGTAGGGGCGGGGGCGTGCTTTCAATGGAGGAAAGCACAAGGGGAGTATTGGCCAGCAACCATAGGAAACGGAAGCTCACTGACGATCCAGTAATGGGGAATAAGGTGGAAGGAGATGCTAAGGTTTACGGGGCACCATTGGCACCCTGGGAGGAAGTCAAGGCCCACTATGGGAAGTGGGTAGTGAAGTACCTAAAGAAATGGCACAGCTTGTCAAAGGCAACGGATTGGCCAATGCCGCTACAGGGAACATTTGATGTCAGGGTTTGGGCGACGTTACACCATAACTTTAAGAGTAGGATGACTGAACCTAAAGAAGTTGCAGCATGGGCTAGATGGGAGGCAGAAGCATATGAGAAAACAGCTAAGGTCCTAGTTGCAACACTGTCCAAGATATCGGAGGAAGAAGGTAAGTTGTCAGAGGAAATGATTGCTACTACACATATGTTAGCAAAGACACTCATCAGAAACCCGAGTAGGCCTGTCTTCGACCAGATAGTGTCTAGCAGTGGGTCCCCACCACCATATATCACATCATCAACCCCTCTTGAGAGAAGAGGTGATGCATGGATATGTACCAGACACATCTAAGAGTAAACATTGGTATCAATCACCAGGATGGAATAGCATGCCACCATCCAGGTTGATGAGTACAGGAGATTCGCCAGACGTAAGTGGGCAGGATAAAAGTTTCCTAAGAACACCTGTCGGGATGAGACCAATACAAAGGTTGATTATGCATCAGGAAAGTATTTACCCCCCTCTTCCCCCTGACTCATATGAAAGGGACGAAGAGGTAATAACTTCTAAACAAGGGGGGACAGGAAGAGTACTAGCAGTGAGAGAGCAGAGAACTTACAACGGTGACAGCAAATTTATAGGGATTATAGTTCACCATGTGCCCTGGACTACTGGGGAGATTAATATTTTTCTAAATTTGATCCCCAAGCCCAGGCATAGTCCTCATCTGTTTGCTAAGCAGCTGTGCAAAATAACTACAAGCTACAAAGCGAATTGGGAGGACATTTTACAAATCATAAAGGGGGTGTCAGGACTAAATGATGCTGATCTTATGATACGAGAGGCAGAGTTAGTGAAACTGGAAGAGTTGGGGACCTCCAAACTGGACACACCAGATTTGGCATTAGCAGAGTGTGAAAAATTGAAGGAAAAAATAGGGAAGATTTTTCCGGCAGCCTCCTGGAATAAGGTGAGTTTAATGACACAGGAGAGGAAGTGCACAAATACACTGATCGGTTTAGAAATGAAGTAATTGAGACTGGGCAGGATCCAGCCCTGGCCTCAATGATTGTCACCATGTGGGGTACAGGTTTGAAAACTCTGTTCAGGAAAAGTTACCACCTGTTATCCTGAGTGGAAGATCAAGGCCTACAAGCTCTGACCTCAGTGGCATCCCATATCCAAAAGAATATGGATGACATGGAGGCGAGAAAGCCACAAAAGGTTATGCTCTCCTAACTCTCACCCAAAGAAGCCCCACGGGGCGGAAAGGGGAGGGACTGAGGGAGATTAAGAGCTATGGGTGTGTGTTTCAACTGCCAAAAACCTGGCCACATTGCTAGATTTTGACATGCACCCAGGAGATTTGTCAAGGATGTATGGGGAAAGAGGGATTGACAGGCAGAGGCCCCAGTATGGTCAGGGATATCTGAAACTGATGGTAATGATGCTTTTGTAAAAATGACTTTGGCAGAAATGCCCTATTATAATGAGCTCACATTCCTAACAGATACTGGGGTGTCAAAATCGATCCTCTCTTCCCATTGTACCCTACCTCTCCCCTACTCAAATGAATGGACAGTGATTGGTTTGGATGGTTCTGTAACAACTCTAATGCCCCGTACACATGGTCGGATTTTCCAACGGAAAATGTTCGATGGGAGCTTGTTTTCGGAAATTCCGACCATGTGTAGGCTCCATCGGACATTTTTCATCGGAATTTCCATTACACAAAATTTAAGATCTGGATCTCAAATTTTCCGACAACAAAATCCGTTGTTGTAAATTCCGATTGTGTGTACAGAATTCCACGCATGCTTGGAATCAAGCAGAAGAGCCGCACTGGTTATTGAACTTCATTTTTCTCAGCTCGTTGTACGTGTTGTACGTCACCGTGTTCTTGACGTTCGTAATTTCCGACAAGATTTGTGTGACCGCGTGTATGTAACACAAGTTTGAGCCAACATCCATTGGAAAAAATCCATGGATTTTGTTGTCAGAATGTCCAATCATGTGTACAGGGCATAAAAGAAACTGCCCCTCTGACTGTGAGGATTGGAGATGTTAAGGTGCAATCTTTTTGTTGTTGATACCGTGCCTTGTAACTTGCTGGGAAGAGACATCTTGTCAAAATTACAGTGTACCATAAGTTACACTCCTGAGGGGGTCTTTGTTACCTCTCCGCTGACTGAAATAGAGCAAGATGTGTGTGACAGTCTTCATGTTTTGGTGGCTGCCCCGCAAAACTCAAATTCATCACCGGCCTTGCTGGAGTTGCCTAAGTCACTTTGGGCAGAGTCCAGGTCTCCTAAATGTGACTCCAGTCAGCGTAAAGGTAAAATCAGGATCCACCTTACCGAAATTACCTCAGTATCCTCTCTCCTATCAGCAACAGGAGAGTATCAGGGAACAAATAAGGATATACTTAGAGAAGGGGGTGTTGTGGGAATTGAACTCCCCTTGCAACACTCCTCTAGTAACCAGTGAAAAAGAAACCTACAGATAAGAAAGCTTCAGTTAAGTACAGGATGGTACATGATTTGCGAGCTATAAACAAAATAATTGAAACTGATGTACCAATCGTTCCAAATCTCTCCTTTCAGGCATTCCCAGTGACGCCAACTGTTTCACTGTGATTGACCTGGCAAATACTTATTTTAGCATAAAGCTGGATGAATCATGTGTCTACCTGTTTAGTTTCACCTTTGATCAAAAGCAATACACCTGGGGGCGTGTCCGGACTATGGAGGAGTGAGGACGTGTGCCTTCTCAGCTCCGCTCCACCGCAGCACATTATCAGCTCCACAGCGGAGGTAACACCCGCACCCGCAGCGAATTATGTCCCTGAGACACCGGGCATCATCCCAGCCACAACGGACTGACCGATCGCGGCAATCCCAGCTGGATTCCTTTTACTCTGGGCAGACCGGGAGAGGCCGCGAGCCTTCCAAGATGGCGCCGACCGGGAAGACACAGCATGCTAACAAGGCCGCAAAGACCTCCGCAGGCCAGTCACAGCAACTAGAGAACTCCCCCGCTCCATCTCCAGGGTCGGTGAGTGACTCAGCCCCCCTGATCTCCCCAGGCTCCCCCACTTCCCAAGACGGAGACTCCACTGACCTGGACCCCCTGGCAGATGCAGACATCAGGCGCCATATTATGTCCCTACCCACGAAAGCTGATTGAACGCTTTGCTGACAGAGTGGAAAAAGCTTTTAAGGAAGATATTGCTCAGCTCAAAGCCGATACAAATCACTTGGGGGGCAGACTTGACACTCTGGAACAGAAATTTGAGGACACTCTCCCTGTCATTTCTAAACTACAAGACAAGTGTAACATACAGGGCCAGCAGATTGAGGCCCTGCTATGTCAGCTGGACGACACAGAGAACCGCAGCAGACGGGCAAATATCAGGATAAGAGGCCTACCTGAAGCTACTGGGCCCAGGGACATAATCCCCACCCTGGAAGGAGTCTTTAAGGAAATATTAGGACTGCCTGCCACTGCTACAGTCGAAATAGACCGTGCGCACAGGGCCCTGAAGCCCCCATCCCAGGATGCGAACAATCCAAGAGATATCATATGTAAATTACATAAGTATACGCTTAAAGACCGCATCATGCAAAAAATGAGGGGGAAACCCTACTTTGATTTTGATGGTGCACACCTGGCCTTTTATCAGGACATCTCGAGGCGCACTCTTATGCAACGCAGAGCACTTCGCCCTCTCCTAACAGCTATCCAAGACGCAGGCCTGGTGTATCGCTGGGGATTCCCCTTCAGCCTTCAAGTCACTAAAGATGGTAGAACCACAACTCTTCGCAACAAAGATGACCTCCCACATTTTTTGACTTCCTTAGACCTGGACCCGGTAGACTTTCCTGACTGGAGATGTTCCTCAGAACCGGGAAACGACAAACTACCTACCCACCAACCGTGGCAACCAGCCAGAAATCAGAATCACAGGAGGAATCGCAGGCGGAATCTCTCTGAATCCTCGCTGGGAATGTCCCTACCCGGACATTAGCAACATCCCTTTCTGGGACAAACGATCTGCTACTGGGATTATTATTTTTTTTCTCTTCTTTTTTCCTTTTTCACGTTTTAAATATACCCAAGTGCCTTTCTTTATACATATTGCACTTAGATTATCCCCTTAACATTAGCCGGAAGGCTGCTTGATGGTTTGCACATTTTTGAGTTCCCCGAAGCACCATCATTCTCCTCATGTCTAACCGCACCATATCAGACGCGGTGGACGGAGACGGAGGACCTCCTGCCCTCTCTTATAGACGGCACACTAACCCCCTAGTAGGCCGCCCTGTTTTTTTTGGGCACAAATCCCCTTTGGGATAAGCGGTCGTGGCCTGGAGTCCTTCCCCTCTCTAGGGGGGGGGGCTCCTCGACACGACCCTTAGTAGTTGTTTTACATGCGTGGATGTTAACATCCATACTGTTTTGATGGTTATGACCATGTTTTCATGTTCTTCCTCTTACACATGTTTTGTTTTCTCTCCCTCCTCCTCTCGTCTCTTTCCTACCCCCTCCCCCTTCATTGCAGGTTGCTCCACCTTGCTGTCTGTGACGGACCCCCCGCAAATTGCGCACATTGAACACCCATATTCCATCCTATGGCTTCCCTACGGGTAAGTACGTATAATGTACGGGGACTTTGTTCCCCACACAAACGTAGTAAGCTTTGGGGGGAATTGAAACGCCTAAAAACCCAAGTGGTTTTCCTCCAAGAAACCCACTTTACGCAAAAGTCACTTCCCAAATTGCCTACTCACCTTTTTAACCAATGGTTTATCAGCACATCCCCGACCCCTAAATCTAAAGGGACAGCTATCGCCATACACAAGTCATGCCCTTTTCAGCCGGCTGAACACGATACAGACCCCTTGGGGAGATATGTTTTCCTAAAGGGCCTCATTGCTGGCCAAAAATATACATTCGCCACTATTTACGCTCCGAATGCAAATCAACTTACCTTTATAGACACTACACTAGATCGCTTGGCTGAATTCAGAGAAGGCTTTCTAATCTTAGGAGGTGATTTTAACGTTAGCCCTGACCCAATGCTAGACACCTCCCATGCAAGACCCTCTCACTCCTACGCATTTTTGAAGCACTTTCGCAGGACTATCCAGTCCCACTTGCTCACCGACAGTTGGCGAGCGCTTAGACCATTAGACCGCGACTTCAGCTATTACTCCACAGTACACAACGTATACACAAGAATCGACCACATTTATGTGGATCGAAATATCCTTGAACTTTTACAGTCTGCAGACATCGGTTCCATTTCCATTTCCGACCACGCCCCAGTGACGATGGCCTTTTCCTTGCCATCAGGCTCACGGGGAGTTCGGACCTGGAGACTTAATGAGAACATACTGGACGATGCAGTGGCGGTAGCTGAGGTCGCGGACACCTTAACTCATTATTTTGCAGAAAACCCTATAGGCGAGCTGAGCGAGGGGACGGTTTGGGAGGCCCACAAGGCTGTGGTTCGGGGGGCTCTGATTTCCCAGGGTAGTAGGCTTAAAAAGATACGACAGGCAGACTTTTTAAGAGTACTCACCGAACTCCAAAAAGCAGAACTCAGGCACAAAGCTAACGGACGCCCTGAAGAACTAGAAAAGCTGACAGAACTACGCGAACTGTTCTTACTCCTGCTCGACCGTCAGACACACAAACAATTCCGATTCATGGCACACAGGTACTATGAACACGGAAACAAATGCGGCCGCATGTTAGCTCGGGCCCTTCGGAAACGTCAAGCCCAGACATATATACATAAACTACATAGCGCCTCGGGTACACCGATTCTACACCCATCTAAAATTGCTGCTGAATTTCGAGCTTACTACGCTAAATTGTACAACATAGACTCTGACCCCTCCCCTGAATCACGAGACACTAGACAAAACGCGATCCGAGACTATCTGACTGCAGCCAAACTCCCGACACTTACAGAAGAGCAATCCTCAGACTTAGACGCCCCGATTACCCTGAACGAGCTTCGGGCCACGGTGAATTCCTTGCCCAACGGAAAGAGTCCTGGACCTGATGGGTTCACTAAGGCATACTATAAAGCCTTCCTGACCCACCTAGAGACACCCATGTGCAATTATTTTAATTCTATTGCTGAAGGAGGAACCATTCCATCAGAGGCACTTCTGGCACACATCACTGTAATCCCGAAAGAGGGCAAGGATCCCACCGTACCCCCGAGCTATAGGCCAATATCGCTCCTTAACCTAGATATAAAAATTTTAGCGAAAACACTAGCGAACAGACTTAAATACCTTATACCCGACATTATCCACCCAGACCAAACGGGATTCATAACAGGTAGAGAAGCCAGGGACAACTCTATCAGAGCGGTACACCTTACTCACTGGGCCCGTGCCCGCCCCGAGCCACAGCCTTACCTCATACTGTCAACAGACGCTGAAAAAGCGTTCGATCGCGTTGACTGGTCTTACCTGACGGAGGTGCTTCGATCACTGCGGATGGGTCCGAGAATGCTGTCCTCTATATTAGCACTATACTCGACGCCTTGCGCACAAGTCAAGGTAAATGGAACCCTCTCGGCTCGCTTCCCCATCAGAAATGGCACGAGACAGGGGTTTCCCCTATCACCTCTCTGGAGCCTCTGCTCTGCACAATACGCGCTAACCCCGACATCAGGGGTCTCACAGTGGGTAACACGGAGCATAAACTCTCGGCATATGCCGATGATGTCCTGTTCCATGTTTCAAACCCCCTGATCTCTCTGCCCAACCTGATGAGGGAACTGAAGCTCTTTGGGTTTCTTTCAAACTTTAAAATTAATTTTTCAAAGTCAGAAATACTCCCTATTTGCATGTCATCCCAATTAACAATAAGCCTCAAATCAGCCTTCCCTTTCACCTGGGCCACGTCAGCTATTCGATACCTTGGTATACAACTCACAGATAATTTTAACAACCTATATACCGCAAATTACCTCCCACTGATAACTACCATTAAGAAAGACATATCCCAATGGACACAGACGGCCTTCACATGGCTGGGAAGGGTGAACATAATGAAAATGAATATTCTACCACGCATACTGTTCCTTTTACAGATGCTACCAATTCGACTACCCCGATCTTTTTTTGATAAGATATCTAGCCTACTGTCTGAATTTACATGGAATGCGCGCAAACCCAGGATAGCTCTACGAGTCCTACGTCGCTCAAAACAAAACGGAGGCCTAGGCCTTCCAGATGTCAGAAGATACTATTGGGCTATAGCGATACAGAGGATGCTCAACTGGCGTTTCCACTCTTGCTCTAAGATATGGGTACCACTAGAGAAATGTTTAGCGGGTAGGAACTTATCATATGCTCCCTGGCTGTCCCGAGAGCATAGAGGACTGTCGGAGACAACGTCCCCCTTGACAACCCAGGTACTGTCAACCTGGGATAAGATTAACCCGCTGCTAAAATTGGCTCCCTCGGTGTCCCCACTGGCCCCATTGGGAGGTTTCCTTTGGTTCCCCCCGGGAGAACAAATAGGTTTTTTTGAATCGTGGATAGAGGGTGGAGACGCCAGTTGTGGCAAACTCATGAAAGACGGCAAACTCCTGGGCTACGAATATCTGCCTACAGGCAAACAGGGTACCCCAATGAACTTCTGGAAATACAGACAACTACATCACTTCTTTCAATTACAAGGCCACAAGATTAGAGACCCTTCTTCTCTTACCCACCTCGAAAAACTCTTTATCGCAGAAGAACCTACACCACACTTGGTCTCGGAACTTTATAAATTACTAGGTTCCTCATTCCCCAACACTACACCCGCCTTCATCAGACATTGGGAAAAAGACCTGGACATTGTATTCACAAAGACAGACTTAACTCACTTGTATCAGCTTACCCATTCATCCTCAATAGAGTCCAAGACCCAGGAAACGAACTTTAAGCTGCTATCCCGCTGGTACAGAGTACCTGCGGACCTGGCCCGCTTCTACCCTTCCACATCTGAGCTATGCTGGAGAGGATGTGGTCAGAAAGGTACATTGAAACACATATGGTGGGATTGCCCTCAAATTAAATCCTTCTGGGAAGATATACGTGACCAAATCAAAATAGTGACAGAGATAGAAATCCCCTTCCACCCGACCCACTTTCTCCTGCAGGTCCCCTCGATCTCACTACGAAAATACAAGAAAAGTGTGCTGCCGCACTTATTAAATGCGGCTAGGCGCCTGATCCCAATTCATTGGAAAAAACATACGACCCCCACACGTGCTGAGTGGATCGGAAAGGTTAGTGAGATCCGGGAGGCCGAGGATTGGGTGGCAACCAATAAAGGCCGTGAAGACCGATTCCATGCAATCTGGATGTCATGGGCTGAATACACCTCTGGCTCCACCGCGGTGTCGTCTAGTTTAGACGCTGCACTGCTGGAGCTGGCAGACCCTACTCTTAGAGTACTTAGGCTAACAAAAACTTAACCCTGTAGGCAAGACCCCAAAACCTGACCTGCCCGTGGGACAACGAATCCAGCTCCGAGGGGTTCGTCACAGTGGCAGAGGAAGCTCACCAGTTCTTGCAGGTAACCTGACCCATTCCCTCTCCCCTTTCCCCCTTTCCCCCCCTTCCCTCTCCTATTCCCTCTTCTCACTCTTACCACACCCCCTCACCTCTCTCTCTTTTTCTTTCTTTTCTCCCTTTTTATTATTCCCTTTTATTTTTGTGTCTCTCTATTTATTATTGTTATTTTGGTATAATACTAGGGAAACTCATGCGAAACAGCTAAGTATGGGCTATTCAATATAGAAACGGAACCCGCTGGGGGAGATCTCTGGATTTCCAAGAGCCAGATAAATTTCACATGAATAAACCACCGTTGCGTGGTCACGGGGACCCGCGTGGGAGCGGGAGGTGGACTGATGGAGGTTTTGAGCCCCCCCTTCCTGCCCCGGGCGTGGGCCACCGGGCCGCGTACCCCGCACATTCCGGTGATTCCCCCAGCGTAAACACACCCTCGCGAGCCCTTAAGCTGGCTCCGCTTCACTTGCATACTTCATGGAAACATGGGGCTTCCAGAACTTCTGATCACTCACTTGGCGAGTCCCTCAGAGTTATCCCTAGATGAGCACTTTACATTAGGTTAATAGTAATGTATGTGTTTGTTCAACCCACATATTGCATATTGTTACTGAATGACCCTGCGAGGCCATTGTTTACAAGATTTGCACTGTTGGACATGTCATGTAATATCTTGTTCTAAAAAATAAAAACTTATTATACAAAAAGCAATACACCTGGCTCCGCCTCCCTCAAGGCTATCTATCTCTCCAAGCTGTTTTAATCAAGCATTAAAGCAAGTTTTGGACCAAGGGCAGGCGCCGCCAGGGGTCACACTGCTCCAGTATGTAGATAATGTGTGCTTGGCGGCAGTGACTAGGGAAATGTGTGAAATGGCTTCTTTGAGTTTGTTAAATTTTTTGACAGAGCAAAATTGTAAGGTGGCTAAAGATAAGCTACATTGGTGCCAGGAAAAAGTTGTTTTCCTGGGGCACTGAATCTTTAAGGGGGGTAAACACTTAACCTCAGAAAGGAAAGCAGGGATATGCTCATACCCCCTTCCTAAAAATCAAAGTTCTCTAATGCCGCGTACACACGGTCAGATTTTCCAACGGGAAATGTTGGATGTGAGCTTGTTGTCGGAAGGTCCGACCGTGTGTATGCTCCATCGAACATTTGCTGTCGGACTTTCCACCAACAAATGTTGGCTAGCAGGTTCTCAAATTTTCCACCATAAAACTTTGTTGTCGGAACACAAGTACACAAGTCCACGTACAAAAGTTCACGCATGCTTGGAATTAAGTACGAGCCAGAAGCGCTCGGTCTTGTAAAATTAGCGTTCGTAACGGAGATATCACATTCGTCATGTGGCAAATTATGAAATCTCTCAATGCAGCGCATTCTCTTCTTCTTTATAATTCTAGAATAATGAATTTGCTTTGCTGCTGATATTCGCAGAGTTCTGACAAACGTATTTTATATTATTTCTTGTGATCTCCTGAATAATATTTGTTTTTGTTGTTTTTTTTTTCTCGTGATCACCAGAATTATCTTTTTTTTTTCTCATAATTTTTTTGGTCGTTTTGTTTGTCAAGTTACCACAACACATTATTATCTTGTCTTTTTTAACCTCAAAGATACAACTATGTTGGTGTCCCTTGTTAATTTGACATTGTATTTTTGAAATGTACCTGCCTACTCACAAACAAACTGTCCTTTTTGAAGTAAAACACATAGCCAAGTATTTGTCCAAAAATAATTTAGAAATTTAATAGGGGTCATAACAAAATAAAGAGGAAGGCTACGCTGGAGAAACAGTTGGAATTGGTGAAGCCTTTGTACCCCAGGGCAGACATCAATTATTTGACTGTCAAAATTGGTCCATTTAATAGGGAGCACAATACGGCCCAGGACTCAGAGAGATCGGGAGCAGCAGCAGATGACATAAATGTTCCGAGGCTGTGGTCTTACAACAGCCTGCATTTTTTGCCAGACCACACCAAACTCAGGCCATCACTCTCAACACTTCCTTCCACGCTTTCTTCCATGCTGCTGTGGTGGATGGGGTGGCTGTGGTGTTGCTGGAGGTGGTGGAAGAGTATGGTCCAACTCACACAGGTGGGTTTGAGTTGTTAGTTCACCCCTCGTCCCCTTGTTTAGGGCCTCCAGAATGATTTCCTCACAGATCGTGCATTGGCCCTCCTCCATGTGTTCGAGTTTGCTTGCTGTGACACAGCCAAATGCCTCGTGGACACCAGGGGTCGTGTTAAGTGCCACAGTAGCCTGGCGATGGAAAACAGTTGCGGACTCCTCCAGGTTCCTCGCCTTCCTGGTCCTTTTGGTTGGAGGGCAGAGGGGAGGAACCTGGGATTCGGTCAGGCTGCTTGCCACGACCTCCTCCTGGCTGAGACTTTCCTGTGTATAAAAATGGTACATAGGTTTAGTTTTTTGGTCATCAATCACACACAATTTTGAGCTCATGACTGTTGCAAATTGAATGTTACCAAATAGAAAAGACTATCCTTTTGACCCCAGCATTTTTCATTCTTGTCCCAATCATTTTTGGCTACTATTGTCTATTCATATGTAAACCACTTTGTTAAATGAGAAATTAGTGATCAATAACATCTAGTTAACATCATTCAATTTTTGACAAGAAATATGTTCAACAATGCTATACCTGGGTCAAGCTGGGCTCCTCCACATCTTCTTCCTGGGTGGAAGGCCCAGGTTGGACTTCAGGAGCCTCAGCGGATGTGGAAGGAAGTGTTGAAGGAAGTGTAGATAGTGATGGCCTGGGTTCCGTCTGGTCTGACAAAAAACGTAGTCTGTAGTAGTACCACAGCCTGGGGACATATACATCTACTACTGCTCCAGATCTCAGGGAATCCTGGACCTTCTTGCGCTCCCTATTATATGTGCTCCTCAGGCTACCAATTTTGGCCTTCAAATAGTTGATGTCTGCCTTGGGATACACCGGCTTCACCAATTCCAACAGTTGATCCAGCGCTGCCTTCCTCTTTTGCTTGTTTGAGTAGTCCCTGCTTTGGACTTGCCAGAGACATGGCAGCTCCCTGTACATATCTAGGAATTTGGGCAGGAAGTCCGGGTCACTGAATTTATCCACCATTTTAGCTGCAAGACACAACACAAGACAAACCCTAATGTCGGGCTAAACTCCCCTAATCTTGTCCCAATATAGGCCTCAATCTATAAGCAGTATAGGCCACTAACCACTGATCCTCCAAGTTACTATTGTACCTTCGTTTGCACGATTGGCGCCAATGATCCTCCTTCCTCTACTCACAGATCGTACGTATGATGCCCGCGTGTTATGCTTTATATACAAGAACATATTTGGGGGGCACACCATACAATGCATTTAAATTCAAGATGGTGCTGCTATAAGACCTACAAACAGTACAAAATATTTTACAGCGCACACATACAAGAATGACATTTCCTGCAGGGCTAGTTAAAAACACCTGAACATATTCAAAAAATACGGGGGTTTGGTCACACTATATGGTCATATAGTGCTAAGCCCACTTACTGCGACAAAGTAACCCGAATTAGTGGGTCCTACACTAGTAATAGAATGGAAGATCCTTTGTCTCAACCATGGGAGCTGAACTGCTCTATGTACTTCGTTTGCACGATTGGCGCCAATGATCCTCCTTCCTCTACTCACAGATCGTACGTACGATGCCCGCGTGTTATGCTTTATATACACTGCACATGCATCAAACTCCGCCCCATCCTTCTTTCCAGTGTATTCACCGCCTCTTCTCTTGCATGCAGAGAGCAGCAATGGCGAGGAAAGCCCAGAGCAAGATAGTTCCAGATCCAGGAGGAGATATAAGGCCTTATGTCCTTTGAAGAGATGGTGGAGATGGTGGACATCTTGAAGAGGACAGACTATGATGGGAATCATGGACCGTACAGAAACCCTAATGTAAGAAAGGCCAAGATCAAGACTAAAGTTGTGATAAACCTGCACAGGACTTTTGGGGTACGACGATCCAAGGAGCAATTGAGGAAATGCTGGTCAGACTTGACATTGAGGGAGCAGGATCAGTATAGAAGGATCAGGAAAGTGCTGCAAAAAAGTAAGTATTTGTCGTGTGTTCCTATTATAATTAGTACTTTCGTGCTGGTCCATGTGCTTTTCTTTACTGTTGTACAGTTGAAAATGCCAAGTTTGAGGCTTGTGGGCACAGTAATCGTTCATATTTAACATCGTTCGTTCGACCACTAATACAACGTTTTTGGCAGATGCATGTTAACTACATTTGTTCATGCCTATTTGGATTAAAAGAAGTTTATTACATTGTTGTCTAGATGTGTTTGAAACTATAATGAAATGCCAACTTGATTCAGTGTAAGGAGAGGACACTCGGCAGCTGTTTACACATCTGGATGCTGGAGCACTAGTGTGGGACACCATAACAACCTTTTTATGGTGTCCCACGCATGTGCAACAGTGGATATTAGGGGTCTCTCCATGTGTGAAACTTGCACAAAACAGGTAAGTATTCCAGCTTTTGAAAGGGAAAAAATCATGTCTTCAGCATGGAACTCTGCCAAAACAGACAATTGGACGACACTTCCAAGCAATGTTTCATATTAATATATTTCGCCTCAAACGTCTCTCTGCTAAGTATACCTTTTTTGTATTCACATAGGGGTGAAAAGAATCGGGACATCTGAGGACACCCGGAACCCCACACTCCTGAAGAAAGGGAACTCAAAACACAACCTAAGGATGTGGATGCAGAAACTGAGGATGTGAATGCAGAGGTTTAGGGAGTGGTCGAAATGGTGTCCACAACAGGTGAGTGTCTGAGACCACAGATTCAAGTAATAGACGGATGCCTGCATATTTATAATACATGGTGTGTTTTTTTTTAGGTGATGTGGATGTTGTGGAAGAAGAAACTCACTTCAGCAGTGCAAGTGCACAAGTCCTCATCAGTGAGATCATAGTGTGCAATTGTGATTTAGAAAAGCTGAAGGAAAATATCAATGATGTTAAAAAAAGACTGAGCAACATCATTTATGCAGAATCTAAACCCATAAAAAATTTAAATTTTGTTGTTGTACTTTTTTTAAATATTTAACGTATTTGCAAAGCCAAATTTTGAAGATGCACACAGTGTGTCAACATGTACAATCTGCCATCATGGGATATCAATGTACGCATTTTGTGGGTGCAACCCCTTCCTCGAAACTAAAGTAGGTGAGAGGAAGAGGTTGCACCCCAGAAACATGTCCATTGATCCCCATGAAGGGAGCTAGCACATGTTGACACACTGGGCCTTATTTCAGAAAGGACAATCCACTTTGCCCTACAAGTGCACTTTCAAGTGCACTTGCATTGCACTTGTAGTGCAAAGTGGTTTTGCTTTTTTGAAATAAGCCACAGTGTGTCAACATATGCAATCTGCCATCATGGGATATCAATGTACGCATGTTGTGGTGCAACCCCTTCCTCTCACCTACTTTAGTTTAGAGGAAGGAGTTGTACCCACAAAATGCGTACATAGATATCCCATGATGGCAGATTGCACATGTTGACACACTGTGTGTTTTGTGGCTTTAGAAAAATAGATGTAGGGAAAAGACACACATTTTAGGCATGGGATCATGAGGGAAATCCACATTTTGAGTCCCAGTTTGTGTGCATCTTCAAAATTTGGCTTTGAGAGGGGTGAGATCACCACACCTGATGAAGGCAAAATCAACACAGTTTTGACATACCAATGTCTCATATGGCCTTCACTTTATCAAAGTTGAACTTTGTAACTTCCTGAGTTGGGGATGTGTATGTTATTGTTTTAAACATGCCTCCTTGTTTAGCTACAAAAAGGCTATATCTTCTCAAACATACATGTTATACACCAAAGATGTCGGTTTGTTAAAAAACCCTTTTATACCGCACATGTGAATGTGCTTGGAGTAAAATGTTTTATACTTAACAATGTGTGGCTTCTTTCAATGCTCAATAGCAGTTTTTTTAGTAAGTTGATGTAGTTACAGTGACAATGGGGGTTATTTACTAAAGGCAAATCCACTTTGCACTACAAGTGCACTTTCAGTGCACTTTCAAGTGCACTGAAAGTGCACTTGTAGTGCAAAGTGGATTTTCCTTTAGTAAATAACCCCCACTGTGCTGTAAAATGTGCCAAAATCATGCCATTTTAGGTACTACAAGCAAATAATTCATGGAGTTGAAAAGGATGATTATTTGGATCATTAATGCATTACATACATTAACAACAAAAAATTTGTGTGTGTTTGTAGCAGACCCGCAGCACAACAGATCATAATAGTTAGCTGAAGAAGAGATTGTCATCTCATGTATCAAATAAGTTACGTTTGCACTATTGAAGAAAATGGACAAAAATAAAAGACCATTGGAGAACCTAGGAGACAGATAAGAAACACAAGCAGTAAATCAAATGAAATATGAGTTTAGTTTTTCAAAACAAATTTATTTTAAAGAGCTTACAGATTCTCTAGTAAATCAATTGCCCCCCTACCCACAAAGTACTCCACATAGCTTTGCCGTACTTCGCAGGTGCTTTGGGGGGCAAGCCAGGATGGCCAGTTTCAAACGCAGTCATTGTTTCTGCAGGTGAAAAGTCGGCCTCAGTCGCAACTAAGGCCAGATAGTTGGCTGCATTCTTACGCAGAAAATTATGTAGAATGCAGCAGCTTAAAATTATATGGTTCAGTTTGTATTCGGCCATGTTTATGTAGTTAAAAACCCTCTGCTCTGGGGTCAGGGTCCTCATGGGGAACATCCTTATCAAATGCTCACCCAGCGCAAAGGCCTCATCTGCAACAAAAACAAACGGGAGGCCCTCCAGGTTATCTGCTGGAGGTGGCAACCCCAAGCTGCCATTCTGGAGACGCCTGTAAAATTCAGTCTGGGCGATGACTCCTCCATCGGACAGACGGCCATTCTTCCCCACGTCCAGATAGAGGAACTCATAAGTCACCGACACCACCGCCAACATCACAATATTACTGTACCCCTTGTAATTGAAGTAGTATGACCCCGAGTTGGGGGGAGGGATGATCCGGACGTGCTTCCCATCTATCGCACCACCGCAGTTGGGAAAGTCCCATTGCTGGTCGAATTGGGAGGCCAGAGTCTGCCATTCCTGTGGGTTGGAAGGAAACTGTGGAGTCAAACAAGAAAAAAATAGTACTTTTGCACATAACACTGCAAGCAGATTAGACACAAACATTCTTGGCCAATATAAGTAGAACATTTATTGAAATTAGTATTTAAAGACAAAAGTATAAGGTCCATTTATCAGATTCCTCAACCCCTCTGATGGCCAATTGTAAAAAATGTTATGGCGGGGGGGATGTTTTGGACAGGTAACTGTCTCCACTTCATTGAGAGCTGAATGCATAAATAATGTGTGTTACTTAGGCCAGCCCCTCCTTACTTACACTATTGGCAGCCCACTGGACAGGTAAGAAGTGTCATAATCCAAAAATATGAATACACACTGTCCAAATTGAAGCCCATTTTTACATTCTGCGATTACCTATCAAGATAATAGGAGAACAAAACTTTAAGCAGTACCATTTGAAAGTATCCAGGCATACACTTGCACTACATGCTTTGGTGAATTCATCCATAAATATTAACACAAAAGAGGTAGGTATAGTGTGTATGGGTTTGGCAAAGTCAGCAGATAGAGTAATGGTATCAGTTAACTTAGCAGTTGGGGGAGGGAGGGTTCCAAATGAGTTTTGGCCCCCAAAAAAAGCTTCTGCCTGAATTTAAGGCCAACAATAACATTTGGACACATTTTAGGGGGTGTTTAGGGTAAGCACTACAATGGAGCTGACAAAATACATTGTTAAGTGACTAGGCTAGGTGTGTATGGGCCTAGGATAGCTGGGGAGGTTAGTGAAGGCAAATATGCATGAAGGACAAAAGAGGAGCATTAAAAGCTTACAGCATACATGAGGACAAAGAGGACATTCACAGCATATTACAATCATGGTAATTATGGAATGATGAAATAAATACAATACATTAGCAAACATTAAATACATAGAATGTGATGTTAAAGGATAAAACTTACCTTAATATAGTCCTTCTAGTACCCTGGTGATGGAAAAGTACATATATCAGCATAGGGGGAACCCAGGGAAATTTGATAAGCTATGGGATGCATGGCTGGATACCCCAGGTATAAGTCCAGTAGAGCTGGTACAAATGAGACTACTTAGAGGTATATAGAGATGTTTGAGATTATGAGAAGGGGAGATGCAATGTGAATCCTGGAGCAATGTCATGGATGTTAAAGATATGAGACTGTGGTATAAGGGAGGGGGGAGGAGGAGCAGGACAACAGTTATACTGGTTAAAAAGAAATTTATTAAAAATATATTCGTTAATTTTCAGTTGTACATGTAAATGTGAACTTGTTAATAAGGGAAAAAAATGCCTTATTGAATGTACACATATCATATAACTGACTGTACAGAATGTGATAACCTAAATGTATAATGATATTGTATGTTTTATGAGCAATAAAAACTTTCTTGATCTAAAAAGAAAATATAGTCCTTCTGCAGGAACTGAATGATGGCAAAACAGGTCTCTGGAATAATGATTCCCAGAGCCTGGGGGGAGATCCCAGTCATGAACTTGATATCCTGGAGACTTCTCCCCGTCACCAAGTACCGCAAGGTGGCGAAGAGCCTTTGTCCGGGAGTGATGGCTTGCTGCATGCAGGTGTTCTTCTTCGTGATGTAAGGGGACAGCAAAGCCAACAGACGGTGAAAGACGGGGTCCATCATCCAGAGATAATTCCTGAAATCATCAGGATTATTGTCCTGGAGCTCCCACAACAAAGGCATATGAAATAATTGGTCACGATTAAGCAACCAATTCTCGGTCCAAGAACTCCTCCTCCCCCTGTTCATGGACTGGACTTGGGTCAAAGCCATAACTCCAACACCAAGCCCAACAACAGCACGAACTCTACGATGAGTATGTAACCGCAACATGGCTAGAAAACGAACGGCTGCTCAGAACGAACTGAAAGAACGTACTGAAAATCAGAAAGTACCTGAGAAGAATGAGCTGAAAATCAGAAACTGGCTATTGAGCTTCCTTTGTATCGGCTTGTTATACGTGTTGTACGTCACCGCGTTCCCATGTTCGTAATTGTTGGCCAACATTTGTGTGACCGTGTGTATGCAAGACAAGTTTGAGCCAACAACCTTCAAATAAAAATCCACGGTTTTGTTGGCAGAAAGTCTGATCGTGTGTATGCGGCATACGAGCATTTTTGGGTTTGGTTGGGTATTGCAGACAACGGATCCCTAATATGCCTCAAATAGCTAAACCATTGCATGCTTTGATCTCAGGTAAGGCTGTGCATTTTGAGTTGTCTGCTGAGGAGATAGAGGCTGTGGAGGCATTGGAGTAGGCTATAATGGCATCTCCGGCATTGGCACTACCAGACTATAAAAAGGGCTATTACCTGTTCTGTCATGAATCAGGTAATCAGGCACCTGGAGTGTTAACACAAAAATCTGCTGATAGGCACAAACCTGTGGGATATTATTCCCAGCCTCTTGATCCTGTAATCTCAACAGCAGCACCTTGTGTGAAAGCCATGGCAGCAGCAGCCATGTTAGTGGAGAAAACTGCTGACGTTGTGGTTTATATAAGTATGTGCTCACGTGTGTAGACTGTTTTTCAAGCTGGCTGGAGGTGTGGCCTATACAGAAGGCAACAGCCACAGCAACAGCAAAGAAGCTGATACAGGAAGTGGTTTGTAGATATGGGATTTTTGAGACCTTAGAGTCAGATAGAGGAAGTCACTTTACTGGGCAGTAGGGATGAGCCGAATACCCCCCTGTCCAGTTCGCACCAGAATATGCGAACAGGCAAAAAATTTGTTCGAACACGCAAACACCGTTAAAGTCTATGGGACTCGAACATGAATAATCAAAAGTGCTAATTTTAAAGGCTTATATGCAAGTTATTTTCATAAAAAGTGTTTGGGGACCTGGGTCCTGCCCCAAGGGACATGGATCAATGCAAAAAAAAGTTTTAAAAACGGCCGTTTTTTTGGGAGCAGTGATTTTAATAATGCTTAAAGTGAAACAATAAAAGTGTAATATTCCTTTAAATTTCGTACCTGGGGGGTGTCTATAGTATGCCTGTAAAGGGCCGCATGTTTCCCGTGTTTAGAACAGTCTGACAGCAAAATGACATCTTAAAGGAAAAAAAGTCATTTAAAACTACTTGTGGCTATTAATGAATTGTCGGTCCGACAATACACATAAAAGTTTATTGCTAAAAATGGCATAGGATTTCCCCACAGGGGAACCCCGAACCAAAATTTTAAAAAAATGCCGTGGGGGTCCCCCTAAATTCCATACCAGGCCCTTCAAGTCTGGTATGGATATTAACGGGAACCCCGCGCCAAACAAAATGGCGTGGGGTCCCCCTCAAAATCCAAGGGATACATGTGGTAAAATTTTTTTTTTAAATGGCGTGGGGTCCCCCCAAAAATCCATACCAGACCCTTATTCGAGTACGCAACCTGGGTACCAAAGACAGGCTTGTACTATCTACAGGCTTTAGCAAAATCATATGGGACACTCACTGAATATGTCATTGGGTTACACAGGCATTTAAATCAATTGCACAAAAAAATATATTCATCTCTTCCAGACCCAGATACCCTTGAAGGGACTCATGACCTGCAGCCAGGTTACTGGGTAATGGTGAGAAAGCATCGAGGGGTCTGGATCCCAGGTGGACAGGACCCTATCAGGTGCTACTCACTACAGCTACAGCAGTGAAGCTGGAAAACAGGGATACTTGGATACATGCTTCACATTGTAAACATGTACATGCTGCAATTGTATCTGAGCAGTAGGACCAGTTCTCCTGCCTAAGGATTCTGTGTCCTCAGCAAGACACTGCTTAGAATGTGATCATACCTCTCTAGTCGTTACAGGAACACCTGACAAGGAGATGTGCTGTGTTTAAAGTACCCGATGAAGGATCATGAGTGCCTGGAAACATTTACTACTGCTGCTGAGTGTCGCATGGTGTGTGCTTGTGGATGGTCAAACCTATTACCTATATGATCCAATTACATGAGGTGATTAGTACTCAATTCAATCTCTTTAACTGTTGGGTGTGTTCTATGATTCCCCCAAGTGTGAGACACAAATTGATAGTATCTCTAGCAGTTACAGATCCAAATTTATTTTATGAATTGTTGATGAAAGAGACTGCCAATAATTGTACCCTAGCTGAGAAGTTTTGGAAACTGGTGGTAGAAAAAGGGCTGTTGGTGCAGGGAATATCAGGGAAAGAAATAGGACTAACCCAGAGATGGTTGAAATGGGGATTACTGATTATTATCAGGACCCTGGGAATGTTCAGGTTGTGGTGAATGGTTGTTTTAACATAGAAAACCAAACTAGGTGTCAAAGCCTTAAGGGTTGCTCTAACTGTTTTGATGAGACCTTAAAAAAAATCATTAAATGAGTTGAATGTAACTGATGAATGTGAAAGGGATTATGAGTTCACTGACTTAACCACCTGCTATCCGCGCTATGGCCGAATGACGGCCACAGCGTGGACCTGCATTCCCTGGAGGCCGTCATATGACGCCCTTCCCTGTGCACGCTCCCTGCGTGCTGTGATCACCGAGTCACTGAGACTTGGCTGATCACCGATCCGTGTAAGGGGCCGGTCCCGGCCCCTTACCATGTGATCAGCTGTCAGCCAATGACAGCTGATCACATGATGTAAACAAAAGATCGGTAATCGGCTTTTTTTTTTACTCACGCTGACAGCGCGAGTAGAAAAAAAAGCCGATCACTGGCTCGGATGCCAGGGACATCGGTCCCCAAGTGGAAGAGGCACATCTGCCTCATCAGTGCCACCTAAAAGTGCCACCTAACACTGCCCACAGTGCTACCTAACAGTGCCCACAGTGCCACCCAACAGTGCCCACAGTGCCACCTAACAGTGCCCACAAGTGCCACCTATCAATGCCAACAAGTGCCACCTATAAATGCCGACCTGTAGTGCCAATCAGTGCCACCTGGCAGTGCTGCCCATCACTGCCACCCATCAGTGCCCATCACTGCCACCCATCAGTGCCCATCACTGCCGCCTATCAGTGCCCATCACTGCCGCCTTATCAGCGTACATCAATGAAGGAGAAAAATGAGCCGTTTTAAATTTTTTATAACAAAATATAAAAAAAAAAAATTAAAAAAAAAATTCTGTTTTTTTACATTTTTTTAACAAAAAGTAAAAACTGCAGAGGTGATCAAATACTACCAAAAGAAAGCTCTATTTGTGGTGAAAAAAATGATAAAAATTTAATTTGGGTACAGTGTTGTATGACCGCGCAATTGTCATTCAAAGTGCGTAAGTGCTGAAAGCTGAAAATTGGTCTGGATAGGAGGGGGGTTTAAGTGCCCTATAAGCAAGTGGTTAAATATGTACAATCACTCTTTGAAGGAAATAGTAGACTCCCAATTGAAAATTCGCCATATAAGCATAGTTAGTCAGGTTGAAAAAAGAAACAAGTCCATCCAGTTCAACCATAAAAAATAAATAAATAAAATAAAAAGTATTGTACAATCCAATATACCCAATCCTATACCCACAGTTGATCCAGAGGAAGGCAAAAAACCCCAGCAGAGCATGCTCCAATTTGCTACAGCAGGGGAAAAAAATCCTTCCTGTTCCCCAAGAGGCAATCGGATTTTCCCTGGATCAACTTTACCTATAAATGTTAGTACCCAGTTATATTATGTACATTTAGGAGAGTATCCCGGCCTTTCTTAAAGCAATCTACTGAGCTAGCCAGAACCACCTCTGGAAGGAGTCTATTCCACATTTTCACAGCTCTTACTGTGAAGAAACATTTCCATATTTGGAGATGAAATCGCTTTTCCTCTAGACGTAAAGAGTGCCCCCGTGTCCTCTGTGATGACCTTAAAGTGAATAACTCAACACTGAGTACACTATATGGACCCCTTATATATTTGAACATGTTGATCATATCCCCCCTTAATCTCCTCTTTTCAAGAGTGAATAAATTCAGTTCCTCTAATCTTTCCTCATAGCTGAGTTCCTCCATGCCTCTTACCAGGTCCAGCAGAGCTTCATTCATAGTTGGGGCCTCAAAAAAATGGACCATAAAATTGTCCTGTAATAGGTTTATACATTTTTGCCCTTTAACTTTCCCAACAGTGCCATTACTCCAGTCAATTTATGGGTAGTTAAAATCCCCCATTATTATCACCGTCCCAGCCCTTGCGGCCCTTTCCATCTGTGCAAGGATTTGAGTCTCCATCTCCTCATTAACATTGGGTGGTCTAAAACAAACTCCAATGATTAACTTTGAACTACGCCCATCTATATGCAGTTCCACCCATAATGCTTCAGACTTATCACACTCTCCATCAACCAGGTCCTCTTTCACACTTGCTTTGAAATCACTTCTCACATAGAGACAGACCCCACTACCTTTCCTTTTTACCCTGTCTCTCCGAAAGAGTGCATAGCCAGGAATATTAATAGCCCAGTCATGTGAGGATTGAAGCCAAGTTTCAAGCATTGAAGCGAGAGTCCTGCCAAGCTCATATTATAATGTATGTGGCCGAAAGGCCTATAAGTGGCTACCAGCAAAGGCAAATGGTACTTGTGTGCATGCTAGGCTTATTTTTCTCCACTAGAGTTGTTAATACTACAGAACTACTAGAGGCCCATAAAGGGAAAAGATTTAAGAAATCTACGGTAGATAAGGTGTACTCTATCATGACAGCACAAAAGGAAATGGAACGAATAGGGAAAAAGTACTTAGTGTCTTTGTTCGGGGAGGCATTTAAGACATGTACTTATGCCCCCTCGTTCACAGGCTGGGGACATGAAATGATTAATAGGTTGAATGATTATGCTAATGCTACTAATATAATGTTGGGACATGTTTTGGAGGCCCTAAAGGAGGAAACAGGTGAGCTAATAGAGATACAAAGACAGGCGATTGCTAATCACATGGGATTAGACATTTTTTGCTTCACAAGGAGGGTTGTGTAAAGTAATTGAACAGGAATGTTGTACTTATATAGTTGATAATAGCTATGATGTAGAAAAGCATTTAGCGGCAGCAGGGGAATTGCAGGGGAAAGTGCATGATATTGCTAATCACACATTGGATTTATCAGAATGGGGAAGAGAATGGCTATCCTGGTTGAACCCTCTATCATGGTTCAGGGGAATAGGAGAAGTGTTTAAAACCTTTTTGATAGGACTACTGAAAATTCTGGGAGTGATCTTGGGAGCTGTGCTATGTTTGTATTTGTGCTTTAAGATAGTCATGTTTGCATGTATTACAATGTGTAAGGTAAAGAAAACCTCAGATGTTTCTTTTGCTTTCTTGAAGGAAGAAAATGGTAGAAAGAGAAATGCCAGACCTAATTCTCCATATGGCCCCTGCAGTTGTCTGTCCTGTTATGCTGCTGAAGCAGAAATGCCTGAACTAGAACTTTAACCTGAAATTGAAAATTCTCACAACTGGATGATCTACGACACATTTGGAGGTTCTCTAAGCCCTACGTTCGCTGCCAAGAACTTTGAACTAGAACAGTTAAGCTGTGTTGCTGGATCCAGTTCCCTACCCAGTGCTGAAGAGCCCTCACAAGAGAATAAGGAGTCTGTTTATTCTCATGACTCACTTCAAATATTGGAAGACGAACAGACTATATGGGAAATTTGGGTTGTGGGACATTCATAAATACATTGGGCCCAGAAGAAGGCATTACAAGTGGGAATGGAGAATTTGGGGTGTGATCCCAATAAGATAAGAGAAATTTTGGGTGGTCTTAGGGGAATGTGCTGGAGGGCTTTGAAGCCACTCTTGTTAGAGATAGCTGGTTATTGTCCTACTCCTCTTGGCATTATCATCCACTTAGGTAGTAATGACGTGGGGAGAAATAGCAATTTTTGGATTGATTTTCTTGATAAAAAGGAGATTTGAAGTGGATTTCAGAGTATTTCCCTGACACCATTCTGGTATTTTCCTCCATAGTTCTCAGACCATGTTGGAGTTGGGGAGCGAAGGGGAGGGGAAGGAGAATAAACAATGTTCTACAAAGGTTTTTGTGGAAGGAAAAGGGATATATGTACCATAACTCTTCTTTGGAAGGAGAACAGCTTGATCTCTTCCGAGATGATGTGGTTCACCTAAGTAATGAATAGAATTGCATTTTTGTGTCCAGTTTGAGACAGATGGTGGAGTTTTGACTGTTTTGTCTGTTTATGGGGGTTGTGAATTCTTAGTTAGAGTGTGGATGGTTGATGTGTGCAATGGCTAAATAAAATTAAAGTTTGCTTGAGTGAATAGTTGGTGACTCTGTCCCATTAACTACAGCTCTTCAGTAACATTTACTCAGTTCATGAGTGTGGCTACTCCAGCTCGTGGATGTCGGTAGAGGAGATGGAATGGACGGTGTCTATATTTTAGGAGGATAGTAAGGAACTAAAGTATTGCAACCTTCTTTTACACCAGAAAGTCTGTGGATGGGGATGAGTGTGTGAGAGTCAAGAACTTATATCTCTGCATTTCCATACTTAAGATGATAGGTGTTTTGGAGGGCCTTTTATCTCATACACCCTTGGTTCCTGTCACTTTCAGGCTGGTGGAAAAGAATAAAGATTAGTGATCGGCAATGATCAAAGGGGGGAAATGTATAGGGATAATTTATCATGCTGAATCACTATATGTTTGCTGTGTTAATTAAGTATATTCTGTATTTCTCTGTTAGCACGGCAAAACGACATAAACATGTTTTGTAACAAAGATATGTGTTGCTAGCAGTTAGATAACAGTGGGGGTTATTTACCAAAGGCAAATCCGCTTTGCACTACAAGTGCAAACTACAAGTGCAAAGTGCACTTGAAATTGCACTGAAACTGCACTTGGAAGTGCAGTCCCTGTAAATCTGAGGGGTAGATCTGAAATGAGGGGAATTTTACCATCCAATCATGTGCAAGCTAAAATGCTGTTTTTTATTTTCCTTGCATGCCCCCCTCGGATCTACAGAGACTGCACTTCCACTTGTAGTTTGCACTTGTAGTTTGCACTTTTAGTGCAAAGTGGATTTGCCTTTCGTAAATAACCCCCCATATGTGTTGTAAGCTGTTTAGATAACAATATGCACGTTGTAGGCAGTTTGTATGTCAAGTCATGGTTGTGCATACTAACAGAGGATGTGAGACACAGATAACCAGATAAGCAGATGTCGAGCTCTGGGTGTGTCAAACCACTGAAAGCATATAAAAGTACAGGATGCCTTATGCCATGTGGGACATTGCTAATATATACACGCTCTGTATAGTGCTTTGTTCCCCATATATATATGCTAATAAACAATTTAATTTGGAGCCAGTCTTGCTTTTAGGTATTTCCCTTTACAATCTGTGGTCTTTTTGACCCCATATCCCACATTTAAGAGGTCCTGTCATGCTTTTTTTTAACTACAAGGGATGTTTACATTCCTTGTAATAGGAAAAAGAAGTGACCCAAACATTTTTTTTCAAAAAGACAGTTTCAAAATAAAAAATAAAAAATAAAATAAATAAAAAAGAAAAGCAAACATTTTATAAAGCGCCCCTGTCCTGGCGAGCTTGCGTGCGCGTAGAACGTAGAACCGAACGCATACGTGAGTAGCGCCGGCATATGAAAATGATGTGATACCACACATGTGAGGTATCGCTGCAATCATTAGAGCGAGAGCAATAATTCTAGTACTAGAGCTCCTCTGTAACTTAAAACTGGTAACCTGTAGAAAATTGTAAACATCGCCTATGAAGATTTTTAAAGTTTGTTGTCAAAAAGAGGCTCGGTCCTTAACCACTTCAGCCCCGGAGGATTTTACCCCCTGCCTGACCAGAGCACTTTTTGCGATTCAGCACTGCGTTGCCTTAACTTACAATTGTGCAGTCGTGCGACGCTGTACCCAAACAAAATTAATGTCCTTTTTTTCCCACATATAGAGCTTTCTTTTGGTGGTATTTGATCGCCTCTGTGGTTCTTATTTTTTGCTTTATAAACAAAAAAAGAGCGACAATTTTGAAAAAAAAGCAATATTTTTTTACTTTTTGCTATAATAAATATCCCCCAAAAATATCTAAAAAAAACAATTTTTTTCCTCAGTTCAGGCTGATATGTATTCTTCTACATATTTTTGGTATAAAAAAAAAATCGCAATAAGCATATATTGATTGGTTTGTGCAAAATTTATAGCATCTACAAAATAGGGGATAGTTTTATGGCATTTTTTTTTTTTTTATTAGTAATGGCAGCGATCTGCGATTTTTATCGGGACTGCGACATTATGGCAGACACATCGGGCATTTTTTACACTATTTTGGGACCATTGTCATTTATACAGCCATCGATGCTATAAAAATGCATTGATTACTGTTTGAATGACACTGACAGGGAAGGGGTTAACCACTAGGGGGCAGTGAAGGGGTTAAGTGTGTCCTAGGGAGTGATTCTAACTGTTAGGGGACTGGGCTTTAACACACAGGATAGTGATCACTGTTCTCGATGACAGAGAGCTGTGGTCTCTGTCCTGTCACTAGGCAGAACGGGGAAATGCTTTGTTTACAAAAGCATCTCCCCATTCTTCCTCTCTGTGACACGATCGCGGGCACCCGGCAGACATCGAGTCCGTGGGACCCACGGTTATGGTCATGGAGACCGCGGCGGGCGTGCTCCCGTGACAGCACTTCTTAAAGGGGACATACCTGTACGCCCTTTTGCCTACCAGTGCCATATATGAAATAGAAACGAGATGGCTGGACTATATTAAGGAAAGCAACTCGATTAATTTTCCATCCCTAATTGTAGTTAACTAAGATGAAAAAGGAGAGGAGGGGGGGGAGGGGGAAAGGGAGATGAGGGAAGGAAATGGGGAAGGACTGAGCAATACCCCTCCTCAGAGAGTGGGATTTTAAGGAAAAAAGGGCTGAGTTGCGTAGATGAGCATTGGACCAATCAACTAAAATTTAGCAATGTTGTTGAGATATAATACAAAATAATATTGGCAATACAAATATAAACATGTAATTATCCAGTAGTGACATCCAAAGTTCGTGCGTGACTGGAGCCAACATGTTTCGCAAAAGAAATTTCGCTTCATCAGGGCTAGACACGATGCAATTAATGCATTTACACTGTGTAAATAATAAACAGTCTCAGATTATAAAGTAATTAAACATACCATCAGATCCTAACAGATATCAATTGTTGCAAGAAATAGCTCATCTACTATAATTTCAAGAATTCAGATTAAAATCACCATTCATTAGACACCAGCCGCTGAACCAACCAATACGGAATGTCCCTGGGTGCCAGATCCCAGATAGACAATGCCAGTAGGAGGCCTGGACCACACATTCAGGGTATTATATGCAAGTAACCCCTGCTGAAAATAAAAATGGTAAACCCATGAATCACACCAGTAAGGGTCAATAGTAAGCAAAGCTACAATAACCATAAATGGTCAGTAACATAGCAACAGTTTCAAATATATGGCGCCCACTAGAGTGTGTTGTGTATTAAGTATAGTACTAGTAATGCAGGGGCCCTGCATAGTAACCCCTTAAAAAGATTATATATATGTATATGTATACAAGAGACAGGTAACCCCCCAGTTGTAAAGCATGACCACGTATCAGAGTAAGAAAACTGGTATAACCAGAATACTAGGACTTACCCTTCAGTGTAGAGATATAGAGGGAGGGGGGGGGCCCGCAAGGATAACTCCTCATAGAAGAATCGGGCGTCCGCCCGTTTACGATGGATGGCCGCAAGATGCGTCTGACAGACAGCATCGGTGCCTCCATCTTTAAAATGCTGTGGTCCCACCGGAAGCAATCAGGTCAGAGTTGATCTCCGGCATTGCTTCCGGTCCGGACGTCCCTGTCACGATGCGCGCGCACCAGGAGAGCGGACGCAGCCGCGTTCCACCTACAATAGTGCGCGCGCATTGCCCATATTACGCCAATGGCGTGATGGGCGACTGGGGGCGGAAGGGAAAGGGAGCTCCACCCCCTGGGCAGGGACATCCGAGTCCCCCTACTACAAAAGCAGCCATAACCGGCCAGCAGCGGAGGTAGTCCAAGGAATGGTGCAAGGGAAAAAAAAAACAAAAAAACAAACACACATACATAGGTCCAAACGGACCGGGTATCTTAAATTGATATACAAAATTATTATTTTACAGCAGCAAAGTACAGTATACACAAAATTCATACATGGTTCAAAAAAAAAAAAAAAGGAGAAGAAAATTTGAAAGTGAAAGAAAAGAAGAAATAAAGATATTTGGTCAATTTATTTTAGTCAGCGTATCCTCATTGGGAGATAGCACCATTTAGTGGACCTAGCTGGTAATATGCCACTAGATATGGATATGAGTTTGCCTGCAGTTATGTACAGGTAAGATATGTAACAGGCATGTAATAAAATCAACCTATACCAGTTGTTTGTAAACAGTATGACCCTTTGCTACAGGATAGATGATTTCAAGCTATGTAGACATATATGATATTATATACCTCAAAAATAGGTAAAAATAGACATAAGCCTACTTATAGCAGCAAATGGCAAAGATGTAGTGGATATCTCATCTATAGTTCCAGTTGTTACTTAGTCATATAGGTATTTTTAAAATACTCAATATTAACAGGAATATATAATATCATAGGAAGGGGTTGAATGCAAGTGCCTACCAGTGCCATTCTGCCGACGTACATCGGCGTGCGCTGGTTGGTAAGCGGTTAACATCCAGCTATTTACTATGCCCTGTTAGGGCAAAGCCTTGTCAAATTAGGGCTTAGAATGCACTGTGCAGCGTGCAAGTTTCAGATGTTTGCCGAATGGGCAAACATGCAATGTTCAGGCTAAACTTTTGCATGATTTAAAGTGTTCACTCAACTCTACTGTGGTGTACTTTTACCAGTAATTCAATTTTGTTACTTAAAGCAACTCAACTCTCCTCTCAGCTGGCAGGATTTTCTTTAAAGAGGAACTAGATTCCTGATACTTACCTCTCCTTTTAACAGTCCAACACCACTCACCTGTTCTGGCATCTTCTACCAAGCTTCTTCTGGGTGCGGGGCTGTGGCCGTCTTCATTGACTGGTGCCAGTTGACATCAATGACACACAGGCGCTGTGCTAGAATGTAAACAAAGATGCCTTTATATGCAGCTCAGTGTACATTCTAAAGAAGACTATGAGCGGCCAGGTTTATTTATTTTTTTGCAGAAGAGACAATGCATGTCTCTTCTACAATAGAGACCCTACCTGCTCGCAGTCTTTTAATCTGAGACTTTCGTTTTTTATTTACTCATATAAACAATGGCCACATTGCAAGTCCTGCAGTATTAGTTATGCAAACTGACATCTTTGCTTCATTGCACACAGATTGGTCTTCACACGGTGACAACTTTGTGTGCAGGCTCCCTTAGAGTAATGGAATTGTTTGAGTGCTGTTGAGTGCTGCTCCATTGCCGATGCTGGGTAATCACTGGTGTGTGCTTAACACATTTCTCCCTCTCACACTGAACTGGTTTCCCTTCATCACATTTTTGCACTGCCATTTGAAATCAATCATTAAAACAAATATTAGCTTTCCACCAACACATGCAATAGCTCTATTAGAAAGTTCTGGTTAATGAGAAGAGTCCTGTACTTGGTGGAAGTACTTATGTCAGGCTGTTGATAGAGAAAGAAACCCATACAGAGCTAATGAACACTATACATTAACTCTACAAATTTCCCATTTATATTGTTAATGTGGACGAAAGCCCAGACGCATTTTTACAGAAAGCTGTTGTCCTCATTTGTCGGATATTATTTCCCCTGTATCTCGCCATTACCAGAAATTATCAGCAGCTATTTTTATTCTTTTTTTTTTCCTGCAAATGAGAAAAGTAATTAAACTTTGAAAGTTATTTGCAGAAAAGAAAGCAACAAAATAATCTTCTGCAGGGAAAAGTGTTTTTAAAATTAAACATGTTTCAATTACCCTGTACATTGCACTCATTTTAAAATGTTGAACTAATGAGTAGAGAGATGAGCAAAATCCTCTCCAAAATTGGTCTAATCAGATTGTTCACTTGCCCACCTCCCTTCGAGTAATGTTGGCCTATTATTTCAACTGTTCGTGTATAGCTAGAATTTCAGCTTATATACAAGGTGGCAAAGGTAGGAACTGGGGGCTGGCAATGTTTTTTTTTTTTTTTTCATTTTTTTAATTAACACATTTCTTAAATAAAAATAAATAAATTAAGAGAGCAGGATGTACTTTCAAGGATAATTTAGACTCTTGTTAAATGGTTATATTGTTTCAGATATTAATATAACCGGATTGGATCACTTATCTGTATAAATGACTGCAGAACTATATCCCTAAAGGCCACTTTACATTCGTTGTGCACTGAAGCACACTGTGTTGAGGCAGCCCATTCCTTTTAAATCCAAAGCAAAAAGGAGCAAGTGTTGCAAAAGCTAGGATCAATTTAAAATTATCAAAAAATAAATGGTGCATTGCTGTGGAATTGCTTGGTCCAGAGTACACTATCAACCTGTTGATTTAACAATGAAGGAACAGCAAAAGACTAATGAATCACCAACAATGTTCACTCTGCTCTCCACTCCTGGCAGCATGTTCACTGTTAGCACATGCAGAGCTTGATTTTCTATTAGTGTAATGTTGTTTAGAGGATTGTTGCTGTACAGAGGCTTACAGAAGGCTGATATCAAGACAGAGCTAGATATTTAAATTGGCTCCCATTAAAATGAATTAAAGGAGCAGTGTGGAAAAAAAAAAAAATAAACATACATACAGTACTTATCTTTATGGCTGCAGCATCGGTCTGATGTTGCAGCTGTCCTCTTCTGGCTCTTCTGGCTCTAAGCCACCGCTCTCTGCTCTGCCCTTCCAGAGTTCAATGGAGTGCCAGGCTATAGAGGGTGCAGTGCACTGATAGGCTGAGACAGCTGCCAGTCAGGTCTCTGGGTGGATCCCATTTTTAAAGTCAGGATCTTTCTAGAGCCTGGGTCTGGCTCGGCGGCATCATCCGAGAGTGGGTTTTAGCCCCTGGGTGACAGTAGTGCAGAAAAAGGTGCACTACTGTGATCCAAAAGGGAAGTATGACCAAAAAAGCTTTGGCCACACTTCTCTTTTAAATATTAATGTTATTATGAATTGATTCTTTTGTGTCATATCTTTCATTTTCCAACACAATATGGATGATAGTAAACACTCCTCTATTCTCTTGGATTTTGGTACCAACAGGCCAAATGTAAGCAGTTTTTTGCTTTTTTTTATAGGATTCATTGACACCCACCCTAGTCCATACTCATTAATCATAGCAGGTGTCCTCAGTAGATTTCATAAATAAAGAATTAATATGAAGACATCCCTAAACCTGAACATAATTTGAAGAAAGAAAAAAAAAAACTCTTTATGATTAGTCAGTTATGTTCGGGAAGTGGTTGTCAACAGGAAGTTCAAATGAGGCGCCTGGCATTATTTAAATTATTTTGTATATGTAAAGCTAGAAAGGACATACTAGAGGAAATTTTAGTCAGAGTCTGTAGACATGTTACAAGTTTCATTTAACAATGAAGACATGCTGCAGAAGACCATAATAGACTAGCGACATGTTACATAAGGTTAGTAGGGATCACTGCTACTATACTGCTACAAAGCAATGCAATCACTCCAACTACAGACTGCTAGTGTCTGAAGCTACACAAAAAATACCAAAAGGCAGCATGTGACCCTTGGGTTGCAGGTTTGACACCAGAGTGCTAAGGCCTTATGCACTACATTGTTGCATGGAAACCTCTTGGTATTTTGAAGGCCATAATAATAATTTAAAAAAGGCCTCACTCTTCCATCTTAATTATTAATATTACTTTTTCTACTGTGACTAATAATATGAATTATATTCTAAAGGTATTTAGTAAACTGTTTAGTTAGAAATTGGTATAGTTATTCAGTAACTGAGGGGGTATTCATATTGTGAGGCCAGGTGAGAGTTTCATGGCGATTGGTATATCCTGAGGGCTATTTATAGATTTGGTTTTTACATCATCTCTTGGTCCCCAACTGTTATGTATGAATGTATGGCTTTTCAGGTGTGCCTTGTAGAAAGGTGACTTAGCAGTGCAGCATCAGAAGTGCTTTTCTTTTGATAGGATATGCACTTGTCTCCTTTAGGCTAGATGAGGCTAGAGCAGTGCCCCCTATTGCTGCTGTTGACAGAGATATAAATGCTTATATACATTGCTGCTGTGTTTGTAGAGCTTTTTAAACACGAAAGTCAGAAAGAATAAACAGGGAAATCCCCAAGCAGAGGAGCAATATGTAGAGTCTACCATACTATATAAATGGTGTCATAGTGGTAAGCATAATATGTATATTAATCATCACTGTGCCCACTGTGGCATAGTTGTAGTATTGGGACCCAATCCTATGTAGCTAGAGGGGAATTCCATCTTATACTATATGTTTTTCAAGCAATACAGCCAGATCTGCCACATTACCTTTGTAATTGTTGCATTGCAATGCATAATCAGTAAGTTATCAAAGAAATTCAATTGTTGAAAGATTAACATAGGCAGAGACCCATTTTTATCTTTACTTTTTTCATTGTCTGAAGTAAGGATGCTACACCAAAATGTACAAAAATGAAAAAAGATACTCATATAAAAGCTTATTAATTTATTTCTCCAGCCAGGGGGAGGTGAGTGTTAGTTGTACTAGCTGATTTAGACAAACAAATGAAGCCAAACTTCACTTAACACTTTTATAAGCAAGTTTTCCTTTTGGGATAAAGGTTTTACATAAAAAAAGAAAGGCTGATCATTGTACGAGCCCCTGTCAGTGGTAAATGGTCTCATCCCTGTAACTGAAAAAGAGTTTGTTCTATTGAATTAAAAAAAACAGAGTTACTGGATGAATCACCAAATGAAAATTGAACAAAGAAAGCCCAAAAAAATTAAACTAATGCAGTTATTACATCCAAGAATTGGTAAGATGCAATAAAATATATGTTTGTTTTGGGGTTTAATACTGTTTTATGGTTTACTCTAAGCAGCATTGGCAGTAACACATCAGCAAAATAGGAACTTGATAAAGCAGGACAGGGCCATCAGTTATTTTAAGAGATAGTAAATGTAACATTAATGCCATTTTTAAAGCGGTAGTAATCCGCAGTTGAAGAAAAAAAAATCCCCTGCAAAGCAGTGTCATAAAGTGCAATCTCAAAAATGAAGCCCTTCAGTGCCGCGCTGTCACTGAGAGGGCTTCTATCTTCCCCCGGACTTCCTTCCTGGTTTGTGGCCTCTGACTACATAAGTGGGCGGGGCGCAATGACATGACTCCGACGCATGCGTGCATGAGTCGCAGTTTACGGCACAGGCTCTCAAGGTCTGGCACTGTATGCCGGACCTTCAGAGAGCATGTGCCAGTGACATCACTGGCTGCATGCACTCTGAATATCTCCTAAACTGTGCAAGTTTAAGAGATATTCACAGTATCTACAGGTAAGCCTTATTATAGGCTTACCTGTAGGTATAAATATTAAAAAAGAGTTTATTACCACTTTAATGTGTAAATGTAGCATTAATGCTTTTGTAAACTTTTTCTATTTTATTTATTATGTTTAGGATAAAAATAATTATATATTGTTTTCACACAGGTATTTTATATTGTATTTAAACCTATAACCAGGGGGTGAGCTCTAGGCACCTGCTCAAGTATTTCTTAAGTGTTATGTTGTGAAGAGACCTAAATAGCAGGATAACAGACATACGGATGAATGACTCGAAGAAGAACCCTCCACCCTTCCATATCTTACCATCACTGAAACTCATATGGGTTGCGCAAACTGTTGGCGCTATATAAATCCTGTATAATATATAAATCCTGTATAATTAGTCAGTTGTACCAAGGCTTTTTTACTGGATAGCCCAATAAGCTTCGCAAATTCAAGTGGTATTCAACCCAAAAGCAACCTATTAATATATTATTTCCTTTGCTTTCACCTTGTGATCCAGCCAGTAGGTTTTCAACAGAAAAGGCTGGCCTACAAATGTAGCAGTTAGAGCGAATAGACAAACCATTTAATGCTGACAGAGGTGATTATAATGATCAGCTTTTAATTTTTTATGTATCTATCCCAAAAGAAAAAAAAAATTGCCGTAATTGCTTGTGTAACTGCAGTGTGAGCTAGAGTAAGGCTTCAATTTCTTAGTGTAGCTAAATCTGCTAGTACATCTAACAGTGTTACTTTTGCATTGCACAGCATAACTTGCCTAAGGGTGTTTGATGGTCTACAGAAGAAAAAAAAGAAAATGACTCAGAGACTGCAATTAGTAGACGGACTGCCATATGTCAAAGACCTTTTTAAGCGTGATTGTCTCCTACTTTTGTGAGTAGTTTTCATTATATTTTCTGAATAAATGTACCAAAAGATAATGCACTAGGCTGGTGCGCCCTCTTTTCTTTGTGTTTTTGTTTACATCTAACACTCCTCTAGACTGACAATGCTGCTGCCCAAAGGTGCCTCTGTCCTCCTTCAGCCAAAAGGAAAAACTGAGGGAAAAAAAAACTAAAAAAGAAAATGAATGCAGCCACCACATTTAAGGATTGGTAAGCTGCAATACATTACATTTTTGGTTTTGGGTTTAATACCATTTTAAGTTGCACCCTGTACTAAATCTTTATTTGGAAAAAAAAAAAAAAGAGAAGAAGATTTTATACAAATTCCAGAAAATTCATTAAAACTGTAAAACTTTAGCAAACAAAACTGAACAAAAATATATTTTATGTAAATATAAATATATTTTGATCCTTTTAGCATAAATTCATGACAACGTTTATAGAATGTTGATACTTCTCCTTTCACTGAATATGAAAAAAAAATCATCCAGTATATACTACATATATAACATACGTATATGTATAATATGATACATCATCCAGAAATCATCATTATACTGGGCATGTTTGCATATTTTCCTTAGGCAGTATACATTTCCATATTTTTTTATACTGAGGTTGCCGTTTTAGTCAATTCAGATTTTACATTTATATGTGTACATAATAGCTGTGAAAATAGCCAAAACACACGATTACCTAACCCCCCGCCTGCTGTCACACTGGAGGGGGGACAGTGAGGGAATGAGGGGCAGAAGAAGAACATGTTACAAACTAGGAATGAGTCCGATGTTCGAGACGAACGTACGTTTGACTCGAACATCTGGTGTTCGCCCGTTCGCCGAATATAGAACATTATGGGACGTTTGCGGCAAATCGCAGTGCATTGGTGTCCTATGATTGGCCAAAGCATTCACCTAACCTGCATGCTTTGGCCAATCACAGCGTGCTCTGCTGAGAGAGCCATAATTAGCCAAATCATGGCTCAGGGGGCTAAGTCCACGCCCCACACTGTGTAATGAATGAGAGCAGAAAAATTACATTTCTAAAGGAAAAAAATGTCATTTAAAACTGCTCGTGGCTTTAATGTATTGTCAGATCCCGACAATGTACATAAAAATAATTTTTTTTAAAAATGGCGTGGGTTCCCCCCTGCACCAAAATTTAAAAAAATGGCATGGGGGTTCCTCTAAAATCCATACCAGGTCCTTCAGGTCTGGTATGGATATTAAGGGAAATCCCGTGCCAAAAAAAAAAATGGCATGGGGTCCCCCCCAAAATCCATGCCAGACCCTTATGTGAGCATGCAACCTGGCAGGCTGCAGGAAAAAGGGGGTGAGAGAGCGCTCCCCCTCCTGAACCGTACCAGGCCAGATGCCCTCAACATGGGGAGAGTGCTTTTCCTGCCGCCTGCCAGGTTGCGTGCTCGAATAAGGGTCTGGTATAGACTTGGGGGGCCCCACGTGCCATTTTTTTATTTTGGCACGGGGTTCCCCTTAAAATCCATACCAGACCTGAATAATTTTTATGTATATTGCTGGGATCTGACAATCCATTATAGCCGTGAGCAGTTTTAAATGACATTTTCTCCTTTAGAAATGTCATTTTTTCTGCGGTGCTGTTATGAACATGGGAAAGATGCACTACTTTACAGGCAGACTAAGGAGACCCCCAGGCACAATATTTGAAGGAATATTTCATTTTTATTGTTTCACTTTAAGCATTATTAAAATCACTGCTCCTGAAAAAACGGCCGTTTTTAAAACTTTTTTTTGCATTGATACATGTCCCCTGGGCAGTACCCAAGTCCCCAAACACTTTTTATGGCAATAACTTGCATATAAGCATTTAAAATGAGCACTTTTGATTTTTCATGTTCGTGTCCCATAGACTTTAAAATGTTTCGCCTACTCGCATGTTCTGGTGCGAACCGAACTGGGGGGTGTTGGGCTCATCTCTATTACAAACATGGTAAAATCTAAATATGGCTGCAGAATTTAACATGTTCTAAAAGGTGAACTTATTCCTTAATCATCCAAATATATGCAAACTTTTAAATTATATATATAGTTTTTTCATTTTCCTTGATCTATAGGTGAAAATTCACTTTCTGGTGTGAAAATGTACTTTGAAAGTGAACATGCTCTAATCATCTAGTCAATCAGGGTCAGTATGTAGTAATGCAAAGCAGGAATCAGAGACTGCATATGTAATGAGCAAACATGTATGTTTGATATTACAATCTATGCAAATAATAAAGCTTTTAAAAGATTGATATTGTATATTTACGGTATATAAAAAAAACCAAAAGAGGGTAAAAGCTGCGCTCAGAAACCAAAAACAAAGTAGTGAGAGAAAACAACCACAAAGAAGCTGCTAGCACTCTAGAGTCCAGTATCTAACTCCAAACGTACAGTGTAAACATATAAGGTGCAGCGCTAAAATATATGTGAAATGTTTAGGACCTGAAAAAATTTTTTGAAACAGGATCCTATGAAGTGAATTGACATAAATTTACAGTGAACAAAATATCAAACAATGAAATCAACATAAGTTGCAAAATAATGTGAAATGAGAAAAAAAATTTGAAAAAAGAAGAGGAATCAGAAAAAAAGTCCATGCAGGGATGTTCAATCCATAAGCAAACAAATATAAAAAGCACCCATCCGTGAGAGATGTAAGAAATAAACGCCAATAAGTTATGTTGATTTCATTGTTTGATATTTTGTTCACTGTAAATTTATGTCAATTCACTTCATAGGATCCTGTTTCAAAAAAATTTTTTCAGGTCCTAAACATTTCACATATATTTTAGCGCTGCACCTTATATGTTTACACTGTATTGTATATTTACCATTAACTCTTTTACATGTACTTAAAAAAAAGATTGAAATTACTGCACGTTCTCTTTAAATTACACAAATATACAGTGCCTTGCGAAAGTATTCGGCCCCCTTGAACTTTTCAACCTTTTGCCACATTTCAGGCTTCAAACATAAAGATATAAAATTTTAATTTTTTGTGAAGAATCACCAACAAGTGGGACACAATTGTGAAGTGGAACGAAACCTATTGGATTTTTGAAACTTTTTTAACTAATAAAAAAATGAAAAGTGGGGCGTGCAAAATTATTCGGCCCCCTTGCGTTAATACTTTGTAGAGCCACCTTTTGCTGCGATTACAGCTGCAAGTCGCTTGGGGTATGTCTCTATCAGTTTTGCACATCGAGAGACTGAAATTCTTGCCCATTCTTCCTTGCAAAACAGCGCGAGCTCAGTGAGGTTGGATGGAGAGCGTTTGTGAACAGCAGTTTTCAGCTCTTTCCACAGATTCTCGATTGGATTCAGGTCTGGACTTTGACTTGGCCATTCTAACACCTGGATACGTTTATTTGTGAACCATTCCTTTGTAGATTTTGCTGTATGTTTGGGATCATTGTCTTGTTGGAAGATAAATCTCCGTCCCAGTTTCAGGTCTTTTGCAGACTCCAACAGGTTTTCATCCAGAATGGTCCTGTATTTGGCTGCATCCATCTTCCCCTCAATTTTAACCATCTTCCCTGTCCCTGCCGAAGAAAAGCAGGCCCAAACCATGATGCTGCCACCACCATGTTTCACGGTGGGGATGGTGTGTTGAGTGTGATGAGCTGTGTTGCTTTTACGCCAAACATATCGTTTTGCATTGTGGCCAAAAAGTTTGATTTTGGTTTCATCGGACCAGAGCACCTTCTTCCACATGTTTGGTGTGTCTCCCAGGTGGCTTTTGGCAAACTTTAGACAAGACTTTTTATGGATATCTTTGAGAAATGGCTTTCTTCTTGCCACTCTTCCATAAAGACCAGATTTGTGCAGTGTACGACTGATTGTTGTCCTATGGACAGACTCTCCCACCTCAGCTGTAGTTCTCTGCAGTTCATCCAGAGTGATCATGGGCCTCTTGGCTGCATTTCTGATCAGTCTTCTCCTTGTCTGAGCTGAAAGTTTAGAGGGACAGCCAGGTCTTGGTAGATTTGCAGTGGTCTGATACTCCTTCCATTTCAAAATGATCGCTTGCACAGTGCTCCTTGGGATGTTTAAAGCTTGGGAAATCTTTTTGTATCCAAATCCAGCTTTAAACTTCTCCACAACAGTATTACGGACCTGCCTGGTGTGTTCCTTGGTCTTCATAATGCTCTCTGCGCTTTCAACAGAACCCTGAGACTATCACAGAGCAGGTGCATTTATACAGAGACTTGATTACACACAGGAGGATTCTATTTATCATCATCAGTCATTTAGGACAACATTGGATCATTCAGAGATCCTCGCTGAACTTCTGGAGTGAGTTTGCTGCACTGAAATTAAAGGGGCCGAATAATTTTGCACGCACCACTTTTCAGTTTTTTAATTGCTAAAAAAGTTTAAAATATCCAATAGATTTCGTTCCACTTCACAATTGTGTCCCACTTGTTGGTGATTCTTCACAAAAAATTTAAATTTTATATCTTTATGTTTGAAGCCTGAAATGTGGCAAAAGGTTGAAAAGTTCAAGGGGGCCGAATACTTTCGCAAGCCACTGTATATATATATATATATATATATATATATATATATATATATATATATATTCAATAAAACGTCAAATTTTGTTTTTTGACATCAATATAAAACTATCCATTAAATCATGCTCTCATAAGACTATTATGATATCAACAGCAACAGCATTTAATCACAACATAATCACCAATGTGTCTATCCTCAAACCATTCATGATGTGAACTTGTACATTCTGTAGTATTTATTTGCCTGAATATACCAACAATTTATAGTAGAATTGCAGTAGCCTTGACACGTTTCTCTGACCTTCAGTCTACTTCATCAGAAGGTGTAGGAAAGTATCAAAGATGATACAATAGTGATATTGGAATACAAAAATGTTTCTACATACTACACAAATTGTATGTAATTCTATAATTGATCACTTACATATATGTGTCTATTGTGCCATGTCCTAACATTCCATGGGAAACTACAGGAAACATAAAAGCTGTGCAAGCCAGATGCCACCAGGTACAAATCAGATCAAAAAGGTCTAACAATAATCAAAAACACGTTTCAAAAAATATTGTTTAATGTTGCCAATTTTATAGCAAGTTTTCATTACCTTGGATTGTAATCCAAGTATGCTGATATTTATACTGCCAGTTAATGCTATAGTTATCCAGGCAGATATTAGCCCCTTAGGAGAAGGTTATATATTAAGGGGGGGGGGAGGAAGCCAACCACTATAAAAACAAGTAGAAATTAAGAATTATATGTGAAACCCTTTATATTAAGCTATAACCTTATTTTTAAAGAGGTAAATTACTTTTATGTACAGCATCCAACAAACAGAAAAATAATCAAAAAACACACAACATTTGTTTAAATAAAGTGGCAAATCTTATTGCAGAATTCCATTACTGTTAATTAATGCCACAGTTATCCAGGGGGTATTCACTCCTTTTGGGTAAAAGCATATAAAAAAATGTAGGAAGCCATCCACCATAAAAGAGAAGTAGAAATGGAGGAATATATGTTAAATAATTCATATTAGGCTATAACCTGACTTATAATTAGGCAAATAACCTTCATCCACAGTATCCAATAAAGGGAACCAATACATAAGATAAAAAAAAATCACAAATATAGTTAGGCATACCGTCTACATGATGGGAATAATACATTATGACCAAATACTAGAGTAGTTACTGTCTGGTCGTAGCATATGCTTTTTTGACTTTTTTTCATTTATAATTATTTCTTGCTATAAGCATATTCATATAATTTATCTCTCAGAGAATTACTTTTCTATGAAATCAAAAATTATTTAGAACAGTTTTTGAAGACCCTAAGATAATGATTTATGGTATATTACGTATTAACAGAACAGGATAGGCACTGGTTGTATGTAATATTGTATTGTCAGAAGTGGGTTTTCTATACAAAGCCAAGATTAGTGAGCCATATTAACTAACCAGGCTCTCAGGATCCATGTATTAGATTTTAGATTATGTATCTATCATAAGGTTGTACCTATTCTTCCCAAGTACAGATAAAAACACATCCAATGTTAAACAATGTGCCAGGTCTGTATGACAAATACATAGTCGATATACCTGTTAGGAGTATACCCGTAATGAGTGGAGACCAATGGCTGACGATGCCAGACAAGCTCAGTTCTCAGTTCTGCAAGAGATTGAAAAGTCAGAATAGCTAGACCTTTGATCAGTGTTGGGGTCACAAGCCAAGGTCGATGCAGGAGGAGAGTTTCGTAGTCGGGGTCACAAGCCAAAGTAGTTTCCAACAGCAATAAAAGTAGTTCCAGTAGTAAGTAGGATCAGACCACAGTAATCTGGCAACAGGAAGAGCAGAGACAAGGCTTATATAGAAAGTTCATGGGAGGAGCAAGGAGTTCAAGGTTCAACAGCAAGCATGAACGTGCCCCTCAGGCTCCTAAGAATCCTCTTGTGGTCCATAGCCTTTCTATCTTAATAGATATTGTAGTTTACCACGATGAATGCGGGAGTCAAGAATTTTATCCAATATGAATTCTTCTTCCCCTTGCACCTGGACAGGGTCTGGTGGAGGATGTGTATGACCAGAAAAAAGATTACTTCTGAAAGGTTTTAAAAGAGCCGTATGAAACAGAGGATGGATCTTCATAGAAGGTGGTAGTTTAAGTTTGTAGACCACAGAATTCATTTGTGCAATTACTTCGAAGGGTCCAATAAATTTAGGAACAGGTTTCTGAGAAGGAAGTTTAGGTTGTGTCTATTTGCAATTTTTTAATAGGATTCTTGAACTTAAGGTCTTCTTTAGTAATTCCTAAATGTTTTGCAAAGCAGACACCCTTGCAGTTACAGTTGGTAAGGATGACTCTATGGGAATTCCGGGGATAAGAGATGGATAACATCCATAGTTGGCGAAGAATGGGCTTTGAGAGATGGAACTATGGCAGGAGGTATTGTAAGCAAATTCTGCTAACGGTAGATATTCGGTCCAGTCGTCCTCAAGATGGCAGATGAAACAACGAAGATATTGTTCTAAAGTTTGATTCGTTCTCTCAGTCTGCCCATTTGATTGTGGATGAAAGGCAGTTGATAGGTTAACTTTAATTCCTAGAGTAGAATAGAATGTTGTCGATAGTCGTGAACTGGACTCCTCAATCAGATATTATTTCATCTGGGAGCCCATGCAGTCTGTAAATTTCTCGTACTAATATTTCAGCAGTGTCCTCAGCTGAAGGAATGCTAGTGATGGGCACAAAATGAGCCATGTTAGTTAAATGGTCCACCACCACCATGACAGTTGTAAATCCCTTGGAAGGGGGTTGGTTCACAATAAAATCCATGAAAATGGATCCCCATGGTCGTGATGGCAAAGGGAGAGGCTGTAGCAGACCCACCGGGAGGGAGCGTGGTACTTTGTGTCGGGCACAAGTCTCACATGAAAGAACATACTCCTTTGCATCTTTCTGATAAGAAGGCCACCAAAAAGGTACGAGTAAGGAGGTCTACCATTTTCCTAATTCCAGGGTGACCAGCAGATTTTGAATCATTCACCAGCTGAAGGACCTTAAGTGATGCCTCTTTAGGGACATACATTCTTTTTTCAAAGGTCCAGCGGCCCTCATGTAAGTCCATGTGTAAATCTGGATTGTTTAAGAGTGGGTCCCTATCATAAGTTTCTTTAATCTGTGAAAGAAGCTCTGCAGGGTACATTACTCCCAAAAAGTGTCTGTCTTGTAAGATAGTAATCACTGGTTCTAAGTCGGTACAAGAGTCATAAGACATTCTCGATAAAGCATCTGCTTTGCCATTTTTACATCCTGGTCTGTAAGGACAAAATTGAATTGAATTGAGTCCATCTTGCCTGCCTTGCATTGAGCCTCTTTGCGGATTTAATAAATTACAGATTTTTGCAGTCAGTAAGGACAGTTGGTGGTGCCATTGTTGCTGATATCGTAGTTCTGTTCTGCAGTTGTCATTTGGTAGGAATAAAATGCACATGGGTGTAATACATTTTTTTTCACCAAATCTCTGAGAAAGAACTGCTCTGATGGCTGTATTGGTGGCATCTACTTCTACTATAAAGGGAAGTTCTGGGTTAGGATGTAACAGTACAGGTGTAGTGGTGAATAAGGTTTTCAGATGTGAGAAAGCCATTTGTGCCTCTGTGGACCACTGGAAGCATACCTGCTTCCTTATCACATAAGTAATGGGAGCCACAATTTTTTTAATTTTTTTAAAATAAATCTCTGGTAAAAGTTTGCGAACCCTAAGAACCGTTGCACATCCTTTATGTTCTTGGGGGTAGGCTAATCTCGGATGGCTTGGCTCTTGCTGGAATCCATGTTCAGCCCTTCAGGAGAGATGATGTAGCCCAAGAACTGTATACGGGTCTGTTCGAACTGACAATTTAATTTGTCATAGTCGTTCTAAGACAGTATGACTAAGACATGATTCGAGTGTTTCTTTAAATTGGTTGAAAATATATGTATATCATCCAGATAAGCCAAAACAAATTGGTCTAACAAGTTTCTAACAAGTATCTGAAATGTTGAAATGTAGCTGGTGCATTACAGATTCCGAAGGTCATTACTAGGGATTCATAATGGCCATCTCTTATCCGAAAGGCCATCTTCCATTCATCTCCAGGTCGAATGCGAACAAGATTATATGCAGATCAAGCTTGGTGAAAATCTTTGCTGTTCTTGGTCTCTCAAATAGTTCTGGAATTAATGGAAGCGGGTATCGATTCTTTACTATCATTTTATTTAATTCTCTGTAATCAATGCATGGGTGCAGGCTTCCATCTTTCTTTTCAATAAAGAATAGCGGGGCTCCAGCAGGAGAGGTTGAGGGACGGATAAACCCCTTCGCCTGATTCTCTTGTAGAAAGTCCCTTAACGCCTTCAGTTCTGGTTCAGCAAGATTGTAAAAGTGACCAAAAGGAATTGAAGCTCCAGGTAGAAGCTCTATTGGGCAATCATATGCCCAGTGAGGTGGTAATTGGCCTGCATTTTTCTTATAACAAATGTCTTTAAAGTCTTGGTATTGAGGGGGCAATTTTTCCAGGTTAGTCGATCTCACTCCGATAATAGATATGTGAAGGATGAAAAAATTTGTTTAGTTTCATTTTGTTTCGATTCGTTATTTAAATAAATTCATTTAGTTAAATTTGTTGCATTCGTTACATTCATTTTCAGGATTTGTTTAGTTTCGTATTCGAAAAAATTCGACCGCATTGGAAAAAAACGATCAAATTCGATAAAAATTCTACCTAATTCGAAAAAAACTATCAAATTCTAAAAAAGCTCTACCGCATTCGAAAAAATTCTACCGCATTTGAAAAAATTCTACCGAATTTGAATAAGTAAACTATATATGTAACCATTTTGCGAAATTCGAATTTCATATAGAATGAAATCAAATTCCAATAGAAAAGATTAGAATAGAATAGAAAATAAGAATAGCATAGAAAAACAATAGAACAGAATATAAAAAAATATAATATATTCTATTCTAATCTTTTCTATACAAATTCAAATTCATTCTGTATCAAATTCCAATTCCGGAAGATGGTATTATAATTATATATATACATATTTTTTTTCTATTCTGTTCTATTTTTTTCTATTCTAGTCCTTTCTATTAGAATTAGATTTCATTCTATTTCTATATAAGCATTTTCTGAAATTCGAATTTCGTATAGAATGAATTTGCATTCAAATAGAAAAGATTAGAATAAAATAGAAAATATTAGAAAATAATAGCATAGAAAAAACATAGACCAGCATAGAAAAAATTATATATACATATACATATATATATATATACATATATATATATATATATATATACATATATATATATATATATATATATATATATATATATATATATATATATACATATATATATACATATATAAAACCATCTTCCGAAATTCGAATTTCGTATAAAATGAATTTAAATTCGGATAGAAAAGATTAGAATAGAGTAGAGAAGAATAGACTAGAAAAACAATAGAACAGGATAGATTAAAATATAATATATATATTATATTTTATTCTATTCTGTTCTATTGTTTTTCTAGTCTATTTTCCATTATTTTCTATTCTAATCTTTTCTATTCAAATTCATTCTATACGGAAGCCAGCTTCCGAAATTCAAATTTCGTATAGAATGAATTCAAATTCTAATAGAAAAGTTTAGAATAGAATAGAAAAGAATAGCATAGAAAAACAATGGAACAGAATAGAAAAAAATATTATATATATATATAGATAGAAGTGTAGAGGAGAACCACACACAGCTTTCAATCTAGTGTCAGCAAACAGGTCCTCCCACCGCCCTTAGTTCAGATGTGTTCTGACTGATCTAAGGAAGGGTGCAAACAAATCAGCCTGAAACGTAATCTTTGTCTGAACAGATGATTGTAACAATTTTGTTTGGAATGACTCTACTTGCTTTGTAATCTTTTTCTAAAGATTTGATAGAACAAAGCAACACATTTTTAAGTGCAGCAACCTTTGGAACTTTATATATATATATATATATATATATATATATATATATATATATAATTCTATTGTTTTTCTAGTCTTTTCTTTTCTATTATTTTCTTCTATTCTAATTGGATTTCATTCTATATGAAACTATAATTTCTGAAAATGGTTATATATATATATATATATATATATATATATATATATATATATATATATATATATATAAAAAAACATTTTCCGAAATTCAAATTTCGTATAGAATGATTTTGAAATTGAATAGAAAAGATTAGAATAGAATAGAAAATAATAGAAAAGAATAAAACAGAAAAACAATAGAACAGAATAGAATAAAATACAATATATGTTTTTCTAGTTTATTCTTTTCTATTATTTTCTTTTCTATTCTAATCTTTTCTATGCAAATTCGATTTCATTCTATATGATGTTTGAATTTCTAGTCTATTCTTTTCTATTCTTTTCCATTCAAATCTTTTCTATTCTAATTCAAATTCATTCTATACGAAATTCGATTTGAATCTGTTTTCGAATTCGATTTGATTCTGTTTTCGAATTCGATTCAAATTTGTTCGCTTTTTTTCGGATTTGTTTAAATTCATTACTTTTGTAATTCGGAAATTCGGATGCATCCGAATTTCCGAATAATGAAAAATTCATCCGAATTCAGAACGAAACGAAATGCACTTGTCTATCCAATAATAGTAGGCGAGATGTCTCTCTTTTGACAATGTAACTCACAATGTTCAGAGGTAAAGGCAAGATTTCGGGCCTGCCAGTCAATAGTGGGGTTGTGGATTAATAGCCATGGTATTCCAAAAATAACAGGAACTTGAGGAGAAGAAATCAGGTTGAAAGATATTAACTTTTAATGTCCAGGCTCGATACTTAGCTGCAGAGGAGCAGTCTCATGAGTGATTCATCCGGAGGTGATTAGAGAGCCATCCACTGTCTCCATATGTACTGGGGAGAGTTTAGGTATTTGGGTGATGCAATTTTCTTCAACAAACTTCAAATCCATAAAGTTACCACCACCCCCAGAATCCAGCATTGCTGAGGTGGAGAATAACTGGTCTTTCTCTTTAAGAGTGACTCTTACAGAAAAATGTGGGTGATGACAGACAATCTCATTTTCTCCTTACAGAAGACAAGGGATTGGACACAGCTGATCACATGGTAATAGCCTACGTCAGAAGCTCTTTATCTAGATCGGAGATGTGGTGTGTCAGACTGACACACCACACCAACGATCGCCGTGCTGCATGCCCCCACGGTTGCGCAATCGCAGCTTATCCTGCTGGATGTCATATGACGCCCAGTCTGGTTAATGAACTCACTTTCAGGCCATCATTCTGCTATATGGTGGGCAGGAAGTGGTTAAAATTGGTACTTGTTGATTAGTGTTCCCATAGTTTACAAATATGTAAACAAAAGTCCCAGGAACTGCTATTTCCACATTCTTGATCTATTCAGGAATGCTTAGTTCGTAGCCATTACCATGCTAATGAGAAATTTGATTTACCACTAAAGGCAAAGCTCTTAAGCGGCTTTGGCGGCAGTTTCATTTTGGCATGGTGGGGAATATAAAGGAGAGTGCACTGCACCTCAGGCCTCACGATTGTCACAGGCCCAATGAAGCCTGATGGCCTGCTCCTACCTTGTCATTCACCATCAGTAAGCTGTTATTATACTAATGGATGTATAGGATGCATAGAATGCATGAAGATAAAATCGTTGAACCTTTACAACCACTTTAAGCTCCCAAGCATGGCTTCAGCCCAGTCACCTGTTGGTATGGTAAGGATTAATCCTTGACACCTGGCTCGGCTATTTAAGCTTGCTTTTGATGCAGTTGGGTGTATTTCAAAAAGAAAGCCACACCCTCTGAAATGCATCATCATAGCTATGGCATCGGCATCCTATCAGCTTCCTGCTGCCCACACCACGTGACCCAGAAGATGGTGGCGGCTTGTTCAGCTGCTGTACAGGCTCCCCACTTAGAGAACCGTCAGCGTGTCTGTGGAGAGAGAGGGAGAGAGGCTGCTCTGTCTGCTCCGGGCTACAGGACACATATCGTCTGCACTGTCGGCCAGTTTACCAGCTTGAGGACGGTGAGAGGACTATACTATATAGTATCCAGGTGGGGCTTAAGGGTGAAATGATACGTTTTAGACAAGTGATTGTGAGTGCATTTTGTTTTGAGCTTTTATGCATGCTCATTAAAGGGTATTGCACCGAGGGGTACATTTGCTGCTTCTATTGGGGCAGCCCAAAAGGCTACTCAGTCCAAATTACTGGATGCTGAGAGAGAACATTATGCTGCGGAGACTCGCTATTCAACTTCTCCTACTCCGGATAATTATTCCGCTCGGCGGTGAGAAAGCAAGGGAATTAGATTTGGTACTATTGGAACGCACCCAGAAAAAATGATTATACCAGAACCAGTGGATTTTTGAGTTGGGTGATAAAAATAGCTGCCTGCTAGCATATCTCTCCAGCCCTGTACTATTCCTAGAATTAAAAATTCTATTGGCGTAGTGGTTGAGCAAACTACAGAAATTGTGGAAGCTTTTGTAGCCTTTTACGCCACTCTCCACAACTCTAGAGCACGCTACACAATTGTGGAATTAGACGACTATTTGTATTATATCCGGCTCCCTAGGTTGTCCACAGAACAGGTTTTGTTACTGGAAGCGCCTTTGATGTCAGAGGAAATCAGTGCAGCCATACAATCCTTCGCACATAATAAAACAGGCTTGGATGGCTTCCCTATAGAATGGTATCTACAATACAGAGAGATTTTGTTCCCACACTTATTGTGGGTTTATAATCATGCCTAAAAGAGGCACAGTTGCCACCTTCCATGTCTAAAGTTTTAATTGTACTTATACCAAAACCCCATAAAGACCATCTTTATCGTGAATCTTACCGCCCTATTTCCTTAATCAACTCAGATGTTAAAATTCTAGCCAAGGTTCTCGCTCGTAGATTGAGTGAAGTCATTACTTCCATTATACGGTCTGACCAAACTGGATTTATTCCAGGCCCACTTCAATCAATTTACGCAGACTTTTTACTAATTTACAGGCCAAACATGATAATGTGGGCTCCAGGGTGGTACTGGCTTTAGACACTCACAAAGCCTTTGATTAAGTAGAAAGTTTGGCTTTGGTGACAAATTACTTATATAGATCCAACTGTAATATAGGCCTAGGACTAGATTGAGAGTTAATAGCTATGTGTTGAACTACTTCCCTATAGCGAGAGACACTAGGCAGGGATGCCCCCTGTCGCCGCTGCTGTTTGCTGTGGAGATAGAACCCCCTAGCTGAATTAATAAGGGCAAGCTCTGATATTCAAGGTATGGTGATTAATGGGCTTGAAGAAAAAGTGACCCTTTATGCAGACGACGTGCTTATTTATCTGTCTGACTCTCAATCCTCCTTGTCCATGCTATTACAGATTATCCAAAGGTTTGGTCATTTCTCAGGTTTTTTTAGTAAACTGGGAAAAATCTCTTCTTTTCCCCTTGGATCCTAATACTCAGATATCTCTCCCGTCTTCTTGCCCATTAAAAATTGTCTCTACCTTTCAGTGTCTGGGCATAGTGGTACAGCAACCGATATCCTTATATCTGAAAAACAACCTAGACCCTCTCTTTAGCCGCTATAAAAACACTTTGAAAGTGTGGTCTACTCTCCCTCCAAATTTATTCGGTAGGATAAATATATTCAAAATGTTTTTTCTGTCACGCTTTCTTTACATACTGAGAAACTCCCCAGTATATGTTCCTAAATGCCGATATAGTGAGATTGACGCTATCCTTACATCTTTCATTTGGGAGGGTAGGGCAGTCAGAATTGCTAAAGATACACTTCAACTACCTGTTTTAGAGGGAGGCCCTGCAGCTCCCAATTTACAAACATATTATATTGCTTCCCAGCTGGCACATGCTCATTGGTGGTTTTATCCCGAACATAACAATGCAGCCACTGCTTTGGAGGCGGCAATTCTTACACCTTATGAATCTCTTCAGAATCTTATTCATCACCGGTCCACTCTGGGTAGAGACAGTATTAGTATTTTATCTAGGACACTATGGATTTTTTAAGGTTTCTAATCTGCTCCCATCTGCTGCAAACCCATTCTATTCTCCCAATGCTCCCTTATGGAACAATCCATGTCTACAATAATTTTTTCAATGGACAGATGGGGCGCACTGGTCTAGGAGAGGAGTTAAATTGGTATCCCATCTGTTTACAACAGATACCTTTCGCTCCTTTCTGAATTCCGTACTGACTTTAACCTTCCCCCTACTGCATACTTTAGATATCTTTAATCACGGCACACAGCTGCTGCTCAATTTAACCTACACAACATCTCTATACAATCTTCCCCCCTGGAGCGTCTTTTACATGATCCGAATCATTCTAAACTTGTATCTACTTATTACTCATCTTTATTACATTCCACCACTAATAGACTCAATCTCACTGAATCTAAATGGTGTACAGACATACCAGAAATTACAGAGGAGATATGACAGGAAATTCTCCCTCTACAAGTTATCTCCTCTAGGGATAGGGTTATTCAACCTACATTTCTGTACAGGGCGTATATGTCTCCTTTTTCGCTTACATAGACTACCATTTGTGGTTTGCTCTAGATGCTCCTCAGTGGATGGCACATTTTATCATATGGTGTGGGAATGCCCACCAATCAGAACGTTCTGGTCAGAAGTAACTGCTTACATCAGCTCAATTTTCCTGATACCTAATATTTGTAATCCCTTAAGGTGCCTTCTCGGAAATATTTATGATGAATCCCTCTCTAAAAACACCCAACTATTTCTCAGTTTAGTTTTATATTATGCTAAATCTATTATTATGCAATGGATGTCCTCAGCTCCTCCTACTATAACTTTTTGACTTACTCTTATTAATCAAGCGCTCCCGTTGTACAAACTGACATTTGAAGCCAGAGGTGGTCCTCGCAAATTTCATAAAGTATGGGATGTATGGTTAAATTCTAATTGCACTATACCAACCAATACATAGGGGGTCATTTACTATAACTCCAGGAAGTACTGGGCACTATGGCAAATAATAGAGCCCATTTTAGCCAAATGGAAACAAAACGGCTAATTTGCGCATGAAAATCAGCGATATAAGTGGAGAACAAACGTTTGTAAATTCTAAATTGCCGCTAATTAGCGCTTCCGCGTATATACAAATGCCAATTCTTATCAAGTTGTTATATAGCACTGTACTGTAGCCATGATCCATGTATGTGAAAGAAACATTTTTTATCAGAGATGAGCTCTAGTTCCCATGCATCTATTGATTTATATTGCAATTAGTATTCCTATTTTTTTTTTCCTTCTTTTGCTAAGAAATGCAGTTCTGAATGATTATTACATAGTAATGTCTGCTATTCTGTAAAGTTACATGTATTAATCATTTAGGTTACCTATTTGTTGTATGTTGTTTTTTTCATGTTTTTGATTTATTATTTATTAATTTAGTTGACTATAAAGCAGTAATTATTTATGTTCATTCTTTAATAATACTACACTATTATGCAGGTCGTGTACTTAGCACAATGGCTTAGTGGTCTGCTTTGATATCTCCACACCACTCATGGTATGAGTTCAAACAACAACCTACCATCCACCAGCTCTGTTTATTTTTTCAGTGCGCAAGTGAATTAAAATAAACAAACACAGAAATGTAAACTGCCCTTTAGCTAGTGTGTGGTGTTTGGAATGTCACATCATAATATGATTGAATACTTACATACCATTGCATGCATTTAAAGAGTTAATACAATAAAAACTTTCACATTAAACTGCATTGGCTACTTGGCAATCACCTATTTTCAGTAAATAAATATACTCGTATATTTGTGTTGCTTTGGCTAATTGGCTAACAGTAATTCTCCTTTTCTCCACCAATAGTAATCTTTTAGGATTCTTCTATGGGATTTGAACCCATGAGTCTTTCAATACCTGAATGTTTGAAGGTAGAGGTGCTAACTGCTAGCCTATTGGGCTGAGCACAATTATATATACAAAATACTTTTACTAGTGTTTGATGTGTTATATACTATACAATAAAGTTTATCAAATGTAAACTGCTTGTTAGCTAGTGTGTGGTGTTTGGAGATTCACCCCATAATATTAGTGAATACTTACATACCATTGCATGCATTTGAAGAGTTAATACAATAATATCAACCACATTAAAGTGGTTACACATTAAAGGCTACTTGGCATTCACTGTGTGCTGCTTTGGCTAATTGGCTAACTGGCTAACAGTAATTCTCCTTTTCTCCACCAATAGTAATCTTTTAGGATTCTTCTGTGGGATTTGAACCCATGATTCTTTCAATACCTGAATGTTTGAAGATAGAGGTGCTAACTGCTAGTCTATTGGGCTGAGCACAATTATATATACAAAATACTTTTACTAGTGTTTGATGGTTTTTATACCATACAATAAAGTTTATCAAATGTAAACTGCTTGTTAGCTAGTGTATGGTGTTTTGGAGATTCACACCCTAATATTAGTGAAGACTTATTTATTTTTATTTAAAGCGGGGGTTCACCCACACCGCCAAAAAAAAAAAATATTAAAAGCCAGCAGCTACAAATACTGCAGCTGCTGACTTTTAATACATGGCCACTTACCTGTCCCAGGGTCCAGTGATGTCGGCAGGGGACGCCGAGAACCCGCTCGGCTCTCGGCAGCTGCCGCCGCCATCCTAGGTGAGGGAATCAGGAAGTGAAGCGTTGCGGCTTCACTTCCCGGTTCCCTACTGCGCATGCGCGAGACGCGCTGCGCGTCCCTAGTGGTCGCTGCTCTCTCCTGGGAGCTGTGTGTTCCCAGCAGACAGCGCGGTCGGGACGGGAAGAGGCATAGACTCCCATGGGAGTCTATGCCTGAAGTGGGTGCAAATACCTGTCTTAGACAGGTATCTGCACCCCCCTCCCCCCTGAAAGGTGCCAAATGTGACACGGAGGGGGGGAGGGTTCCGAAAAGCGGAAGTTCCATTTTTGTGTGGAACTCCGCTTTAAGGTACTTCTATAGTGCCGTCAATTTACGCAGTGCTTTACATATACATTATACACTAATATGGGCCCCTACCCTCAAGGAGCTTACAATCTAAGGTCCCTAACTCACATTCATATACTAGGGCCAATTTAGACAGAAGCCAATTAACCTACCAGCATGTCTTTGGAGTGTGGGAGGAAACCGGAGTACCCGGAGGAAACCCACGCAGGCACAGGGAGAACATGCAAACTCCAGGCAGGTAGTCTTGTGGTGTGGTTGGGAATACGAACCAGCGACCATTTTAGCCAAATAAAATTTCAACAGGCGAATGGGCGAATGAAAAACTAGCGCTATTAGTGAGAAACACATGTTAGTAAATTCTAAGCTGGCGCTAATTAGCGCTTCCGCGTATGTGCAAATGCCAATTCCTACCAAGTTGTTATAAATACATTCACTAGTGTTTGATGTTTCTTCTCCCCGAGCTGTCTCTCCTGCTGCCACCATCTTCTCCCGCTGATGTGTTCTTCAGCGCAGCCGGTTACCCACTAATAAAAAAAAAAGCCGCTCTTCTTGTGGCGGTCTTATGTGGCCATCCTATAATGTCACCCGGAGAGTCCGCTCCATGGCTATGTAAGAGACACTACACAGCGGGTGACAACACAGCGGAGGAAGACCACAATGGAAGAAGAGCAGCTTTTTTTTATTAGCGGGTAACCAGCGGTGCGGAAGAACACAGCAGATGGCGGCGGCAGGAGACACGGCTCTGGGAGAATACAGCTCGGGGAGAAGATGGAGGAGGGAGAGACAGCGTCTGGAGAAGATGGCTCAGGGAAGAAGACAGCTCGGAGCTATTCTACAATAAAGGACTTGTCAAAAACCGGCTATTCATTTTTTTACATTTCACTGCTTTTTTTGGTGAATGGGTAGGGGTAAAATGTACCCCATACCTATTCACATAGGGGGCAGGATCTGGGAGCCCCCTTGTTAAAGGGGGCTTCCAGATTCTGATAAACCCCCTGCCTGCAGACCGACAACCACCGACCAGTGTTGTCGGGAAGAGGCCCTTGTCCCCATCAACATGGGGAAAAGGTGCTTTGGGGTATGTGGCCTGGTAAGGTTCAGAAGGGGAGGGTGCTCACTCGTCCCCCCCTATCCTGACCTCCAGGCTGCATGCTCAGGTAAGGGTCTGGTATGGATTTTGGGGGCCCCACATCAAATTTATTTTACATTTTGGTGTGGGGTTCCCCTTAAAGTCCATACTGAAGGGCCTGGTATGTACTGGGGGGACCCTACGACATTTTTTTCCTTGAATTTTGGAATTCCATACCATATTTTTGAATAAGTACATACCATTGCATGCATTTGAAGAGTTAAAATATGGAATAAAGCAAGCTGATGTGCTTTGCCTAATTATGCTTCTGAGTACAATGCACACTTCTGGGAGGTGATGCTGTCAGTGGGATTTGAATTCATGGCTTGAACTTTTGGGGGCAGCAGGGTATACCGCTATGCTACAGAGCTGAGCACTTACCTACAGAAAAAATACATTTACTAATGTTTGATTCAATACAATAATGTTTTGCATTTCAGGCATTAATATTATAGTAACAACCATGCTCGTGCCGATGTGGCATTGGCTAATAGGCATTTGCCTCTTTTCAGCATATGCTGCTGAGTACAATGCAAGCTTTCAGTAGGTGATACCATCTGTGTGATTTTCAGCCATTTGAGCACAATTATATTGAGAACATATGTTTACTAGTGTTTGATGGTGGGACTACTTTATATTCTAGGTATAAAATAGTACTCAGCACAGTGACTTAGGCACCTTTCACACTTGTGCGACCTGAAAGTTGCGAGATTTTAATGCGACTTTAAGCAATGCCTATGTAATCTTGAGGTCTATGGACGCAGGAGTCGCAGGGAAAGACACGCAACTTTCCCATGATTTTGCATCAGCAATTTTGCCGCAATTCCAGGGAATGCCTGTGTAAACTTGAGGTCTATGGACCTCAACTCGCATCAAAGTCAGACCAAAGTATACAGGGACTACGTTGAAGTCAGTGTTACTTGAAGTCGCACAGATATGAATGGTACACATTAAAAATCATGGGGTATGACTTGTCATACGACTCTGATGTCCAAAGTCGCACAAGTGTGACTCAGCCTGACTTTGTCAGCGATTTCAGAGACATCAGTGCACTTTCCTGCACAGATGTCTAGTGAAATCACATAGGTCCCAACTGTTCTCCTTTAAGAAGGTGTCCTATGCCTACCTACTTTTGCTAATAGGTGTCCCTTATACCCATCTCAAAAAGTTGGGAGGTAAGAAATCGCCCCCTGAAGTCGCCCAAAGTAGTGCAGGAACTACTTTTGGGAATTGTTGTGGCGTCGCACCAATTCGGACAGTTCCATTGCCATCAATAGGTGCCGATTTGGCCTACAATTTGACATGTCAATTCAGATCTATGTGAACATGGGTGAAGTTGCATAGATATTAGAGCTGCACGGTTCTGGCCAAAATGAGAATCACAATTTTTTTGCTTAGAATAAAAAGATCACGATTCTCGCGACGTAAAATCTTTCACATTATCCCACAAAAAATTGGGCTAACTTTTCTTTTTTTTAATTCATTAAAGTACTTTTTTCCAAAAAAAATTGCACTTGAAAGGCGCAAATACAGTGTGACATAAAATATTGTAACAATCACCATTTTATTCTCTAGGGTCTCTACTAAAAATATATATATATAATGTTGGGGGGTTTTAAGTAATTTTCTAGCAAAAAAAAATGATTTTAACCTGAAACCAACTAATGTCAGAAAAATGTTTAGTGTTTAAGTGGTTAAACTTTCCTCACTTACACAGAAGTCTATTTAATTGACAAATTGTTACAAGGTTTCTAGTTAAGTTCACTGATAAAGAATGTTCTAATTCTTGGCAGACTTCCTGGTTTTTCGGCTGTGGCTTCAGAAGAGCAGAGAGAGTTCTTTGCATAGCAAGAATCGTGAAACTCTTTTTTCAAGATCGTAAAGGGGAAAAAAAAATCACGATGACGATTAATCGTGCAGCTCTAATAAATATGCATGGAAATCATGGGGACAACTTTTCATGTGACTCTGAGGTCCAAAGCTCCATGAAAAGTCACCCAAGTGTGAAAGTAACCTAATGCGATTAATTGATAACACCTTTGAATAAGGCCCCATTTGCTCTTGTGCGACCTTAAAATTGCACAGCTTTGTCATGACTTGAAGCAATGTCTGTGTAATCTTGTGGTGTATGGACCTCAAATCGCATCAAAGTCAAACCAAGGTAGTGCAGGGACGAATTTGCTACACCTTCAGGATGCACAAGTGACAATAGGGCCAAATTCAAAAGTGTTATCCTTGAATCTCATTCACACTGCTGCGACCTGAAAGTCACACTATTTTGCTGCCACTTTGCCGCTGCAACTTGGCCCCAACTTCTGGGAATGCCTGTGTAATATTGTACCCGATATACCTCAAGTCACACCAAAGTAGTACAGGGACTACTTTGAAGTTGGTGCGACTTAAAGTAGCACAGATATGAATGGTTGTCATTGAGAATCATGGAGTACAACTTGTCATGCAACTCAGAGGTCCAAATTTTCTGGAAAATTCACCCAGCTGTGAAACAAGTCATATATATTTTAATAAAAGGAGCTCTCATTTATACTTGCATAGTCCTTACTGATTTACATCAGCAGAACAAATACAGGAAGTGATGTGTGCACATGGGACGGAAGCAAATGTGTGGTGATGCCAAACAAATCAATGAACCCCACCCACACCAAATCTAACTATGACATCCACCCCGCATTGATTAAGTACAAGTACATATCCTACACTTACCCAGCCAATGAGCAGCCCCTCCTCTCTGCTAAAGAGACCTCGCCATGTCCACCTAGATGGAGATCCTGACCAGCACAGGAACTTCCGGGTGCATACAATGAATAATTTCCAGGTCAGAAGGTGAAACCACGCTTTTGATTGCTGCTGCGAATATGTGATCAGTATTTTTTTATTTTTAGATATGCAAATCTGTATTTCTACATATATTTGAAGGTAAACTTAAGGGAGTTTGCTAAGAAATGGTGTCCCTGGGTTAGCAGCAGGTGAATTACAAAGGCAAAATTCCCAGTTTGAGTCCTGGTTCACACTGACAGAGGGAGGAAATCGTTCAGCTGAACTCCCACAATTTCATTCCTGCATGTCAGTCCCGCCTGTGGGGGCAACATCAGAGACATCAGTGCAGGTTTCTGCACCAATATCAATACAAATCGCACCAATTAGAACAGTGCAATTGCCACAGATTTGACATGTCAAATCACACCAATGTGAACCAGAGCTGACACATTCAAACACTGCCTATCCACCAGCTGAATTCATTACCTGCAATTCTCCACAGCTGTTAATGATAAAGGTGGAATTTTTATATATAACTTGCAGTTGTGCAAAAGCCTAGGTTTACATTGGAGCGATTGGTCATGCGATTTGAGAGATCAAATCGCATGACTATTGGCAATGGCACTGTTCCAATTGATGCAACTTTTTTGTGGCACCGCATCAATTTGCTAAAGTAGTTCCTGCACTACTTTTGCTGATTTCAGGTGCGACTTCACTAGACATGTGTATGAAGCCACCTGAAATCACACTGACCTTGCTACTTTGAAATCGTGCTACTTCAAGTGAAGTAGCGCAATTTCAAAGTAGCATGTGAACCAGGGCAAAGAGATTCGTTTTTTGGTGCACAAATACATATTGAAATAAAATATAAAAGAGATATTGCACTTTCCCAAAACCACCACCCACAAAAACTAAAGAAAGAAAAGTAGAAGAAAAAAAAAACAAAAAAACAAAAAAAAAAAAACACCACACACCACAACAAAAGCTCAATGTATTTATTTTACCAGCAGAAAAAAAATAAATTTACATTTACTAGCTTCAAAAAAATTTGGACAGGATATATGGTACTACATTTAGCAACAGAATTTTAAGGGCCCTGCTCATAGGAGCTTACAATCTAAAATTAGACAAAACCTTAGAGTGGACACAGCTTTAATTTCAGTGTATAGCAGGGACACATTACATTATTATCTGCAAGATTATAGAAACATACTTAACAGTCATTCTTACAAAGCATTCCAACAGAATATTGCAAAAGACTTATTCAAAGCACCCACCACCAGCCCACAATCCACACATACATACATTGGTGACCATGTTCTGCTGGAAGCTGCATTTTGGTGTACACGATTAAACGAGATCAAAAATAGTAGGTCAGCAGATGCTTCCAAACGATGTTTGCATGATCAGACAGGAACAATACACACACAACATTGACAGCATGGCCACATAAACCCACTTTTGATTGAAAAAATGCACAAGAATTTCATCAAATCTCCCAATATCATTCCTTCTCCATCACAACAAAAAACCTGACCTTCTCAGGCCAAACGAACCCCCCTACTGCAGGCCTTTATATAAGAGAGGTTGTATTGTTAGCACACTGACACACCCAATAGAAGTACACGCCCACCAGTATCTTTCAATCTGTCTCTTCATGTATGTCTAAAGTGATTGCACCTGATGAGCAGGAACACATAATAGGATTTGCAACTGTGTTAGCCTTGGCTTTGTGCATCAAATCTCCAACTACAGGCCAAAGATCAAAGTCCATTTGCATCCACATAAACAAAGCAACAGTTTTCTAAGCATATGTACCCGTGCAGTGTAAACCCTAAAATTTGAAATGTCCAAGTCCCTGGGCATGATTAGTGCTAATAAACATTAACATCAGTCCCTGGCTGCAATGAGCTTCCAATCTAAAGTCCAAAATTAACAATCTTACATTAGAACCTATTTCGACAGGAGACAAATAAGATGCCAGCATGTCTTTAGATTGTGGTGAGAAACCCACACAGGGAGAACATATAAACTTCAACACAAGCATTAGCATGTTGGGGAATTGAACCAACATCCCAGGTGCTGCTAGATGGAACTGCTACCCACTTAGCCACCAGGCAGCCCCACACATGTTCTCTGCATCTCTGTGGTGTGAACCAGCCCTAAGTCCATAGCCATGCTCAGTGTCACAAGCAATATACAGTATATTGGCCTAAGTATTGGAATGCCTGCCTTTAAACACACATGGACTGTAATGGCATCCCAGTATTAGTATTGGGTTCAAAACTCATTTGGCCCACCCTTTGCAGCTATAACAGCTTCAACTCTTCTTGTCCACAAGGTTTAGGAGTGTGTCTATGGGAATGTTTGACCATTCTTCCAAGTGCATTTGTGAGGTCAGGCACTGATGTTGGACGAGAAGGCCTGACCTACAGTCTCCTCTCTAATTTATCCCCAAGGTGTTCTGTTGTGTTGAGGTCAGGACTCTGTGCAGGCCAGTCCAGTTCCTCCACCCCAAAATCACTCATCCATGTCTTTATGGACCTTGCTTTGTGCACTGGTCCAAATGATTTGGTGGAGGGGGATTATGGTGCGGGGTTGTTTTTCAGGGGTTGGGCTTGGCCTCTTAGTTTCAGAGAAGGGAACTCTTAAGGCGTCAGCATACCAAGACATTTTGGACAATTTCATGCTCCCAACTTTGTGGGAACAGTTTGGAGATGGCCCCTTCCTGTTCCAACATGACTGCACACCAGTGCACAAAGCAAGGTCCATAAAGACATGGATGAGCAAGTTTTGGGTGGAGAAACTTGACTGGCCTGCACAGAGTCCTGGCCTCAACCCGATAGAACACCCTTTGGCTGAATTAGAGTAGAGACTGCAAGCCAGGCCTTCTCATCCAACATCAGTGCCTGGCCTCACAAATGCACTTCTGGAAGAATGATCAAACATTCCCATAGGCAGACTAAACCTTGTGGACAGCCTTCCCAGAAGCTGTTCTAGCTGCAAAGGGTGGGCCAAATCAAATTTTAACCCTACGGACTAAGACTGGGCTGCCATTAAAGTTCATGTGTGTGTAAAGGCAGGCGTCCCAATACTTTTGGCTATATAGTGTAGCTGGAAAAGACTTACAATGGTGGTGGAACCCTCCTACGCATAACTACTACAATTAGACATAGTTATAGGACCTGGGAGATGAGACAACTTCTCTACATGAAGTAACATGGTTGGGATATGAACCCAGACCCTCAGAGATACTAAGCAGAAGTTCTAACCTCTAAGCCACAGAGCTGCCACATGTGAGACCCTACTACACATAACTACACATAACTACACATAAAAACACATTAATACTGCATTTCTATGGACATACAGGTGATGGAATTACATTACTCAAGAGTTATTCTTCTTGATTTATTCTGTGATATTTGGTGTTTTTTTGTGGGTGAGTAGAATATTACCCTCAAATTTTTGGGAATTACATTTTGCTTTCTGATGTTGGTACACATATCACATTTTTTGGGCTCAAATTATGAATATTTGGAAATAATACAAAGCACAAAAAATTGTGATTCATTTTAAATTTTCATCAGCAATGGTATTGTTTGTGGATTGTAAAGACACCTGTGTGAGTTTAGGTTAAAGATTGTTTTGAGATGAAGAGTAACAAGTGAAAGTGACAGAAAAAAATATATTTTACTAAAACATCAAAACATTCCACATTGTAGCATTCTTCAAATCAAAATATTTTAAGTAGAAGCAACAATGTTGCAAAGGAAAATTTATTTCACAGAAAGATACATTTCATCTCAACATTAAAAGGTTTTTTTGTGAAAGTTAGAATTGTTCCATTAGAATCAATGACTGAAACTTCATTTGGACTAAATTAGAGCAGATTTTAACTCCCAAAAAATGCTCTCTAATTAGCTCTCATTTTGGTATTTACTATACCTCCAGGTAAAAAAGACACTTGAGTTAAAATGAGAGTTATTTTCAGGTCTGAGCATGCTCAGTTGTGTTGGCACCTAGTTGTCCAAAACGGGGAATTTTTCACTTTTCAGACTTTTAAAGATATTTCAGTGTAGAAATCACTTTTTCACACAGTTTAAAAGCAGATAATCTTTAAATAATATACCGCATATTTCAGTACCATTTAGACAATTATATCATGTTCTAAACATTATTTCCATGTGCAATTCTCTAGGTTTTAGCAGAGTAAGGGTTTGGGCTCTATTTAGTTTCAGGGAGCTATAGTAAATTCGATTTTGGGAGTATTTTCTCACCAGCGCTATAGTGAATACCGTTTTAGCACGAATTAGCGCTATTAGCGCTAATTCGCGCTAAATTGCCGCGAATTAGCGCTAATTCGCGGCAATTTGCGCGAATTAGCGCCATAGCGCTATAGTAAATTACCCCCATAGTGTGGGGCTTAGGGATAGGAGTAAAGTTATTGAATTTTTTTTTTCTCTCATTTTACCTGATTGTTGTATTCACATATATTATATGACATCTGTCTAAAACCTGTAGAAACCTTTATGTGGTTTGTTTGATCTCTCAATTCATTTTCCATGAGTAATGAACGGACAATTTTCAAACTTTTATGTTGTGATACTTGGGTATTGTTAGATCAATCCATTTTTGTTCAGTATTGACTTTTATATTACCTTTGCATAAATGCCATTTTTCATTATTGCTTGTGCACAATAAAATGACCCTTTAAAAAAAAAGTATTGCACCAGAGCCGGTCTTCGTTGTTTGTTTACAGATTCCAGATCCCACTGGTTTTGAGTGCAGCAGTGCTATGGTAACCCAGATATTAACCTTGTTAAAACTGGAGTCATTTGCTGATATTTTGGACTGCATTGTGCAGGTAATCTTAGGGGTTAGAGCATTTCTCGAATTTTTAGTTTACATTTGTATATCCTAATATGTATACAGTATACAGTAGTATTCTCCATCTCTACTTATTTTTATAGTGGTTGGCTTCCTAGTATTCTTTGAAATATATAATCTTCTCCCAAGAGGCTAATATCTCCGTGGATAACTGTAGCATTAACTGGCAGTATAAATATCAGCATACTTGGATTGCAAACCAAGGTAATGAAAACTTGCTATAAATTTGACCACATAAAACCACAAGTTTAAAAAGTATGTGTTTAATTATTGTTAGACCTGTTTGATCCGATTTGTACCTGGTGGCATCTGGTTTTGCACAGCTTTTATGTTTCCTGCAGTCTGTCAATGGGATGTTTATTAGTTAGGAGTTGATACCGTAGATATGTATATGTGTGATCAATTATAGAATTATAATTTGTGTAGTATATGGAAAAATAACTTTGTATTCCAACATGACTATTATACCATATTTAGATACTTTTCTATACCTTCTGGTAAAGCAGACTGAAGTTTGAGAAATGCCTCAAGGCTCCCCTCAGTCTACTATAAATTTTCAGTGTATTCTGGCAAAGATATGCTACAGAATGTAAAGGATGCTTAGTCTAAGGGGAGATGTATGAGTACATATATTGTGACTTAACTTCTATTGTGTTGACATCATAATGCTGATATAAAAGCATGATTTAATGGGTGATTTAATATTTACAGTATGTTAAAAAAAATGTGTTTATTGATTATATAACTTTTTTAATATCTAATACCACAGCAAAAGTCCTGCAGCACAATATTTGTGTTTTTAATTCTTTTTGAAAAAATATTTCTAATTAGAAATTCTTATTCATTCCACAAACCACTGGCATGCTTTATTTTAACTGTTGCTCTTGTAACACATGGGAAACATGTGTATGACATCTGTATAGTGCCATTCTTAAAAGTTTTTTTTAAATTTGTGTCTGATTGATAGTAACAATGTATGCTGATGTGTAATTATAAAAGGTTTCATACTGCTGACAAAAACTGTAGATAAATGGACTGTGACCATGTGATAATACAACTGATTAAGAATTGATAGAATTTGAATTGGTTTCAATTGAACTTGATAAACATTTGGTCTTTTTGTTAGTCTTATCATATAATATTTAAAAATAAAAATTTTCACTACCCTCACAATGTAGCATAAATATTCACCTGCAAATGCCGTTGCACTACCTCTGCTCATCTTCAAATGCTGGTGTATAGGATGAGGGTCATTCCACTATGCATCAATTATTTTAGCGGTGCTTATTAATTTATTTCACAATAGTTTATCACCAAAATGTGTACCTTATGTGTGTATATATATATATATATATATATATATATATATATATATATATATATATATATATATATATAGTATATATATATACAGTGGCTTGCGAAAGTATTCGGCCCCCTTGAACTTTTCAACCTTTTGCCACATTTCAGGCTTCAAACATAAAGATATAACATTTTTATTTTTTGTGAAGAATCACCAACAAGTGGGACACAATTGTGAAGTGGAACGAAATCTTTTGGATTTTTGAAACTTTTTTAACTAATAAAAAAATGAAAAGTGGGGCGTGCAAAATTATTCGGCCTCCTTGCGTTAATACTTTGTAGAGCCATCTTTTGCTGCGATTACAGCTGCAAGTCGCTTGGGGTATGTCTCTATCAGTTTTTCACATCGAGAGACTGAAATTCTTGCCCATTCTTCCTTGCAAAACAGCTCGAGCTCAGTGAGGTTGGATGGAGAGCGTTTGTGAACAGCAGTTTTCAGCTCTTTCCACAGATTCTCGATTGGATTCAGGTCTGGACTTTGACTTGGCCATTCTAACACCTGGATACGTTTATTTGTGAACCATTCCTTTGTAGATTTTGCTGTATGTTTGGGATCATTGTCTTGTTGGAAGATAAATCTCCGTCCCAGTTTCAGGTCTTTTGCAGACTCCAACAGGTTTTCATCCAGAATGGTCCTGTATTTGGCTGCATCCATCTTCCCCTCAATTTTAACCATCTTCCCTGTCCCTGCTGAAGAAAAGCAGGCCCAAACCATGATGCTGCCACCACCATGTTTGACAGTGGGGATGGTGTGTTGAGTGTGATGAGCTGTGTTGCTTTTACGCCAAACATATCGTTTTGCATTGTGGCCAAAAAGTTCGATTTTGGTTTCATCGGACCAGAGCACCTTCTTCCACATGTTTGGTGTGTCTCCCAGGTGGCTTGTGGCAAACTTTAGACGAGACTTTTTATGGATATCTTTGAGAAATGGCTTTCTTCTTGCCACTCTTCCATAAAGGCCAGATTTGTGCAGTGTACGACTGATTGTTGTCCTATGGACAGACTCTCCCACCTCAGCTGTAGTTCTCTGCAGTTCATCCAGAGTGATCATGGGCCTCTTGGCTGCATCTCTGATCAGTCTTCTCCTTGTCTGAGCTGAAAGTTTAGAGGGACAGCCAGGTCTTGGTAGATTTGCAGTGATCTGATACTCCTTCCATTTCAAAATGATGGCTTGCACAGTGCTCCTTGGGATGTTTAAAGCTTGGGAAATCTTTTTGTATCCAAATCCGGCTTTAAACTTCTCCACAACAGTATTACAGACCTGCCTGGTGTGTTCCTTGGTCTTCATGATGCTCTCTGCGCTTTCAACAGAACCCTGAGACTATTACAGAGCAGGTGCATTTATACAGAGACTTGGTTACACACAGGTGGATTCTATTTATCACCATCAGTCATTTAGGACAACATTGGATCATTCAGAGATCCTCGCTGAACTTCTGGAGTGAGTTTTCTGCACTGAAAGTAAAGGGGCCGAATAATTTTGCACGCACCACTTTTCAGTTTTTTAATTGCTAAAAAAGTTTAAAATATACAATAGATTTCGTTCCACTTCACAATTGTGTCCCACTTGTTGGTGATTCTTCACAAAAAATTAAAATTTTATATCTTTATGTTTGAAGCCTGAAATGTGGCAAAAGGCTGAAAAGTTCAAGGGGGCCGAATACTTTCGCAAGCCACTGTATATGGTATATATATGGTATATATATATATATATATATATATATATATATATATATAAATATATATATAATAAACTTCAGGTGGGTTACCCTCTTTTCTTAGATCCTGTCCGATCAAGGCACCGTCAGGGTGGACTCCCAACCTTCCACCATAAATGGGTAGAAAAAAGACGTGGACCGATGCTTGATGCAAAAAAGTGTCATTTACTGAAGATATTTCAATTAGTACATGCAAGCCACTGTACAGTTCCGAGCGCACATCGCTCTTTGTCAGGCTATTCTGGCTGTGTGTGAAAAGCCAAAACACAGATTTCCTCTTATCCACACCCAGTCTGCCTCACACATGTGTATCAACTTAATTACTAAAAAACAGATAAACAACCACCTATTAAGATAATTAACCCTTATTGTTTCAACAAAACAAGTGAAGAAATATCCTAACCTTCAATATACATTCTACTATATACATTAGTCATACTAATATACACATTTCTCTCTCATCTTCCATCAATATGATATTAAGTGGCAAGTGAGCTCTTTTGAATATGCATCTCATACAATATATTATCATATTAGTAATGACATTCTTGGTCGTATCTCAGATCTCATTGAAGATTCCAGCTAGTATTCTTTTATTTCACATTCCCAACAGGAATTCCTTCCAAACGATCTACGGGAGTATAATACATATAAAACATGACTATGATCCCCATGTGTCAATTGTCATATCCTATACAAATAAGTATAAATCATAGTCCTTGCTCATACCATCGGGATGCAAGGACTGTAATTTATTAATCCACCAGACCTCACGTCTCTTAAGTTTTAAAATCCTGTCCCCCCCTCTTTTATCACGGGGAATATCTTCCAATATCATAAATCTTAAGTCAGTGTCCCTGTGTCCCATCTCGGCAAAATGACGCGACACAGGGAGACCCGACTGGGGATGTCGAATTGTACTACGATGCTGTGTAATACGATCTTTTATCCTCTGGGTCGTCTCGCCTACGTAAATCAAATTACAGGGGCATATAAGAATGTAAATAACATAAGATGACTGGCATGTGGGGGCGTGGCTTGGCACGCGGCGGAGATGGCTGCTCACTGAAGAGGCTCTGAGGCACACGCGGAGGCTCTAAGCCCTAACACCCGACCGACAGCTTACAAATGCCGGGCAGAAAGCTACACTGGACACCTGGACCACGGACACGCCGAAACTCGGCTTCGGCCAGCGCCAACATCGCTGAAATCTTCAGACATAAATCAGCGGCCCGTAGCGGGACCCCGAGAAGCAAGATGGCGCCGACGCCACAGGAGGAAGGAGAGAGCGAGGACTCACTGTCCGCCTCTGAAGACATCAGCAGGGGTAAGTCCAAACCGGACCACCCGCTCACGTTCGCGGACATGTCGGTATTTGCTGCAGACATAAAAGCGTCGTTTTCAGCCGCCATAACGGACTTGAAAACAAGCATGATAGTGATAAATGAAAAGATGGCGGCGGTCGAAAGTGCAGGCAGACAGAGGGATAAAGCTATTCACAAGCTAGAGCTGGTCTCATCAAACCATATGCAGCACTTTATTAATATGAATAGACATATTGAAGACCTTGACAACAGGGGGAGGAGATGCAATATCAGAGTCGGGGGGATCCCGGAATCAGTAGATCAAGATCAGATCACCACAGCACTCCGGAGAGTCTTCAACAGCCTGCTTGAGAGGCATGAAGACGCTGAAATTGACTTTGTGAGAGCCCACAGAGCTCTCAGGCCCAGAGGCTCTGAAACCGCACCACCCCGTGACATAATTTGTTGCCTTCAAAGCTTTGCTACCAAAGAAGAGATCATGCGGAAAGCAAGACAGAATGATCAAATCATATTTAATGGCGCCACGATCATGCTGTTCCAGGATCTTTCTCAGATCACTCTGAAGAACAGACGTGCACTGCGACCCCTGCTGGAGAAACTGAGAGCAAAAGACCTGAGATATACTTGGAGATTTCCCTTCGCTCTCACGGTCACATATAATGGCCATCAAGCTATCCTTCGTTCCCCAGCTGATCTGCCAGAGTTTTGTGAAGCACTAGACCTGGAACCAATGGATCTGCCGGAATGGTATGAGGAAATCTTACAACCACCCCTGGTCAGGAGTCCCCCCACCTCTCCACTCTCCTCCCCAGACAAAAGACTGCCGAAAAAACATAAACAGAACAAATGAAACAGCTCTTCTGCAGATACTCCGAGGAGACCGGCTGGTCCATCCAGAGCCCAGGAATGTGAATAGATGCCTTCTATCATCTTGGACATGCCCTCTACAAATTTGATGTCCAAAGCATAACTCTCACCACACTGATGTTCATGTCATGTTTGCTGTCGCCTGCGGGATATTCCCCCCAGGAGGGAGGGAAAGCAGAAGAAAGGAAAAGAGATGAACACTTCCATAAGCATTAATCGGAGGGGTAGTGGTGACAACCTCCCATAGCTCCCTGCCCAGCCATTGAGCTCAGGAGGCGGGCCTGACAGCTTGTTTGGAGGGAGAGCTACCCCTCCAGACCCACATCTCTTGTTGATGGAGGAAGCTGCACTGTTTCCGGAAGTGCTGTCAGATGCGCCCTGGACGTGGCTCACTGTTACACTAGCATCCAGCCATGAAGCATTGAGATTCCGGTTGCAAATCACAAAGATTTACATAACTGCACAGGGGTGAAGGGGGGGTTAATAGGGGTTAGAGTTGTGTTGTTGTCTCCTCCCCCCCCTTACCCCCCCTCCCCCCCCCCCCCCCTCCGGTCTGAACAGATTTAATGTGTGCAGATTGGTTCTGGTCATGTACACATCTGGGGGGTGCTCCCATAGGTAACAGCTAAGATTACCTAATTAGTTGATAGTTTGATGACATAATTGCATAAGTTACATGCTGTGAGTTCAGGTTCTGTTTTTTACGCTTAGACCCGATTTTACTTATTACACATCCTGGTCGGGTGTGACCTTTATAATATTAACATGTTTACTTACTTGAGCCTCTGTGTGTGTCACGTTGAGATCGTACTTATATAGATTCCACAGCACTCCAATTATTTGGAGTCTAGGCTACGCTTAGTCGTAGTCGCTTCCTACGGACCCCACAAATTTTACGTGATATTTCTTTTACGTTTGGGGGTACATCTCCATTTGGGGCGGCTTAGGTATCTCTGGAGATTGTCCCCCATAGTAATAACTCCCTGCTGATCTCTGTTTTCTCTTCCTACTCTCCCTCTTTCCTTCTTCTTCTCTACTTTTTCTGTTGTTTATTGGGGGGGGGGCGCCCGCCCGGGCTACTGGAGATATTTCATTACTGAGTGAAGTTCACATACCGAACCGCATATAACAGTCTTGTCTTTACAGATTCGAATTTCGACCGTCTCCTCCTTTGCCGACACTATGGTATACTCGTCGCTGGGGGACCGTCCCCTTGTGATTTCCCACAACATCAGAGGTTTAAACATACCCGAGAGACGTTCCACTCTGCTGAGAGAACTCAAAAAAGGTAAACCTCAATTTGTATTCCTACAAGAGACTCATTTTAAAACAAATAATATCCCCAAATTAACATCCCCACAGTTCCCGAGAGCCTTTCATGCTACCACAGCCGATTCTAAGTCAAAAGGGGTCACGATACTAGTAGGCAGAGACACACCATTTAAACTAAATGAACAGCTGTGTGACCCTGAGGGCAGATTCGTGTTCCTGAAGGGCTCCTACAAAGACTTTCCATTAACTCTCGCCAATGTGTACTTCCCAAATAAGTCCCATATAACTTTTTGCCAACTCATTGTGAGGAAGCTACAGGCGTTCGCCAGTGGATGTATTATACTTGGGGGAGATTTTAATGTACCTCTAAATCCACTTTTGGATACGTCCAATGGCAGGACTTGCATTACCTATAAAATCTTGAAAAAGATTAAATCACTCTTACACAAACTCCAGTTGGTGGACTCCTGGCGCTTTCTTAATCCTGATGGCAGAGACTACACCCACTTCTCGACACCACATAACAGATATGCCCGTCTGGACTGCATATTTGTTCCTCAGAGAGATCTATCAAAAATTTCCGCCACGAAAATAGGTACACAAACAATATCGGACCATGCACCCATTTCACTGTCTCTGGATCTACAGAACACAGGCAGACAACAGCAGACATGGAGACTGAATACGTCTTTATTGTCAGATCAGACACTCCTACCTGTAATTACAAGCAACATCACTGATTTCTTCAAACACAATAACACTCCTGGGATAGACCCCCTACTAGTGTGGGAAGCACATAAATGTACCATACGAGGAGTTCTGATAGGGATGGGTTCTAGACGTAAAAGGGAAAGAGATGCCCAAATCAGGAAATTACTTACTCAGATTGAGTCACTGGAATTGTCACATAAACAATCTCTATCGGAGACTTCAGCCAAGAGCCTCTTGGAGGCAAGGAAAGATTTACAGCAGATTCTTCACACTAAGACCAAAAGGATTCTCTTCTTTAAGAGACGGCTCTACTATGAGTCAGGCGACAAAGCGGGGAGGTTCTTGGCGAGGGCCCTCAGGGAACAAAACTCAATCAATCAAATAGTTGGAATCAGATCCAAAGAGGGAAAGCTCGAGGTAACACCTGAGGCAATAGCTAAACACTTCCACACTTTTTATACGAAACTTTATAACCTGCCCCCACAACATAAATCTCCACAAATGCTAGGGGATAGGACACAAATCATACAAGACTATATACGAAACAGCGGAATACCATCCTTGCCCACGGAAGACTCAGATCTTCTAGAAGCCCCAATCACTACAGAGGAAGTCAAACAGGCCATTAAATTATTAAAAACAGGCAAGAGCCCGGGTCCTGACGGATATTCCGCCACATATTACAAATCCTTCATAGAGACTTTGGCTGAACCCCTAAAAGATGCGTTGAACGCCTTATCCAAGCCAAGATGTATTACTCCCGGTTTCCTTTCTGCCCATATCACGGTTTTGCCGAAAGAGGGCAAGAACCCCGAGGAGTGTGCTAGCTACCGTCCCATCTCTTTGCTGAACCTCAATGTCAAGCTGTTCGCAAAGATCATTGCGCTGAGGATGGGGCCGTTGCTCTCAAAATTAATTGGTTTGGAACAGGTGGGCTTTATGCCAAACAGGGAGGCCAGAGACAATGTAACTAAGGCCCTCTTGCTGACACAGGCTGCGAGACAGCGGAAGATCGAAGGCTTTCTCCTCTCAACAGACGCGGAGAAGGCCTTCGATCGCGTGGCATGGGATTTCATGCTGGCGGTGTGTAGAGGAGTGGGCCTGGGTCCGAACATGTTGCATTGGATCTCGGCCCTTTATCAGAGCCCGACAGCGGAATTAAAAATTAACGGAATTCTCTCAGAAAAATTATATATTAAAAATGGGACTAGACAGGGCTGCCCCCTATCGCCCCTTTTATTTATTCTTTCACTGGAGCCCTTTATTAGAACAGTGCAAAAGAATACAGCAATACAAGGCTTCCAGATTAAAAATAGAGAATACAAGATAGCGGCATACGCAGATGATTTATTGTTCTTCTTAACGAAGCCGACTACAACGCTCCCCAACCTGTTACAAGAATTTGCACATTTCGGATTTATATCCAACCTAAAAATTAATTACACAAAGTCAGAGGCCCTGAACCTCTCCCTCCCAGACAGTGTACTCAAGTTAACACAGGCGAACTCAACATTTACCTGGGATGGGGCCAAGCTAAAATATCTAGGAATCTGGCTTACACCATCTCTAAAAATGGCATATGAGAAAAATTTCGTGACCTTTCTAAAGAATTGTGCGAAAGATCTAACAAATTGGAATGAGAAGTTTTTCTCTTGGTTCGGCAGAGCGGCCATAGTGAAAATGGTCATATTGCCCAAATTTTTGTACCTGACCCGCACATTACCGATAGAGATACCTCAGAAATTTTTCAATGAACTTAATACAATGGTCACGAGATTTCTCTGGCAACATAAAAAACCCAGAATCAAGTTAGGCACCCTGGTCAAACCCAAAGACCTAGGAGGAATTCAATTCCCGAACTTCCGCAGTTACTATCAGGCCGCACACATAACCAGAATCATAGATTGGCACTGCCATGATTCAGAGAAAGATTGGGTATCACTAGAGTCAACGCTCACCACGCTTCCGCTTAAATATCTACCATGGTCCCCTTTCAAAACACTTCCTCATGTTGTTAGGACGCACCCGATCACTGGCGCGACACTGAAGACCATTAACTGGCTAGCTAAACAAAAAAAGTTGACCACGACACCCAGCCCGCTGACACCTCTGACAGACAATCCGGACTTTGTCCCAGGCCTACATAACCCGACTCTTAAGACGATTCCGACGGGTGATCCCCTGTTGGCCGGAGACTGCTACACTGAAAACAAATTCAGAGACTGGTTGTCTTTCAAGACAGAATTAAACCGACCCCAATTGAAACTTTGGACATATTTCCAAATAAGAAGCTACCTAGGTAACATTAAAGAACCCCAAACACTACACAGACCCCTGACGGAATTGGAGTCGGTGTGTCGGGAGGGAATTCCAATCGCAAAGGCCACTTCTGCTGCGTACAGGTGGCTGAATTGCTCGGGGACTGAGATATCGGACGGGCATAGGAGGAGATGGTCGGAAGAACTTGAACTGGAGATCTCAGACAAACAGTGGAGGTACGTGGCTATCCTAGCACATAAATGTTCCATAAGCACAAAGCTGCAAGAAACTAATTACAAACTCCTGACCCATTGGTACAGCACCCCCGACAAATTACACAAATGGGATACACAAAAACCAGACACATGCTGGAGATGTCACTCTGAAAAAGGCACCCTAGCCCACATTTGGTGGTACTGCCCCAAAATTGAACCATTCTGGAATGAAGTTAAGGTCTTTATTAAAAAAATCACAGAAACCAGAGTAGAACTGACCCCAGCATGTTGTCTATTACACCTATCCAATATCTCCTTTAAACGCTACAAACGCTCGTTGACGATTCATCTCCTCAACGCAGCGAAATCTAAAATACCTCTACATTGGCTGTCTTCGTCGACTCCCACTATTAGGGACTGGCTGTCGAGGGTTAGTGAAATCCACGAAATGGAAGACATCCTGGCCCAAGACAAAGGCCATATTGAACGATTTCACAAAACATGGCAGCCTTGGTTGCTCTTCAAATACTCTGCAGACTTCCCCACCTGAATTAGGTTTGGGGGGGTCATCGTGGTTCTGGGTGGGTGCCCTGCTTCTGTACCCTTTTTTTTGTGTCCTTCACATTATTATTTCCTCCTTCTTTTACTTACCTCCTCCTCTACATCTAATCTCTTAACCCCTCATGGCTGACCTATGGCCTATGTTCTTACTGGTATATATTTTTGAAATACGTACTTCTCTTATAGATGTGAGTTAGTTTGTTTCAGAGAATCATAGAGATCACATTTGTGATTGTTCTCAATAATAAATGACCTGAACAACTGATAAGAAATGTATGTCGCAATGGTTTGCGCAGTGTAGATAGAAACACCATACTTTATACAGTCACGAAGTCAGCTCAGTAGAAATAACTCTAGTCGGACGGTGTCTATATAGCAATGAGACTTCTACACGAGTTTCACACTGATTGTTTATTCTGTAAAAATCGAAAAGTACGCAGTTGCACCTGCAAATTATGCAATATACAATGTACTCTCTTGTTACTATCCTTCTTTCAATAAACTTGAAATGAAAAGATGACTGGCATGTATAGAAACCATTTATTGTTATCCTAGTCTTTGTTACAGGATGATCAAAATGATTGCCTTTGAGCATCAGATTGCATTGAACGCAACCAAGACAAGGATAACAGCCCTTCTTTTTCCTACCGAGAAAAGTAACCCTTCTCTCCTCCTGATTTTCCGGTTTGAATTCAGATCGTACCAGAAAATCACGCAGGGTTTTATTGCGCCGATAAGCCTTCATGGGAATCTGTTGGAATTCTTCTATCTGTGGGTATGATCATCTTAGGATCGTCCAATGCTTTCTTAATACATTAAATATTTTATCACTATAGCTATTGAATTGGAAGACAAATGGGATCCTGGATCTGTCAGGATGATATTTTTTATTATGTTGACAATTATCAGATGCTTGTAGGATTCTATTTAGTTCCCGTCTGATCAGGCCCTCCGGATAACTCCGCTCTTTAAACTTACAGCACATCTCGTCCAATCTCTGATCTCTTATTGTAATGTCACTCACGATACGTGTAACTCTAAGCAATTGGCTTCTAACAATGGCTTGACATATACCCGTGTATCTAAAAAGGGGACAGAGTCCCCGCCGATATGTATCTGAAACTGGATGTTGGATGAAAAACTATTAATGGTTTCATTAAAGGCTTCAAGAGATTCAATGTTGCCCCGCCATATAGCAAAAACGTCATCTATGTACCGCCACCAGGTAGCGCAATGTTCCCGAAAACTTTCATTAGTAAAAATGTTTCTCTGTTCAAAATCATGCATAAAAGAACATGCATATGGCGGGGCAACATTGGAGCCCATAGCAACCCCCGTGAGTTGTACATAGAACTGGTCCCTAAAAAGAAAATAATTGTTATGCAAAATTAGATTGAACAATTTTTCAAAAAAGAAGATCTGTGCCTCCGAGTATTCCCGACATTCCCTAATCAGGTTGATCGCTGCTTTAATACCAACTTCCCTAAACTACAAACCTTGCTAAAAGGCATAAACTGGGATAAAATATTAGAAACAAAGAATACGGAGGAGAGATGGGTTTGCTTTAAGAGCATATTAAATAAGGGCATTAGCCAATGTATCCCATTGGGTAATAAATGTAAAAGAGCAAACAAAAGTCCTGGATGGCTTAACTCCAATGTAAAAATGCATATAAAAGCAAAGGAGAAGGCCTTCAAAAAATACAAGGTTGAGGGATCATCCTCAGCATTCAGACTTTATAAAGAATGCAACAGGATATGTAAAGGTGCAATTAGGACAGCTAAGATAGAACATGAAAGACACATAGCGGAGGAGAGCAAAAAAAATCCCAAGAAATTCTTTAAGTATGTAAACAGTAAAAAAGGGAGGACAGACCATATTGGCCCCATAAAGAATGAGGAAGGACATCTGGTTACAAAGGATGGGGAGATGGCGAAGGTATTGAATTTATTCTTCTCCTCAGTCTTCACGAGTGAATCGGGGGGCTTCAGTAACCAAAACTGCAGTGTTTATCCTCATGACACAACACAGGAAGCACCTCCATGGTTAACAGAGGACGGAATTAAAATTAGACTTGAGAAACTTAACATTAATAAATCACCGGGACCAGATGACTTGCATCCGAGGGTACTTAGGGAACTCAGTCAAGTGATTGCCAGACCGTTGTTCCTAATTTTTACAGATAGTCTACTGACTGGAATGGTACCAGCTGATTGGAGAAAAGCCAATGTAGCACCTATATTTAAAAAGGGCCCAAAATACATCCCTGGGAATTACAGACCAGTTAGCCTAACATCGATAGTATGTAAACTCTTGGAGGGGATGATAAGGGACTATATACAGGATTTTAGTAATACGAACGATATCATTAGCAGTAATCAGCATGGATTCATGAAGAATCGTTCTTGCCAAACCAATCTATTAACCTTCTATGAGGAGGTGAGTTGCCATCTAGATAAAGGAAGGCCTGTAGACGTGGTGTATCTGGATTTTGCAAAAGCATTTGACACAGTTCCCCATAAACGTTTACTGTACAAAATAAGGTCTGTTGGCATGGACCATAGGGTGAGTACATGGATTGAAAACTGGCTACAAGGGCGAGTTCAGAGGGTGGTGATAAATGGGGAGTACTCAGAATGGTCAGGGGTGGGTAGTGGGGTTCCCCAAGGTTCTGTGCTGGGACCAATCCTATTTAATTTGTTCATAAACGATCTGGAGGATGGGATAAACAGTTCAATCTCTGTATTTGCAGACGATACTAAGATAAGCAGGGCAATAACTTCTCCGCAGGACGTGGAAACCTTGCAAAAAGACCTGAACAAATTAATGGGGTGGGCGACTACATGGCAAATGAGGTTCAATGTAGAAAAATGTAAAATAATGCATTTGGGTGGCAAAAATATGAATGCAATCTATAGACTGGGGGGAGAACCTCTGGGGGAATCTAGGATGGAAAAGGACCTGGGGGTCCTAGTAGATGATAGGCTCAGCAATGGCAGGCAATGCCAAGCTGCTGCTAACAAAGCAAACAGAATATTGGCATGCATTAAAAGGGGGATCAACTCCAGAGATAAAACGATAATTCTCCCGCTCTACAAGACTCTGGTCCGGCCGCACCTAGAGTATGCGGTCCAGTTCTGGGCACCAGTCCTCAGGAAGGATGTACTGGAAATGGAGCGAGTACAAAGAAGGGCAACAAAGCTAATAAAGGGTCTGGAGGATATTAGTTATGAGGAAAGGTTGCGAGCACTGAACTTATTCTCTCTGGAGAAGAGACGCTTGAGAGGGGATATGATTTCAATTTACAAATACCGGACTGGTGACCCCTCAATAGGGATAAAACTTTTTCGCAGAAGAGAGTTTACCAAGACTCGTGGCCACTCATTAAAATTAGAAGAAAAGAGGTTTAATCTTAAACTACGTAGAGGGTTCTTTACTGTAAGAGCGGCAAGGATGTGGAATTTCCTTCCACAGGCGGTGGTCTCAGCGGGGAGCATTGATAGCTTCAAGAAACTATTAGATAAGCACCTGAATGACCACAACATACAGGGATATACAATGCAATACTGACACATAATCACACACATGGGTTGGACTTGATGGACTTGTGTCTTTTTTCAACCTCACCTACTATGTAACTATGTAACTATGTAACTATGTGTGGAATAGACGTGTACAAGCTAGTTACATCCCAAGTAACAAGAATAAAATCCTCATTGATAGGTGGTAAGCCCCTAATTTTGGAGAGAAAGTCACCAGAGTCCTTGATAAAGGATGGAGTATTTTTCACCAACGGCGATAGCACTCTATCCAATAGCTTAGCTGTGGGTATTGGGTATCATTTTGATCATCCTGTAACAAAGACTAGGATAACAATAAATGGTTTCTATACATGCCAGTCATCTTATGTTATTTACATTCTTATATGCCCCTGTAATTTGATTTACGTAGGCAAGACGACCCAGAGGATAAAAGATCGTATTGCACAGCATCGTAGTACAATTCGACATCCCCAGTCTCCCTGTGTCGCGTCATTTTGCTGAGATGGGACACAGGGACACTGACTTAAGATTTATGATTTTGGAAGATATTCCCCGTGATAAAAGAGGGGGGGACAGGATTTTAAAACTTAAGAGACGTGAGGTCTGGTGGATTAATAAATTACATTCCTTGCATCCCGATGGTATGAACCAGGACTATGATTTATACTTATTTGTATAGGATATGACAATTGACACATGGGGATCATAGTCATGTTTTATATGTATTATACTCCCATAGATCGTTTGGAAGGAATTCCTGTTGGGAATGTGAAATAAAAGAATACTAGCTGGAATCTTCGATGAGATCTGGGATACGACCAAGAATGTCATTACTAATATGATAATATATTGTATGAGATGCATATTCAAAAGAGCTCACTTGCCACTTAATATCATATTGATGGAAGATGAGAGAGAAATGTGTATATTAGTATGACTAATGTATATAGTAGAATGTATATTGAAGGTTAGGATATTTCTTCACTTGTTTTGTTGAAACAATAAGGGTTAATTATCTTAATAGGTGGTTATTTATCTGTTTTTTAGTAATTAAGTTGATACACATGTGTGAGGCAGACTGGGTGTGCATAAGAGGAAATCTGTGTTTTGGCTTTTCACACACAGCCAGAATAGCCTGACGAAGAGCGATGTGCGCTCGGAACTGTACAGTGGCTTGCATGTACTAATTGAAATATCTTCAGTAAATGACACTTTTTTGCATCAAGCATCGGTCCACGTCTTTTTTCTACCCATTTATGGTGGAAGGTTGGGAGTCCACCCTGACGGTGCCTTGATCGGACAGGATCTAAGAAAAGAGGGTAACCCACCTGAAGTTTATTATTATACTCCCAGTGAGTAAGTTACCTTCATTCAAGATGGATACAAATGGTTCTACATTTTCGTACACTCAGGAAGAGACCACACACATCATGTCTCAGATCTCAGGATCCAGAAATTTCCTAACGGGTAACACTCCTGCTTACAATTCCCGCACATGGGAGAAATTGAGAAGGAAACATATATCCTTGGAACTACATGGACTAACGCTAGCTGAGTACCATCGGGTGCAACGGATTCCGAGGGGTCTGAGGGTAAGATTGGCCCCGACCTTATTCAGTGATAATGATGAATACAAGAGCACATTCATGCAAATTTTGAATAAATGTTCATTCGATATAATGACCTTAACCATCTCATTTATACATAAAGAATTGTCTTCACTGTCTGAACAACTTACCAAGATTGAATCAGAATTACGCTCAACAATGAGTTTGGAGGAATTCAACAGATGTAAAGAGTTGGCTGATGAGAATATTAATAAATATCGGTTTGAGTTGGAAACTAGGAAACGCAATAAATTCGACCGGGACATTGAGGATTATGAAAGAAATCAGGTATACCGTTGGCCCCGTCCTTACAATCGATGAGGTCGTAACGAATATGGTAACCACAGGAGGGACATGTCCGATAACTCTTCAGCGAATACTGACACCGATTCCTCATCCAATTTTTTGCAAGGAGATCGGAGAGAGTTGTCCACTACCCGGATGCAAACCAGATCCCGTTACAACAGAGAAGGGAGTCAAGACAGATATCGCTACACACGAGGCAACCGTGGCCGATCAAGGGAGACCTAGTACACAATATCTCCAGGCGGGTCTTGTCATCAGAAGAGGTAGGACTTATTAACCGTGGGTTATCATATTGTCCTAAAAGTCATTTAGATCCTTTCCAGTTAGACCAAGATCTGTATCGCCTTTTTCATAATATTAGATGGAAGGTTCATTTTCTTCATAAACCATTTATTCAGAATGAAATAACTGAAGGGAGGTTGGATAATAAATCCTTGGGACTGATAACGAAATCTAAATCTGTTCCCCCCACTACCTATGTACCGGTTGAAATGTTTGTACAAGAAGTTACCCGAGACATTAAACGTCTGATTCAACAAGTAGACTTTAAAGATCATGTACCTAATAATTTGTCTCCTCATGAAAAATCAGCCCTGCGAGAGTTAACTAAGCGGAGAGATATCATTTGTAAGCCCGCGGATAAAGGGGGTTCGGTGGTTATTATGGATCCTCAGGCATATGAAAATGAGATTAAGCGCCAACTGGATGATGACACAGTATATAAACCCTTACACTCTGACCCCACATGGGGTATTAAAAAGACTTTAGAAAGTATTGTCAAGCCAGCATTTAAGGAAGGACTCATTTCGCATGACCTTCAGGATTTTTTGTTACCATCACATACCCGTGTTCCGGTGCTATACACACTTCCCAAGATCCATAAGGATAAACAGTCCCCACCAGGACGCCCGATTGTATCAGGGAATGATTCGATTTTTGTACCCACAGCTAAGCTATTGGATAGAGTGCTATCGCCGTTGGTGAAAAATACTCCATCCTTTATCAAGGACTCTGGTGACTTTCTCTCCAAAATTAGGGGCTTACCACCTATCAATGAGGATTTTATTCTTGTTACTTGAGATGTAACTAGCTTGTACACGTCTATTCCACACGAAGCTGGTATTAAAGCAGCGATCAACCTGATTAGGGAATGTCGGGAATACTCGGAGGCACAGATCTTCTTTTTTGAAAAATTGTTCAATCTAATTTTGCATAACAATTATTTTCTTTTTAGGGACCAGTTCTATGTACAACTCACGGGGGTTGCTATGGGCTCCAATGTTTCCCCGCCATATGCATGTTCTTTTATGCATGATTTTGAACAGAGAAACATTTTTACTAATGAAAGTTTTCGGGAACATTGCGCCACCTGGTGGCGGTACATAGAGGACGTTTTTGCTATATGGCGGGGCAACATTGAATCTCTTGAAGCCTTTAATGAAACCATTAATAGTTTTTCATCCAACATTCAGTTTCAGATACATATCGGCGGGAACTCTGTCCCCTTTTTAGATACACAGGTATATGTCAAGCAAGTAGATAATGTAATGAAATTCAGCGCTGACTGGTATAACAATATAAATGCAAGCAGGCACTAAGGTCAACTCAAAAAATACCTCAAAAACATGTATATAAATAGAAAGTGCTGCGCAAATAAAGTTCATAGACAACTAATGAAATTGAAGTGTGGTAGCAGTATAGAAGAGCAGGAACCACCGGTGACAATAAATATCTGAATGGTGACTTTATCCCTCCACCGCTCTTTAGATGGCCCCTCACCTCAGATATTCGACCTGAAACAGGTCACACCGCTTATAGGATTGAATGGATAAATCTGTACTCCTTCACTTCCTTCAGCTCGCAATGCTCAGTATGGGCAGATGATGAATATAAATTAGGATGAAAAACAACAAACCATAGTGTTCTCCGTATAAAATTTATTTAAATGAATGAAGACTAAAAAACATCTATAACACTCACATGAAACCGGCACTCAGATCCGAGTGCCGGCCAGCGGGCTTGTGATCGTGTCTGTCGGATGACCGCGGGTGACGTCACACGCTCCTTACCCCCGTACGCGTTACGTCCTATGGGCGGGACTTCATCGGCGTGGGGCGGGATGCGTAGTGACGGCCCGCATAGTTATTAATATACTCCATGGTGACGGCGGCGCCAATCAGAAGGCCGGGTGCAAAGATCGGGAGGTCAAGCGCCTCCCTGTCATTAATTAATGGCTAATAGTTCCTATTACCTTTTACTCCTAACAGGAATTGCATAGATCAACACCGCCAGCATTGGACAAACTTAAAATGTATGATATATAGAGATGATTACTTGCAATATCCAAATGGCATAGATCCTCATGCATAGCAAACTTTCTAGATCTATATATCAAAAAGTATTAATATAATACGCATAAATAGATGCTGCCAAGTTGCATGCAAAAAAAGTCACATAATAAACGCATATTGTATAAAAATGATTGCTTACAATACCCGAATGGCATGTATCATCATGCACAGCAAACTAAATCTCCAAATCAGAGTATTTTAGGCGTAAAAATTGATAAAAATTAAGTGTGCATAAACTAATGCTATAAAATCGCATATAGAAAATCGCATACTAAAAATCCATACAATCGTATGAATAATATCGAAAAAAAGAAAGACATCAACCCACGGGCATCAGTCAAAACACGATCACCTGTACAATATTAAGAGATATTAGAAAATATTAAACAATACAAAACATCATCTATTTGAAATGAAACAATTTAAATCAAAGTCGACGTTCATTCCAAAGGGGGAGAGAACTTTGGTCTCATATATCCAAAACGATTCCCTACGACTGAGCTGTCTAATGTAATGACCACCCCTCCAGTGTCGCGGCACCTTTTCTATCCCCCAAAATTTTAGGCATTTGGGGTCTTTTTGATGAAAAAGGCGAAAATGCCTAGACACACTGTGGGTCTTTACCCCCCGCTTAATATTACTAATATGCTCTCCAATTCTTATATGAAGTGCTCTTGAGGTCCGGCCCACATACTGAAGGCCACAATCGCACTCCAGCATGTAGACCACCCCCACTGTCGAGCACGTAATCAAACCCTCAATTTTGTAACTTTTTTGTGTTGCATATGAAACAAACTCCTTGCGTCTCTTAATATTCCTGCAGGCCTTCCTGCATGTGGCACACTTCCCACATGCATAAAAGCCGGAAAGGAACCCAAATAGGCCACTAGTTACAGTCTTGGGCGGATCAATGACCCCTGGTGCCACCCGATCTCGTAAAGACGGAGCCTTACGGTATATAAACCGCGGGTGATCGGGAAGAACTGGGCCTAGGGTCCTATCTCCTTTGAGTATAGGCCAATGTCTAGCTATAATATGTTCAAGTTTTTTATACTGGATATTATAATCAAGTATAATACGATAGCTGGATATATTGGCACTATCCTCCAAGGGTTTGGCCTTGTCTGCGACTACTATATTTCTATCAATTGCCAATACATTGGCTATTTCTGCGTCAACTGAAACTTGGGAGTACCCTTTCTCCTTAAACCTCTCCGCGAGCACCTGTGACTGTGCAAGAAAATCATCATCTGATGTACAGTTACGGCGTAGGCGGATAAATTGGCCTCTGGGTATGTTGCAAAGCCAAGATTTATGGTGGCAACTGGTGAGAGGGATATATGCATTCCTATCAGTCGTTTTAAAGTGATTCCTGGTATGGAAAGCCCCTTCTCCTTTAAATATTTCCAAGTCAAGGAATATAATTTGTTGGTGGCTGATCGTCCAAGTTAATTCGATGTTTTTATTATTGGCATTCAGCCCATCCATAAAAATTTGCAGACTGGGCATATCCCCCTCCCAGACCATAATTAGGTCGTCTATATATCGTCTGTAACATGCCAACTGAGGGGGGGGTTCGTGAAATATAGTGTCCTCCTCCCAGTGGGCCATGAACAAATTGGCCACACTGGGAGCAAACCTTGCCCCCATGGCAACTCCTCTTGTTTGCAGGTAGAAGTCCCCGTTAAACCAGAAATAATTGTTTAATAAACAAAACTCCAAACTTTCCAATAAGAAAGAAATGTGATCACTCGAAAGGTTGGAGGTCATCAGAGCCCATCTAACTGAATCTAAAGCCTGTTTGTGGTCAATGATAGTATAAAGGGAGCCCACGTCGGCAGTAATAAGGATGCTAGATGGGGTGCAAGGAAGGGTAGATAAGATTTGAAGAATTTGCTTAGTGTCCCGTAAAAACGATTTGGTTTTTAAAACAAGTGGCTGGAGAAAGAAGTCAAGATATTGGCCCAATCTGGAAGTCACGGAATCGATTCCGTTTACAATCGGACGACCAGGTGGTTGTTCTGCATTCTTGTGCAGTTTAGGTAATATATAAATGATTGGGGTCCTACAATAGAAGGGGTCCAGGTAAGCAGCTTCTTTAGAATTTAGAATCCCCTTGTTTTTACCTTTTTCTATAAGACAATGTAAATTGTTCTTAAAAGATAACATAGGGTCACTCCTCAGAGGCTCATATGTATTCCTGTCGTTCAACAGTTTCTCCATTTCTGCTTGATAGTATGTTTTGCTAAGCACAACAAGCCCACCACCCTTATCCGCTGGCCGGATAACTATGTCTTTCCTTTGTTCAAGGGAAGTAATACCTCTCTTGATAGCCTGTGAGTCTCTAGCCCTTTTGACCTTGAGTAAATCAAGATCATGGCACACCATATTCCTGAATACCTCTAAGTGTTTGTTATCATTACAAATAGGATTAAACACAGAGCGATTCCGAAGGTTGGAATGTCTAGAGCTAGTAGTTACGGAAGGGGTGGTATGTGGCACCGCATTGGAGAGAAAGTATTTTTTCATATTCAGATTACGTACGTATTTCTGAATGCTGATGTAAGCCTGAAATTTGTTCAGGTTACGGACCGGAGCAAACTTCAGGCCCCTATCTAAAACCAATATTTCATCGGCAGTGAGAGGAATACCACTAAGGTTAAAGATGCCGGTACCTAGTGGGGTCTTGACCTTTTGGAATCGTCTTCCCCCCCTGGACCCTCTCTGTGTTTTCTTTTTAGACTGCCTTGGTCTCTCCTTGGGTCTTGTGGACCTCTCCTCTGGTTCTGGGAATTCGCTTGTTCGGCCGGTTCTCTCACCCATAGGGGGGTCCTTGGAGGTCCCCTCCAGGGGGTCCTCTCCTGCCCTAAAAAATGATTTTGCTTGTATTGTGATACATCTTGAGAGTTTTGTAAAGGGGCATAATAATTGGAGGTATAGACAGGTGTCTCTCTTATTGAGTTCCTTCTCCCTTGAGATTTACCTTTTCGTTTAGTGGGCACTGTTTGCCACGACTGGTTCTCAGTTTGTAGGGATTGATAGTCATAACCATTTGTATAAGGCCTTGGATGGGGGTGATGGTTCTTTTTGCCTCGACCACGTTTGTTTATTCTAGGGGGACCCCGTCCCCTCCCTCTTGGTGTGTTACTCAGATTGGGTACACTTTGAGAAGGGGGTATTTCATAACTAAAATAGCCCTGTGGAGGTAAATTAGTTTCTGGTGGCGGGATCATGGCTGCTGCGCCTAAGGAGTTGTTAGCTGGAATTGTGTCTTGTGTTTGCCACTTAAAGATCTGTTTTCCCTCAAAGTCCCTAATATCTCGTAAAAACTTCTTCCTCTTTTTGTCTCTAGTTTCCCTATCCCATTTAATGAGTTTAGACTTTAATTCACCAGATAATTGAATAAAATCATTGGAATCTTTATGACTCTCAATACGGTCAGTGATTTCTTTGATCTGATTCTCCAGGTGCTGTTTTTTCTTCAATTTGCGAGCAAGCAGAAACCGGAGGAGATCAAAGCTTTTCCCAACAAAAAAGTTACACCATTCTGTGTTAGACTCATTGTCGACCAAACCATCATTAGGTGGCAGTTCCCACCTTAAACGCCTGGGGACAATATTGGCAGACAAATACTGTTCAAAAGAAACAATATCCCACCAAGTTTTTATCTTTTTTTCAAATAAATAACCCAGTTTTTTGAAAGCATATCCAAGGTCGTCATGTTGGGGAACAACCACATCTCTTGAGAAAACATCTGTGAGAATAATTTCTCTGCTCTCAACATATGTGAAAACTTCCATAGTCTGCAGCTGAATTAGTCTTGAATAAAATAAACATATAGATAATGTAATGAAATTCAGCGCTGACTGGTATAACAATATAAATGCAAGCAGGCACTAAGGTCAACTCAAAAAATACCTCAAAAACATGTATATAAATAGAAAGTGCTGCGCAAATAAAGTTCATAGACAACTAATGAAATTGAAGTGTGGTAGCAGTATAGAAGAGCAGGAACCACCGGTGACAATAAATATCTGAATGGTGACTTTATCCCTCCACCGCTCTTTAGATGGCCCCTCACCTCAGATATTCGACCTGAAACAGGTCACACCGCTTATAGGATTGAATGGATAAATCTGTACTCCTTCACTTCCTTCAGCTCGCAATGCTCAGTATGGGCAGATGATGAATATAAATTAGGATGAAAAACAACAAACCATAGTGTTCTCCGTATAAAATTTATTTAAATGAATGAAGACTAAAAAACATCTATAACACTCACATGAAACCGGCACTCAGATCCGAGTGCCGGCCAGCGGGCTTGTGATCGTGTCTGTCGGATGACCGCGGGTGACGTCACACGCTCCTTACCCCCGTACGCGTTACGTCCTATGGGCGGGACTTCATCGGCGTGGGGCGGGATGCGTAGTGACGGCCCGCATAGTTATTAATATACTCCATGGTGACGGCGGCGCCAATCAGAAGGCCGGGTGCAAAGATCGGGAGGTCAAGCGCCTCCCTGTCATTAATTAATGGCTAATAGTTCCTATTACCTTTTACTCCTAACAGGAATTGCATAGATCAACACCGCCAGCATTGGACAAACTTAAAATGTATGATATATAGAGATGATTACTTGCAATATCCAAATGGCATAGATCCTCATGCATAGCAAACTTTCTAGATCTATATATCAAAAAGTATTAATATAATACGCATAAATAGATGCTGCCAAGTTGCATGCAAAAAAAGTCACATAATAAACGCATATTGTATAAAAATGATTGCTTACAATACCCGAATGGCATGTATCATCATGCACAGCAAACTAAATCTCCAAATCAGAGTATTTTAGGCGTAAAAATTGATAAAAATTAAGTGTGCATAAACTAATGCTATAAAATCGCATATAGAAAATCGCATACTAAAAATCCATACAATCGTATGAATAATATCGAAAAAAAGAAAGACATCAACCCACGGGCATCAGTCAAAACACGATCACCTGTACAATATTAAGAGATATTAGAAAATATTAAACAATACAAAACATCTCTATTTGAAATGAAACAATTTAAATCAAAGTCGACGTTCATTCCAAAGGGGGAGAGAACTTTGGTCTCATATATCCAAAACGATTCCCTACGACTGAGCTGTCTAATGTAATGACCACCCCTCCAGTGTCGCGGCACCTTTTCTATCCCCCAAAATTTTGGGCATTTGGGGTCTTTTTGATGAAAAAGGCGAAAATGCCTAGACACACTGTGGGTCTTTACCCCCCGCTTAATATTACTAATATGCTCTCCAATTCTTATATGAAGTGCTCTTGAGGTCCGGCCCACATACTGAAGGCCACAATCGCACTCCAGCATGTAGACCACCCCCACTGTCGAGCACGTAATCAAACCCTCAATTTTGTAACTTTTTTGTGTTGCATATGAAACAAACTCCTTGCGTCTCTTAATATTCCTGCAGGCCTTCCTGCATGTGGCACACTTCCCACATGCATAAAAGCCGGAAAGGAACCCAAATAGGCCACTAGTTACAGTCTTGGGCGGATCAATGACCCCTGGTGCCACCCGATCTCGTAAAGACGGAGCCTTACGGTATATAAACCGCGGGTGATCGGGAAGAACTGGGCCTAGGGTCCTATCTCCTTTGAGTATAGGCCAATGTCTAGCTATAATATGTTCAAGTTTTTTATACTGGATATTATAATCAAGTATAATACGATAGCTGGATATATTGGCACTATCCTCCAAGGGTTTGGCCTTGTCTGCGACTACTATATTTCTATCAATTGCCAATACATTGGCTATTTCTGCGTCAACTGAAACTTGGGAGTACCCTTTCTCCTTAAACCTCTCCGCGAGCACCTGTGACTGTGCAAGAAAATCATCATCTGATGTACAGTTACGGCGTAGGCGGATAAATTGGCCTCTGGGTATGTTGCAAAGCCAAGATTTATGGTGGCAACTGGTGAGAGGGATATATGCATTCCTATCAGTCGTTTTAAAGTGATTCCTGGTATGACGACATGACGACCTTGGATATGCTTTCAAAAAACTGGGTTATTTATTTGAAAAAAAGATAAAAACTTGGTGGGATATTGTTTCTTTTGAACAGTATTTGTCTGCCAATATTGTCCCCAGGCGTTTAAGGTGGGAACTGCCACCTAATGATGGTTTGGTCGACAATGAGTCTAACACAGAATGGTGTAACTTTTTTGTTGGGAAAAGCTTTGATCTCCTCCGGTTTCTGCTTGCTCGCAAATTGAAGAAAAAACAGCACCTGGAGAATCAGATCAAAGAAATCACTGACCGTATTGAGAGTCATAAAGATTCCAATGATTTTATTCAATTATCTGGTGAATTAAAGTCTAAACTCATTAAATGGGATAGGGAAACTAGAGACAAAAAGAGGAAGAAGTTTTTACGAGATATTAGGGACTTTGAGGGAAAACAGATCTTTAAGTGGCAAACACAAGACACAATTCCAGCTAACAACTCCTTAGGCGCAGCAGCCATGATCCCGCCACCAGAAACTAATTTACCTCCACAGGGCTATTTTAGTTATGAAATACCCCCTTCTCAAAGTGTACCCAATCTGAGTAACACACCAAGAGGGAGGGGACGGGGTCCCCCTAGAATAAACAAATGTGGTCGAGGCAAAAAGAACCATCACCCCCATCCAAGGCCTTATACAAATGGTTATGACTATCAATCCCTACAAACTGAGAACCAGTCGTGGCAAACAGTGCCCACTAAACGAAAAGGTAAATCTCAAGGGAGAAGGAACTCAATAAGAGAGACACCTGTCTATACCTCCAATTATTATGCCCCTTTACAAAACTCTCAAGATGTATCACAATACAATCAAAATCATTTTTTAGGGCAGGAGAGGACCCCCTGGAGGGGACCTCCAAGGACCCCCCTATGGGTGAGAGAACCGGCCGAACAAGCGAATTCCCAGAACCAGAGGAGAGGTCCACAAGACCCAAGGAGAGACCAAGGCAGTCTAAAAAGAAAACACAGAGAGGGTCCAGGGGGGGAAGACGATTCCAAAAGGTCAAGACCCCACTAGGTACCGGCATCTTTAACCTTAGTGGTATTCCTCTCACTGCCGATGAAATATTGGTTTTAGATAGGGGCCTGAAGTTTGCTCCGGTCCGTAACCTGAACAAATTTCAGGCTTACATCAGCATTCAGAAATACGTACGTAATCTGAATATGAAAAAATACTTTCTCTCCAATGCGGTGCCACATACCACCCCTTCCGTAACTACTAGCTCTAGACATTCCAACCTTCGGAATCGCTCTGTGTTTAATCCTATTTGTAATGATAACAAACACTTAGAGGTATTCAGGAATATGGTGTGCCATGATCTTGATTTACTCAAGGTCAAAAGGGCTAGAGACTCACAGGCTATCAAGAGAGGTATTACTTCCCTTGAACAAAGGAAAGACATAGTTATCCGGCCAGCGGATAAGGGTGGTGGGCTTGTTGTGCTTAGCAAAACATACTATCAAGCAGAAATGGAGAAACCGTTGAACGACAGGAATACATATGAGCCTCTGAGGAGTGACCCTATGTTATCTTTTAAGAACAATTTACATTGTCTTATAGAAAAAGGTAAAAACAAGGGGATTCTAAATTCTAAAGAAGCTGCTTACCTGGACCCCTTCTATTGTAGGACCCCAATCATTTATATATTACCTAAACTGCACAAGAATGCAGAACAACCACCTGGTCGTCCGATCGTAAACGGAATCGATTCCGTGACTTCCAGATTGGGCCAATATCTTGACTTCTTTCTCCAGCCACTTGTTTTAAAAACCAAATCGTTTTTACGGGACACTAAGCAAATTCTTCAAATCTTATCTACCCTTCCTTGCACCCCATCTAGCATCCTTATTACTGCCGACGTGGGCTCCCTTTATACTATCATTGACCACAAACAGGCTTTAGATTCAGTTAGATGGGCTCTGATGACCTCCAACCTTTCGAGTGATCACATTTCTTTCTTATTGGAAAGTTTGGAGTTTTGTTTATTAAACAATTATTTCTGGTTTAACGGGGACTTCTACCTGCAAACAAGAGGAGTTGCCATGGGGGCAAGGTTTGCTCCCAGTGTGGCCAATTTGTTCATGGCCCACTGGGAGGAGGACACTATATTTCACGAACCCCCCCCTCAGTTGGCATGTTACAGACGATATATAGACGACCTAATTATGGTCTGGGAGGGGGATATGCCCAGTCTGCAAATTTTTATGGATGGGCTGAATGCCAATAATAAAAACATCGAATTAACTTGGACGATCAGCCACCAACAAATTATATTCCTTGACTTGGAAATATTTAAAGGAGAAGGGGCTTTCCATACCAGGAATCACTTTAAAACGACTGATAGGAATGCATATATCCCTCTCACCAGTTGCCACCATAAATCTTGGCTTTGCAACATACCCAGAGGCCAATTTATCCGCCTACGCCGTAACTGTACATCAGATGATGATTTTCTTGCACAGTCACAGGTGCTCGCGGAGAGGTTTAAGGAGAAAGGGTACTCCCAAGTTTCAGTTGACGCAGAAATAGCCAATGTATTGGCAATTGATAGAAATATAGTAGTCGCAGACAAGGCCAAACCCTTGGAGGATAGTGCCAATATATCCAGCTATCGTATTATACTTGATTATAATATCCAGTATAAAAAACTTGAACATATTATAGCTAGACATTGGCCTATACTCAAAGGAGATAGGACCCTAGGCCCAGTTCTTCCCGATCACCCGCGGTTTATATACCGTAAGGCTCCGTCTTTACGAGATCGGGTGGCACCAGGGGTCATTGATCCGCCCAAGACTGTAACTAGTGGCCTATTTGGGTTCCTTTCCGGCTTTTATGCATGTGGGAAGTGTGCCACATGCAGGAAGGCCTGCAGGAATATTAAGAGACGCAAGGAGTTTGTTTCATATGCAACACAAAAAAGTTACAAAATTGAGGGTTTGATTACGTGCTCGACAGTGGGGGTGGTCTACATGCTGGAGTGCGATTGTGGCCTTCAGTATGTGGGCCGGACCTCAAGAGCACTTCATATAAGAATTGGAGAGCATATTAGTAATATTAAGCGGGGGGTAAAGACCCACAGTGTGTCTAGGCATTTTCGCCTTTTTCATCAAAAAGACCCCAAATGCCTAAAATTTTGGGGGATAGAAAAGGTGCCGCGACACTGGAGGGGTGGTCATTACATTAGACAGCTCAGTCGTAGGGAATCGTTTTGGATATATGAGACCAAAGTTCTCTCCCCCTTTGGAATGAACGTCGACTTTGATTTAAATTGTTTCATTTCAAATAGATGATGTTTTGTATTGTTTAATATTTTCTAATATCTCTTAATATTGTACAGGTGATCGTGTTTTGACTGATGCCCGTGGGTTGATGTCTTTCTTTTTTTCGATATTATTCATACGATTGTATGGATTTTTAGTATGCGATTTTCTATATGCGATTTTATAGCATTAGTTTATGCACACTTAATTTTTATCAATTTTTACGCCTAAAATACTCTGATTTGGAGATTTAGTTTGCTGTGCATGATGATACATGCCATTCGGGTATTGTAAGCAATCATTTTTATACAATATGCGTTTATTATGTGACTTTTTTTGCATGCAACTTGGCAGCATCTATTTATGCGTATTATATTAATACTTTTTGATATATAGATCTAGAAAGTTTGCTATGCATGAGGATCTATGCCATTTGGATATTGCAAGTAATCATCTCTATATATCATACATTTTAAGTTTGTCCAATGCTGGCGGTGTTGATCTATGCAATTCCTGTTAGGAGTAAAAGGTAATAGGAACTATTAGCCATTAATTAATGACAGGGAGGCGCTTGACCTCCCGATCTTTGCACCCGGCCTTCTGATTGGCGCCGCCGTCACCATGGAGTATATTAATAACTATGCGGGCCGTCACTACGCATCCCGCCCCACGCCGATGAAGTCCCGCCCATAGGACGTAACGCGTACGGGGGTAAGGAGCGTGTGACGTCACCCGCGGTCATCCGACAGACACGATCACAAGCCCGCTGGCCGGCACTCGGATCTGAGTGCCGGTTTCATGTGAGTGTTATAGATGTTTTTTAGTCTTCATTCATTTAAATAAATTTTATACGGAGAACACTATGGTTTGTTGTTTTTCATCCTAATTTATATTCATCATCTGCCCATACTGAGCATTGCGAGCTGAAGGAAGTGAAGGAGTACAGATTTATCCATTCAATCCTATAAGCGGTGTGACCTGTTTCAGGTCGAATATCTGAGGTGAGGGGCCATCTAAAGAGCGGTGGAGGGATAAAGTCACCATTCAGATATTTATTGTCACCGGTGGTTCCTGCTCTTCTATACTGCTACCACACTTCAATTTCATTAGTTGTCTATGAACTTTATTTGCGCAGCACTTTCTATTTATATATATGTCAAGCAAGGTTTGATTGAAACGGATATATACACCAAGCCTACGGATAGGAATCAGTTACTCAGGTATGACAGTTACCATCCCCCTCATGTGTTTGGATCCATTGTTAGAAGCCAATTGCTTAGAGTTACACGTATCGTGAGTGACATTACAATAAGAGATCAGAGATTGGACGAGATGTGCTGTAAGTTTAAAGAGCGGGGTTATCCGGAGGGCCTGATCAGACGGGAACTAAATAGAATCCTACAAGCATCTGATAATTGTCAACATAATAAAAAATATCATCCTGACAGACCCAGGGTCCCATTTGTCTTCCAATTCAATAGCTATAGTGATAAAATATTTAATGTATTAAGAAAGCATTGGACGATCCTAAGACGATCATACCCACAGATAGAAGAATTCCAACAGATTCCCATGAAGGCTTATTGGCGCAATAAAACCCTGCGTGATTTTCTGGTACGATCTTTTCTCGGTAGGAAAAAGAAGGGCTGTTATCCTTGTCTTGGTTGCGTTCAATGCAATCTGATGCTCAAAGGCAATCATTTTGATCATCCTGTAACAAAGACTAGGATAACAATAAATGGTTTCTATACATGCCAGTCATCCTATGTTATTTACATTCTTATATGCCCCTGTAATTTGATTTACGTAGGCGAGACGACCCAGAAGGTAAAAGATCGTATTGCACAGCATCGTAGTACAATTCGACATCCCCAGTCGGGTCTCCCTGTGTCGCGTCATTTTGCCGAGATGGGACACAGGGACACTGACTTAAGATTTATGATATTGGAAGATATTCCCCGTGATAAAAGAGGGGGGACAGGATTTTAAAACTTAAGAGACGTGAGGTCTGGTGGATTAATAAATTACAGTCCTTGCATCCCGATGGTATGAACAAGGACTATGATTTATACTTATTTGTATAGGATATGACAATTGACACATGGGGATCATAGTCATGTTTTATATGTATTATACTCCCGTAGATCGTTTGGAAGGAATTCCTGTTGGGAATGTGAAATAAAAGAATACTAGCTGGAATCTTCGATGAGATCTGAGATACGACCAAGAATGGCATTACTAATATGATAATATATTGTATGAGATGCATATTCAAAAGAGCTCACTTGCCACTTAATATCATATTGATGGAAGATGAGAGAGAAATGTGTATATTAGTATGACTAATGTATATAGTAGAATGTATATTGAAGGTTAGGATATTTCTTCACTTGTTTTGTTGAAACAATAAGGGTTAATTATCTTAATAGGTGGTTGTTTATCTGTTTTTTAGTAATTAAGTTGATACACATGTGTGAGGCAGACTGGGTGTGGATAAGAGGAAATCTGTGTTTTGGCTTTTCACACACAGCCAGAATAGCCTGACGAAGAGCGATGTGCGCTCGGAACTGTACAGTGGCTTGCATGTACTAATTGAAATATCTTCAGTAAATGACACTTTTTTGCATCAAGCATCGGTCCACGTCTTTTTTCTTTTCTATATATATATATATATATATATATATATATATATATATATATATATATATATATATACTGTATATATAATATAGGTGTACAAAAATGAAATTTCACTTTTTTTAACTATTAAAATGTCAATGAATCAATATATTTAACCACCTCAATACAGGGCACTTAAACCCCCTTCCTGCCCAGACCAATTTTCAGCTTTCGGTGCTCTCACACTTTGAATGACTATTACTCAGTCATGCAACACTGTACCCAAATGAAATTTGTGTCCTTTTTTTCACACAAATAGAGCTTTCTTTTGGTGGTATTTAATCACTAATGGGTTTTTTATTTTTTGTGCTATAAATAAAAAAAGACCGTAAATTTTGTGAAAAATTGCCTTTTTCTTTGTTTTTGTCATAAAATTTAGCAAATTAGTAATTTTTCTTCATAAATTTTGGCCACAATTTATACTGCTATATATCTTTGGTAAAAATAACCCAAATTAGTGTATATTATTTGGTCTTTGTGAAAGTTATAGAGTCTACAAACTATGGTGCCAATCACTGAAAATTGAAAACATCTGATCAGGCCTTCAGTACATCAGGTGAATCTTATTTCTTGAGGTACTAACAAGTCAGAAAAGTACAAATACCCCCCAAATTACCCCTTTTTAGAAAGTAGACATTCCAAGGTATTAAGTAAGTAGCATGGTTAGTTTTTTTAAGGTGTAATTTTTCCCCACAATTCTTTGCAAAAGGAAGATTTTTTTTTTTGATTTTTTTTCAAAATTTTCATATTAACTGGTTATTTCTCTCACAGAGCATATGCATACAACAAATTACACCCCAAAATACATTCTGCTACTCTTACCGAGTATGGGGATACCACATGTGTGGGACTTTTACACAGCCTGGCCACATACAAAGGCCCAACATTGAAGTCGCACCATCAGGCGATCTACGAGCATAAATTGCACATCTCATTTCTCAACCACCTATTACACTTTTGAAGGCCCTGGAGCACCAGGACAAAGGAATTGCCCACAAAATGACCCCATTTTGGAAAGCAAACACCCCAACGTATAATCTATGAGGCATAATGAGTCTTTTGAACTGTTATTTTTTTTCCAGAAGTTTTTGGAAAATGTGGGAAAAAAAATAAAAATGCATTTTTTTTTACACAAAGTTGTCCATTTATAAGATATTTCCAACACATAGCAAATACATAGCAAAAATGACACCCCAAAATACATTCTGCTACTCCTCCTGAGTATGGTGATACCACATGTGTCGGACTTTTACACAGCCTGGCCACATACAAAGGCCCAACATTGAAGTAGCACCATCAGGCGATCTACGAGCATAAATTGCACATCTCATTTCTCAACCACCTATTACACTTTTGAAGGCCCTGGAGCACCAGGACAAAGGAATTGCCCACAAAATGACCCCATTTTGGAAAGCAAACACCCCAACGTATAATCTATGAGGCATAATGAGTCTTTTGAACGGTTATTTTTTTTCCAGAAGTTTTTGGAAAATGTGGAAAAAAAATAAAAACGCATTTTTTTTACACAAAGTTGTCCATTTATAAGATATTTCCAACACATAGCAAATACATAGCAAAAATGACACCCCAAAATACATTCTGCTACTCCTCCTGAGTATGGTGATACCACATGTGTCGGACTTTTACACAGCCTGGCCACATACAAAGGCCCAACATTGAAGTAGCACCATCAGGCGATCTACGAGCATAAATTGCACATCTCATTTCTCAACCACCTATTACACTTTTGAAGGCCCTGGAGCACCAGGACAAAGGAATTGCCCACAAAATGACCCCATTTTGGAAAGCAAACACCCCAACGTATAATCTATGAGGCATAATGAGTCTTTTGAACGGTTATTTTTTTTCCAGAAGTTTTTGGAAAATGTGGAAAAAAAATAAAAACGCATTTTTTTTACACAAAGTTGTCCATTTAGAAGATATTTCCAACACATAGCAAATACATAGCAAAAATGACACCCCAAAATACATTCTGCTACTCCTCCTGAGTATGGCGATACCACATGTGTGGGACTTTTACACAGCCTGGCCACATACAAAGGCCCAACATTGAAGTAGCACCATCAGGCGATCTACGAGCATAAATTGAACATCTCATTTCTCAACCACCTATTACACTTTTGAAGGCCCTGGAGCACCAGGGCAAAGGAATTGCCCACAAAATGACCCCATTTTGGAAAGCAAACACCCCGACGTATAATCTATGAGGCATAATGAGTCTTTTGAATGGTTATTTTTTTTCCAGAAGTTTTTGGAAAATGTGGAAAAAAAATAAAAACGCATTTTTTTACACAAAGTTGTCCATTTATAAGATATTTCCAAAACAAAGCAAATACATAGCAACAATGACACCCCAAAATACATTCTGCTACCCCTCCTGAGTATGGCGATACCACATGTGTGGGACTTTTACACAGCCTGGCCACATACAAAGACCCAACATTGAAGTAGCATCATCAGGCGATCTACGAGCATAAATTGCACATCTCATTTCTCAACCACCTATTACAATTTTGAAGGCCCTGGAGCACCAGGACAAAGGAATTGCCCACAAAATGACCCCATTTTGGAAAGCAAACACCCCAACGTATAATCTATGAGGCATAATGAGTCTTTTGAACGGTTATTTTTTTTCCAGAAGTTTTTGGAAAATGTGGAAAAAAAATAAAAACGCATTTTTTTTACACAAAGTTGTCCATTTATAAGATATTTCCAACACATAGCAAATACATAGCAAAAATGACACCCCAAAATACATTCTGCTACTCCTCCTGAGTATGGCGATACCACATGTGTGGGACTTTTACACAGCCTGGCCACATACAAAGGCCCAACATTGAAGTAGCACCATCAGGCGATCTACGAGCATAAATTGCACATCTCATTTCTCAACCACCTATTACACTTTTGAAGGCCCTGGAGCACCAGGACAAAGGAATTGCCCACAAAATGACCCCATTTTGGAAAGCAAACACCCCAACGTATAATCTATGAGGCATAATGAGTCTTTTGAATGGTTATTTTTTTTCCAGAAGTTTTTGGAAAATGTGGAAAAAAAATAAAAACGCATTTTTTTTACACAAAGTTGTCCATTTATAAGATATTTCCAACACATAGCAAAAATGACACCCCAAAATACATTCTGCTACTCCCCCTGAGTATGGGGATACCACATGTGTGAGACTTTTACACAGCTTGGCCACATACAGTGGCCCAACATCCAAGTAGCACCATCAGGCGTTCTAGGAGCATACATTATATAGATAATTTCCTGGCAACCTATCATTTTTGAAGGCCCTTCATATTTCTAACACATAGCATGTACATACCAAGAATTACAATCCAAAATAAATTCTATTGCGGAAAGGATAAAAAAAAAGTATTACCTGTGCTTTTAGTAGTGTCCACAGAAGAGAGCACTGATCCAGGCAGCAGTCAGGGATGTGCTTAGCGACAGCAATAACTATCCAGGCAGCAGGCAGGAATATTGTCTATAGTCGGCACAGCACAGTCCATAGGAATTGTCCAGGCAGAGACAGCCAGCACAGCCATAATATTGGTCCTGGTACACTGTTACCTGCAGACACACATTATTGTACCGCTCTCCAGCCCTTCATAAACATACTGCCTTTTGCTACAGCGAATTATTTGCATAGTCCAGGTAGCAGGCAGATGTGTGGTCCGTTCATGCGGCAGGCAAAGGCATGATGGCAGTAAGTCAGCAGAAGGCTGAGGGCCGCAATTGGGTAAGACCTGTGCACAGGGGCACAGGGGTAGAGGCTTCGACCCACCCAAATCTCTATGAAGCCTCCGGACTCCAGACCCTAATCCGGAAATTACAAAACCGGGAGAAAACAAAAAAAATTGTTATCTCCATCCGGAAAAACTATTCTGGAGCCCCTCACATATGTGAGACCCCTGTGTACTATAGTAGCAGGGCAACAGATCAGTCCAAGCGGTAGGCAAAAGCATAGTCCATAGAACAAGCCAGGGTCAGTTAACGTGCAAGCAGTCCAAGCGGTAGGCAGAAGAGTAGTCACAAAACAGGCCAGGTTCAGTTCACGAGCAAGCAGTCCAAACGGTGGGCAGAGGCATAGTCAAAACAGGCCAGGGTCAGTTCATGTGGAAGCAGTCCAAACGGTAGGCAGAGGCATAGTCAAAAAGCAGGCCAGGGTCAGTTCACATTGAAGGCAGTGGCATGGTTATTTGGGGAAGCATGGAAAATGATCAGCGAAAATGGGGAAAATATGGGCTAATAACTTGGGGATGTATGATACAGTTCGAAGCATTCACCAATGCAAAGGCCAGGTTGGGAGGGACACTGGGGACAATGGTAGCTGGTATCTTTTCGAAAACCTCTTCTGCTGCACACACGACATTTTTTTTGCCGTCTTCGGCCTGCTTCCGATGGTGGAATGTTGTACGGGAAGTGCCATTCATGAAGTCGGCTAACAGCATCAGAACGAGGTAATTCTGGGAGGGGTCTTTGTGGATAGATGAGGGACGTGACTACTTCTTCGATGAATTTTAGGAAGGAGGCGGGGCTTTCTGTGGATTTTGTGTAGATAATGTAGGAATTGTAAATGGCCAAATGGATTAGATATATTGCTACCTTCTTATACCAGAATCGGGACCTCCTTATTGACAAATAGGGCTGAATCATTTGGTCATTGAAATCCACCCCCCCCCATGTAGAGATTATAGTCTTGGACACATGTCGGTTTTTCAATGGGACCTCGTCTTCGCTGAACTACAACTGCAGTGTCATCATGAATGGTGGACATCATGTGCACATCCCTCTTATCCTTCCACCTCAAGGCCAGCACTTCATTACATCTCAGTGTTGCTCTTTCCCCCTTTTTCAGCCTTTTGTTCACAATGGATTGTGGGAAGCCCTTCCTATTTTTTCTTGAAGTTCCGCAGGCCAGGGTTTTTTCAATATATAGGTGTCTGAAAAGGGGCAGGCTGGTATAAAAGTTGTCCAGGTATATATGATAGCCTTTTTTTAGAAGTGGGTAAGCCAGATCCCATACGATTTTTCCATTTGTGCCCATGTAGGCGGGCACTCAGGGGGCTGGAGCTGGGAATCTCTTCCCTCATATATGCGGAATGCATATAGATATCCCGTGGCTCTCTCACACAGCTTGTAAAATTTGACTCCATATTTGGCCTTTTTGCTAGGAATATACTGTTTCATTCCTAGCCGGCCTGAAAATGGTACCAGGGACTCATCCACACATATATTCTTCTCGGGGACATAAAGTTCTGCAAATCGTTGGGAAAATGAATTTATTAGTGGGCGAATCTTGTATAGCTTATCCGAATTTGGATGATTGTTGGGAGGGCACTGGGTGTTGTCGTTAAAATGAAAGAATCTCATAATCATCTCATATCGGGACCTGGACATAGCGGCAGAATACATGGGCATATGGTGGATGGGGTGGGTGGACCAATAGGTATGTCCTTCATTTTTTTTTGTAAGCCCCATATTTAGGGTGAGGCCCAAAAACAATTTGAACTCCTCCATATTCAAATCTCTCCACTCAAACGGACGGGCATAAGATGATTGGAGGTTGCTGGCAATATACTGCTGGGCATACAAATTTGTCTGGTCCACAATGAACTGCAGCAAAGTGTCGGGCAAAAACAGGTGAACAAAATTGATCTCTGTAAAATTTTGGGTGTTGGCCTGCACACCTGGCTGTGCTGTGAAAGGGGGAATATTTGGTGATCCCGAGTTGGAAGGCAGCCATGTTGGGTTGGCAAGACCATCTGGCATATAGGTAGCGGCCCTGGCTCTTGGGGGACGTGACACTCCAGTAGTTGGGGGAGTTGAATTTCCTGTGCTGGAACTCGGGTGTGATGTGGCAGCACTGGTACTGGGCATTTGTGCGCGGGGCCCATCTCTGGTGGCAGCACTGGTACTGGGCCTTTGTTCCTGGGGCCTATTGCTGGTGGCAGCACTGGTACTGGGCCTTTCTTCCTGGGGCCTATTTCTGGCGGCAGATCTGGTACTGGGAATATAATCCCGGTTGCTGGCGGCTTCCTGGGTTCCAGAGTGTCGTGCCCTTTTAGGAGGGACCCATTCTTCATCCGAACCATTGCTACTCTCGATCGGCTCAAATGCCAAATTTGATTCGGAATCAGAATGGGACTCTGATGAGAGCTCCCCGGTGCTCTCATCAGTCATAGAGAGGATCTGGAACGCCTCCTCACTTGTATATCCTCTTTTGGACATGGCTGTGTGGCGGGTAGCTGTGCGACGGGTGACAGATGGGTGGCAGGTGACGGTCACTGATGGGCTGTGCGATGGGTGGCAGGTGACGTTCACTGAGAGGTGATGGTGTGATGGGCGATGGTCACAGATAGTTGACAGGCGATGGTCACTGATGGGTAACAGGTGCACCGCTGATGGTCACTGATGGGTGACAGGGCACAGTCACTGATGGGTGACGGGTGAGAGGGCCCGGTCACTGATGGGTGACAGGCCACGGACGGTGACAGGTGATAGTCACAGATTGTTGACAGGCGACGGTCACTGATGGGTGACGGGTGCACCGCTAATGGTCACTGGTGGGTGACGGGTGACAGGGCATGGTCACTGGTGGGTGACGGGTGACAGGGCAGGTCACTGATGGGTGACGGGTGACAGGGCAGGTCACTGATGGGTGACGGGTGACAGGGCAGGTCACTGATGGGTGACGGGTGACAGGGCAGGTCACTGATGGGTGACGGGTGACATGGCAGGTCACTGATGGGTGACGGGTGACAGGGCAGGTCACTGATGGGCGACGGGTGACAGGGCATGGTCACTGGTGGGTGACAGGGCACTGCTGATGGTCACTAATGGCAGTCTCTATGTGACAGGTGCACTTTTTATGGGGTGACTGTTGGGTGACAGATGACAATTGGGGGGGCGATGGGACAGAAGTGGTGTTGGTGCAGACACTACAAATACAAAGATCTGTAACTCACTGCTCCTGGCTCTTCTCTCCTCACACTGGAAACGGTGTGTGAGGAGAGAAGGGCTAGTAACAGCTAGTGACAGCTCTTTGTTTACACTTAGTGATCGGCTGTGAATGGATCACAGCCGATCACATGGTACACAGTACTGGCCAATGGCTGTAAACTATCGTCGGTGACGAGCAGTGTTCCCGGGGAACACGCCGCCACCGACGTGCACGCGCAGCGCGCTCACGATCGCGCGCATGCGCCGTGCAATGCGGGATGTACCATTAGTGATCAGCCGTGACTTCATCACGGCCGATCACGTGGTAAACAGCCATGCCCAGTGGCTGTTCACCCCTGTCGGTGACGAGCGGTGTCTCGGTGACACGCCGCCACCGACAGTACAGGGCTGCGCGCTCACGATCGCGCGCATGCCCTGTTTAAACGGTGGACGTCATATGACGCCCACTCAGAACAATAGGCTTACCGTCCGGCCGTCATATGACAGTGGGCGGTAGGCTAGTGGTTAATCACAAATTGCTAATTTATCTCTACTTAAATGATTCCAGTATTTACATGCTTAGTAAGCATCTCAAAGAAACACTATTAATTAAAGTTATTAATGCCAGAGGCATTCAAAACAGGCAAGCATGTAAATACACAATTGTAATACATAGAGAACAGCATTTTGTGCAAAAGATGTGTATTTCTACCTATCCAGTGCAAAGATTTACACAGCTCTGACTGATAGCAGGCCAGGGTGGTGAATTTTCTATACTGCTGTGAGTAATACGGCTTGGTCACCCTTCTGCCTTCAGCCTGAGATTGATCAGTGAATGAGCAGCAGCAGTGCTGTGAGTGAGGTTCCCTCTGTCCTCTTCTTTTTGTCAGAATGTTCTAGCCAGCTTATGCGGCTTATAGTGGTAGCCCTCCCTCTCACAGGGTGAGTGCTTCTGTACAGAGATTGATACTATGTAAAACTATGTACACTAGTGGCTTTTAAAAATAACTATAGTATTTTTTATTATTTTTTTAACCCATAAGTTTTTATTTATTTTAACATAGTTACAGGGTCATGTACAGAAAAACATAAATAGTACAGAAGCTACATTGCTCAATTATGGTGCATAGAACATAATGCGATTTCAATAGTGCATAGTCAGTCACAAGGCCAAATATTCCATAACTTTTGAAAAACATGTAATGATAGTGAGTTCAGAGCTAGTAGTTTCTCATAAGTTTTGTTCAGGTTGAAAATGCTAATCACTTCTGATAAAACTGTAGTATTTTCAAAAAACACATAAACGCATCAAATTATTATTTTTTTTCTTAATTTCAATAGTTTTTTATTGAGTTTTTAGTACAAAGATAGTAAAAAACAGTCCAGTTGCAACAAAAACAGGGGTTCCGCCTAGTATTTAAGTGAGTTTAGCTCATCTTGATCAAGCAACATATATTATTATGTTTGTTAATATATGTAATGATACATGTGCTTACATTTTTACATTTAACGTACTAATGCAGGCGGAGGGGGGATGGGAGGTAGGAAGGTAAAAGGGGGGGGGGTGAGGAGGGGTAGGATGTGTTGGGGAAGGGAGGGGAAGGGGAACTAGGGAATGGAGGAAATAAGGGGGAAATTGTCACCAGCACATCAAGTAAGGAAGTTTCAAAACAGTATAGGACAATATGGTTCAAAACAGTCTAGAACAGAACAAATCACATGTGAACTTTACATTTTGGATGTGTCAACCAATGGTAACCATTGTACAAAAAAATTGTTTAGTTGCATATTTTTCCTAGCTATTATCTTTTCCAATTCACATTGTTAATTAAGTTCCACTATTGTCCTAGATATGGAGGGTGTTTCTGAGGTTTTCCATAACCTAATGATATTTAGCTTGGCTGCTAGTAAGAGATGTGTTATGACAATTCTGGTGTTTTAAGGGTATTTTTCTAACCCGACATGGAGCAAAGCTAGTGAAGGTATAGGAGTGGAAGGCAAGCCAGAGATAGTGGAGATCAATGTGAATAGTTGTCTCCAAAATGAGGTGAGGGATTTACAATACCATACTACATGGGCTATGGAACCTATGTTACCACAGTTCCTCCAACAGCATGGTGTGCTTCCTGGGTATATCTTTGATAGTTGGTAGGGCGTTAGGTACCATCTATGTAGGGTTTTTTATAAGTCTCCCAATGGTTGGAGCAGTGAGATGCAGTGAAGGTGGACCTAAAGGCTCATTGCCACATATCGGGGTTAATGTGGGCCCTCAGCTCCTCAGCCATTTGGTTAGGGTAGCGATTTGCGAGTAAGGGCAATCATCGTTCAGTAAGGTGTAGAATAAGGATATTCCTTTTTTGGGGTATGGGGATCACATGTAAAATTGAAACAGTGGTTCCGGCAGCATAACTGTATAGGGCAGTTTTGAGGATTTGAGAAAGTGGGAGATTCTCATATAGGTGTAGAGTTGTGAATGCGGGAGGTCAAATTCATGTTGGAGGTTCTGAAATGGTTTTAACATCTTGAGATTGGTAAGTTCAAGAATATTTGTGATACCTTGGTTGTTCCATGCAGAAAGTTTGAGGTCTGAAAGGTGTTTGGTTAGGGCTCTAAGGAGAATAGGTATAGAGTGGGTGGGAGAGCTGGAGGTTTGATTGGACAAGATTTTTTTCCATGTTAGTTTAGAAGCTGTAACTGCAGGGGGTGTGTTATGGAGAGGAGAAGGACATCCGCTGCTATTAGGAGAAGGGAGTCTAAGGGATGTTTGTTCTGGGGGGATAACGTTTCCATGAGTGACCATAAGGGTAATAATACAGATTTTGATATGTTAAGCTTATAAAAGGAGATATTGCTAAATTGGGGGATAGTTTCTTGTATTGCCTGAAGGGATTGTGATGGATTAGTAATCATTAGTATCACATCATCTGCAAATAAGCTAATTCTATGGTCTGTGGTATTACATTTACAGTAAAACCTTGGTTTGAGAGTTACTTAGTTTGAGAGCGTTTTGCAAGACAAGCAACATGTTTTAATAAATTTTGCCTTGATATAAAAGCGATGTCTTGATATAAGAGTAGCGTCATTTCACAACTGGAGTATAAAAAAGAAGAGAGGAGCCTCTAAGTGTAACAATATGGTTACATTTAACGAAGGTACAACATTTAGCAACTTATTGCTACACTTAGAGGTGCCTCTCCTCTCTTTTATATCCTGTAAAAAAATGCTTTGATATACAAGTGCTTTGGATTACAAGCATGTTTCTGGAACGAATTATGCTTGCAAACCAAGGTTTTACTGTAATCGGTTCTAATTTTGGTCGTTAGGGGTTCCATTAGCAGGGAAAAAATAAGTGGTGAGAGGGGACATGCCTGACATGTGCTGTTCGCTATGGTGAATGGAGTGGATAGGGCTCCTCCTGTGAGTGCTCTCGCTGAAGGGTTGGAGTAGAGAATTTTTTTTTTTTTAATTTGCCTGAAGAGCAATGTGTGATAAAGTATTGTGGCATCAGCTGGTGGCCCCTTTAAACCTTTAAATAGAGCATTTATCCCTGCTAAAGCTTGTTGCACCCTTTCTGCTAGTGATGGATAGCACAGGAAAAGAGGAGAGCAAAAAAGGACTATCACTGGCTGCCTCCACACCTTATGGAGAAGCTGGCCCCTTGCAATGGGGAGGGAGGACCTTGGCAGCTACCATTGACTTGCCCATTGCACCAGTGGGGGATCCTGGATGACAGGGTTGAGGATTGGGGACACAAAAGTGGCTGAGAGCCCAGGGAGAGGGCTCACGCCTACTGCTGTAAACCTGGAGAGAGCCCAGGGCGTGAGCAGGGACAGCCCAGGGAAAATGTTACTTTGCTGCACAGACAAGTCAGGAGTCCACACAGAGGAAAAGAGAGCTGCTGCTTGTTGTGCCTGGGCAGAGTGAGCTGAGGACTCAGGGCCACGTGCTGCAGTGCTGAAGATTAAGCTGCAGTGTTTGCATTGCTGCTACATGGAGTAGAGGGATATGGACAGAGCTGTGGTGTGTTGAAAGTGTGATTGAAGAGATCTCCAGAGGCAGAGAAACATAGGGAGGAGCCACAAGATGAGGATCTTCAAGGAAGTGTGCAGGCTTGAGAGGGAGGTCCAAATCCTGGGATGCTTTTTGCATTTCTTCAGTCTACATCCATCCTGTTCATAGGATTGGCTAGTATAGAACAGACTGTGCCTGCAAGGACATCATCAGATTACTCGTGCGGTAAGAGGCCTATGAGCCACCACTTTTGCTAGTTGATTGTAGTTTTCTAAACTTGTGTGTTACTTGGAGCAGAGTTCCACTAAGGGGGACAGGATCATTTTTTTTTCTCTGTGGATTACAAAGCTCTCGAGACTTGATGGTGTGCACTTTCCAAGAGTGTTAAAGGTCCCAACATAGGCAGGAGTTCTTCACTGGCCAGTGTCTTAGCCAGTGACTGAGACTCATAGATAAATCTTTCTCCAGCTGAGTCTTTTGTCTGTTGTGCTGTTGTCTGAAATTGCTTGTGCCGGTAGTCAAGACAGTTCTAACGCTTGTTTAATCCATACATCCTTTGTAGGGCTTTTGTCCATTCCAAAGATGTGTCAGTTACTGTCAGGTCTAGGTATAGGGCAGGTCATCACTGGGTATGTATAATAAATAAGGCAGTGCAGCGCTATAACCAGAAGATTCAAATGTTACTAATAGCATACAAAATGAAAGTCCCATCACTGGGTATGGCAGGAGAACCCAAAGAAATTCAGCAGCTCCTAAGGGGTTTGCGCAACACATTAAAATACAAAAAATAAAAGCGATCAGGGCAATCACTGTGCAACCTATGAAAAATACAAATATTCAACCCAGAGTTTGTTGCTAGCTCTAACACCTCACAGTGATTTCACTTTACTTACAAGAACCAAATAAGAATGGTGCAGTGTAACAAAGAAATCAATAGGTTTCCATATACAGTCCTTTGTCACTGTACTCTTATAACCAATGTGCATTAGTGGTGCGATCCACCTAACACCTCACAGTGATTTCACTTCACAAACCTAAACCAAAATGAAGAATAATAGCTCAAAGCAGCAGATAACATTCAATAAATGTCTATAAACAGTCCCGTGATCAATGTGCAATAATAGTGGGATCCTCCTCTTAAGATCTCCTAGATGTATTCAAATCATATACCAAAATTGGCTGATCACCTCTTATATGACCTCACTATTGGACTGAGGTTCAAAAGAACTTTTTGATTACTCCTGCTGATTTTATAGACTCCCAATTAATTATGGTACATGGATGATCGACTTCAGGTACCCTCTGAAGAAAATATCAAACCACTTACATAAAGAGATAAATATAGCTGGACACCCCACCAGCCATTCAATCTCCAGTGCGTGATGAACATGAGATCTTGTTCCCAACTACCATCAAAGCATGCAATCACCACATGCTCCAGAGTGGCTGCTCACCATCTCTGATGACCCCACTACTAGACTGAAGCTAAATTAATCCTCCAATCCAATTGATTTATTTGTTGTGCTGCACCATTATTATTTATTTATATTAGAATACAAATACCACAAAATTATAACATAATTTGCATAAGGTAAATTAAATTGATCTGTCTAAAAAAAACTTTTAGTGAATTAAGAACAAAATTTTTGCTAAAAAAATGATGGTGCTATATTTGAAATACCATATCTGTTATGCACTGGTGAATAGAGCATATATTTGTAATACCATTTTGAAAAGGTGAAAAATATGAGTATTTCTGGATTATAGTGAAAGCATTCAGCAGATATTAAAACACAAAGAAATATATTCAGACCAGAACTCTGATTATTTAAAAACCTATGATGTAGCATCTTGCAATTCGCGTCAGGAATATGACCTTGTGTTCACACTCACTCATGCTCTTCCAGTTCCTTTTGTTTGAATATATATTTTTTTTCCTTTTTTATTTAATTGGATGCTTGTGTCCTTGCGAAAGAAGTATGCATTCACTTTTGCATTCTCCAATGAGACAGTTTTTTAAAAGGGGTAAATGAAAATAAATGCTTATTGTATTTATTTTCCTTTTTTATATTTGCTACATTGTTACAGAAAAAAAAGGAATGAGGCATATTGGTCAGGTGTTTTGTTTGTATTTTCTTAGTTCCACATTTTCTAGTTCCACATTTTTGTATTTTCATAGTCAAGATTTAAAAAAAGACTAAAATATCTGAATTTCATTTGGAATTAAACTCTCCTAATTTGCGTTTTAGTATTTATACTTGTCATTGGGTGTACAGTAGGTTAACATTGCTCCTTAAACAAGAGTAAACCTGTCACTAGCCCGTCAATTCAATGATAAAAATGAAGCAAAACTACATAAGCAATTTCATGTTTGCATAGGGTTATTGAACACGTTAACATGCCCTGCAATGTGAAAGATAGAAGTAAGGTAAGTATACAGTCCAAAATTCTCTAATTTACTAAAAGGTCCACTTTTTTTAGCTGTTGCTGTTATTCAGTCTGGAAGACATGTGACATCTAGCGGTGGAAAGAATTTCTGGGAACAGGTTCAAATTTAAGGTAAGTATTGCAGTTTTTATTACCTGACCATTATTTTTACTACAAAAACTATAAATGAAGAGGTAGAACCTCTCCCTGTTTTTTTTTAAAGTTGTCTGCTGTATTTCTCCCACAAGACTATGGAACTTGTCAGATTTTTCCCTATCCATACTTAATAATCTTACAGAGTAATCTTGTATCTATTACTTATCACATGCTAGTAACCAGCCCAGATGAAGAGTATACTAGATCCAAAATTTGTGATATATATCTATATATCTACATATATAGATATCTATCTATCTATATCTATCTATATCTATCTATATCTATCTATATCTATATATATATATATATATATCTATATATATATATATATATATATATATATATATATATATAGATATATATATATATATATATATATATATATATATAGATATAGATATAGATATATATATACAGTGCGAAAGTATTTGCCCCTTCCTGATTTTTTTTTTTTTTGCATATTTCTCACACTTAAATGATTCAGATCATCAAACAAATTTTAATATTACACAAAGATAACTCGAGTAAATCCAAGATGCAGTTTTTAATTTATTATTTCATTTATCAAGGGAAAAAAGCTGTTCAAACCTGTCTGGCCCTATGTGAAAAAGTAATTGCCACCTCCCATGCTGAATCATGAATGAACTGTGATTAACCACAATTGTTTGGAAAGCTGAGTTAAATTTCACTTGCCACACCCAGGCTTGATTACTGCCAGACCTGTTGAATCAAGAAATCACATAAATAAAAGCTGTCTGACAAAGTGAAGCACGCTAACAGATCACAAAAAGGCACACATCATGCCACAAATTAAAAAAATTCAAGAATTTAGAAACAAAGTAACGTACATGTATCGGTCTAAGAAGGGTTTCAAAGCCAATTCTAAGGCTTTGAAACTACAGTGAACCACGGGAAGAGCCATCATCCACAAATGGAGATAACTTGGAACAGTGTTGAACCTTCCCAGGAGTGGCCAGCCTTAAAAAATTACTCCAAAAGCATGACGATGACTCATCCAGGAGGTCATAAAAGAACCCAGAACAACATCTAAAGAACTGCAGGCCTCACTTGCCTTAGGTAAGATCAGTATTCATGATTCAACAATAAGAAAGAGACTGGGCAAAAATGGCATCCATGGGAGTGTTCCAAGGCCAAACCCACTGCTGACTAAAAAGAACACAAAGGCTCATCTCACATTTACCAAAAAATATCTTGATTAAGACTTTTAAGCACATATTCTGTGGACTGATGAGACAAAAATGTAACTTTTTGTAAGGTGTATGTCCCATTACATCTGGTATAAAAGTAATACAGCATTCCATAACAAGAACATCATACCAACAGTCAGACATGGTGGTGGTAGCGTGATGGTCTGGGGCTGCTTTGCAGTTTCAGGACCTAGATGACTTACCATAATTGATGGAACCATGAATTCTGAGCTCTACCAGAAAATCCTAAAGCAGAATGTCGGGTCATCAGTTTGTGACCTCAAGCTTAAGTGCACTTGGGCTATGCAGCAGGACAATGATCTGAAACACAACAGCAAGTCCACCTCCAAATGATTCAAACAAAGCAAAATTTAGGTTTTGGAGTGGCCTAGTCAAAGCCCGGACTTAAATACAATTGAGATGCTATATCATGCCCTTACACAGGCCGTTCATGCAATTCTGCAAAGAAGAGTGGGCCAAAATTGCTCCACAGCAATGTGAAAGACTCATTGCCAGTTATCGCAAAGGCTTGATTGTAGTTGTTGCCGCCAAGGATGGCTCAACCAGTTATTAGGTATAGGGGGCAATTACTTTTTCACATAAAGCCAGGCAGGTTTGGACAGATTTTTTGCCTTAATAAATAAAGCTATAATTTAAAAACTGAATTTTGTATTTACTCTGGTTATTTTTGTGTAATAATAAAATTTGTTTGATGATCTGAGTCATTTAAGTGTGACAAATATGCAAAAAAATAAAAAATTAATAAGGGGGCAAATACTTTTTCACAACATTGTATATATATTGTATATATATATATATATATATATATACAGGTAAAAGCCAGTAAATTAGAATATTTTGAAAAACTTGATTTATTTCAGTAATTGCATTCAAAAGGTGTAACTTGTACATTATATTTATTCATTGCACACAGACTGATGCATTCAAATGTTTATTTCATTTAATTTTGATGATTTGAAGTGGCAACAAATGAAAATCCAAAATTCCGTGTGTCACAAAATTAGAATATTACTTAAGGCTAATACAAAAAAGGGATTTTTTAGAAATGTTGGCCAACTGAAAAGTATGAAAATGAAAAATATGAGCATGTACAATACTCAATACTTGGTTGGAGCTCCTTTTGCCTCAATTACTGCATTAATGCGGCGTGGCATGGAGTCGATGAGTTTCTGGCACTGCTCAGGTGTTATGAGAGCCCAGGTTGCTCTGATAGTGGCCTTCAACTCTTCTGCGTTGTTGGGTCTGGCATTCTGCATCTTCCTTTTCACAATACCCCACAGATTTTCTATGGGGCTAAGGTCAGGGGAGTTGGCTGGCCAATTTAGAACAGAAATACCATGGTCCGTAAACCAGGCACGGGTAGATTTTGCGCTGTGTGCAGGCGCCAAGTCCTGTTGGAACCTGAAATCTCCATCTCCATAGAGCAGGTCAGCAGCAGGAAGCATGAAGTGCTCTAAAACTTGCTGGTAGATGGCTGCGTTGACCCTGGATCTCAGGAAACAGAGTGGACCGACACCAGCAGATGACATGGCACCCCAAACCATCACTGATGGTGGAAACTTTACACTAGACTTCAGGCAACGTGGATCCTGTGCCTCTCCTGTCTTCCTCCAGACTCTGGGACCTCGATTTCCAAAGGAAATGCAAAATTTGCTTTCCTCAGAAAACACGACTTTGGACCACTCAGCAGCAGTCCAGCTCTTTTTTTCCTTAGCCCAGGTGAGACGGTTTTCGCGCTGTTTCTTGGTCAACAGTGGCTTGACACGAGGTATGCGGCAGTTGAAACCCATGTCTTTCAAGCGTCTCTTGGTGGTGGATCTTGAAGCACTGACTCCAGCAGCTGTCCACTCCTTGTGAATCTCCCCCACATTTTTGAAGGGGTTTTTTTTCACAATCTTGACTAGGGCTCGGTGATCCCTATCGCTTGTACACTTTTTCTGACCACAGTTTTTCCTTCCCTTTGCCTCTCTATTAATGTGTTTGGACACAGAGCTCTGAGAACAGCCAGCCTCTTCAGCAATAACCTTTTGTGTCTTTCCCTCCTTGTGCAATGTGTCGATGGTCGCCTTTTGGACAGCTGTCAAATCTGAAGTCTTCCCCATGTTTGTGTAGGCTTCAGAACTGGACTGAGAGACCATTTAAAGCCCTTTGCAGGTGTTTTGAGTTAATCAGCTGATTAGTTTGTGGCACCAGGTGTCTTCAAAATTTAACCCTTACACAATATTCTAATTTTGTGACACACGGAATTTTGGATTTTCATTTGTTGCCACTTCAAATCATCAAAATTAAATGAAATAAACATTTGAATGCATCAGTCTGTGTGCAATGAATAAATATAATGTACAAGTTACACCTTTTGAATGCAATTACTGAAATAAATCAAGTTTTTCAAAATATTCTAATTTACTGGCTTTTACCTGTATATATATATATATATATATATATATATATATATATATATATATATATATATATTGAGTGAGGATGGGAGATTTGTAGCTGATTGGTAGCACTAAACAGTGAGCTTACTCCACACTAGAAGTGCTTTTCAATGCTTTTTCTGCCCAATTTTATTTAAAAGTAACAAAAAAGTTCACATGGATGTCTTCCCACGCAGGGCGTTATCACCATCAATACAACAAAACGTAGAATTCAGCCTTGTGACTCTCTTTGCAGCTTCACTGCTCAGGCCTCTTGCCTTGGTCCTCCAGACCATCAAACACACAATCCCAGTCCCAGTGCTCATGCACAAAATGTTGTACCTTTTGTCAGCTTGACTGTTTCTCCTGCAGCTCCCAGTTGCTACATTCTCACAGGCTCGGGCCTTTGTCTGTCATGACCTGGACAGTATGCACCTCACAGCTCCCTTCGCATACTGATCCAGTCAAGACTGACTTCTAACTCTGGCTCTAACATAAACCCAGCAAACACCTGTATCATCAGTGTGCCTGTTTCCAGCAAAATCTGGCTTAGACCACCATTTTAAGCATATATATACTGATGCACTGTATATATCCCTATAAATATATTACCAACATGTGTATACAGTATATTTTTGTTGTCTGAACTTATAAGTTCAGACAACCTATAAGTTGTGAGTCTGAAGGTGCATTCCCGTTTTTTTTGCTGTCTGTGTGGCAGTTGGGAAGTTCTTCCACATTTATTCAGGTGCCGATGCTCCCCCACACTATCTAAAAAACATACACACAAAAATACAAAAAAAAAAACTATGGTCGGTGCCCCACATTAGATATGATAGTTAGGAAGGGTTAGATTTTTCAACTTGAAAAAAAATAAAACATTTTTCTTTCTCCAACCACTTATTTACAATTATTAGAGTAGCTCTCAAAATTGATAGGAAGTGGCAGACAAAACGAATTCTATAGGGACTCAGGAGAGCCCTTTATACTGTAATAATTGAATCATCGAATCAAGAGCTTTTGGCTATAAATAAAACAGAATATTTTACTTCTAACTCTATTAAAGTTGCAAGGTACCATATTGATGGTCTGCAACCTATTTTTTTTAGAAAATATATCTGTCTCCATGCAGATGTTATCTTGGTTTATGACTACAACAAACATATGTCCCTTGTAGAAGTTAACATTGGGTGGTCAGATGAGTAAAGTAGATATGTGGAAAAGACACCTAACTATACTAGTGGTGATGGAGCCCAAGTGAAGATATCACACAATAGAAGAATGTAATATCATTGGTTTATATCCAAAAGGGATGATTTCTATATTTCTTGGGTTGATCATAATAACATGTTTCTTGGCACTAAGCTGGCCACTGCTTCAGATAAGGTTTGTAAAACATCTATAGGTAAAAGAAAGTGATACGATCATTGAAATGTAAATACAGTAAAGGAAAAAAAGACCTACCTTTAACATTATTGCTTTCAAGAAAGAAATTCATAAGTAATTAAAATGTAATAATCTTTTAATATTAATTACTATTACAACAAAAAGTCTTTTTTTTAATTTGCCCTTATTTTATCTGATTTTAATGTAAGCTATTGTATACAATGCATAATGTAATTTAACAATATTTAACAAGATCATTTTATTATTTAATTTGATTGATTCCTATCACTTTCTTTTACCCAGAGTTGTATCACACAAAATATTATTATTATGATTAATATTATTATTATTGTTATTACTATTAATATTCAGAATATGTATAGTGTCATCAACTTGTGTACCACTTTACAAAATAAAGGGTGATAAGACAGTTACAATACAATTTGATACAAGAGAATTAGGAGGGCCATGCCTGGGGGAGCTTATAATTAAAACGCAAGGCACATATGGTACAAAAGATAATAACTGCGGGGGATGAGATGATGGAGAAAGTAGAAGTACATAAGAAATAACCAACTTTGTGCCACAAAGCACATTTTTGGTGTGTTCAGCAAAATCAAACAGACAATAAATAAACACTTTTTCATATAAGCCACTGAGGTTCCATCTACCAACTTCTCATGTCCCAATGTATCTTTTGTTCTTTTTTTTTTACAGCATTTTATGTACTACAAAATAACAGGTTCACTTAATACAATGATGAAGAATGTGTCACATGCAATCACTAAGCAATCACTTTTGGACAACAATTAAAGATGTAAAAAATTTACAAAAAAAAGCTCTCATGAATAAAATAAAAACATCATAAGCTTGTACTTAGTCTGATAACAACTATTTTTTTTTCTGTATTTAAAGAGCTCCCAGCTAGCAAGTTTCTAATGACATAAAATAATTATAACACTACTTCAACAAAGAGGATGGAAATTAGAAGAAAGGAGGAAAAAAATGGATGGACTAGATGCAATACGAACATGCTGAAAAATAGCCATAGTAACCAGTCACATAAATAGTCATGAAATGAAAAGTTTCAGATTTGTATTGAAGTAAAAAAAACTACTTAGAGAAAGGCCAACAGGCCAGACTAAATAATCCTCGACTTAACGTCCAATTCTGAATCACATATTAGCTGCAGAGATTTTAATGTAAATATGCCATTACACTGTCATTACAGTGATCACACCGCATGGCTCACAGGTCACATCCCAGCCACTGTTAATTTTGCAGGCAAAAGCTTTTTTTCTCTTGAAATGTTAATAACTTTCTATTAGTTAATGTAGCGTGACTAAAATTCAGATTAGATATAATTCATTTTAATATCTGTGACTGGCTATCCTGATCATTTAGCAATAGTTTCCAGCTCAATACAAGATGCTAAATTGGACTCATTTGCATAGCCCCCGTTAAAGCCAACCATTCTCCAAGTCTAGGCATCTTCAAATTAATTTAAGAGATTTTTTTTTTTTTTTTGCTTGCTGGCTTTTGCATTCTGTATAAAATCTTTTGCTTACAACTAATTGAAGATTCCATAAGCCCACAACGCTTCATTTTTTTTCTCGCCCTACTAGAACAAATGACTAGCTAATGCCATGAGTGGTTGTTAATCGGTGCAGGATAAAATAACTGTATACTGCTTCAGAATACAAATAAGGCTTAAATTGGTAACTCTATGTCAACCAGTCAGAACTATTAAAAATGTCTAAAAAGCATTAAATGCAGGATATACCCAATTAAGCCACTGAAAGTCAAAAGTTATTTCTTCTTAAATGGCCCTTGGGCAATGGATGCATATTTAATTGATATAAGAAAGCCTAAAAAACATTGTGTTAGTACAATATCACAGAAAAAGAACAGTAGTTTAGAATGTACAATGCAAAAAAGACAACAAAGAATTCCAACAAAGATGTTGTGGTATATTTCTGCTCTTCAGTACAGCTTTGATATGCATAAGGATAAAAGGCTATTACGTTAAAATGTACTGGGCATGAGTACTTTTATTTATGTTTATTTTTCTTTAGAAATCGAGACTTGGAATAAAATGTATTTACAGTATATTCTGTTCTGTAAATGTTTCTTTCTAATGTTAAGAGACTATTCTAGCCAATATGCAATATTTAGTAAGAGATTGCATTTGATGGAGATGCTTCACGCTTATTTATTGATGTTGATATTAAGGTTCTTGGTGTTATGGTGACAGGTTAGATATATGGTTTTCTTTAAAGTGTATCTCTAGATAAAACCTTTTTCATGAACTGTAATGGCATCCCAGTCTTAGTCTGTAGGGTTCAATATTGAGTTGGACCACCCTTTGCAGCTATAACAGCTTCAACTCTTCTGGAAAGGCCGTCCATAAGGTATAGGAGTGTGTCTATGGGAATGTTTGACCATTCTTCCAGAAGCGCATTTGTGAGGTCAGGCATTGATGTTGGATAAGAATGCCTGGCTCGCAGTCTCCACTCTATTTCATCCCAAATATGTTCTGTTTGGTTGAGCTCAGGACTTTGTGCAGGCCAGTCAAGTTCCTTCACCCTGAACTTGCTCATCCATGTCCTTCATTCATGCCCAGAAGAATTAAAGCTGTTATAGCTGCAAAGGGTGGGCCAACTCAGTATTGAACCCTACAAACCAAGACTGGGATGCCATTCAAGTTCATGTGCTTGTAAAGGCAGGCATCACAATACTTTGGACAACATAGTGTATGTTTAGGGGAGATCTGTCTAATGGGAATTCCCCTCACTTTTTGAAATTTACCTTAACTTCCTGTTGCATCTCAGCAACTGGAAATTAACAAAAAAATATCCATTAGTACACAAACAGCAAAAAAATAATGATAATTTGACTGTTTTCAGAACAAACAAAAAAAGCTTTGGCTTTACATGCACATTATATGTTGATGGTTATGTTTTTGGGTTGAGGTCAGAAAAAACGTTTAAGTTTTGGTTAGGTGTTGTGTTTAGTTTTGAGATTAGCAGTTATAAGGGTATAAGGTAACGGAAAAATTAGGGCAATTTAATTTTACATTCAAAGTGTTTGTCCCCCAGAAAAAAAACTTTTTTCAGTTTTGGACAAAGTGAAAAAAAATTAGAACCCCTGTCAGATTTTATGCAAGAAAAAAGGGAATTTTGGGACTTTATATGAAGCAAAGGAGTAGTGGAGGAAAATTGATATAAAATATTTATTCATATTGATATCACAACATACAATCATTTTCGTTTCATGTATATACATCTGAGACGTGCAAAAACAAAGCAAGTTTGTACAGCATAACAGCGCATGATCAGGATAATAGGTGTATAGGTGAATACGCAAAGAGGAGATGGTATGAGCATGTGCCAAAGGCACCATGCCCGCCGCTGGTACATGCACCCACAAGAAGTCTGTGTTACTACAGAATAAGTATGTAAACATCATACAGTATAAGGATGGTAGGAGAATCAATAAAAAATGGTCCGTGTAGCTGTAGCATCGATAAGAGCTCTACGCGTTTCGTGGGTTTACCCACTCGTCAGGAGCAGATGCAGCAAGCAGTTCTAAAAAATATACATAAAAAGATATAAAAGACTATATTCCAAAAGAAAATTATTTTTCAAAAGATGTTCTTCTACAGTATAGATGAATTAGCTAGAGACACTCACCAACCCGGACCAGAGCAGCGCGGGATTGCCGGTACATGGTCGGCCGGGAACATAACCCCCGCACGGGAGCTGAGGCGGCATAGTGCACGGATGCAACATCAGAAGGTGACAGGGGCGTGTAGGAAGTGAATAGAAATTCCATGTGGCAATGGTTGAATATATTTCATATAACAGGAGTATCTAGAAATAAAATATTGGATATGCGTACAGTTATAGAAACCTATTTAGGGTAAGAGTAATGATTTTAATAGAAATAGATCCAATATAACTCCACAGGAAAGAATAATATAGTAGGGATATTACCTGAAAATATGGGAGTATATATTAAGTAATAAGTGGATACATGGGACTATAGTAATGTGGAATTCCATATGGCAATAATTGAAATATATTTCATATAACAAAGATATCTGAGAAAATGAATGTATATATGTATATAGTTATATCAATTTATTCTGAGTAAGAGTAATGATTTTATATGTAAGTAAGCCTAATGTAGTTCCACAGGGAAAAAGTGATGTGGTAAGAGTGGTGTATGAAATAATAAAAAATGTATATTAAGTGATGAATAAGTGAATGGGACTATACAAGTGTGGGAAACTGGAATGGGTGATAGATATGAAAAAATAGGGTGAGCAAAATATGTGACTCAGACTGAGCCAAAAAAGAGAAAAGGGGAGAGAAGTGCAAAGCCAAAAAGGAAGGTCTTACCAATGTTGTATCTAGCAACACCAGGAGAATGACATGACTGGTGTGCCGTGACCCCAGAGGGAGACTGGTCAATGGATCAGCTCACTGCAAGGGGAGTGCACAGATATGCCGCCAACGCCACGCCAGTGGGCCAATGGGGGAGAGGATGCCGCACCTGAACCGAGTGAACACTCGGTAAATGGCGCGGAGACTCCCTCATGTAAGCACACCCGATGTTATTGCTGGACGTCGGCGCAATGACGTCACGAATGACGTCATGCGCACGACGTGCCCGCCGTCACACAGCCAGCGTGACAGGCGTGGCGCCGATGCGCGAAGGGGCACCCGCCCACTCCCCCGGAGCGCAGGGCCAATGAGGGGAGGAGAGGGAGGGGCCCACTAGGCGCATCGCAGCTCCCGCAATGAAGGAAGGACCCCAGCCGAATCCATGCGCCAAACAACCAACACACAACCAGTGGCCGAGGGTAGAGAGAGTGTATGTCTTCAAGCTATGAGTAAAAACAATCAATGTGGGTATATGGAACCTGCGTAGGGGATGCTGCATGTAAATAGTATTCATTATTCTATGCAATGCTCGCAGTATAGATATTCATAGACAATGTATAACAGATATTAGCAATATCCATATATAAATGTATAAATGTATAAACCTTATTAAAGGGTCCCCTATAAATGAGGGTAACCTCACACAGGGATGGCAGGGGAACACTGCCAATCCCATATACTCAAATGCTTCCATCCCGGTATCTGAATACAATAGAAGGGGGGAGTTGGGACTTTAAATGAAGCACCAAAAAGGTGCCTCCATCCCTATATTAAATGCAAGAAAAAAGGGAATTTTGGGACTTTATATGAAGCAAAGGAGTAGTGGAGGAAAATTGATATAAAATATTTATTCATATTGATATCACAACATACAATCATTTTCGTTTCATGTATATACATCTGAGACATGCAAAAACAAAGCAAGTTTGTACAGCATAACAGCGCATGATCAGGATAATAGGTGTATAGGTGAATACGCAAAGAGGAGATGGCATGAGCATGTGCCAAAGGCACCATGCCCGCCGCTGGTACATGCACCCACAAGAAGTCTGTGTTACTACAGAATAAGTATGTAAACATCATACAGTATAAGGATGGTAGGAGAATCAATAAAAAAATGGTCCGTGTAGCTGTAGCATCGATAAGAGCTCTACGCGTTTCGTGGGTTTACCCACTCGTCAGGAGCAGATGCAGCAAGCAGTTCTAAAAAATATACATAAAAAGATATAAAAGACTATATTCCAAAAGAAAATTATTTTTCAAAAGATGTTCTTCTACAGTATAGATGAATTAGCTAGAGACACTCACCAACCCGGACCAGAGCAGCGCGGGATTGCCGGTACATGGTCGGCCGGGAACATAACCCCCGCACGGGAGCTGAGGCGGCATAGTGCACGGATGCAACATCAGAAGGTGACAGGGGCATGTAGGAAGTGAATAGAAATTCCATGTGGCAATGGTTGAATATATTTCATATAACAGGAGTATCTAGAAATAAAATATTGGATATGCGTACAGTTATAGAAACCTATTTAGGGTAAGAGTAATGATTTTAATAGAAATAGATCCAATATAACTCCACAGGAAAGAATAATATAGTAGGGATATTACCTGAAAATATGGGAGTATATATTAAGTAATAAGTGGATACATGGGACTATAGTAATGTGGAATTCCATATGGCAATAATTGAAATATATTTCATATAACAAAGATATCTGAGAAAATGAATGTATATATGTATATAGTTATATCAATTTATTCTGAGTAAGAGTAATGATTTTATATGTAAGTAAGCCTAATGTAGTTCCACAGGGAAAAAGTGATGTGGTAAGAGTGGTGTATGAAATAATAAAAAATGTATATTAAGTGATGTCAGATTTTATCTTCCAGTGGATAGATTTACCCTCAGTTCCTGTCCTTTTGATACCAGACATGAAGTCAGAAGACTGCTGACAAAATTTTACCAGACAAGAAGCCTTTTTAAAAACAACCAGGTAAGGCTATAGCTCCAGTTAGGTTTGTATTTCTGTTTGTAACCCCATTTCACATGTTCCTGCACTTCCTGTTTGGTGAAACCATTCTTTGTAGGAGAAGAAGTGTAAATCTTTTGATTTATCTCTGATAGTAGTAAAAACCAAAGCTGAAATGCTTCTCTACTTTATCCAAAAGAAAAACGTTTTTTGGCCTTATATATACTTAAAGCATATGATTATTGCTATGCCACAATATTATACTCACTTCCTCATTGACAGAGTCTCGCTCTCCTCTATAGGGAAATTGGGTGAAAATGGACCATCTGTTTGTTTTCACCTGATCTTATCTGATCCAATCCTCCAGATGGATGGAAAATAGGGCCACCATCCATCTGGACTTGGCGGACAGGATCGGATCGGAAAGCAGCGGGTGTCAGCGGACATGTCATCACTGACATCCGCCGCTCCATTAAGAAGAATGGAGGGTCCGATCAGGTCTGCCTGAAAAACTGACAGGCAGACCTGATCACACTGCCTGTGTGAAAGGGCCCTAACTTTTCAAAGAATACCCAGCTGCATGCAACGAAAAGCAGACATGCTTGGATGAAGAAAGTCAGCAGAGCTTCAGCTCATTCTTTGGATTTGGGGTAAATTCCCTTGCTTTTGGGTATAACTTATAATTATACTAATATACACTGGTTTCACCTAGTGGCATGTCCTTTTCATCATGCTCAACACTCTTGGTGTTATGTAGGGTCATTTGTTTATGAGCTGATGTTGATAGTAGTCAGTGGATGTGTTTGAATTGTGGAAAATAAACTACCTATAATGCCTGTTTGATTGTATGAGATAGATTCAAGGGCTTGGCACTACAGAGGCCTAAATATAAAAGTGAAAGTAAACGTGTAAAAGATTACCCTTTTCTGTAACTAGTAATTCTGGCATCCCTCCAGTAGTGGTCCAATAACATGACCACTGCTGAAGTATTCGTCTCATGGTCCCTTATCCTGAAGACGTGGCTTACAACAAAATGCGAAGCTAATTTTGTGACATCACCACACACACTGCCCATCCGTTTTTAATCTACTATGCGTGTGAGTTTTGTGTTACTAATTAAATAATACATTTGGATGATAAAAAAAGAAGGTAAAAGCACAAAAGATACCATTCAAAGACGTATATAGGATAACAATGGTGTGGGAGTAAATCCACAAGGTAAGCTCTGTCTGGGAGCTGAAAGTGGAGCAGGCAAAGGGCCAATGCAAACAGTGGGTCCCAAAAGGAAGGAATTCTTGTGATACAGCCCTCAGAGACCACCGTGCATTGTTGTCCAGCTACTACTCATTCCTGGTAGCTGGACGACAACACACGATACAGCAGAGGGAGAGGTGGTGGCACTTCAAGCATTAAAAATTAGACATGTGCACACTGAAATATTTTGTTTCGGAATTTCGTTTTCGTCCGAAAAATAAATTTATTTAGTTACTCCCGAAATTCATTTTTATTTATTTTTATTTTAAAATTGCATTCATCCAAAAATGCAAATTAAGGTAGAATCTGTCATTGAAGGCTTATGGTGTCTGTTGAATGTTCAAAGAAGATTCGACGGAGCAGCTAAACTGTACGACGCCGTATAGTTTACCTGCTCCGTCGAATTTTCTTGGAACTTTCAACAGACACCATAAGCCAAAATACGTGTGTACTTTGTTCTAGCTATTTTACTGCTCCTCCTCTTCGGTTACAATCAGCCAATAACATTCATCATCATCATTATTTTTATTCATCTTTTCTCCCCTACGTCAAATCTTTTCTCCCCTACGTCAAATCTTTTCTCGCCTACGTTGAATTTTTTCTCTCCTACGTCGAATCTTTTCTCTCTATGTCGAATCTTTTTTCACTATGTAGAATAATCTTGTACTAATAGAGTTAAGGTTAGGCACATTCGACCACAGGTTTGATGGACACAAATTGTTATTGTCAGCATCATGTTGAATCTCCTATCTATATCGAACTGTTGTAGCAATGAAAACGAAAATAAAGCTTGTTTATGTTGGATCTTTCGTTTTTCGGATTCTGCACATTCGTTATCGTTTGTTAAAACGATAACGAAAATACCTGAAATTCGGACGAAGATGCATTTGGACGAAAACGAATGCACATGTCTATTAAAAATCCATGTTTATTGAAAAATGATTAAGATCCTGGACAAGACATGCACAAACACAGCTCTAGGAGCAGCAACAAACGTGTTTCACACCACTGCTCTAAATCATTAATCATCAATGCACGGTAGTCTCTGTGGGCTGTAACACAAGGATTCCTTCCTTTTGGGACCCACTGTTTGCCTTGGCCCTTGGTCTACTCCACTTTCAGCTCCTAGACAGAGCTTACTTTGTGGATTTACTCCCACGCCATTGTATCCTATATACATCTATCTTTGGATGGTGTCTTTTGTGCTTTTACCTACTTTTTCCGGTTGATATACATGGTCTCTCCACTGACACTACTGAGGAAGTGAGCACTGTTCCATGAAACACATTGAGATTTCAGCCAAATATGTACCTCTCTAAATGTGTTTACAATATTGTATATATTCAATTAATGTATATCAACATATGTACATAATGTCTATGCTATGACACAGGTATTATCTATATTGTCTATTATATCTGGTTTTAACTTTAATATGGAATAACAAAAATGTGGTATTTTTTTAGGAAAACTGTCATCAATCTTATTTGGCACAACTTATAAAAGTCCCATGGGCACTAACTCTTTTAGGTGTGTTATACCATTTAGCATCAGTGGTGGAGCATCAGATGAACTTTTACATATGAACTATATGGATTTATGGAACAGGAAAACTTTGGATCGGCAGCACACCCACACAGGAAGTAAAGTAGAAAGTCTTTATTGAAAATAGAATTATAATAAAAGCAATGGATGGGTACAGGCAGGGGAAATGCAGGTAGGTTGATGTGTTTCACACTATGGAAGTGCTTTGTCAAAACCACAAGATTGCAAAAGCCACAGTCTCTTTTAACACATAAATCACATGAAATTTGAGAATAATTCTGGGCAGCCGCACTCCAAAAAATAGTCTTTATTCGTCAAAAAAGAATAAAAAAATACATGCCACAGCAGAACAGACAGAAGAGCTGGCGCGTTTCACACTATCAAACAGTGCTTAATCATATTAAGCACTGTTTGATAGTGTGAAATGCGTCAGCTCTTCTGTCCGTTCTGCTGTGGCATGTATTTTTTGATTCTTTTTTGACGAATAAAGGATATTTTTTGGAGTGCGGCTGTCCAGAATTTTTCTCAAATTTCATTACTATACGCATTACCAGCACCTGTGGCTTCAAAACTAGAGGAGAGGTTCATTCAAATCTGACTTGCCTGGAGTGGTGACATCCCTTTCTCTGTTCTCTCTGGATTTTACATAAATCACATGACAGCACAGGTGCAAATCATCAGATTGAACTCAGCAATTGCAAACACAAACCAATAAAATATCATCCTCAAAAAGGATAGAAATATGATGTGTCAAGATGTTTCTAATTTTTCGAAATTCAAGACTAAAGGGGGTTGAAAACACTGGAATATTTATACCTCCTCGTCTAGGCATTTTATCACACAGAAGTTTCTCTCTCTGTACCCTCTGCAATATTAATAGCCCTGTGAAGCGTGTTCTCACCATAACCCCTCCTCAAAAATCTATTGTTCATACTCTCTACTACATAATCTCCGCAATCCGAGAAACGATATGGATTTATATATGAACTGCATAGATATTTACTATATACATTTTGGACTTTATGCACTTTACTGAATTGTTTACTGCACACAGTTTACTTAAAAAAATATTACTTATTATTATTTATCATTTATGATGTGTTATAGTGCACCAGCACTCTGTTTAAAGAAATAGCACTATATGTTTTTTAAAACAAAACATAAATAAGAATGGTCCTTTGTGGTCAACGTTGGTAAACTTCTCTGAGAAATGCTAGGCAGTTTTTGCAGGAGTCAATGAATGCACACATAATCTGGCTGCAGAGGACCAGCAGCACTAAGATCAAACAATGACTTATTAAATTTTTAAAAGTATTCTATTAAAAAAAATCAGTTGTTTATAAAACACTGCACTTTAGCAAACTAAATGTTTTTTATCTACTTTAAGGCAAAGTCATGGAGCCACTGGGTCTGCTTGAGCAGTGTCTCCCACAATCCTCCAACCAACCACTAGGTCCGCTTAAGCAGTCCTCCACATCCACAGACAACATGCACTGATACCTGAAAGCTGCGTATGGGATCCAGGGCTGAAAAAATGAAAATCTCACCTAATTAAAGAAAGCAAGGTCAGATACGGCAGCCCATCCTAGCATCCCCTAAGTTTCAGTGGTGCCCTTCCCAGGCTGCTTTGGATGCTATGCAGGGCTAGGTGCTCCTACTTCTTTCCATCCTGTTGATCACCTCACTGCACAGCTTCCCTGATACTTGGGGGAGTGGAAATGCCAGAGCGGGCATCCAGGGCACATGTCCCATATGTCTTGACTAGTTTCTAGGGTGCTGATGCTGCCACTGGCCATGCTTCCTTGCACACTGCCGCTGTGTGATAGAGGCAGAACAGTAAGTGTGCTCGGTGTTAAAAAAAGCCCATGCTCGCTGCTATCTAATAGAGCTGTGTCAGCTGCTAAAAGTAAGAGGAGCAGTGAGCCTTATATGGGAGAAGGTTTATGGCGAGTGCAGCGCTGATAAGGGGGTGCTGGACACAGGAAGGAGAGCTGTGGAAAGGGGAAAAGATTGACTGCTAAGTGCAGAGGTGAGAAATGTAGATGAGTGGGGGCTGGGGCTGAGTGCAAAGGTGAGAATGGGCTGGGTGCTGCATGCAAAGGTGAGAATTGTAGACAGATGGAGTTGGGTGCTGTGTGCAGAGGTGACAGCTTTGAATTGGGGTGATGTTAGGTGCAGAGGTGAAAGCTGTGGATGGGTGAGGTTTGGATGCAGAGGTGAGAGCTGTAAATGAAGGTTCAGAGGTGAGAGATGCGAGGGGAGGAGGGGGGGTGGTAAGAGCTGTGGATGTGTGGTGGCTGGTGGAGGGGAGAGCTGTGGATAGAGTGGGGTGCAAAGATGAGAGCTGTGGACAGGGGATGCTAACATTAAATGTTGCAGGGAGCAGTGATGAGTTGTGAACAGGGGACACAGGGAATTGTGGATAGGGAGTGCAAAGGTGTGTTGTGGATAGGGGGTCTAGACGTGAGCTGTGAAGGGGGTGCAGAAGTGAGATGTGGAATAACTGCAGGGGTTATTTTTGTACAGGAGGTAAGCTGTGCATGAGAGGTGAGCTGTGGACAGGGGATGTAAAGGTGAGCTGTGGATGGGAACGCAGACATAAGTTGGGGATAGGGACACCGATGTGGGCTGTAGACAGGGGATTCAAAAGATGAGCAGTGGACTGGGGATGCAGTGAAAATTTGTAGACGGGGCACAGAGGACACCTGTGGACAGAGGGTGCACAGGTTAGCCGTGCTATGGGATCAGATGAGGTGTGGACAGGAGGTGTAGAAATGAGTCCTGGAAGAGGGGTGCAGAGGTAAGCAGTGGGTGGTTAATGTAAGGCTATACATTACACAATCATCACTACTCTGTATGCTTCAAGTGCAACAATGTGTGTGCAAAATACACTACGGTATACGGTTCCACAGTCAAAAGTACGTAATGTACAGCACAGGTTACAGAGAACAATGGTCAGAAGTATGTAACACACAGTCTAGTGTAAAGAGAACAGGGGTAAAATGATATCATGTATAGCACAGCATACAGGGTAGTGGTTAGGAGAATGCAATGTACAATACATCATAGATGCTGCAGCAGGATTATGTATGTGTACAACACACATTATATGTTCTTAATCATAATCTGTGCTGTGTGCTACATACCTTTTATTGCTGTATGTTGTATAGTCATAACCATTGCACTCTGTACTCTTGACTGTACATCATATACCCCTGTCCACCGCACTCTGTATGCTGGGCTGTACATGACATACTTCTTTTTTTTTTTTTTCTTTTTTTTGCCACATCAGCCAAGTAAGGTTCATAGGAGCAAGTTTTTATCAACTTTCAGGTCAAGCTTATCTCCTAATACTTTCACATCATTGTGGCATTTTCTCATATTTAACATTTTTTCTTTTCTGTTCCATCCATATAACAAATTATCCTAGTTACAACTTACATGTCTAATATTCCTAAACCGGAACCCCACCTCCCCCCCCTAAACCCCCAGGCCCACCCCATACCCACCTACCCTCCCCTCCCCTGCTACGCATCCCATAGGAGTCCTGATCTAGATCACTCAATATCCTCCTCCTACTCTTTTTTGAGAATTTAAGTGTATGATCTCCAACTCTATTTTACGTTTAGATTATTATTAGGGTAAGTTATCTGGCTCTTTGTCCCATTCCTCCGCCGCCTGGGAAGAGAACTTATACTTTGTCCAGTCTCTCCACGTCTCTTCGTACTCCTCCATCTCCAATCCTTCACTATATCTCAAGTATTCCAGGCATTGAATTTGCTCTATTTTATTGAACCACTCCCGCAACAAAGGTCTCCTGTGGTCTAGCCAGTATTTCAGGATGAGACTTTTAGCGGCATTAAGAAGGTGCGGTATCAGTGTTTTCAAATACTTCTTAGAAGGTATATCGCTCCCATGGTGTAAACACACCCAGGGGTCATCCGGAATCCTCTTATTGGTGATCACATATGTAATCCTCCTTATCTCCTCCCAGAATTTTTTCATTACCGGGCATGACCACCATATATGCGTCATTGTCCCTATTTCCTTACACCCCCTCCAGCAAAACTGCAAAGTTTCTTCCTGTATTTTATGCGCCTTATCCGGGGTAACATAAGTTCTTGCAAAAATTTTGAAATTCATTTTGGCCATCCTATAGTTCACTGAGGTGGCATTTACTCTACTCAAAACCCTCCCAACGTCGTATTCACTGATCTTTTTTCCTAATTCCTCCTCCCATTTCCCAATAAATCCTGGGCGTTCCTCTTCTTCTAATCTAATCAATATTCTATAGATCCTGGACATTCCTCCCCTCCTACTTTTCTTCATGCAGACTCGCTCGAGGGGGCGAAGATCTTCCATTGACCTTATTGGTTGCGGGAGAGATTCAACAAAATGCTTCAACTGCCTGTACTTCCAATTATCCATAACAGACCAATTATCTTTGGCCTTTAGTTCCTGGTATGTACACAGCTTGCCCTGCCTTGTAATGTCTTTAAGTTGGACCTCTTCACCTAAAATCCAATTCCCCCATAGGTCTTCCCTCCCGGGCTGAAAGTAGTCTGTGTCTTTAAGCGGGATTAGTGGTGAATTGTATCCCACTTCTCCCTCTCATGTATTTTATCCCATAGGTTTAAGGCATGTTTAGTTATATCAAGTGTTTTCATGTGCAATTTTCTATATTGTGGTGATATCCATATTTTTTTACCCAAATCTGCCCCACTCATTATATTCTCTATTTTCACCCATTGCTTATTTTTATTATTATTCACCCACTCTACTATGCGTGATATGATGATGGCTGTGTAATATTTTTTAATATCCGGTGCCCCCCAACCCCCCCTCTTCTTATCATTCACTAATTGTGCATACTTAATTCGTGTTTTTTTCCCCCTCCATATAAACTTCAAAAACAATGTGTGTAGTTTGTTCAGAAGACACTGTGGGATTTCGATTGGGAGCATTTGGATTTTGTATAGAATTTTGGGGGGGATCGACATTTTGAGTATGTTTATTCTACCTCCCCATGAGAGTCGGTTACGCGGAAATCTATTCAACTCGGCCCCGATATCATTAAGGAGAGACATGTAGTTAGCTTGAAACAATGTCTCTTTTACAGATCTTATTTTAACTCCTAAATAATTAAGTTCTTTTACCCCCCATTTAAATGGTAGCCATGTTTGATAGGGCTTATCCCCATTCTTCTGTTATACTACTTCCAAAACTTCCGATTTAGTTGAATTAACTCGGAAGTTGGATAGTCTACCATAACTCCTGACAATCTCGAGTAAATTCGGTAGGGTGATCCTCGGGCGGGTGACATACATTAAAACATCATCTGCAAAAGCCGCTATTTTGAATTCTTCTTCCCCAATTTTGACCCCACAGATATCCGAGCTAAGTCTTATTTTGGCCAATAGAGGTTCCAACGTCATCACAAAAAGCAGCGGGGAGAGTGGGCACCCCTGTCTAGTACCGTTGTGTAACACAATAGGTTCTGAGTGGGTACCATTTATCTTGACTCTGGCGGTTGGGGAGGTATACAGGGCTTTTATCCTACCCATCATTTTACTACCCATGCCAAACTCTTCCAAGGTGTTCCACATGAAACCCCAGTCTACCCTGTCAAATGCTTTTTCAGCATCCATCGACCGGAGTAGTCTTGGGGTTCCTCTGTCCTTCATTATCTGAGCCACCATCAGTGTTTTGATACTGTTATCTCTCCCTTCCCTTCCAGGAACAAAGCCCGCTTGGTCTGGATGGATCTCACTTATAATCTTTTTCAATCTGTCTGCTAAAATCTTCGCGAAGAGCTTCGTGTCAACATTTAAGAGGGAGATGGGTCTGTAACTGGAGCACAGTGTGTTATACTTTCCGTCCTTCCTTATAATGGCAATGCTTTCTTCAAGTGCTTCCTTTCTCATCTCCCACCTTTCCCCAATCCTGTTCACGTAAGAGCACAGTATGGGGAGCAATGGTTCCTGTAATTTTTTGTAATAAAGGGCAGTCAGCTTTTCCCATTTGGGGTATCCTGTATGGCCATCCTTAATTCCTGTACGGTCACAGGGGCTTCCAACATTTCTCTATCCTCTTCCGTGATTTTTGTTAAATTTGCCTCTTTTAGAAAAGTTTTGCTAGCTTCACACTTACGTTTATCTGACTCCTGAGAGTTATCTGCATTAATTGCGTACAGTGCCCCATAAAACTCTCAAAATGCTTTCGCTATGTCGCAAGTTTTGTATTACATTTCCCCCGACTTGGCCCTGATTTTTTCAATATAATTGCTTGTTTTCTTTTTTTTCAGGACCCTAGCTAAAAGCTTGCCTGGTTTGTTACCGTAAATATATCTTTCTTTCTTTACCAAGTTATAAGTTTTACGTGTTTCCTGTTCTAGTGGCGCCCTCAACTCTTCTCTTCTTTTATGTAAATTCATCCACACCTCCCTCCCTCCCGATGCTTTATGTTGTTTCTCTAATTCCTGGATCTCTTTAATCAGGGCAAACCTTTCATCTTTCAGCCTTTTATTCTTTTCCGCCCCTACCATCATGAATATGCCCCTGATGTATGCTTTGTGGGTTTCCCAGATTGTAGCCTCATTAACCTCCCCGGGGGTGTTGATTTTGAAGAACCACTCCAGCTCTTCCTTAATTCTCCTTAAGATGTCTTTATCTAATAACAATTCTTCATTTAGTCTCCACCCTGAACCCCTTGTGTCTGTTCCACCCATTTTTATTTGTAAACTCACGGGTGCATGATCCGAAAACGTCATGTTACCAATGGATGTCCCTGTGACCTCTTCCAACAACCTATGTTCTACTAGAAAAAAATCAAGTCTCGAGTAAGTCGCATGTACGGGGGAGTAGTAAGTGTAGTCTCTTGCATCCCCCTGCTGGATCCTCCATACATCCACAAACTGGAGCTGATACAACTTCTTCTTGAGTTTTCCAGCCCACACTCCTCCCCTCCCCCGGACATGCGACGAACAATCCCTATCTAGGTCCAAACACAGGTTAAAGTCCCCTGCCACTATAGCCCTCCCCTTCCTGAATTCTTCAAATTTCGCCAATATACCCATTATTTTTCTGTGTGTATTTTTATTTGGCCCATAGATACTTGCCAGGGAGCAATTCTTTTCCAATGATTTTTATTGAAAATTATAAAATAACATGTACAAAATGCACAACTCATACATTATGAAATTATATGGTAAAAAGAGAAAAAGAATAGGGGGGAGAGAAGCATATCTCAGCCTATATTTCCTGCAGGAATCCTATGAACATACCATATCATGCATTGTTTCTTTTCACTATATAAGGTGAGTGTATCTGCCCGCCTGTACTAGGTCAGTCAGACGTCTCCCACCTGCATGTGTATCTAGGTTAAATACCAAGCATAGTACATTCGGATACTTGTTTTGCTTATTATAATTATTTATCATTTCAAACGTTTATTTCCCACCATTCTATTTTGTGTGGAAAGAGGGTGCACCGCCGGGACCCGACCGCCCACCCCAATTGGGGTCTCTACTGTGGACGGGGGGGCCCCCACCCCACACCCCTCCCCTCTTATCACTCACATTTCAGATTTTTCGTATCTGTCACTATGACAACAATTTTGAATAGGAAGTCCTGCAAGGTGTATTAGAGAAGGGGGGAAGAAAAAGAAAAAGGATAGGAATAATAAAGAGGAAAGTGAAAGAGAGAGAGAAGGGTGAGAGAGAAGTTCGGGTTGAGTGCGCCCCTAGGGATCCCTCTCAGGATCCGTTAATTATCAAAGCCTGTAGATAAGTAGGACAACCATGGTTCCCAAATCCTGTCGAAAGCTCTCTGTTTATCTAAGAGAATTGCCGAGAGGCGTTCATTAATCATGATCCACGTCAATTTTGCTTTAACCCTTTCAAAAGGGATCAGGGGCTTTCTCCAGGATCCTGCTACCGCTATTCTAGATGCTGTAAATTTAAAAGATATGAGTTTCCTGGTATGACCAGGTATTCCCTCTACTTGATCCCCCAGTAATGCTTGTTGTGGAGATTTGGGAAGGTTAACTTGGGTCAGTGAGTATATAAAATTATAAATGCGTATCCAAAATCGTTTGACCTTGGGGCAGGTCCACCAAGTGTGGTATATTGTACCTTCTTTGCCGCATCCTCTGAAACACATAGGAGAGGCACCAGCGATATATGTTGCAATTCTCGCCGGGACCATGTACCACCTTAATAAGACTTTGTAGTTTGCTTCTATCAGAGAGGTATTAATATAAACATTTGAAGCTAGCTGCGCCATTTTATACCATTTATCAGTTTCCATCGTCACCTCCATATCATCTTCCCACCTCAGCATATAGGGTAATTTCTCCGTTTTGGAAGTCAAAATACTATAAATTAGTGATATGTGGCCTTTATGTTTATCGTAAGACTTGCATAGATATTCCATTGGGGTGGAAGACAGAATGTCGGTCTTACGCTGTAGAGTATGCAGAAAGTGAACTATCTGGAGGTAACGATACAACTCTGTGTAGGGTAGCTGGTACTTTTCTATTAGTGCTTGTTTCGGTAATATACCTTTGTGGTCACACATGTCAGCTATGCGTATCAGTCCCTTATTAGTCCACCATGATAAGCTTTGGCGATTAAGACCCGGGGTGAAATCTAGGTTTCCCACCAAGGGGGCCATGGGAGAATGTGTGAAGTGGAAAGCAAAAGGTTTTTGTAATCTATCCCACAAACTCATTGAGAAGGATAGTTTGGGGCACATTAAGGTTGGTCTGGGCTGCCTGCCACGGGGGGGGCGTGACTTCCGCTGATACGACCGGATGTGAGCGGCGGAAGCTCTGAGTCAGCCTGAGTCTCCGTCAGTATCCTGAACAGTACATGCTACAAACCGAGACCCAAGACCCCGATATACGAACAAACCCGGCAGCGAGATGAGTACTAAGCAACTGGCTGCCGATCGCCTAAAAGAGTTTGCGAGGACGGAGAAAACTGAAAGCGTCCGGAGCCCTCCACAGACAAGGAGCGGCGGGCCTTCGGTGCTGGAAGCCCAGAAAACGAACGTGCCTCCGTCCCAAGTTGAGAAACCAGAGAAGGCTACGAAGCTAACACTGGAGCAGGTGAGCGGACAACTAATGGCGACCATCCAAGCAAGCAGCGTGGGGCTGACAGGTAAAATGGATGAGATCAGAACGGATATTGGACTGATTAGACAAGACATGCATAGTATCAGAGATAGGATGGCCGAGGTGGAAAATAGGATATCTCAATTGGAAGATACAGTAATGCACATACCTAAAAAGATAGCAACAGTGGAAAAGCAGATTGGTACATGGCAGCAGAAAACAGATGATTTTGAGAATCGGATGCGCCGCAATAATATAAGAATAATAGGTCTTCCGGAGAAAGTAGAGGGGTTTAACCCGGGGGACTTTGTTGAAAAATGGTTGATAAAAACATTTCCAGAGATGGAGGTATCAAAGGCATTTGCGGTGGAACGAGCGCATAGAGTCCCTGCAGTAATACCTAAGCCTGAGTTCCCCCCTAGACCTCTGCTGGCGCGACTCTTGAATTGCAGGGACAGAGATACAATTCTGCGAAATGCAAGACAAAAAAGAGAGATCCATTATGAGAACAGTAAAGTGTCAATATTTCCAGACTTTTCTTTAGAGCTACAAAAGCAGCGAGCAACTTTCTATGAGGTTAAAAAGAGTTTGAGAGAAGCAGGAATAGAATACTCCATGGCAAATCCAGCCCGGTTGAGAGTGGAGGAAGGAGGAAAGACTGACTTTTTTAATACACCGGAGCAAGTTAAAGAATAGATTCGAACAACCAAATCTGTATCTAAATAATATGAAATAGAAAACCGAGAGATGATCTAAAGAAAAAGAACTACCGGGACAGAATACTGGAAGAGAGGGGGGGAATATGGTTGATGGATGGTGGGAGGGGGTGGGGGAGGGAGAAAAGAAACGGGTTTTTTTTTTTTTTTTTTCCTCTCCTTCCTCCCCCCTGTGACCCCTGCCGGAGGTTGATACAGGGGACATGGGGGAGACGCGGGAGAATGTAATGTAACCCACTCATCACAGAGCTGGAGTAAAGGTGTGCCCCGGAAGGGGGTGGATAAGGGGATTGCTGTGGATGGATACATTTGTTTTTGTGGAGTGACAATATTGGGAGGTGGGGTGGTGTGCTTTTTTTTTTTTTTCTTTCACGGGTTAAAAATCACAAAGCTAATCACATAACACAAGGGGGGAACAGTAGATATGGGTATTAAAGAAGTAAACATATTAAGAGGGCACAAAATAGAGGGGGGGGGGTGGGAACAATAAAGAGTGCTATAAGAAGAACAGGGATAAAAAGGGAATAAAATGGGGAGAATGAAAGTTATTTACACAGTAAGATTTAATCACGGAAATACAGAAGGATGGGGATTCACCTTTTTTTTTTTTTTTTTTGTTTTGTCTCTCCCTCTCCCTCCCCCTCCCGCTTTTTCTTCCCGAGAGATAGGGAGGGATAAATTAATGGAAGAACCCTCCTTTTCTTTTTCTTTCTTTTTTTTGGAGGGGGGTGGAGGTGTAGACAGGCTGAAACAAGACGAATTACCTATATAAAAGCTGATGCGATATGTCGGTAATGCCCTAAATTTAAGTATGTGTTTGTTGTATGAATGGATGAATGGAGAGAAAGAAAGAGAAAGGAAGATATGGTTACCAAATGATTAAAAATGGGTAAAAATGAATAATAATTGTACCTTTATATCTTGGAATGTGAGAGGCATGGGTACACGAGTAAAAAGGGCACAGGTATGTGCAGAAATTAAGAAAACTCAGGCCAAAACAATTTGCATCCAAGAAACACATATGGTTAATGAGAGGCTTGATTATTTAAAAAGACCATGGATACAATGGTCTTGCCACTCTTGCCACACAACTTACTCGAGAGGGGTTTCATTAATGTTGCATCAGTCGGTGGCATGGGAGTGCGTCAGGGTAAGGAGGGATTCAGAAGGGCGTTATGTTTTCGTCTTTGCACTGGTGCACTCACTTCCATTCAGTGGCGTCTCCAGCTTTCATATTTAGGGGGGGCACATGGGGGGACAGGGACAAAAATAGGGGGGCAATATAAAATGCAAATATATATTATAGATAGATAGATAGATAGATATATCTATCTATCCTGGGGCCCTTTACCCCTTTACTACGATCCCACAACGGCCCTTTCACATGTTCGGCAGTGAGCTCCCTTCCTACTGTATTGGGCCCCCCCCCAGGGTGACAGAGAACAAGAGATATATGTCACCAACATACCAAGAAAATATAAGGATCCAAAGCAGTGGGAGAACTATCAGGGTTGCAAAGGTTGTCTTGCCACCGGGCCCTGGTGTTCTGCCACTGTGGGGTTCCCCAGCCTCCTCTTGCTGTCCTGCCCCTGCCCTCAGTCTGTTTTTTCAGTAACTGAGAGTCCTGGTGGAGTCCTTCTTGCAACGCGCTCTTCTCCCTGCCAATGAGGATGCAGAGGAAGGAGCAGATCGAGCGGCCGTGGTTGTGTGAGCGCTCGCATTATGCAGTGTCAGCGAGCAGAGGGAGGGGGGAGGAATCACCCACTGGGGACCTTCTCCCTCTCAATAGAGACTGTGTTACCCCAGCGGTGGCCCGAGTAAGATGTGGCACATCCGATATAAATACAAACAAAAAGAAATTGCCTTTTTGTAAAAAAAAATAAAAAAAAAAAATTTTTTTTTTTGGGGGGGCACATGGTGGGGCCCAGCATAATGTTGGGGGGGTCAGGGCCCCCTCTGGCCCCCCCTAGGGTCGCCATTGCTTCCATTGATTATTATGGGGATATACAATCCACCCCCAGCTACACTGGGAGTACTGAAAGAAGCAATGTTATTTATGTCAGAATATCCAGAGGCATATGTTATATGTATGGGAGATTTTAATATGTGGTTGGACCCAAAGATGGATAGATTTGGAAAAAAAAGTCTTGGGAGAGGTGAAGGGTCTAAAATGTTGGATTGTTTCCTAAAGGAGGTGGGGTGGCTCGATATTTGGAGGATTAAAAACCCAGGAGTCAGGGCCTATTCATGGCATGCTCCGGGTAGGGGGAGCATGTCCAGGATAGACCTGGCTCTGGGAAATGAGAAAATACTCCCAATGGTGCATTCAGCCGCATACATGATTAAAGGGGTGTCTGATCACTCTGGGCTTATCCTTGAGCTAAGGATGGGTCCCAGAGGAAGAAGGCCGGGATACAGAATACAGCCCTACTGGCTAGCCCAGATTGGGTCAAATGACCGTATACCGGAGCAAATGGAAATGTTTCTGGAGATCCATGGGGACAGTATAAAGGAGGGAGCAACATGGGATACTTTTAAGGCATATATAAGAGGGATAGTAAGATCGACAATATCATATATTAAACGCACCAATAGGCAAGAGGAAGAGGAAATGGAAAAAGAATGTAAAAAGACTGAAACAGAGTTTATTAAGAATCCCTCTATTATGAATCAAATAAAATGGGTAGGAGCGTTGCGCCAATATAAGAACCAGTTAATAATTAAAAATAAACGTAAGAAACTCCAGTCAAAACAAAAAAATTATGACCAAGGGCACTATGCCAATAAAATAGTAAATTATCTGATAAAACAACAAGTATCCACACTGGCTATAACAGAAGTGAGGACTGAGAAGGGGGAAATGGTCAAGTCAGTGGAGGACATTGGAGAAATCTTCTATAGATATTATGAGAAAATGTATACATCAACACTGACATGTACAGGAGAGGACATAGGAAAATATCTAGAGGATTTGGAGTTCCTGAAATTAGCAGAAGAGCAAAAAGAGGAGTTGGAGAAAGATATTGAGGTGGAGGAAGTAAAAGAAGCTATAGAGTCCTTGGGAAAGGGTAAATCACCAGGACCTGATGGTATCCCATTGGAAATATACCAGAGGTATGTGGAGATTATTGCCCTAACACTGACGAAGATGTATAGGGGAACATTTGATCGGGGGGAGATGCCTGCTTCCATGTATGAAGCAACAGTAATACTGATACCAAAACCAGAAAAAGACAGGAAGGAATGTGCGTCCTACAGACCAATATCTTTGTTAAATATCGATTATAAAGTATTGGCAAAGGTATTGGCTAAAAGGCTTAATGGGGTTATTCTATCCATTGTTTCAGAGGATCAAACAGGATTTATGCCTGGGAAGTCCACTACAAATAATATCAGGAGAACTCAGCTGATAGTTCAGCTGAAAGATTATTTTCCGGAGTCGAGTGCCTTGGCATCGCTGGATACGGCCAAGGCATTCGACTCTATAGAATGGGAATTCCTGCAGGCAGTATTGGAAAAAAGTGGATTTGGGGAAGGATTTAGGAAATGGGTGAGAATATTGTATAAACAACCATGCTCTAACCTCTTAATAAATGGAATTCTGTCCCCCACAGTGAAATTGCAAAGGGGAACGAGACAGGGGTGCCCTTTGTCCCCCCAATTGTTCTCACTTGTTATAGAGGTGCTAGCCAATAGATTTAGACAATCTAAAATATATAAAGGGATAAGAGTGGGGGATAAGATCGAACACATAGGACTATATGCAGATGACATCATATTATATATGGAGGATGCATACAGCTCACTAGGGGAGGCAATGAAGATAATAGAAACATATGGGATACTAGCGGGACTTAAAATAAACTGGCAAAAATCAGCTTTGATGTTACTAAAACCAGGAAAGGAGAGGAATTTCCAGACCCCATTAAAAACAGTGGACACCTTTAAATATTTAGGAATAAATATTACATTGGAAGCAGAAGAAGCCCTCAAAGCAAATATAGACCCCTTGGTAGAATATGTAAAGAACAAGGTGGGGGTATGGAAAAAACTACCGTTATCAATGGCAGGGAGAGTACAGCTGATTAAATCTATTATACTACCAAAGTGTCTCTATGTGATGGCGCACTCGGAGGTAAAACCAAAATATATATTTAAAAAATTAAATTCCCTCCTAACTAGATTTATCTGGGCAAATGGGCGTTGTAAATTAAAACTCTCCACGTTACAAAGACCTAACAATGCAGCAGGACTGGCAATACCAGATCTCTACTTATATTATTTGGCGGGACAATTAAAACATTTAAGGACCTGGGTAGTTCAGGAACGAGAAACAAGGGTGGAGAAATATTTACTAAATAAAATGCATGTAGGAGACCTGCTGGTAGGATTAGAAATAGCAGAATTAAGAAAGATTGGAATAAAAATTCCTCTTCTAAAGTTAGCTAGGTCGGTGTGGAAGGAGGCAAAAAAATTAACGGGGGATGGGGATACTCCACCAGAAATACCATTATGGAATAACCCAGTGTTTGAAAAATTAGAAATATTCGAAGATAGTAGTTACTGGAAACAGAACAAAATAAAAACTATTGGACAGATGTATAATAACAATGTAATAGTGACATATGATAATATGTGTAAAAAATACAACCTCCAGAGTAAACAATTTTATAGATACCTACAGCTAAGACACCTACTACGAGAACAGTTTGAAAGGAAAGAACCAAAAATCTCTAGATATCCTCTCTGTCAGGAGCCAGGGAGCGTCTCCGCTCGCCGGGCTCCGGTGCGCATGCGCACGGGACGAGCGCTTCGCCGCACACCCGTCCGCGGGTGCACGGCGGTCCCCGTGTGCGCGCCGTAGCCCGTGCGGGTGCCCGGTAGCGCGTCACACTGACGCGCTCGCCGGGCAGGGGGGCTATATCTGACGGCTCCAGCGCCCAGTCGGGTTGCTGGTTTTTCGTCAGCTCTCCCTGTTCCCTGAGCCTGTGTTACCCTGTACTATTGACTGATCTGTGTACCGAACCTCTGCTGGACTGTTAACCACTACTCTCCCGGATTGCCCCTGTACTATTGCCTGATCTGTGTACCGAACCTCTGCTGGACTGTTAACCACTACTCTCCCGGATTGCCCCTGTACTATTGCCTGATCTGTGTACCGAACCCTGGCCTGTTTAACCACTACTCTGCTGGACAATCCTGTCAATAACCTGCCTGATCTGTGTACCGAATCCTGGCCTGTTTAACCACTACTCTGCTGGACAATCCTGTCAATAACCTGCCTGATCTGTGTACCAAACCCCTGGCCTGTTTAACTACTACTCTGCTGGACTATCTTGATTATACCTGCCTGATCTGTGCACCGACCCCTGGCCTGCTTAACCACCGCTTTGCTGGATCTTGTGATACCCTGATTATTACCTGCTTGTTCCCTAACCTCTGCTTGTGTTTTCAGCCTTGCTCCCTGCGGATCCCAGGACACCCGCTTCCAGCTTCTGTACCTACTATCCTACCGGAAGCCCGTGCCTCCGCGTGCCCTCAGCCTTCTGTACCCATTTCGGGGGTCTGGGTGCGCGTGGTCATAAGGGCGAGCCGCTCTCGGCATCTCGGCCTCGGTGAGTATTTGTCCGTGACACTCTCATAGGAATATTAAAATCTCAAGGACCAAAGGGATTGATATCTAAGCTGTATTCACACCTGCTACAGAGTAAAATAAAGGTAGATCCGGTGGGTGTGAGGGAAAAATGGCAGGGAGTCATCCCGGGAATGAATGAGCAGGGCTGGGATGAAATCTGCTCCTCGCACCTGAAAGTATCACCGGCAATAAATAATAGAATAATCCAATTAAATATAATACACCAGACATATTTGGCACCAAATAGACTATATAGGATGGGGAGGATGCAGGCGTCAGACTGTACAAGATGCGGAGCGAGAGGAGCGGATTTCATTCACATCATGTGGCAGTGTGGATGTATAGGAAGGTATTGGCAACAGGTAGTTAAGAAACTAGGCAAAGTCATAAATAAACCATTGACGGCTACGGTGGAGTTGTGTGTGTTGGGGGTGGTAAAGGATAGTGTGTGTGGTTACACTAGGATATTTTTACAAAAAGTATTATTCCTTGCCCGAAAACAAATAGTGGAAAAATGGATCCAGCCAAGCCCACCTACAATAAACCAGTGGGTGAGGGTGGTAAACCAGATGGTCCCATGTGAGAAAATAATGTATGAACAAAGAGGAAATATACAGAAATACGATAAGGTTTGGGAAAAATGGAATAAATCACACTTGACGACCGATATAGGAAGACCAGAAATTATAGTACAAAACAAATAAAAGAAGAGAGAATTAGTGACCATAAGATGATTGAGAGGGAAGATTGAGTGTAAGTGTGAGAATGATTATGTTATTTGTGTAAAATTTGTGAAAGAAAAAGTATAGAAGTGACAATGTAACTTGTATCAAATAACTTGTAAAAGTAAAATTTTGCAATAAAGAGTTTGAAAAAAAAAAAAAAAAAAAAAAGGTTGGTCTGTCTTTCATGTTAAGCCACATCATGTGGCTGATGGGTTTTGTGGGATAAGGAGCTGATTCCATTTTCATCCAGGACGCAGCTGGAGCCCCAGAATGGGAGCGAATTAATTGGGCCAATTGGGCTGCCTCGAAGTATTTGATCAAATTAGGGACGCCCAGGCCTCCTTTTGTTTTGGGGGTATAAAGAGTTAGCTTATTCACCCTAGGTCTTGTGTTCCTTCCAGATGAACTTCATTATTTTTTCTGAAGCATTTCAAGATCAGATCTGTTGATAGCAATCGGGAGAGTCCTGAACAAGTACAACAATCTTGGTAAAAGGTTCATTTTTATGGAGTACAGTCTGTCGAACCATGACGGAGGGCTAACAGCCCATCTTGATAAGTCTGTTGTTAGTTTTCCATACAGAGGAGGATAATTGACTTTATAGAGGGTCTGTATGGTGGGGGTAAAAAAAATACCTAGGTATGGGAGTCTATCCTTCTGCCATTTAAACTGGAATGACGTTTGGAGTTGTTGAACTGTCTGCTGTTCTATTGTGAGATTCAAGGCCTCAGATTTGGTATGATTAATCGTGAGACCCGAAAATACAGAAAAGCGTCGTAGTATCTGAAATAGGTTGGGAAGGGAAGTGATTGGAGAGGAGATAAACATCAAGATATCATCGGCGAACAGAGAGCACTTCTGTTCGCCATCTCCGCAATGTATACCTCTTACATCCTGGTTGTGTCTTATTTTGATCGCTAGGGGTTCTAATGCTAAAATAAATAGGATAGGTGATAAGGGGCATCCTTGCCTTGTTCCTCTGTGTATGTTTATTTTATGTGATTTATAACCCTTTATCTGGATTCTAGCCGTAGGTGCATTATATAATTTCTGCAGTATTGTTAGAAAATGAGGCCCAAATCCATACTTCCTTAATACGTAATATATGTATTCCCATGTGACCGAATCGAACGCCTTACAAAGATCTAATGAAAGTAGCATACCCTTCCGTGTCCCAAGATGATCCCAGTTGGAGTTAAGTGCGGCTATAATATCTATCGCCCGTCTGGTTTGATCTGGGGCCTGACGGCCGGGGACGAATCCCACCTGATCTGGGTGGATATACTTGGCTAGGAAGGCGTTCATTCTGGTCGCTAACACTTTAGTCATCAATTTGAGATTCACATTAATTAGCGATATAGGGTGATAATTGGCGGGGTCTCCATGATCTTTCCCCGGTTTAGGGAGTACTTGTATGAGAGCCTCATTCTCATTTGCACTTAGTGTGTCTCCTTTCCGTATTGCATTAAAAAAGGAGCATAGATGCGGGGTCAATATGGCTGCGTATTTTCTATAATAATGACCCGTAAAACCATCCGGGCCAGGTGCTTTTGAAGGGTTCAGGCATTTAATGGCTGCTAAAATTTCCCCCTCAGTGAAATCTGCTTCCATTAGTTCTATATGTTCTTGTGCAATTTGTGGTAATGAAATATCATGGAAAAATTTGTCTGCTCTGGTTGTAGGAAATGAGTTAGGTTTATTATATAATTTGGTGAAGAACCTAGAAAATTCTTCTATTATCATCTGGGGATTTTGGGTGGGTTTCCCGTCTTTCGTCCGAATTCTCGGCATGGCAGAATTAAACGGACGGGGGGTGAGTTTTCTTGCCAAAAGGGTTGTAGGTTTATCTCCCCTGGTGTAGAAGCGATGTCTAGACCAGCGGAGGTACTTCTCAGCCTTGGTTGTGAGACTAAAATTTAGTGCTGACCGTGCTACATCTATTTTATGGCGTAGATCTAATTGAGGGTTAGCTTTTTGTTCCTGGACTATTTTATGTAATTCTTCTTCCTGTTGCTGTATCTTCTGCATATTGTTGCGCTTGTTTCTGGAGGCTATTTGGATCAGTTTACCACGAATAGTAGCTTTGTGTGCTGCCCAATTAATACCGGGGGAGGTGGCGCTAGGATGATTATCTATGAAGTATTGTCGGAGGTCTTTCTCTACTTCAGTGTATACTATGGGGTCATTAAGTAGTGTAGCATTAAGCCGCCAGGTTGAGGGTTGTGGTCTCATCCATAGGTCGGATAATGTCAATAAAACTGGTGAATGGTCTGACCATGAGCTGGGTACTATTTCAGTCGAAGTGATCGACGGCAGTAGTGAGGATTGTATGAGTAAATGATCTATACGGGAATATGTTTTGTGGACTTGGGAGTAATATGTAAAATCTCTGGTTGTGGGATGAAAGTCTCTCCATACATCCACTAAATCATGGGAATATAGCACCCGAGCTAGTTTAACGCCTTGTTTAGGAATATGTTTCACAACGGGTTTGTGTACATTCGACCTATCTAAAATTTGATCTAAGGAGACATTACTGTCTCCACCCAGTATTATTTTGCCTTGTATGTGTGGGAGCAGAATTTTCAGCATGTTTTCGAAAAATGTCACCTGACCCGTATTAGGCGCGTAATATGATATGAGTGTGAGAGCACTTTCATTAACTTTTCCCACAACCATGATATATCTCCCTTTCTTATCTTTGATGACCGTATTGGGGGTAAATGGAACTCTCTTTGCGATACAAATCGCCACCCCTCTCTTTTTATCTGGGCCGTTCGATAAGTAGAAAGTGGGATATCTGGAGTTTAGGTATCGGGGAGCTGAGGTGCGCGAGAAATGTGTTTCTTGGAGGAGTAGGAAATCTATTTCTAAGTTATGGTAATTCTGGAAAGCTTTGGTCCGTTTTGTAGGGGAATTTAAACCTTGGACATTGTGTGTTAAGATGCGAGTATAGGATTTATGAGTTAATGTACTTAGCATTATGGTTCGACAGACTGTACTTGCCCGTTGTAGTTGTTTGCCATCTCCGTCTGAGTGAGGTTGTTTCGATCTGATTCTTCATCATTTTTCGCTTGTAGGGGTGCACTCCGGGAGAAAAGAAGGGGAAAAGAGAAAGAGAGAGAAAATGAGAAAACAATTTTGGGGTAAGATGAACTGGACCACTGTCCACCCGTCCCCCTAGGAATTAAGTGCTTAAGCATCTGATATAAACTTGAGAACATATACATCAAGGTCCAGGAGATCATAATCTCCGTCTAATAGAGCGAGGTTATCGCCACCTAACTGATGGCGGCAAGCTCGCTGGAAAGTGGCATGCGGTTCCGCCCCGACCCTTTCTGTATAAAATATTGTTCTAGAAGAAGGGAATCCTAGCAAATCTAATAAACTTATATTCTATGAGAACTGGAGTCTCGCCAAGCTAGACTAAACAAAACTGGGGAATCATTTTCAAGTAATTTGTAAAGCCTTCATCTTAAACTGGCAACTATTAATAGAGGAATTTTAATTCAAATCACTCAATAAGGGGAGGAGGTTATGTCCCTCCAAAAATATGGAAGTCTCATTAATGCCGTAAAGACATATTGAACTGGCTCAACCGTAGCCAACCATGGAAGTTCTAAGTCCCTGAGAGGGAACCTTGCAGTGATATCATCCGTCACTGTAGACACAAAAGGGAAAAAATACTTCTCCTCAGGGTGTTCTTTTCCATCAACCGTCTGTTTCTGCTGCTGGATGTCGTTTTCTTGAAGAATGTCGTGGGCGGTGTTGTTCCCATAAAGGTGAAACTGGGCGATCCAATTCTGGTCGAGATTTTGGGTATGATGATTCTCTAGGAAATTATGCCGAGGCCCATAAGGATGTCTTCTCCGTCTGGAAAGTTGGCAAAAGCATATGTCTTTCCCTTAAAGGTAAATGACAGACGGAAAGGAAATGACCATCGATACTTAATTTGACGGTTGGTGAGCTGCGCCAATAATGGCTTTAGGGCCTGTCTCTTTTGGATAGTCATTTGCGAGATGTCCGCGAAGATCTGTATGGGGTGACCCATAAGGGTGATTTCATTCCTACCCCGGGCTGCAGTCATTATTTGCTCCTTGATTTTGTAAAAGTGCGGATTGACTATCACATCCCTTGGGGGGCCATCTGGTCTTGGGGCTGTCAGTGCTCTATGGACTCTATCGATTTCCATGTGCTGTGGCGTGATGTCTGGGATCAAATCTTGCATTAGTGTATGTACTACTTCTTCCAAATCTGTCACTATTTCTGGTAGTCCACGTATTCGGAAGTTATAGCGACTGGATCTATTTTCCTGATCTTCAATTTTGGCGTTGGCGTCATCTAACTGTTCCTGTAGTGAGGATATCATGCTTGAGTTCTGGTTAACTCTCCGCACCGTGCCATCCATTTTAGATTCAATGTGATCCAGTCTTTCTCCTATATCATTAAAATCGTGTTTCATTTCAGCAGTAATTGATTGACAGGCTTTAGTCAATTCATGTTGCAATAGTGCTGAAAAGCGAGCAAGGAGGACAGTGTCTCCTGAATATGGTGCTGGAGGTGGGGGAGGCTGTTCACTCACTGTGCTATTTTGGCTTATGGCAAGTTCAGCTATTTCAGCCATGTTCCTCTCCATAGAGGACGCAGGGGAGATTGCTCCATCTATTCCCTCTCCCTGGTAAGTGTGGGAGGGGGACAGAGAAAAGTGTGGGGGCTTCACCCTTCTGCGATCGTATCGTTTCTTCCTGTGACTGGGAGGAGAAGGGGTCCCGTGTGCCATCCATGTCTGCAGCCGCAGTGTGTGGAAAGGAGGATCTTTGTGCAGGGGGGGATTGATTGTTCTGGGCCCCGCTCACCTGCTTTGTTATGTTTGTCTCTGTCCTCCGGCTAGTCGCCATCTTGGAAGGGGGGGTCCGTTCTGCGTCGTTCCCCGAACGGAACGAATAGCCGGATGTTGGGGGCTTTTTCTTCGCTGTTCCCCCTCCTCTGCGATTCATCTCCTGATCCCCTGGAAGGCTGCGAGTTTTGTGGCTTCCCTCCGGCTTAGTACAGCTTTGAAAGGCCGGCGGCGTGCGGAGCAGGTCAGATCATGTCCGCTCCCGTGCCCGCGCGCATGCGCACTGAGCCAGGGAGCAATTCAAACTGTTAATCTTGCCTTTCAGGAAGAGAAAACGACCCTCCGGGTCGGCCAGCCTCTCCTCCAGTTCAAACCTAGTCTCCCTGGCAAACCCTATTGCCACTCCTCTTACTCCTCTGATTGGTGAATCACCATAATACCAGACTGGGAAGTCTCTGGAATAAATTTTTTGATTCTTATTGGAGCTAAAGTGTGTCTCTTGAAGCATTGCTACCTCACCCTTCAAAAACTTTAATTCCCCTAAGATATTTGCTCGTTTTACCTGGGAGATCAGTCCCCTGACATTATAAGAAATAATTTTTAGATTAGACATCATCACTCGCTCTCATTTGTTTTCTGCTTTCTATTATACAGGCTCCTAATACTTTTCCCCCCTTTAATCCCTCTCTTACCCCCCTCCCCCTCCCTTCCCCCAACCCCCCCATCTCTCCCCCCAACCCCACCCCCCAGTCTCCTCCAGTTTCTTCTCTCCCTCCCCCCATACCCTCCCCCCTTCCCCTGACACTTGGGGGTAAGACGGACCTTGTCGAGGCCCCATAAATAACCATGGCCCCCCTTCTCCACTCGGCCACCTGGTTGTCCCCCAGAGGTTGAGCTCGGGGTGGGCTCCATTCGAGACCACAGATTTCTCGCTCAGAATGGGGGGATTTCTACTCCAGTCATCTCTCCCGCACACCTCCCACCCTCCCCCCGTCCCCACCACCCCCGCCCCCCCTCCATCCCCATAGGAAGGAAAAGAAAAAAAGAAATCTGACTGCATATGTTACTAAAAGGCATCTCATCTAAGATCTCAGTGCTCTCTTATCCTTATGCACTACTAGAATTTAATACTGGTGTCCAGGTGGGCAATACCCCTGTTGGCTCCTGGCTGGTATTTTTCTCCCACCAACCCGGGATTTCTATTGCCGGTATTCCAAGGCGTTGGCAGAATTTTTGTGTTTCTTCTGGGAATATTAATACGGCCATTCGGCCTTCAATGCGTCCGATTAAACAAGCAGGGAAGCCCCAGGAGTATTGGATTCCATGCGATTTCATAGTGGCCAGTAAAGGTTTCAAAATTCTTCTCCTATTTAGGGTCTCTGCTGCGAGATCCTGGAAAATATGTAGACTTGTTTCCCCATACTTTGCCTGGTTATTCTTCCTTAAGTTGGAATTTATCTGTTCTTTATCCAAATAATTATGGAATCGCACAATGACATCACGTGGGGCCTCTCCCCTGATTTCCGGTGGCTTTCTAATCCTATGCACTCTGTCTAGCTTTAGCTTTCTGCAGACTTCAGAAAGATTTATCAGGTCTTTAAATATTACTTCCATTTTCTCTTGTAAATTCTCTGCTTCTCCTTGCGATTCCGGTAGACCTCTGATCCGGACATTCTTTCTTCTGCTGCGGTTCTCTTGATCCTCCAATCTATATCTTATATTTCTTTGTTCGATCTGCATTGCTTCCATCTGCTGTATCAACTTTTGGATTTCAACTCCTTGCTTGTCAGTTACGGATTCCACTTCCTTCACTCTTTTCAAGATGTGACTCATGTTTTCATGCACAATGCTGATCTCTTCTTTGATTGAAGCCTCCAACCTTGCAAACATTTCTGCTATTTCTCCCTTAGTAGGGAGCAATCTGTCCTGCTGAGTCTCTGCTGGCATTTCTGCTCCTGCTCCTGCTTCACTACCTGGGGGTCTTGGTTCCACATCTGCCATTTGTCTTCTTGTTCCCGTTTTACCTGGGCGTTCTGGCATTTTACTTTTTGCCCCTGTTGCCCCTGTTGCCCAAGTTGATTTACCCGGGCTCTCTTTACTACTATCATTCACCATATACCTCCTGATAGTGCCTGGGCTTGTGCTGGTTCTGGGTGGGTTTACTGTAGTCCCTCTTGTTGATTTGCCTCTCATTTCTGCATTCCCTTCCGCTCTTAGGCAGGCAGACTGGCTGATAATCAGAGGCAAAGTTTACCTAATATTGGTATGAAATAATGTGGTACAGGTTGTCTCCTTAACCTTCTCGCGGGACGCTTAGGGTCGCTTCTATTCCGTGGGGGAGCCTTCTTCCTGTTACAGCTTTAGTTGCGCTCCCACCTGTCACCCCCACCCTAGATATATTATAAGGGGCAGGGGAGGCTTTATTTGATTGCTACCCTTGGTCCCAGAGAGGCAGGCCCCTTTTCCTCCCAGGCCTCCCGGTGTCGGTTATTCCCCCTGCTAGACTGCGCTTCCCTCTGTTTCCCTCTGTTTCTTCCTCTTTACCTCCGACCACCCTCCATGTCTCCTCTTATACCCAATGTATCATACAGTTTCGAAAATTATGTGCACTTTAAACCTATTGCTGCATCAAGACCTAGTGACACTACTTAAAGTCAGTAAAGATTGTAACCAAAGGTAGCAGTCTCTCAAGAGGATATTCTCATATATCATAAAGGGTAGCTGAATAGCTACTTACCCTCCACTCCAGGGTTCAATTTTAGCAGAAAGTCTTACCCATCATACGTCCTTTGTGTCACACCTTTAAGACTCCTGGGGCTCCCACCTGTGCCTGAGATGGTTGTTACCTTTTTTCTTTAGCTTCTAGTGAAGACGCGCTGTCATCTCCTTTGCTGGTATATGCATACTTGCAGAACTCTTTTCCTGTCCTCTGCAGCCGTCAGCACAGCCCTGGAGGGGTTGATAGCCCCTTGCCTCACTACTCGGGAGCACCGCTCCCACTGCCCTCACCCCTCATAGCCGATTCCTGGGGATGAAAGGTGGAGCTGCTGAGTGTCTAGAGCCGCTCACCGCTCACGACGTGCAGCTCTTCGGGATGAGAGAGCGGGGGGGGCTAGCGTGCGCTCCGTGAGCTCCTGTCCTGCATCACGGCTGGAGAGACGCCAGGCTCCCCGCTCACCGCCTCAGCAGCCCGACCTCGCCCACATCCGGCTCCTCCCTCAGTCTGTTTTCCGTACATGACATACTTCTAACCACTGCACTGTGTACATTATATACCCCTAAACGTTATACTCCATATTCTAAATTGTAATTACAAATTGCTGACCAAAACGTTCATTATTCCAACAGTTGCTGGTTGCTGGGCAGTCCCTAACTTTATATATAAAGTCTTCTTAAAGGTAGGCTTGGACTAAAGTTAGTTATTATTTTTCTGTCTATATTTTGTGTGCAGAAAAGAGTATGCAGTGGAAGAATTTCAGTTTTTTTAATGTGCTGGTTCAGGTTTTCTTTAACTATATCCCTTTAAGTCTCTTCCATTATCATCACAGTAAGACCATATCCAACTTTTGCCACAGCATGCTATGGGCACTGCATTATTCTTGCCCTTTGAGTGCCCCGGGGTGCCCCGGGTCTTTCATAATCTTAGGAGGGCCATTACTTGGGGGGAGATCTGGGTGCAGGATTATCAGGAGGGGGTATGCTCATCTCTGCACTGTACAGCACAGATTCTTCTAGTAACACTGACAGCCATCAGAACAAAAGCAGTAGGATGGTCTTGGGGAATGGAGGCTGGAAAGCCTGACAAACAAGTAGGTTCAACCTCCATAGATCTATCTACTTTATCTCTGGTATGGTGTGTAGAGCTGTAAAGTCTGTGTTGTGAAGTGTGCAAGCATGTATACAGTATGTGCTTACTTTGGTTAGAGTTACCTAGTTCACTGTCTTCATAAAATTATAATGTATTGGCTGTTTGTTATGTATCATTTTTTAGTTTTAAAGCAGGCCCCTTCACTGCACCCCTAGATCAGTGAGGCTAGATACAGCCCTGACAGAAATAGGTAAATATTTCTGATCTGTCATTATTGACTCAAAACAACAGGTACAGTGGCTTGCGAAAGTATTCGGCCCCCTTGAACTTTTCAACCTTTTGCCACATTTCAGGCTTCAAACATAAAGATATAAAATTTTTATTTTTTGTGAAGAATCACCAACAAGTGGGACACAATTGTGAAGTGGAACGAAATCTTTTGGATTTTTGAAACTTTTTTAACTAATAAAAAAAATGAAAAGTGGGGCGTGCAAAATTATTCGGCCCCCTTGCGTTAATACTTTGTAGAGCCACCTTTTGCTGCGATTACAGCTGCCGGGAGGAGAAGCAATGGCCCCAGAGCCAGGAGTAGGCATGAGCTTCGTGTTCGAGTCGAACCCATGTTCGACTCGAACATCGTCTGTTCGCCCGTTCGCCGAATTCGTGTGGCGTGTTACAGCCCATAATTCACTGTGGCATCGCAGTGCATTGCTGGATGATGATTGGCCAAGCATGCACTATGACCCGCATGCTTGGCCAATCACAGCGCCGTCTGAACAGAGAGCCGTAATTGGCCAAAGCCAAGGAGGCTTTGGCCAATTATGGCTCAGGGGATTTAGTACACGCCCCACACTACATAAGGCTGCCTGCACGGCGGCCCTGTGTAGTGTGTGTTCCGGCGTTGAAAGAGATAGACAGAGAAACAGTGTCATTTGAGTTAGATAGATTAGGCAGAACAGTCAGTCAGTTAGCTGCACTTACAGTGTATTGTGTATATATATGCATCCCAGGTGTTGTATATATATATATATATATATATATATACACACTGTATTCAGTTTAGCTAGATGCGTTCCTGTTATCTTCTTACTGACGGGCAGGCTTGTCTTGTTACAGTATTTACAGCTACCTGAAGAAAATTTCTGGTGTTCTTTTGATCCTATTAGTACCACAGTCAGGCAGCTAGACTATTTACAGTTAGTGCAGTGCGTCCTGCTCACAGTGTTCAGCTAAAACTACAAGTTAGTGTGGTGCGTCCTGCTCACAGTGTTCAGCTAAACCTACAAGTTATTTTTTGCAAGCTCTGCACAGTGTTCATCTAAAGCTACAAGTTAGTGCAGTGCGTCCTGCTCACAGTGTTCAGCTAAAACTACAAGTTAGTGTAGTGAGACCTCTGCACAGTGTTCATCTAAAGCTACAAGTTAGTGCAGTGCGTCCTGCTCACAGTGTTCAGCTAAAACTACAAGTTAGTGTGGTGCGTCCTCCACACAGTGTTCAGCTAAACCTACAAGTTAGTGTAGTGAGACCTCTGCACAGTGTTCATCTAAAGCTACAAGTTAGTGCAGTGCGTCCTGCTCACAGTGTTCAGCTAAAACTACAAGTTAGTGTAGTGAGACCTCTGCACAGTGTTCATCTAAAGCTACAAGTTAGTGCAGTGTGTCCTGCTCACAGTGTTCAGCTAAAACTACAAGTTAGTGCAGTGCGTCCTCCTCACAGTGTTCAGCTAAAACTACAAGTTAGTGCAGTGCGTCCTGCTCACAGTGTTCAGCTAAAACTACAAGTTAGTGTGGTGTGTCCTCCTCACAGTGTTCAGCTAAACCTACATGTTAGTGTAGTGAGACCTCTGCACAGTGTTCATCTAAAGCTACAAGTTAGTGCAGTGCGTCCTGCTCACAGTGTTCATCTAAAACTACAAGTTAGTGTAGTGAGACCTCTGCACAGTGTTCATCTAAAGCTACAAGTTAGTGCAGTGCGTCCTGCTCACAGTGTTCAGCTAAAACTACAAGTTAGTGTAGTGAGACCTCTGCACAGTGTTCATCTAAAGCTACAAGTTAGTGCAGTGCGTCCTGCTCACAGTGTTCAGCTAAAACTACAAGTTAGTGTTGTGAGACCTCTGCACAGTGTTCATCTAAAGCTACAAGTTAGTGCAGTGCGTCCTGCTCACAGTGTTCAGCTAAAACTACAAGTTAGTGTGGTGCGTCCTCCTCACAGTGTTCAGCTAAACCTACAAGTTAGTGTAGTGAGAACTCTGCACAGTGTTCATCTAAAGCTACAAGTTAGTGCAGTGCGTCCTGCTCACAGTGTTCAGCTAAAACTACAAGTTAGTGTAGTGAGACCTCTGCACAGTGTTCATCTAAAGCTACAAGTTAGTGCAGTGCGTCCTGCTCACAGTGTTCAGCTAAAACTACAAGTTAGTGTAGTGAGACCTCTGCACAGTGTTCATCTAAAGCTACAAGTTAGTGCAGTGCGTCCTGCTCACAGTGTTCAGCTAAAACTACAAGTTAGTGTGGTGCGTCCTCCTCACAGTGTTCAGCTAAACCTACAAGTTAGTGTAGTGAGACCTCTGCACAGTGTTCATCTAAAGCTACAAGTTAGTGCAGTGCATCCTGCTCACAGTGTTCAGCTAAAACTACAAGTTAGTGCAGTGAGACCTGTGCACAGTGTTCATCTAAAGCTACAAGTTAGTGCAGTGGGTCCTGCTCACAGTGTTCAGCTAAAACTACAAGTTAGTGTAGTGAGACCTCTGCACAGTGTTCATCTAAAGCTACAAGTTAGTGCAGTGCGTCCTGCTCACAGTGTTCAGCTAAAACTACAAGTTAGTGTGGTGCGTCCTCCTCACAGTGTTCAGCTAAACCTACAAGTTAGTGTAGTGAGAACTCTGCACAGTGTTCATCTAAAGCTACAAGTTAGTGCAGTGCGTCCTGCTCACAGTGTTCAGCTAAAACTTCAAGTTAGTGTGGTGCGTCCTCCTCACAGTGTTCAGCTAAACCTACAAGTTAGTGTAGTGAGAACTCTGCACAATGTTCATCTAAAGCTACAAGTTAGTGCAGTGCGTCCTGCTCACAGTGTTCAGCTAAAACTACAAGTTAGTGTAGTGAGACCTCTGCACAATGTTCATCTAAAGCTACAAGTTAGTGCAGTGCGTCCTGCTCACAGTGTTCAGCTAAAACTACAAGTTAGTGTAGTGAGACCTCTGCACAGTGTTCATCTAAAGCTACAAGTTAGTGCAGTGCGTCCTGCTCACAGTGTTCAGCTAAAACTACAAGTTAGTGTGGTGCGTCCTCCTCACAGTGTTCAGCTAAACCTACAAGTTAGTGTAGTGAGACCTCTGCACAGTGTTCATCTAAAGCTACAAGTCAGTGCAGTGCATCCTGCTCACAGTGTTCAGCTAAAACTACAAGTTAGTGCAGTGAGACCTGTGCACAGTGTTCATCTAAAGCTACAAGTTAGTGCAGTGCATCCTGCTCACAGTGTTCAGCTAAAACTACAAGTTAGTGTAGTGAGACCTCTACACAGTGTTCATCTAAAGCTACAAGTTAGTGCAGTGCGTCCTGCTCACAGTGTTCAGCTAAAACTACAAGTTAGTGTAGTGAGACCTCTGCACAGTGTTCATCTAAAGCTACAAGTTAGTGCAGTGCGTCCTGCTCACAGTGTTCATCTAAAACTACAAGTTAGTGTGGTGCGTCCTCCTCACAGTGTTCAGCTAAACCTACAAGTTAGTGTAGTGAGAACTCTGCACAGTGTTCATCTAAAGCTACAAGTTAGTGCAGTGCGTCCTGCTCACAGTGTTCAGCTAAAACTTCAAGTTAGTGTAGTGCGTCCTGCTCACAGTGTTCAGCTAAAACTACAAGTTAGTGTAGTGAGACCTCTGCACAGTGTTCATCTAAAGCTACAAGTTAGTGCAGTGCGTCCTGCTCACAGTGTTCAGCTAAAACTACAAGTTAGTGTGGTGTGTCCTCCTCACAGTGTTCAGCTAAACCTACAAGTTAGTGTAGTGAGAACTCTGCACAATGTTCATCTAAAGCTACAAGTTAGTGCAGTGCGTCCTGCTCACAGTGTTTAGCTAAAACTACAAGTTAGTGTAGTGAGACCTCTGCACAGTGTTCATCTAAAGCTACAAGTTAGTGCAGTGCGTCCTGCTCACAGTGTTCAGCTAAAACTACAAGTTAGTGTAGTGAGACCTCTGCACAGTGTTCATCTAAAGCTACAAGTTAGTGCAGTGCGTCCTGCTCACAGTGTTCAGCTAAAACTACAAGTTAGTGTGGTGCGTCCTCCTCACAGTGTTCAGCTAAACCTACAAGTTAGTGTAGTGAGACCTCTGCACAGTGTTCATCTAAAGCTACAAGTTAGTGCAGTGCATCCTGCTCACAGTGTTCAGCTAAAACTACAAGTTAGTGCAGTGAGACCTGTGCACAGTGTTCATCTAAAGCTACAAGTTAGTGCAGTGCATCCTGCTCACAGTGTTCAGCTAAAACTACAAGTTAGTGTAGTGAGACCTCTACACAGTGTTCATCTAAAGCTACAAGTTAGTGCAGTGCGTCCTGCTCACAGTGTTCAGCTAAAACTACAAGTTAGTGTAGTGAGACCTCTGCACAGTGTTCATCTAAAGCTACAAGTTAGTGCAGTGCGTCCTGCTCACAGTGTTCATCTAAAACTACAAGTTAGTGTGGTGCGTCCTCCTCACAGTGTTCAGCTAAACCTACAAGTTAGTGTAGTGAGAACTCTGCACAGTGTTCATCTAAAGCTACAAGTTAGTGCAGTGCGTCCTGCTCACAGTGTTCAGCTAAAACTTCAAGTTAGTGTAGTGCGTCCTGCTCACAGTGTTCAGCTAAAACTACAAGTTAGTGTAGTGAGACCTCTGCACAGTGTTCATCTAAAGCTACAAGTTAGTGCAGTGCGTCCTGCTCACAGTGTTCAGCTAAAACTACAAGTTAGTGTGGTGCGTCCTCCTCACAGTGTTCAGCTAAACCTACAAGTTATTTTTTTTGCGAGCTCTGCACAGTGTTCAGCCAAAGCTACCTGTAGAAGGTTGGTGGTGTTTTCCTGATCCTATCACTACCGCAGGCAGCTAAAAAAGCTACAAGTTAGTTTTTTGCGAGCTCTGCACAGTGGTCAGCTAAAGCTACCTGTAGAAGGTTGGTGGTGTTCTCATACTACAGGCAGGCAGTTGATTTTGCTAGCTGCAGTATCAGTATATATATATATATATATGTCTGGAAGGCCAAGAAGGAGAAGCAGACAGTCACAAGCCAATAAGAGAGGGCAAGCAGGCTCTGTGTCTAGTGCTGCTCGTGGAGACGGTGCATCCTCATCAGCACGTGGCCGTGGGACATGCTTGGCCTTTTTTTCGGCAGCTGGCCGTGTTGAGCCGCAACATGCAGAAGACTTGGTCGTGTGGATGACCAAGCCGTCCTCATCCTCCTCATCCTCTCTCACCCATGCCCAGGGTACTTTGTCTGGCAAAGCAGCGGCCTCTTCCCTCGGCTCAATGTCATCAGTGACTCCTTCCCTAGCCCCACCATGTCCTCCTGAGGTGTCCCTCGAACTGTTTGACCACAGTCTTGGGTACATGCTCCAGGAGGATGCCCAGCGTTTGGAAGGCTCTGATGATGATACTGAGCTCGATGAAGGCAGTAACATGAGCACGGACAGAGGGGGTGCCCAAGAAGGACAGCAATCTGGCAGTCATGCTCCCCCTGCTGCAGCATACTGCCAGGTTTGCTCCAGTGATGAGGAGGGAGGGGATGATGAGGTCACTGACTCAACGTGGGTGCCTGATAGGAGAGAGGAGGAGGAGGAGGAGGCGGCACATCACCAACGAGGCAAGATGCCCTCCAGGGGCCAGCCTAAGGGCAGCACATTGACTGCATCACACCCCAAAGCTCCACATGTGCAGGGCGCTGCAGTCTCTGCGCATTATTCAAAAAGTTCTTTGGTGTGGGCCTTTTTTGAGACGAGTGCATCAGATCGCACCACTGCTATTTGCAACATATGTCTCAAGCGTATCTCGCGTGGCCAAAACATCTCCCGCTTGGGTACCACATGCTTGACCAGACATGTGTTGACCTGCCATGCAGTTCGTTGGCAAGCATATCTAAAAGACCCACACCAAAGAACAAAGAGGACCTCTCCTTGCTCCTCATCAGCTGAGATCTCCAACCCCACTATACCTTCAGTCCTCTCTGAGACCTGCACTGAGAGGAATGAAGGAGTAGAATTAGGTGTGTCACAGCCAAGTACTTGTGGGCAATCTGCTTTTGGTACATCGACATCAGATTGTACCAGGCAAATTTCCCTGCCCCAGCTGCTGCACCGCCGAAAGAAGTTTGCTCCCAGCCATCCACATGCCCAGCGGTTGAATGCTAGCTTGGCAAAATTGCTAGCACTTCAACTGCTGCCTTCTCAGTTGGTAGACTCTCCCCCCTTCCGTGAGTTTGTGGAATGTGCGGTTCCTCAGTGGCAGTGGCCACTTTTTCTCACGGAAGGCGATTCCGGCTCTCTACCGGCATGTGGAAGGCAATGTCCATGCCTCGCTGGACAGGGCGGTCAGCAGTAAGGTGCTTATTACCGCTGACTCATGGTCCAGCAGGCATGGACAGGGACGTTACCTAAGTTTCACGGCGCATTGGGTGACTCTGCTGGCAGCTGGGAAGGATGCAGGACAAGGTGCAGTAGTGTTGGAGGTTGTTCCGCCACCACGCCTCCAAAATGCCACTACTAATGATTGTGACACACCTCTCTCCTCCAGCCCCTCCTCTTCTTCTTCCTCCATGGCCTCTTCCTGTGCTTTTTCCTTGGAATCAGCGGTGCTCCGTAGCCGTTCAAGGGGCTACGCAAGTACGCAGGCCAAAAGATGCCATGCGGTGCTTGAGCTGGTATGCTTGGGGGACAGGAGCCACACTGGGGCAGAGGTTCTGTCAGCTCTGCAGGGGCAGGTTCAGAGGTGGTTGACGCCACGGCAACTTAAGGCAGGAATGGTGGTTTGCGACAATGGCACCAACCTCCTCTCTGCCCTCCGACAGGGACAAATGACCCATGTGTCCTGTTTGGCTCACGTCCTTAACTTGGTGGTGCAGCAGTTCTTGGGCAGGTACCCGGGCTTACAGGATGTCCTGAGGCAGGCCAGGAAAGTCTGTGTGCATTTCCGCCGGTCATATAATGCCAGTGCTTGGCTGGCGGACCTCCAAAAGGAGTTTAACCTGCCCAAGAACCGCCTAATCTGTGACATGCCTACCAGGTGGAACTCAATGTTGGCCATACTGCAGCGGCTGCACACGCAGCAGAGGGCCATCAATGAGTACCTGTGCGACTATGGCACCAGGACAGAGTCAGGGGAGCTTGGTTTTTTTTCCCCATGCCAGTGGGCCATGATCAGAGATGCATGCACTGTCCTGTCACCATTTGAGGACGCCACGAGGATGGTGAGCAGTGACAGTGCATGCATCAGTTACACTGTACCCCTTGTCCACCTGTTGGAGCACACGCTGCATGGAATAATGGACAGGGCACTTAAGGCAGAACAGAGGCAGGAAGGACTTCCTTAGCTTTCAAGGCCCCCTTTATCCAGACAGTGTTCCTGCGTGCCCGCCGATCACACAGGAAGAGCAGGAGGAGGAGGAGGAGGAGGAAGATTGTGTCAGTATGGAGGTGGAGCCTGGCACTCAGCATCAGCAGCAGTCTTTAAGGGATCAGTCCCAAGAAACACATGGACTTGTACATGGCTGGGAGGAGGTGGCTGCGGACCATGTCGTCCTTAGTGACCGAATGCCTCAGCAAACCTACGCTGCATGGCCTCCCTGATCCTGCAAAGCCTGCGTAAGGATCCTCGTATTCGTGGTATCAAGGAGAAGGACCAATACTGGCTGGCAACCCTCCTTGATCCACGTTACAAGGGTAAGGTTGCGGACCTTATCTTGCCATCACAGAGGGAGCAGAGGATGAAACATCTTCGGGAGGCCTTGCAGAAAGGTCTGTGCAACGCGTTCCCAGAGACTGGGAGGTTACAAACTCCTGTTTCTGGACAACGTGTTGCTGAGGCTTCGGTCAGTCAAAGAAGGAGCGGTGGAGAAGGTGGCCGGTGTTCAGACAATTTTTTGGTCCGCAGCCCCAAGGTATGATCGGTTCCAGCAACCATCGCCAGCGTCTGTTTTACATGGTGCAGGAATACCTAGGGGCAAGATCTGACTTGGACACCTTTCCCACCGAAAATCCTCTGGGTTACTGGATCTTGAGGATGGATCACTGGCCAGAGCTTGCACAGTATGCAATTGAGCTACTGGCCTGTCCTGCATCCAGCGTTCTTTCGGAACGCACATTCAGTGCTGCTGGAGGCTTTGTAACCAATCACAGGGTGCATCTGTCCACCGACTCGGTCAATCGACTGACCTTCATAAAAAATGAATCAGTCTTGGATCACCACCAGCTACCAAGCACCTGATGCTGATGTAACCGAATAATTTTTTTTTAAATCTCAGATCCCTTCAAAGACTGCCTTTGCTGATGCTGAGTGACTATCCCTGAGTAATTATCCTCTTCCTCCTCAATGATCACGCTGATAGCTTGTAAGAACATTTTTGGTTCTGGGCGCCACCACCAGTGTCTAAGGCCCAATTTTTCAGCCCCTGTTTAACAGGAGCGTGTAATTACAATTGTTGATGCAATACTTTGCAGCAGGGCTCGTTTCTGCGTTCCAACTAGAGTATCTGTGAGGGGTTGCAGTGTTGTGGCACCAGCACCAGTGCCTAAGGCCCAATTTTTCAGCCCCTGTTTAACAGGGGCGTGTAATTAAAATTTTTGATGCAATACTTTGCAGCAGGGCTCGTTTCTGCATTACAACTAGAGTATCTGTGAGGGGTTGCAGTGTTGTGGCACCAGTACCAGTGCCTAAGGCCCAATTTTTCAGCCCCTATTTAACAGGTGCGTGTAATTACAATTTTTGATGCAATACTTTGCAGCAGGGCTCGTTTCTGTGTTACAACTAGAGTATCTGTGAGGGGTTGCAGTGTTGTGGCACCACCACCAGTGCCTAAGGCCCAATTTTTCAGCCCCTGTTTAACAGGGGCGTGTAATTACAATTTTTGATGCAATACTTTGCAGCAGGGCTCGTTCCTGCATTCCAACTAGAGTGTCTGTGAGGACTTACAGCGTTGTGGCACCACCACCACCACCAAAGGCCCAATTTTTCTGCCCTTGTTCAACAGGGGCATGTAATTACAATTCTTGATCTAATATTTCACAGCAGGGCCCATTTCTGCACCCACCAAGAGCGAGTGAGGACTTACAGTGTTGTGGCACCAGCACCACCACCAAAGGCCCAATTTTTCTGCCCTTGTTCAACAGGGGCATGTAATTACAATTCTTGATCTAATATTTCACAGCAGGGCCCATTTCTGCACCCACCAAGAGCGAGTGAGGACTTACAGTGTTGTGGCACCAGCACCACCACCACCACCAAAGGCCCAATTTTTCTGCCCTTGTTCAACAGGGGCATGTAACTACAATTCTTGATCTAATATTTCACAGCAGGGCCCATTTCTGCACCCACCAAGAGCGAGTGAGGACTTACAGTGTTGTGGCACCAGCACCACCACCACCACCAAAGGCCCAATTTTTCTGTCCTTGTTCAACAGGGGCATGTAATTACAATTCTTGATCTAATATTTCACAGCAGGGCCCATTTCTGCGCCCACCAAGAGCAAGTGAGGACTTACAGTGTTGTGGCACCAGCACCACCACCAGCACCAAAGGCCCAATTTTTCTGCCCCTGGTCAACAGGGGCATGTAATTACAATTCTTGATCTAATATTTCACAGCAGGGCCCTGTGAGGGCTTACAGTGTTGTGGCCACAACAACACCTAAGGCCCAAATTTCTGCTGAGTATATACTTTCAAACAACTAACTTACAAACGACTCCTACTTGCAAACGGAAAGAGACAACAGGAAGTGAGATGAAATCTACCCCTAGGAAGGGAAATTCTCTCCTGTAAGAGTTAATATGGGAAAAACATTTCTCCTTTCCACTGATGCTTTCCAATCCTTGTTCCACAAAAAAACCCAAATTTTCAAAAAACATTTGTCATTGGGACAAAAAGTGAGGTGAAATCTCCTGAAGAGGAGGATAGACAGCAAAACAAATGTCACAGGGGTGATAACTCTTTCCTATGTTTTCCAAAAAGCTTAAAAAAAATTTTTTGGCTGGAGTTAAACACGTTAAAAATGTACCTGTTCAAAATTACAAACAGATTCTACTTAACAACAAACCTACAGTCCCTGTCTTGTTTGCACCGCCTGTATACTGCTGTTCAGAGTATATAGGGCCTGGTGGCCCCACACCTTTCCTTATTTTAATTTGGGTGTGGGGTTCCCCTTAATATCCATACAAGACCCAAAGGGCCTGATAATGGACTGGGGGGTACCCATGCCGTTTGTCTCACTGATTTTCATCCATATTGCCAGGACCCGACATTACATTAAACCCGCAAGCAGTTTTAAATGAGATTTTTTCCTTTAAAAATGACATTTTGTGCAGGGACTGTTCCAAACACGGGAAACACGCGCCACTTTACAGGCATACTATAGACACCCCCCAGGTACGATATTTAAAGGAATATTTCACTTTTTTTTTACTTTAAGCATCATTAAAATCACTGCTCCCAAAAAAACGTCCGTTTTTAAAAAAATTTTTTGCATTGATACATGTCCCCTGGGGCAGGACCCGGGTCCCCAAACCCTTTTTAGGACAATACCATGCAAATTAGCCTTTAAAATGAGCACTTTTGATTTCGAACGTTCGAGTCCAATAGACGTCAATGGGGTTCTAACGTTCGTGCGAAATTTCGGTCCGTTCTGGTGCGAACCAAACCGGGGGGTGTTCGGCTCATCCCTAATCTTCATATACAGTCTGGTATTGATAATGCTGATTGATCGCCCTTCTTTATTCCCTATAAGACTTAAATGACTCCCCTGACTATTTTGTCTTGGAATGTTCAAGGTCTGAACTCCAAGATAAAGAGATCTTTGGTATTCAATTTTCTGAAAAAATACAACCCACACATATGTGTACTTCAGGAGAAACATTTGGTTGGGAGCAGGACGATGGCACTCCGGAAACCTTGGGTTTGTGCATATTACCACTCAACCTATTCTTCCTATTCCAGGGGTGTCAGTGTCCTGGTTCACAAGTCACTTGGGTTTACCCTGTTGGATCTCCACCTAGACCCGGAGGGGAGATACGTGGCCCTTCACGCGATGTGTGACAGACTGGAGCTGTTAATTGTGGGCATATATATTCCCCCTCCTGCCACGGTGGATATACTCGGGAAGCTTACTCCAATAATAGCATTATACCGTCAGCTGGAGTTATATTAACTGGAGATTTTAACATGGCCCCGAATGCTGCTCTAGACAGATTTGGTGTAGGATCCCCTGGTGTCTCCCCTCTCTCTCACTGGGCAGAAAATTTTGGTTTCAATGATGTGTGGAGACTGAGGCACCCAAATACGAAACAATATACCTGTCATTTGGCTACATATGTCTCTTTCTCCAGAATTGATTTGATTTTTGCCACTGACTCCCTGCTCTCCCAGATACAGTAGGTTGAGATCCTGCCGCATGGCATTTCGGATCACGCACCTCTCCTGCTTAAACTACAAACAGACTCACCGGCAGGCGCCGCACTGTGGCGGCTCTCTGGCCTGTGGATTACGGATGAAAGGGTGACCCCCCTGGTGGAGGGAGAGCTGGGAGTCTACTGGGCAATTAACGAGGGCACGGTCCTCCCACCGACACCTTGGGATGCCTTTAAGGCATATACTAGGGGCCAATATCAAACTGCAATAGGGAGGGTCAGAAAGGACACAAGACTGGCATTGGAGAAGGCAGAGAGGAAGGCTCTCCTACTGGAAGATAGATATGTGCATACTAAAGATATACTGACATATGACGCTTTACAATCCCTACACAGGGAAATTTCCCTGATGAGGGTTGAGACCACCAAGAAACAGTTGCTTGCTCAGTCACAGAGAATCTTTGAACAGGGAGAGAAGATGGGTAGACTATTAGCATGGTTGGCTAGGGAACATTCCTCCCCGTCACATATTGCCCACATAAAGGACGATAAGGGAGAGCTCTGCTCTGACCCCATTAGAATAAACAACCAATTTGCTAAGTATTATAAACATCTCTATACTTCTAATGCCACCTTTACCAGCAAGGACCTTCATGATTTTATGAACCAAATAGAATTTCCACAACTCTCAGACGAGGCCCGTAATACATTAGATGCCCCGATCACTGGTAAGGAGGTCCAAATGGCGGTGAGGGCACTCCAGTCAGCAAAAACTCTGGACCCTGTCGGCTTACCAGCAGAGTTTTATAAAGCAAATAGTGATCTTCTTATCCCTAAATTCCACAGCCTGCTCCTGACGATGCTACGGGAGGCCTGCCTACCTCCCTCTATGTCGGAAGCAGTTATTGTGGTTATAGCCAAACCTAATAAAGACCCTACATCATGTGCCTCGTATCGCCCCATCTCGCTTTTAAACGTAGATGCCAAGATAACCACTAAAATACTCTCGACTAGGCTCAACTCAGTCATCCTCTCTATAATTCATGGCGACCAAACCAGATTCATGCAGGGTAAAGGTACTGACATTAATTTACGTTGACTATACACCAACATTTCTTTAGCGGGGAAAAGGGACCTCCCAGGTGTGGTGGCCTCTTTAGATGCCGAGAAGGCCTTCGACTCGGTTGAGTGGGAGTTCTTATGGCAGGTCCTTGAAAGGTTTAACTTTGGTCCCAAATTTATCTCCTGGATAAAACTACTCTATAATAGTCCCACCGCACGAATCCGCACAAACGGAATACTTTCCTCCTCCTTCTCCTTGGGCAGGGGAATCAGGCAGGGATGCCCATTGTCCCCGGGGCTGTTTGCACTGGCTATTGAACCCCTGGCTATCCTACTTAGAGCATCCCCGACGGTTAAGGGCATAGCAGTTGGTCCATTGATTGAGAGACTTTCATTATACGCTGATGATGCCCTGCTGTATCTTCCCGATGCATCTGCTTCATTGGCGGCGGCATTGGAACTTATTAACAACTATGGATCTTTTTTAGGCATTCGGATCAACTGGACCAAATCGACCCTATTCTCACTATCTCACACGCCAACCCCTGTAGACCCGAGGGTACCATTGGCCATGGTATCTAAGTTCAGATACCTAGGGATTGAAATACAACGAGATCCATCTCAATATTTAATAGATAATGTTTGTCCGATCCTACAGCAACTTGTCACCAGATGTCAGACTTGGAAATCACTTCCCCTCTCACCTGAGGGAAGTATTTCTTAAGATGACGTTCCTCCCCAAGTTCCTTTATGTTTTTCGTAATACCCCGGTTCCCATCCTTACTTCCTTTTTTGCTAAGCTGGATCAAATAGTTAACACATTTGTGTTACCCCTACAGTTGCCCGGACCACCTTACAGCTTCCCTTGTCGTTGGGGGGTCTGGCACTCCCCTGTTTCAAAAAATATTACTGGGCAGCGGTTGTTGTAACTGTTCGTTGGTGGTTCTCCCAGCCAAAGTCCAATCCAGCGGTCAACTTGGAGGCTGCTGTATTGGGATACTATTCGGCGCTGAGTAATTTGGTGTTTAGGGGCCCTAAAGCACACCCAGATATGATGTCTTCAATACACACGACAGTTAGAGTGTGGGAGCAAATGTCTAGGAAACTTACTGAACCAAATTCTATATCCCCATACACGCCATTATGGGGTAACCCCAAATTGAAACATCTTCAAACAGTTCCAGATCTGGCCTTGTGGGCAGGATATGGGATAAAAATACTACAACATGTGATGTCAGGGGGGAGGATCCTTCTCTATGATAACTTGAAAAACGACTTTCAACTCCCCTCATGAATGATATTTAGATATTTTCAATTGCGTCATGCGATACAGGCCCAATACCCGTCGGGGATCACTTTACACTCACATGGGGTTGAGACTTTCCTGATTTCCAGAAACGTGGACCGCATTTTATCCTCCCTATATTTGCGGATACTAAGGGAGGAGTCATCTTGGGGGACTAAGCTTTTTGACAAATGGAAAGAGGACTTGCCTGCCCTTGCAGCTGATGATTGGGAGGAAGGACTACAGCAGTACATTCCCCTCATGGTTTCGGCGAGAGATCGCTATATTCAGCTCAAATTTCTCCACAGAGCGTACTATATGCCACAGAGACTGTCTAACATATATCCAACACTATCAGACAGATGCCCGAAATGTAGTGGAGACCTAGGTACCTTTATGCATGTCGTCTGGTCCTGCCCTATCATACAACAGTTTTGGTTAGAAGTTGTGAATGTTATTAATTCGGTGGGTAACCTGCATATACAAGTGAACCCGATTGTCTTACTTTTGGGAGTATGTGATAACCTCATAACTAATACCCATAAAAGATTGTGTTCTACGCCTCGTTCTATGCTAGGAAAACTATACTGCTTAAATGGAAGCAGCCTGACCCCCCCACGGTTGCTCAATGGAAAGCCTTAGTTAACCACTTAAAGACCGGACCATTTGGCTGCCTAAAGACCAGAGGTCTTTTTACAATTTGGCACTGTGCTGCTTTAACTGATGATTGCGCGGTCATGCATTGCTGTACCCAAACGAAATTTGTGTCCTTTTCTTCCCACAAATAGAGCTTTCTTTTGATGGTATTTGATCACCTCTGCGGTTTTTATTTTTTGCGCTATAAACGGAAAAAGACCGAAAATTTTGAAAAAAAATGATATTTTCTACTTTTTGTTATAAAAAAAATCCAATAAACTCAATTTTAGTCATACCTTTAGGCCAAAATGTATTCGGCCACATGTCTTTGGTAAAAAAAATGTCAATAAGTGTATATTTATTGGTTTGCGCAAAAGTTATAGCGTCTACAACTAGGGTACATTTTCTGGAATTTACACAGCTTTTAGTTTATGACTGCCTATGTCATTTCTTGAGGTGCTAAAATGACAGGGCAGTACAAACCCCCCCCAAATGACCCCATTTTGGAAAGTAGACACCCCAAGGAAATTGCTGAGAGGCATGTTGAGCCCATTGAATATTTTTTTTTGTCCCAAATGATTGAATAATGACAAAAAAAAAATTACAAAAAGTTGTCACTAAATGATATATTGCTCACACAGGCCATGGGCGTATGTGGAATTGCACCCCAAAATACATTCAGCTGCTTCTCCTGAGTACGGGGATACCACATGTGTATGACTTTTTGGGAGCCTAGCGGCGTACGGGGCCCTGAAAACCAATCACCGCCTTCAGGATTTCTAAGGGCGTAAATTTTTGATTTCACTCCTCACTACCTATCACAGTTTTGAAGGCCATAAAATGCCCAGATGGCACAAACCCCCCCAAATGACCCCATTTTGGAAAGTAGACACCCCAAGCTATTTGCTGAGAGGCATGGTGAGTATTTTGCAGCTCTCATTTGTTTTTGAAAATGAAGAAAGACAAGAAAAAACATTTTTTTTTCTTTTTTCAATTTTCAAAACTTTGTGACAAAAAGTGAGGTCTGCAAAATACTCACTATACCTCTCAGCAAATAGCTTGGCGTGTCTACTTTCCAAAATAGGGTCATTTGGGGGGGGGGGGGGGTTGTGCCACCTGGGCATTCCATGGCCTCCGAAACTGTGACAGGCAGTGAAGAGTGAAATCAAAAATTTACGCCCTTAGAAAGCCTGAAGGCAGTGCTTGGTTTTCGGGTTCCCGTACACTGCTAGGCTCCCAAAAAGTCTCACACGTGTGGTATCCCCGTACTCGGGAGAAGCAACAGAATGTATATTGGGGTGTAATTTCACATATTCCCATGGCATGTTTGAGCAATATATAATTTAGTGACAACTTTGTGCAAAAAAAAAAAATGTGTCTCTTTCCCGCAACTTGTGTCACAATATAAAATATTCCATGGACTCAACATGACTCTCAGCAAATAGCTTGGGGTGTCTACTTTCCAAAATGGGGTCATTTGGGGGGGTTTTGAACTGTCCTGGCATTTTATGCACAACATTTAGAAGCTTATGTCACACATCACCCACTCATCTAACCACTTGAAGACAAAGCCCTTTCTGACACTTTTTGTTTACATGAAAATTTTTTTTTTTTTTGCAAGAAAATTACTTTTAACCCCCAAACATTATATATTTTTTTAAAGCAAATGCCCTACAGATTAAAATAGTGGGTGTTTCATTTTTTTTCACACAGTATTTGCGCAGCGATTTTTCAAACACTTTTTTTGGGGAAAAAACACACTTTTTTAAATTTTAATGCACTAAAACACACTATATTGCCCAAATGTTTGATGAAATAAAAAAGATGATCTTAGGCTGAGTACATGGATACCAAACATGACATGCTTTAAAATTGCGCACAAACATGCAGTGGCGACAAAATAAATACATTGTTAAAAGCCTTTAAATGCCTTTACAGGTTACCACTTTAGATTTACAGAGGAGGTCTACTGCTAAAATTACTGCCCTTGATCTGACGTTCGCGGTGACACCTCACATGCATGGTGCAATTGCTGTTTACATTTGACGCCAGATCGACGCTTGCGTTCGCCTTTGCCTGAGAGCAAGGGGGGGCAGGGGGTGCCTTTTTTTTTTTTCTTTATAATTTTTTTTTCTTTTTTATCTTATTTTTAAACTGTTCCTTTCATTTTTTATTTTTTTAAATAATTTTTATTGTTATCTCAGGGAATGTAAATATCCCCTATGATAGCAATAGGTAGTGACAGGTACTCTTTTTTGAAAAAATTGGGGTCTATTAGACCCTAGATCTCTCCTCTGCCCTCAAAGCATCTGACCACACCAAGATCGGTGTGATAAAATGCTTTCCCAATTTCCCAATGACGCTGTTTACATCCGGTGAAATCGAAGTCATGAAATGCTCGTATGTTTGGAGCCACTCTGGTCTCTGATCAGCTCTATGGTCAGCTGGCTGAATCACCGGCTGCATTCTCAGGTTCCCTGTTGAGACAGGAGAGCCAGAGGAAAAAACCCGGAAGACGGTGGGGGCATTCCCTCCCACTGCTTGTAAAAGCAGTCTAGAGGCTAATTAGCCACTAGGATTGCTTTTACATGACAGCCGACCGCTGGCTGAAAAGAATGATACCAAGATGATACCTATACCTGCAGGCATCATTCTGGTATAACCACTCAAAGTCGTGAATGGCGTACCTGAAGACAAAAAAATGGTTAACAAAAAAACACAGTAAACGGTAAAGTATAAAAAATTGCATACCTGAAAAGCAAACATGAAAAAAATAATAACAATAAAACATTGCAGAATAGAATACAGTAAAAAAGAACAATAGAGAGAGAATAGAGAGAGAGAACAATAAAACGACAACTATTTTTTTTTATTTTATATATTTATTTTTTTTATTTTTTTTACACTTTTTTTTGTAACTAACTTTTATAACTGTAACCGGTTCCAGGTTCGGGTCTCTCAAAATGCGATGGCATCTTGGGAGACCCTGTGAAAGTGCGCCTCTTCTGTGCAATGCTGTACCCTACGCTAATACTCAACTAGTGAATGGTAGCGTGCAAAACATTCACCAATGCAAAGACCAGGATTTTCAGGACAGGAGGGACAATAATAACGGGTGTCACGCCTATATCCGCGCTTGCTGCAGACACAACATCTTTTTGAGGGGGGGTTCGTTGGGTAGGGGTACCCGGGAGGACATAAAGAAAATGCCTCTCATGCAGCCGACTGCATTTGGTTGGGGATGTGAATGGGGGAAGTACGGGCGCTGCAGAAGTGGTGGGTTCCCAATTAGGATTGGCGAATGCAGCAGGAAGGGCATGATGGGCACGACGGGCCTGTTTGTCTTCTTCTTGGTGGCAGCGGAACACTACTTGTGCTTGCCACCTCACCAGCTTGAACTGCATTTATGGGACTCGCCACGTCACCAAATGTTACTGCAGTGCTGGTTTGACTATGACCGGGGTGTACTAGGCCACTGGTGCTTGCCAGTTCACCAAAACGCTACCAAAAAAACTGTTAGCGATCGCAGGGATCAGGCCTGACTCTGCGAACGCTGCAGTTATGCATTTAGTGTTTTGTAAGTGACAGTGATCGATCGATACTGCACTTGAGTGCGCAGGGCTGGGCCGGGCGGAGGGGCAAAACGCAGGTGCTAGCAGGTATCTGGGCTGATCCCGCTAACACTGCGTTTTTGGGAACCCTAAACTGCTGGGGACGCTAGAATAGATCTGATCGGATCAGATATTGATCCGTTCAGATACTATACCACTAAGGGAGGTGTACGGTGCGTGCGTGGGTGTTAGCGTCACTGGCGCTAACCTGACGCTGCCTGGGGCTGGTGCATGCCAGTTCACCAAAATGCTATCAAAAAAACTGTTAGCGATCGCAGGGATCAGGCCTGACTCTGCAAATGCTGCAGTTATGCGTTTAGTGTTTTGTAAGTGACAGTGATCGATCGATACTGCACTTGGGTGGGCTGGGCTGGGCCGGGCGGAGGGGCAAAATGCAGGTGCTAGCAGGTATCTGGGCTGATCCCGCTAACACTGCGTTTTTGGGAACCCTAAACTGCTGGGGACGCTAGTATAGATCTGATCGGGTCAGATATTGATCCATTCAGATACTATACCACTAAGGGAGGCGTATGCTGCGTGCGTGGGTGTTAGCGCTACTGGCGCTAATCTGGCGCTGCCTGGGGTGACGCATATCACCGCCGGGCGATCAGGGGGCTAAACCTTTATTTGGTAATAAACGGCGGGTGCCCTGACACTATAAAAAATAAACGAACTAACCAGCGTCACCCGTAATAGTTATACGGTGATCAGTGGTGAAAGGGTTAACTAGGGGGCAATCAAGGGGTTAAAACATTTAATAGATAGTATATGGGGGTCCCTGTCGCTATAAAACACTGACGGTGAACCTAAATATTTACTTCCCTAACTAGCGTCACCAGTGACACTGATACAGCGATCAGAAAAATGATCGCTTAGCGACACCAGCGACGGGGGGTGATCAAGGGGTTAAAACTTTATTGGGGGGGTTAGGGGGGTATCCTAGACCTAAAGGGGGCTAACCCTAACTGTCCTACCACACTAACTGTCACAAACTGACACCAATACAGTAATCAGAAAAAAAAACTGCTTGGTGTCAGTGTGACAGGGGGGGAGGGGTGATTGGGGGGTGATCGGGGGGACATCGGGGGGTAAAGGGGGTGTAATGTGTGCCTGGCATGTTCTACTGTGTGTGTGTGTTGGTGCACTCACATTACAGTCTTCTCTCCTTGGCGCCGGAATGATTCTCATTGGCTGGGAGCGATCGCGAGGTGGGGGGCCACGAACGGATGGTCTCCCCCTCATCTCTGATCGCTCCCAGACCAAAGACGACCGCCTCAGGCACCGGGGGGGTCTGATCGGACCCCCCGCCCGCGGGAAGGTAATCACGTACCAGGTACGTGATTTTGCCTGCCCGTGCCATTCTGCTGACGTACATCAGCGTGAAGTACATCTTCGCCAGCACACCATGGATCAGCAAACAAGATTGACCAAAAAAGGTTTTTAATCGAAAATGGTCACATCACAAGGGAGGTGCAACGTTTCAGGGCCGCGCAGGACCCCTTCGTCAGGCAAGTGATGGGGTGCACAGTAAAATACAACATATATATAGTGGTCACCAATAATGAGAACAACAAGTGCAGAGTGAGAGAAATAGTCCCCTCCCCCTCCCACTGACGTCAATCTGACGTCAGAATCCCGCCAGAATCATTGAAAATCATAGTTTATATAGATAATGCATAATCCTAACCACAATGGCAAGCATACAATGCTGTAATAAAAAGTGGCGTCAGTAACTGTCATGAATTGTGTTCGATCTGCAAGAATTGCCGATTCCGCCCGCTCGGGGCACACTGTTGCCTAGGACCCAGCGACTGTCAGTCAGCTGGAGGTCCAGGGAGCCAATAGCATAGCGCTGCGTGTGTAGCGCATGCGCCCGGCTCGCTGGCAACCACTGAATGCGAAGGACGCCTGGCAGCGGGGCCGCCGCCGTCACGGTAACCCGTGACGTGTGGCCGACGCCGCGTCAGGTAACCAAGGGGAGGAGGGAGCATACGGGGAGAGGAGAGAGGGGAAAAGAAAAGCGATATAGCGGGGAAGAGCATGTGAAGGTGCTGCAAGAAATAGTGTGTAGGTGAAGAATAAAGGAAAGAAATGCCGTGACAAAAGCAAAGGAATATAGCAAAAAGGAAAGAAGTGGAAAATAGAACAGAACAAAGTGTCTGAGATAGATTAAAACCATGTCATGGCAAGCATGTCAGGGTGAAAGAAGGAGGGAAAAAAACACAAGGGGGGAAAGAAAAGGGGACAAAAACGGGGGGAAAAAAGGGGGGAGAAAAGAGGGGAGAAAAGAGGGGAAGAAAAAACAAAACAAAATAGACTAAAATAAACGAAGCATAGGGTGCAAGGCAATATACGACAAGTTACAGTGTATAGGGCAGGGAAAAACAGTTGAAATAAAAGAAAAGAAAAGGAGAAAGGGAAGAAAAAAGGAAAGAGGGAAAAGAAGGAAAGAAAAGGAGAAAGGAGAGAAAGAAAAAGAGGGAAAAAAAAGGGGAAAAAGAGAAGAAGAGAAGAAGAAAAAAGGAAAAAAAAGGAAAAAAAAGGAAAAAAAGGGGGAAGTAAATGGAAAAAAAAAGGAAAAGGGAAAAAAAAGGGGAAAAAAGGAAGAGAAACAAAGAAAAAAAGGAATAAAAGGAAAAAAGCAAAAAGAGGAAAAGGGGAAAAAAAGGAAAAAAAGGGGAAACGAGGGAGAAAAAAGGAAAAAAGAAGAAAAAAAAAAGAGGGAAAAAAAGAAAAAGAGGGAGAAAAAAAGGGGGGGGGGGGAGAAAAAAAAGGAGAAAAAGAAAGAAAAGGGGAATAAACGGAAAAATAGAGGGAAAAAAAGGGGAAAGGAAAAACAGAGGAAAAAGACGGAAAAAACGAAAAAAAGAAAAAGAAAAGGAAAAAAGCAAAAAAGGGGGGGTGGGGGGGAAGGACGAAGGGGGAAGGAAAAACCGGGGGGAAAAGGGGAAAAAAAGGGGTGAAGAAAAGGGGAAAGAAAAGAGGGGGGAGGGGGGAGGGAGGAGGAGAGGAAAAGGAAAGAAGGAATCTGGGGATATCAAATGTGATTGCCAGCGGGAGCCCAAGGGCTAGATAATACCCAATAAATTTAATTGGGAATTCAGTAAAGGACTCATTGTCATAAATACAATAATACAAAAATGGTTAGAGTGCCCGCTGGATGATTACCACTGATAAATGCCAGATGTTAAAAGAAATGAAAAAGCAGTAAAAGATCCCCAAAGGGGAAAGAAGTACCAGGTATATATCCGGGAACGTGTACGACTGGAATATTGAATTGACTGTGTACATCAGCGTGAGGCGGTCGTCAAGTGGTTAATTCGACACTACCACTTTTAAAACTTACCTATATTAACCACAAATGCCCAAAAAAGTTCTCAAAGTTTTGGGGAGCCTGGTCTCACCAGTAAGATCAATATACTTTATTTGATGTGTGCTGCATCCCTCATCCGCTGTGTCTTCTTCCCCCCCTCCCTTCCCCGTGTCTCTCCCCCACCCCCCTCCCTCTTCTTTTTCCTTGTCAAAAGAAGTTTATTGAGTATACAATATTATAAAGATACATAAAGTAAGTTTACAAGGATCTATAAAGTAAGCTCATTGTTTTACAGTAGGGTTTATATAGGTAAATATCATGAAATTTCAAATATTAAACCTTGGATTCACGTAAACCTAAATTAAAGATATATATCATTTCCTTAGTTACTTTTGTAGGTATATAAATGATTTATACCTACTATACATATTGTTTACAGGTAGAGTGTATATAGGTCAAATAAATTCTGATAATGAGCTTTAATCGTAAGGTGGAGAAAAGGAAAGAGAAAGAAGAAAAAGGGTAGAAAGGCAGAGGTATGGTCCACAATGTTGTCCCGCTCGTCAGTTTATTATTCTTTTTAGTTCTCTTTGAAGCCTTAGAATGGGTGTCTCTGTAAGTCCTTTAATCTGCTACCATGGCAACAGGACAGAGTCATTGAAATTTGACAGGAACTGTTGTTTTATCCAAGGATGCCAAAGTTTTTCAAATTTTGGAATTTGATTTTGATCGATGGCTACCATCTTAGCATGGGACATTGTATTATTCATTCTGTGAATTGTTTCTGCTAGTACCAATGTAGGAGATTTCCATGCCTTGGCCACTGTTTGTTTTGCAGCCATTATTAGTTGGATCATAAGTTTGAATTGAGAGAGTGTTAACCATTCCGGTTTTAGATTAAGTAAAGTTATATATGGATCTGGTTGTATTATTTTTTTAAATATTTTAGATGCAATCACGAAGACTTCCTTCCAGAAGGTTTGGATTACTGGGCACGTCCACCATATGTGTAAATGTGTGCCTATTTCTGGGCATCCTCGAAAACAAAGAGCTGAGGTATTAGGTGAATATTTTGCCACTCTAGCCGGTACAAGGTACCAGCGAGTTAGGACTTTATAATTTGTCTCCAGTGCTAAGATGTTGGGTGAAGATGACTTAGATGTGAGCCATATGTTAGACCAGTCCGTGTCTTCTAAAGTTCGTCCCAGGTCCTCCTCCCACCTCTGAACGTAAGAGGGTCTATTAAGATTTACTACTCCATATAATTGATTATAAAGTGATGAAATTGTACCTTTAGCAAATGGATCTTTTGTACAGATTGATTCAAAAATGGATAATTGGGATAATGGTGTATCCCCCTTTAGGAATGGTGTATATAATTTTTGATTTGGAGATATCTAAATATCTCAGAGTTTGGTAGATCATATTTTTCTCTAAGCGATGGGAATGAAAGGAATGATTTAGATGCTATGAAGTCATTTAGTGTCTGAATGCCTGATGTTGTCCAAGCTTTAAAAGAATTTGGGTAGATCCATGCCGGATAAAAGGCCGGATTTCTGATAAAAGAAAGGAGAGGATTGTGTGGAGATTGTAACTGATATTTGGTTTTTAGTTTATCCCAGAGAGATAAGAAGTGTTTAGTTATGGGATTATGAATTTTAAAGTGGTCTTTAGGATCAAGCCATAACAAGTTTGATATTAATAGAGGGTCATTTTCTGAAGCCTCTATAAATACCCATAATGGGATTTCCTGTTTTGCATGGTATTTGGACAGACTGGCCAAATGTGCTGCTCTGTAGTAGTTAGTAAAATTAGGGTATCCCAGGCCTCCTTTATTTTTGGGAAGATGTAGTGTGTGTATAGGTATACGTGGTTTAGAAGAGCCCCATATAAACGAAGTTGCTCTTTTTTGTACTATTCTCAAAAAATAGGAAGGAATTGGAATAGGGAGGACTCTGAATAGATAAAGCAATTTGGGTAGAATAGTCATTTTGATTGCATTAATCTTCCCTATCCAGGATAAAGGAAGTTGCGACCATTGTTTTATTAGATTTGTGATCTGTCTTAATACAGGAGGATAATTGGTTGAGAATAAGTCAGAATGAGATGCTGTTAAATGAATTCCAAGATATGGGAATGATTTTTCTGCCCATGTGAATGGGAGTGCAGCCCTAGCCGGGATCAATTCCATGTTTGTGAGCGAAATATTAAGCACTAGGCATTTCTTAGGATTAATCATAAGGCCGGATAGGGCTGCAAATCCATCAAGAGCTGGTATTAAGTTAGGACCAGAGACCTGTGGTGATGATAGAAAAAGTAATATATCGTCTGCAAATATACATAATTTGTGTGTAATACCTCCTACTTCAATGCCAGTTATAGTTTGGTTTGTTCTGATGTATTGGGCCATGGGTTCGAGTATAAGGGCAAATAATAAGGGAGATAATGGGCAACCCTGTCGGGTACCTCTTTCGATATTAAAGGCATCAGATTTGTATCCAGCATATTTTATATAGGCTTTGGGTTTATTATATAATGCTTTGATCCATGTTAAAAAGTGGGGTCCAAAACCCCATTTTTGTAATGAATATTGCATATATTGCCAGGATACTGTGTCAAATGCCCTCTTAATATCGAGAGATAGAAAACATAAAGGGATTTTCCGTTTTTTAGCAATATGTGCCAATAACACTGCCCTGCGTATATTATCGCCTGCCTGTCTATTTGGCATGAAGCCTACTTGATCTCTATGTATTCATTTTCCCATAATGCTATTGAGGCGTTTTGCTATTATTTTTGCTAATAATTTAATATCAAGGTTTAACAGAGAGATAGGCCGATAATTCACACAGGAAGTATCATCAGAAAGGGGTTTTGGGATCATACAAACAATTGCCATTAGTGTTTCTTGCCGAAAAGAATGTCCTTCTAGAAGTTTGTTAAAAGTTTCAGTGAGAATGGGAGAGAGTATTTCTGAGAATGTTTTATAGTATAAAGCCGAGTAGCCGTCTGGGCCTGGTCTTTTGTTAAGTTTTAGGTCTTTTATGGCGTTAGCAACTTCATCTATAGTTATAGGCTCATCCAAACTGCTTTTTTGATTCTGAGACAACTCAGGTAAGGTTATTTTTGAGAAGAAGGATTCAGCCTCTGTAGGATTAAATTCATTGTTTGTCTTGTATAAAGTTGCGAGATGTGAGTGAAATTTATGGACTATTTTAACTGGATTACAAGTATAAACATTTTTTGATAATTTCAAACGTATTGGTTTGAAAGATTTGTTAGTTGAATTTAATGCCCGAGCCAAATATGTACCTGGTTTGTTTGTATTCATGTAGAAATTGTGTTTGGAGCATTTGAGGGATTTATCAACTGACTCAGTGAGAAATAGATCGTATTCCAATCTAGATTTTTCCAGATGAGATTTTGTACTCTGAGATGGATTATCTTGGAATGATATGTAGGCTGCATTAAAATTGAGTTCTAGTTTTTTTGCTAGATTTTTGCGTTCCCGTTTAAATAGTGCCATTTGTCTTTGTATTGTACCACGCAAGACAGGCTTATGAGCTTCCCACAGTGTTATTGGGGAAATGTCTGTTGTATTATTAATTGATATGTATTCCTTTAAAGCTTGTTCAATGGCCATCTGATGTAGTGGGTGTTTGAGCATTATGTCCGGTAAGTACCACGTTGGGTCATGCGCTTTTGGTATGGCTGAGGCTATAGTAGTGTATACTGCATTATGGTCAGACCACGGAATCGGAATTATATCTGATGCAATAATTTCTCGTATCATTCCTATTGTTAGAAAAATATGATCTATTCTGGTGAAGGTTTGATGAGGGTGTGAGAAATAAGTGAATTTCTTTTTCATTGGGTTACTTTCTCTCCACGAATCTACCAGATTGTATTTGGAAAGAAGTTGAGAAAAAGGTAATCTAGAGGTTATTTTGGATGTTGTAAAAGGTGATTTATCTAGAAATGGGAGGAGGACCTGGTTCGAATCCCCGCACATTATCACTGTTCCTATTTTGTGTGTATTAATCACTTGTAATATATGTGAGAGGAATGGTGTAGGTTGTTTGTTAGGAGCGTAGTAGGAAATCACTGTGATTGCTGTATCCATTATATAACCCATGAGTATCAGGTATCTACCTTCTGGGTCTTTAATTTCTGATGATAAGGTGAATGGTGTGGATCGGTGAAATGCAATTAGAGTACCCCTTTGTTTGGTACAGGCAGAAGCCGTGTAAATTTGTTGATAAAAAGGAGAAATATATTTTGGAGTAGAATCTTTGGTGAAGTGTGTTTCTTGGAGGCATACTATGTGAGCCTTCTTGTTATGGAAAGTACGGAAGGCTTTGCTCCTTTTTTGAGGGACATTTATTCCCTGAACATTCAGGGAAAGTATATTCAGTGGTGCCATGGCAACAGATCAAATAGTTTTGACTTACTTTTTGTTATGCAGAGCTGACTGCGCAGATCAACCTGTGTGGACTGAAGAGATGAAAAGATAGAAAAGAAACCAGTGAATTCTGGAGTAAAGAGTAAACAAAAAACATATGAGATTAGATGATACATTGTATAAATTATTTTTTGCAAGTAATCACAATTTAACCGTGAAAGAGAATAAATATCTCTCTCAGGGGAATAAGTGCCTTCGTCACACTCCCACATAATATGATTGGGAGAATTAGGAGGGCTAATGGGGGTACACGGATCTTCCGCTTACAGGAGAGAAGTGCTATGTCAAAAGACATCAAAATGATGATTCATTAATTGGAGTGCAGAATATAGTTTTTGTTGAAATTATTTATTCCAGGGTGGTTGTATATGGTTAGTCTTGCCCTAGGCTAAATAATTCAGTTAGAAAGGTACTGTTAATAACTTTGGTATTGATGAAGATAGTTTGAATTATTTTGGGATTTTAACCCTTTTAGAGTAAACAATTACATATTTTATTCATATGTAACTGTTTAGATATGTTAACTCATAAAATTGAGGTTGTATTGCTTCAGATTAGAATAAACAAAAACATACTTCTAGGAACTAGTTAGGTAATAATATATTTATTTTAAGAAAAGAAAGAAAAAGCTTCCATTACTTCTGGATTATTGAACATATTTGTCCTAAAAAGTAATAAATCTATTGTTATTACCTGAAAATATATAACTGAACAAGAATTTCCTTATTTCACTTATATATTCTAAGGCTATATGAATCAGAAGTAATAAGAAATATAACTGGAATGTAACATGATCCCACACAGTGTGTGACTATCAGAATGCAGTTACATTCAGTTATAAATACAGATTTTTTATAGAGAACCATCTCTTAGTATAATAAATGAAGAAATATCAGGAATTAGAATGTCAGTCCATTGAATCTTCTTGGTCCATGGATGATGTGGCATAACGGCCTCTTTTGTGATAATGATGATTCCCATTTTGTTCTGAAATTTTCTGGGTGCTGCCTGAAGGTGAAAATGATGCCATTCTTCTGCGTGTGGGAGAGTTTCTGCTTGTGGGTTCTGTCAGATTTAATTTTAAAAGGGTTTGTTGTAGTTCATCTGCTGATCTGCTTCTGTAAATTGTACCTTGGTAGTTAAATCTGACTGAAAAGGGGAAGCCCCATTGATACATAATGTTGTGGCGTTGCAGTTCCATTAGTTGGGGTTTCATGAATCGTCTTTTAGTAATAGTAAGTTTGGATAGGTCAGCAAAAATTTGATAATTGTGTCCTTGAAAAATAAGTTCCTTTTTTTCTCTTGCAGCAATTAGTATTTGTTCTTTCGTTCTGTAATAATGAAATTTTGTGATTATATCACGTGGGGGTCCATCTTTCTTTTTGGCTGTGAGGGCTCTGTGTACTCTGTCCAGTTCTAAACGTTCAATAGGGATATCTGGCTTTAGTTCTTGTAATAGAGCAGTAATAGTAGATTAGTATAATAGTAGAAGTAGTAGTAGTAATAGTAGATCACAGTTTCAGGTATTCCCCTTATGCGCAAGTTTGAACGTCTGGCTCTATTTTCGTAATCTTCAAGCTTAGTTTGAAGTATTAAATTCTCTTCTTTTAATTGTTCCAATTCTGTTATATTTTCTTGGGTTGTAATTTCAATTTCATCCATTTTTATTTCTAAGGCTGCGGTGCGGTTTCCCAGCTCTCTTATTTCTTTGGTTAGGCTGTTTGTTATTTGGTCTGAGGTTTGTTTTAAAGCCTTATGAAGCATCTTTTCAAATTGTAATAATATTACTGGGGATGCTGAGGAGGCTTGTGGAGAAGTTTGTGAGAGGATTTGTTCAGTATCTGACTCAAATGGAGAGTCTTGCTGTGACATTTTCCTTCTGTGAGAGCGCCCTGATGCAGTATGTTGTGAGGTGACTGGAGCTGCTTTAGTTGCAGTGAGTGCCTGTGAGCTCTTAGTGAGGTGATTTTTATTTCTGCCACGGTTTCCTCCCAGTACCATATTTCCTGCCCAAACTTTCACAGTTTGTTCCCTGGGGCAAAAAGGTTCAAATGGATACCTTTTGAGCCTGCAGGCTCCGCTTTGTCCTTCTCTTCTCTCCTCAGCGGTGCGGAGCTCTAACAATGCATGTCTGCTCCGCTAGGCTCCGCTAATGCACCTCCCTCCCTCTTCTTTTTCACTCCCCCTTCCTTTCTTTGTTTCTCTTCCCCCCTTCTAATGCAATAAAATAAATATGATTAGCACCATCACCTGATTCTCAACCGAAGGTATTGTCACCTTACACTAGATACTTGAAAAGGCATTAACCTAAAGATGTGTATCTATGAATGTATTATTATTTATAATTAATTTATTAAGAATTATACACAACTCTCTATTAGAATGACTTAAATTAGTCTGATTTGAAATTATTCACCACAATTGTATATGCATATTATGTAGCAGCACTTTGTTGTTCTTTATTGTTTTGTTATATGTTCAAATACTCTCCTTCTGGAGAAAATAAAAACTTTTCTGTAAAAAAAACAAAAAAAAAAACATACAGCCAGAGCTCCAATGGAATGGTTTAGATCAAAGCATATTCATGTGTTAGAATGGCCCAGACCTAAATCCAATTGAGAATCTGTGGCAAGACTTGAAAATTGCCGTTCACAGACGCTCTCCATCCAATCTGACAGAGCTTGAGCTAATTTGCAAAGAAGAATGGGAAAAAAATGTCACTCTCTAGATGTGCAAAGCTGGTAGAGACATCCCTAAAAAGACTTGCAGCTGTAATTGCAGCGAAAGGTGGTTGTACAAAGTATTGACTCAGAGAGCTGAATACAGATGCACGCCACAATTTTCACATATTTATGTAAAACCATTTATCATTTTCCTTCCACTTCACAATTATGTGCCACTTTGTGCTGGTCTATCACATAAAATCCCAATAAAATACATTTACGTCTTTGGTTGTAACATGACAAAATGTGGAAAATTTCAAGGCACTGTATGTTGCAGGTTACAAGCCTAAAAAGGAGGTGCCTACATTATTTTCCCATGCTCATGCTGTGAATAACACATTTGCTGTCCCTGGATGACTACACCTAGTCCTTCACTGTATCTATGAAGGGAGCCATGGTTTCCACCAAGGCTGGACTTCAAACAATCGGATAAGTTATTTACAAAAATAAATAAATAAAATAACATTGGTTTTGCTTCCATTGCATCTTGCAAGATTAACAGGTATCTTCTGTACTTTGTAAAAATGTTCTTAGCTTGAAAAATGAAAACTAATGAAGCTGAATGAAAAGGACCAGTAAACTGCAATATATTGTTATTTTTTCTCTAAGGTTTAGATGCTTTAGGCTCTGTTTCCACTACTACGAGTTGTTTTGCGACTTGACACATGTCAAGTCGCATGACAAGTCAAAACCCATGTATTTCAATGGTCCCCATTCTAATTGGTGCGACTCAAGTCGCAGCGACTCCAAAAAAGGTTCTTGCACTACTTTGTTCCGTCTTCGGTGCGACTTGTTCTCCATAGAAAGGTATTAAGTCACAATGCAGTCGTATGTACATGTCTGACACCGCGACTTTGTTGCGACTTCCACGGAAGTCTACGGAAGCACATGATCTCTGCTCCTCCCAAATACATCACTTCCTATATTGATGTATGTGAGTGTGGAAGACAGCAGGAAGCATGCCTAGGGCTAGAAAGAACAAGTGACAAGTTCATGACAATGAGGCAATTATTCGGCTTGTCAGACAACGTCCGGCAATATATGACCTCAGAGATCCAGGTTATAAAGATCATGCAAAGAAGGAGAGAGCATGGTTGGAAGTGGCTCGCATATATTATGATACCAGGGACTCTTTATCAGCCACAGAACGGTCTTCAAAAAGTAAGTGGTTGATATATGCTGCTTAGCACTTTGTGTCTTGCACCTATTTAAATATTCAGCAACCAATGGGTGTGTGTTAACAATATGCACTGTATTTTCTTGGTGGGGACCGCTTCTCCTGCCAGAAGATCACAATGGTTTGGCAGGAGGGAATCCCCTGTCAACACTATCTGTGTTGATGGTGGAATTTATATAGTTACTTTCCTGTAACCTGTGGCTGCAGGAAAGTAAATCTGTGTGTGTGTGTGTGGGCCAGCAAATAATATTGGACCACGGTCCAAATAATATTAAATGATATTAAAGATGGCCCTGTCGACATCCTTCAGCACATGGAAAATTATGCAGGTGTCATGGGTAATATATTTAGCGGTTGTTTTAATACCATCCATATCAATTATGCAGCCTAGCAAATGAATGATCTATAGGCAGGTAATAAAGATTTTTTATTTTATTTAGTATTTTCTTTATATTTTGTAGTGCACTCGTTACAAACTCGATGGAGAAGTCTCAAAGACTGCTACAACCGGTACTTACGAAAATTAAAAGAAGGAAGGAGTGGTTCCGGCTCAAAAAGATTAGCCCCATATGCCCATACCGGGGATCTTGATTTTTTAAAACCAGTGTTGGAAATGCGAGAGTAAGTTATCAGCAGGCATATGTTATGAATTGTACATATCAAATTGTAATGCTTACTTTAAAAATATGTGATTTGTACTTCAGAACCCAAGCAAGCTGGGAAGACAGCACACAGGGTTTGGCACCAGAAGATGAGTCAGAGGAAGCTGCTGTGGAGGAGGAGCAAGAACAATTCCAAGACAATGTTGACAAGGAACTGTTCGTAGATGAATCAAGGTCAACAACAAACTCAATGAATGAGGAGGATGCAGAACCAGGGCCTAGCAATGTCTCTAGGCCTTTGCGAAGATCTTCAAGGGGAAGTGCCAGGCCTGTGAAACCCATGGATAAAATCTTAGATGTAGTCAGTCAGATGTCCACTAAAATGGCTGAAAACCAGTGTGAAGACACAGCATTTCTCACTGTAATTTTAGGAATATGTAAACAGGTACCCCCAGAGAAAAAATATGCACTCAGGATGGCTTTGATGTCAACTGCTCAATCCTTTGTGGGCGAGGGGCCAACAACATCCTCACCATATATGCAACCCCCCTTTCCCAATATCCCCCTTATCAACAATACCCTCACTTTCAAAGTACACAGTATGCTCCACCATGCTGAATCCCTCCAGGTCACGCATGTTGCATCCAATTCATGCCCCCACTACTTCTACCCTTGGCCCCCCAACCACTCACCAACTTAGGCAGCCTACACCCAGTCAGGTTATGCCTTTTCTTGAAAGGAAATACTACCCGGGACCATCAGTGGATTTCCCTGGACCAACCAATAGTTCACTTTCTGGGACCACTGAAAACAAAACCTACCAGCAATTGTAATTTTAGATAATTTTTGCTGTGGTTTTGAGACTTGTTCTATTTTTTGTTTTTGGTTGTGTTTGCCAAAACCACAAGCCAAAAAATTTGGAGTTCATGGAACTATTTTTTATGTTTTGCCTTCTTGCAAAAAGATTTTGCTTGTAAAAAAGATTCTGATTATATATTTTATTTTTGTCTGACTTTTATTTTGGTGTTGTTCAAAGTGAGATATTTTATAATGTTATTATTTGTTGTGGTTTTTATAAAAAAACAACAAATGGTGTAGTTCACCCAAAACAAAAATTTTTTTGCTGCATTCTTGCACAAAAATCCGGAAAATAAAAATTATTCTGGTTAAATTATGCATTTTCTACTTATCCTTTTTTATACTTTGTGTTAAAGACCTGTTATTCTGCATTTGGATGCAATTAAACATAACAGACAATCCTTATAATAGTAAAATCAAAAATGCTTGACATACATTATGCAATGGCATCCTGCTGCCAGGGGACAGAACCAGCAGCAGACATAAAATACGACAAAAATCTCTCACGCACAGTGACACCATTGGTGGTGCCCCTACTGGCACTCCATTGTGCACCTTCCAGATCGTGCATGAGGGAATCTTCAAAAAGATAACCATCACAAATTCTTACAAAATTATGAAGCACACATGCTGCTTTTACTGCAGATATTGCATTTTCAAGTTTTAAATTTATAGGTGTATGTAGCAAACGCCACTTGTTTGCTAAAATGCCAAATGAACATTCTACCACTCGCCTTGCCCTCGTTAACCGGTAATTGAAGATTCGCTTCTCTTCACTCAGACACCTATTGGAATAAGGCCTTAATAGATGCTCACTGAGAGCAAAGGCCTCATCCCCAACATACACAAATGGCATTGGCGGCCCATTTGTTCCTGGCAACGGACAGTCCTGTGGCAGGTCCAGACCATTTTCCCGCAACATTCTTCCAAAGATGATCTTTGGAAAATACTGGAGTCTGAGCTGCTGCCATATGATCCTATGTCTATATAGCTAAAACAATAATTGGCATCAGCCACTGCTAGTAATACAAAAGAAAAATATTTTTCCATCAATTGCCCCGAGACAATTAGGGAAATTGCATCGATCCCAGAAAACCTCCGCGATCTTGCACAAATTTTTGCAAGTGGGCTTCTTCAGGACCAAATCCCTAAGGACATTCCAGATGTCTCTGCAGGTATCGTGGACAATATTGCTGACAGTAGTTTTGCCAACCAGAAATTCATAATGCAAACTTACAAAGGAATGTCCAGTTGCCAGGTGCCTAAAATGGAACAGTAAATACAGTTTATTATAATGATACATATTAACAATAAGCTAATTCGATATTAGATCTAAAAATTAGCTTGGAAGGAGGTGCCTGAGGAAGTGAAGGAAGAAGAGGAGCAGGAAAAAGACACTGGTGATGTAGAGGGAATATGTAGATTTGGATATCCAAATGCCACATATGAGGTAAGAAGAAGAAAAGTAGGTATGAACAATTACCTCAATGTTATAATCAGTCTTTCAACAGCTGGAATACTCCTTCGGAAACTGGTGTTTTGTCGCTCTAGATGGCTAGAGAGCAAAGCTAACAATTCATCAAAACTGTAAATATAAAATGTATGGCTATTATCTACATTGTCCATGTAAAAATCAAAAATTAAACAATCTAGTGCCATTGTAAAAAAAAATTTGATCAGGTTATAGTTAACACTTCTAGCTATTCAAAGCTAAAAATTAGAAAAACAGTCATACTGACCAGGCATATACACGTTTTCAGAAATATGTCTTGGAGCATTTGCAAGTTGACATAAAAAAATAATCTCACCTTCTAATTGACATCCGTGTGTAGTTGAAAAATTTGTCCTCATGAGCACGTAGGTCATTGTAAAGGACCCCAAACTGGCCTCTCCCTTCCCTTTGGGCGATGATGGGATGGATCCAAAATCTATGCCTTCTCCGCCTCCGGTTATCCTCTTCTTCTTCATCTATTAATGCTGCTACAGCAGCCATAATGACTGCTGACCCAACATATTGCATAGCCAACATGTTTGCTAAACAACATACATGTGACAACGAAACAGGAAGGGGAAATAATTAAGCAGGATAAGGAATTACATCATTCTGACTAAATTGCAGAACATCAAAGTCGCACAAAGTCGTTTTTAAAGTTGCATCAAATCGCAACATAAATCGCAGTGTAAAGACGCAGTGTAAATTGCGCGACTTTGGGGAAACAGAGCCTTAACCTAACCCCTCAACTAAGCCGTAACACTAATTAGCCTCTATTCTGCTACAGGTTTACCTTTCCTAATCCAGAAAACCTCTACATCAACAGTATGCAGGCCATATGCAAAAGCATGCACCACAACAATTTGACATGACATGTTTGTTTTTTTGTTTTTTAAAAAGCTGAAAATGTATTACTACTTTAATAGAGTGGGCACATGTCATCATTATATTACTATTTTGAAAAAAAAATACCACTTTCTTGACATAAAAAATGCTGTCTTCATTATGTGACCTTAAACCTTTTTCCTGACGCCAACATGGCAGCATACTCGTGATTGAGCTCTGCCTCTTGACCACTCCCCTCAGGACCAGTGAATAGCATAAATGAAAGGCCTAGTTAGGCCCCACCCCATTCTTCTTTTTTTCCTACCTCAACGCACCAATGAAGAGTAAGCAGTACTATTGTCAGTTATAGTACTCACAGAGGCCAAGATGCCGAGAGTGGTTCGCCCTTGCGACTAAGCGCAGTCCGCCTTCTGGAGGTGATACAGGGAGTGAATGGCACAAAGAGGCACAGGCTACCCCGATGGACCGTAGGTATCTTGCGTGAAGGTCCTTGCAGACAGGGGCCGCTGTGCAGATGCTGGTAGGCAGGAGTACAGGCTGGAACACAAAAGGAAGATAGTCCAGAACCAGGCTGGGGGTCAAACACAGGAACAACAACTTTAAGCTGCAGGCTTTGAAGAAGAGTGTCTAGGAGACACGGATAGTCCAGGTACAGGCAGGGGGTCAGGCAAGGAGACAGGAGACAGTCCAAGTAACAGGCCGAGGGTCAAACACAGGAGACTGATGGAAATCCGTTTAAACAAGCCGAGGTCAAGGTTAGGAGAAGAGCAGAAGCATCCATTAACAATCCGGGTCACAATAGGTAGTCAGGCACGGGTACAGGAAACAGGATCAGATCACACAGGAAGCTGAGACAAACCAGCAATTTGTTTGATCCTCTGAGAGCATTTTATAGGCCGCCCAAAGGATCACGTTGGGTGTGCGCTAGTGCGCATGTGCGAGCGCCGTAACGCCGGGCAGCAAACGCGCATGCGCCGGAACGCCGTACCGCCGCACATGCACTCAAGAATACGGCCAGAATGGCAGGAAGAAACATTCTTCTGACAGTGCCCCCCCCCAGGGGTGGCCTCTGGACACCCAAGGTAGACATCAACTCTGGTTGTTCTTGATGAAATGCCTGAATCAAACGTGGGGCATGTAGATTTCCGGATGGTTCCCAAGAATTATCTTCAGAGGGGTACCCCTTCCATTTGATTAGGTATTGAAGATGCCTACCTTTCTTCCTGCAACTTAGAATTTTTTCCACCTCAAATTCATTTTCTCCGTCAATCATGACTGGTGGAGGTGGTGGTTCCTCTCGGTCAGAAAAAGAGCTGGGAACAACAGGTTTTAAGAGAGATGCATGGAAGACAGGATGCACTTTGTAAGAGTCAGGTAGAGCTAGTTCAAAGGCCACAGGATTGATTACCCTCTTGATTTTGAAGGGACCTATAAATTTTGGCCCTAACTTCCGTGAGGGGATTGGCAGTCTGAGGTTGATGGCTTATAGCCACACTTCTTCGCCTACTTTAAAGGTTGGATTCTCCTTCCTCCCTTTATTATAGTGTTTCTTATAATCCTTCTGGGCTTTTTGCATAGCCTCTTGGATCTTTTGAAAATTCAGCAGAATGGCAGCTACCCTATCCTGTACAGCAGGGACAGATAACTCGGGAATGGAAACTGGGAGGAAAGAAGGGTGAAATCCGAAATTCGACCAAAAGGGTGTTTGATTGGTGGCGGAATGGATGGAGTTATTATATGCGAATTCAGCATTCGGCAGAAGAGTGGACCAGAACAGAAACATCTGAGGTATTGTTCCAGGGTCTGATTCGTTCTCTCCGTCTGGCCGTTGCTTTGAGGGTGATAAGCGGAAGAAAGACAGATCTTTATTTCTAAGGATTTACATAATTCTCTCCAAAACTTGGAAGTGACACCCCTATCTGAGGTGATGCTCACAGGGGTACCATGAAGCCTGATGATTTCCTTGAAAAATACACTAGCTGTAGCAGAGGCAGAGGGGGTACCCACCATGGGCAGGAAATGCGCCATCTTGGAAAGCCGGTCAACGATGACAAGGATAGTAGTGAATCCCCCTGAGGGAGGCAAGTCCACAATAAAATCCATAGAGATTTCTGCCCATGGTCGTTCAGGAATAGACAAAGGCCTAAGTAGGCCCTAAGACTTTGTATTTGGACCCTTACTGCGCTGGCATGGGATGCAGGAAGAAATGTAGTTCTTGCAGTCTTGTCTCCAGCCCGGCCACCAAAAAGAACGTGAGATAAGTTCCATGGTCTTTTGTGACCCAAAATGACCTGCCAGTTTGTGATCATGGAAAGTCTGTAATGTTAGAAGCCTTGATTCTAGCGGGACAAAGATTTTTCCGTGGGACCAGAATAGGTCATGGTGTTTCTCCAAAGAAGGTATGTCAGGTTTGGAGCATTGACTGGATGCTGATTTAATTGCGGATATCAGGTCCACTTGGGTGACCAGAAGGAAGTTTTGCGGGGACAAGATGGTACTGGGTTCAGTTACTTGAGAGGTTTCATGGAACATCCGGGAGAGTGCGTCCGCTTTTCCATTTTTAGAACCAGGTCTATAAGAAATATGAAAATTAAATCTGGAAAAGAAGAGGGCCCATCGAGCTTGTCTGGGTTTTAGGCGTTTTTCTGTTCTGAGATATTCCAGATTTTTGTGATCAGTGAATATCATGACAGGATGAGATGCCCCTTCGAGTAAATATCTCCACTCCTCCAAGGCAAATTTGATGGCAAGTAACTCCCTATCGCCCACGTCATAATTCTTTTCAGGTAAACTTAATTTCCGGGATGCAAAAGCCACAGGGTGCAGGAGTGCTTTGGGACCCTGTCTTTGAGAAAGGATGGCCCCAGTAGCAGTTTCTGAAGCATCACCTCTAGTATGAAAGGTAGAGCTAGGTCCGGATGTCGTAAGACTGGTGCAGATGAAAATAGTGCCTTTAATTTTAAGAAAGCTTCCTGGGCTTCTGAGGACCATTGAAAATGATTATGCTGGCATGTAAGTTGGGTAATGGGAGTCATGATAGCTGAAAAAACGGCGATGAACCTTCGGTAGAAATTTGAAAATCCTAAGAATCGTTGTACCCCTTTTCTATCCACAGGAGCCGGCCACTCCTGAATTGCCTTGACCTTCTGTGGATCCATTGCAACACCGTCAGTGGAAATAATGAACCCCAAGAATTGTACAGTTGTTTTTTCGAACTCGCATTTTTCGGCTTTAAGGTATAATTTGCGTTTCCTGAGAATTGACAGGACCAGTTTGACGTGTACCCGTTGAAGTTCCATGGTGGCTGAAAAAATTAGATTGTCATCTAGGTAAACAACTAGAAAGTTGTCGAGGTATTCACGAAAAATGTCATTCACTAGGTGCTGGAAAGTGGCCGAGCCCGAACGGCATTACCAGGTACTCGTAATGCCCAAACCTGGATCTGAAAGCGGTTTTCCATTCATCGCCTGCTCGAATTCGGATAAGATTGTAAGCCCCATGAAGGTCTAGCTTGGAAAAGATTTGGGCGGATCAGAAACGTTGGAATAGTTCAGAATGAGAGGAAGTGGGTACCAGTTTTTAATGGTGATTTTGTTTAATTCCCTGTAATCAATGCAGGGTCTGAGGGATCCATCCTTTTTCTCTACAAAGAAAATACTGGCTCCAGCCGGTGACGAGCTGATTTCTCAAGATTTTCGTCAATATATGACTTGAGGGCCTTCAGTTCTGTTTTGGACAAGGGAAAAATGCGGCCAAAAGGGATTTCAGAGCCAGGCAAAAGGTCTATGGGGCAGTCATAAGGCCGATGAGGTGGTAGACGGTCGGCCTGTTGTTTGTCAAAAACATCTTTAAACTCCAGGTAAGCTGAGGGCACATGTTGAAGATTATCAGGTATTGATGTAATGGTTGAACAGGAGGCTGGAGCTGAGAGGAGGCAGTGTTGGGAGCAGTATTGGGATGAAAAAAGGACTTCTTTTTTGTTCCAATCAATTTGAGGTTCATGAGCCTGCAGCCAAGGGAGCCCCAGGATGATGGGAAACATAGGAGAAGAGATTATGTCGAAGCGTAGGTACTCCTAATGGCCGGAGTCTGTGGTGGTAAGGATGGGTCTGGTTTCCTGAGTAATCAGTCCAGAACGGGGAAGAGACCCATCAGCTAGGTGTACCTGAAGGCTTTGGCTTTTAGTTGTTAGAGGAATGTGTAAACTGGCAACTAGTGAGGCATCCATGAAGCAGCTACATGCTCCGGAATCAACTATAGCGGGTAGGCGAGCTTCCTTTCCCGGTAGCTGTAAGGAGACAAAGAGAGTAACATAAGTCTGTGAAAAACCGGAGACTTGGTAGTTAATGGCAGGTTGAGGGTAGGACTTACTAGGTCTCACGGGGCAGGATCGGAGGAAATGCCCTGAGCCCCCATGACGGACCACGAATGCGCATGCGCCGGAACGCCGTTCCGCCGCACATGCGCGCAAGAATACGGCCAGAATGGCAGGAAGAAACATTCTTCTGACAACTATGTTCCCCCCTCTGCCTCCGTGCAGCATCCGGCTGGGTTGAGCCTCTCCCAGTGCAAACTCCCAGTGCTCAGGCAGCTAAAATGCGCTATAGTCTGGGAGCCCTTTCTGTGGGTCTTATTGGGGCTCCTGCAGTGTTTCCTCTTTAGGAACGAAATCTTCTTTTAAAATTGGTAACTGCAGCGCTTGTGGAATATGGGGGGGGCAGCTATGCTTTATCACTCTCTTGGCCCCTTGTGCCATACAGGGTCTCCTGTACCTTTTACCTATGTCTCCCTCTTTTGTCTTTCATTACCTTTCCCATTCCTTGCTGTCCTCTGCAAGTGTTGCATGTGTGTGTAGGTATGTGTGTATATGTATGTATGTATATGTGATATGGGTGCGTGTATACATATATACACGTTTAAAAAAATGTATGTGGATGTGTGGGTATACATATGTGTATGTATGTATATGTGTGTGGGTGTATGTAAATACATGTATGTATTGTAGGGGATTAGAGGGGTGAAAGGCCGATTCAGACAGTTCAGTAAAATAAAAATGGCTTTATTCAGCAAAACAAACAGAAGAAACTACAGGCTTGTCTTGTCACACAGGTGCAGAGATAGGAAATGTTCAATCTCTTTAGCCAACAGGCTGATATATAGACAAAGTAGACAAAGCCAGAGCTACAGTCTCTGGTATGGTTTTGCTCACCCCAGCAATGGATCCTCTCACACAGCATGCTGCTGTGTGTCTCTCTCTCTCCAAACACACAACTCTTCTCTGACATCTTCAGCTCAGCTGACAGTAAGCAGGTCTGAAGGGTAAGTTCCTGCCCTCTTCAATTAACCCTTTCTTAACCTGCCCCAGACTGACCCTCTGCAGTATATGTGTGTAGGTGTGTGTGTGTGTGTGTGTATGTATATGTGTATGTATATATGTACATATACAGTGGGAACGGAAAGTATTCAGACCCCATTAAATTTTTCACTCTTTGTTATATTGCAGCCATTTGCTAGATTTGTGTATGACTTGGTTACTTGGGGAGCCACAGCCTGGTCTGGGTAATGTGTTCAGGTTTCAGGTGGGCTGAAACCCTGACGCATGATTCAAAACCTGAACTGTCCGGGTGAATCCTGGACAGGTGGCACACCCTAGGTGTCTGGCATTCATGAATCTATTTTGCACTGCACCTACTATGCCTTACGACCCACTCTATGTGGAGGGATGTCGACAACTCATGGCTCTGGAGGTTCTCATTGGACTAAAGGAGGCCTGGGTCCTTGCTACATATATTACAGATGCAGCAGTCTGCTACTCAAAATATGGAGGCTGACCAGGAATCCCTCCTAGTTGCTTGTCTAACCACTGGAAGAGCACCCTGGCACTTTGGCAGCTAGGGAGGCCATATGGTTGAGACCCTGGGCTGCGTATTGCTTCCAATTTACAAAAGTGGGGAAGAAAGGAGGGGGTTCAAGAAAAATACCCCTATAAACAGGCTGTAAAAACTGTATACCCTGAACAAGCTAAAGGTTAACCTTCTCCCACATACTGTAGCATCTGCAGGTGGCGGCAGACCAGCAATAACCAGCTCATGTACTGGGTGAGTCTAATTGGAATGGTTTAATAATTATCAACCAGCTGCTGCACCTGCAGGACTGAGGAGAGTGGCAGGGTCTGCATCCCTTTAGACATGATTTCCTATTAGGAGTATCTTACAAAAATGATATTTTTGTAGCAGTGGATGCCAAAAATCTGACTTGTATCTTAGTGCAGACTTTTGGGAAAATCAGTGAGCCAGTCAGACAAGTGCATGCCCAGACTCTTAAGGTAAGACCTATAAGGCACGCTTCACGGGTTTCTGGATAGCATGTTGTACAGAGCCTTGGATGAAGGTATCAGGCACTCATGGTCACTTCGGGAGATTCCTCACTGCTCCTCCTCCAGACCATTTCTCTGCCATGGAGCTGCCAAGTCCACCACAACAGCGGGTGGGCTGCTAAAATGCTTACAGACACCTCAGAATCAAGAGTGATTGCAAGTTTTCTACCCAATCCTGTTTGGAGTTCGCAGGGGATGTTGGTTAGTGTCCAGTTGCAAATCGGAAGAGGTCGAACCCTTTTGGGCACTTTAAGACAAAGTCCATTAAACAGTATAACCACATGGCTGGAGGCTGTTGCTGGATCGTCAAGATGCCTATCCTATCCTCAAACCTTAGAGGAAAAGCAAAGCCAACTTTCTCCATCCCAATGGTTGGTGTACCCGGGGGCGCTCTGCTAGTTCCTCTGTTTTATTTTCATCAGAGGAAGTGGTGATAGTCAGGAACAGAATTCTGGGGACGAATACTTCCTCTTGTTTGTTGGCTTCTCAGTGCCTCAGTCATCTTGGCACAACGTCATCATGCATATAGATGATTCCTGGGGTGCATGGGCACCTGCGCAAATTTCAACTAGAATTCTTAGTGCAAGAGAGGAAACAGGATCGAATACAGTTAATAAGTGTTACTCAGTATGAGTAGCGGTCCGCGGTGATGGAAAGACCTTGAGGAAGTCTCGGTCCGTTAGGACCTGCAGACTGGAGAATTGCTACGAATCATGTCTGCAAGACAGCCAGGAAGTTGCACCGCAAGGGACTTTCGGTCAAGGCAAGCAGAGATTCTCAGCCAAGAAGGGTAATCTTGAACGTGCTGGGGGTTCAAACAGCCCTTTTAGCACTTTGGCATTACTACACAGAGTCAAGGAGGGCCAATCTCCAACAGGGCAGCTGTTGCCTATATTCAGCTCCAGCAGCAATATGCTATAGAGAGAGATGAAACCCATAAAGCCTGGGGCGGAAGATCACCAGCAAAATTCCGGAAGCAGTTTATCTCTCAGCGGATTTTTTTGAACAAGTACAGGCTTCCCAGAGCACAACGAGTGGGTCTACATCCCAGGTCTTCTCTGAGATGATCCACAGGTGGGGCCTACCACAGACAGACCTCCTTGTTTCCCACAGTAATCACAAACTTTGGTCTGACTTTGTTTCCGTATCCCAAGGCGCAGGGGCAGATGCTCTGGCCTCTCCTACAATCTAACCTATATATTTTTTCCCCAACATTTCCCGTAAATGAGATTCCTCTTGAGGCTGTCAAGGGAGAACATAGTTGTCATAGTCAGTCCTCCATATTGACCAGGAGGCCCTTGGTTTTCCCTGACCATTCATATCAGGATACAGAAGACATTTCTCCTCCATAACATACGCAGAGTGAGGATGCTAGCAGGGGCACTAAAGGGGGAGGATGGGCAACTCCAGTTGCTCCAGTTTCACTCCAGAGTGATCTCTACTTTGTTGTGTGCGAGAAGACATTCTACTTACAACATCTAGGCCTAATTCTGGAACATGTTTGCTTTTTCTTGGTAGGGCAAGACATTGATCCTACTGCCCTTCCAGTGTCAGCTGTTCTATACTTCCTCCAGGCCTTAGCTTATCCTCACATAGATCACAAGTGTGGGCTATATCGGCAATAACACATTTAAATGGGCCAAGAATCCTTCAGTTTGCACAACTTTTGAGGGCAGTCGTGAGGAGTCGGTCACCAAGGAAGAAAGATCTATTGGAGTTGCTGGATCTCATATCAGTTTAACAGAGCAGGGTTTGGTTCAGGCCATCACTTACTGTACAAGGCAATATCAATTGCAAGAACTTTAAGCAGAAGTTTATCAGAGATTCAAGCTCTTAGAGCTTCAAAAATAAATAAAAAAATATATATATATATATGTATTCCTTTCTTTCCAGAAAGAGTAGAGTTGGGTCTTGTAGATCATCCTGCATCAAATGTTGCAACAGACTGCTATTTAACAGACAGCTGGACATTGCCTAACTTTCCAGAACATCACACAGGAAAGTCACACATACTGTTCATTTTCAGAACTTTAAAGTAGTATCTGTCCACAATTGTCCCTTTCAGGTCATCTAGATAAACCTTTTGTCATTCCAGCTGGGAATCATCAAGGTAAAGAGACTACCTGGATCCTAGCAGGCTTGGTTGTGCATATATATAACTAAGGGTCGCGAGCCTCCGTCAGCGGTGGTGGAGCACTCTACCAGAGTGATTGAAGCCTCATAGGCAGCACATTCAAGAGAATCTATGGTGCCCATCTGTAGAGGGGTATCATGGTCGTTCCAACATTCCTACTCAAACTTGACGGAATAGACCCGGGGGGCATTGTCATCGGGGGACTTTGTAGGAAGGACTATTCAGGCCTCTGTCTCATCCTAATTTCGAAGATTGGTTTGACAAGTAGATCCCACCCTGTCAGGTAGTTATTTTTCACTAGTATGCTGCCATGTTGGCGTCAGGAAAATGGAAAATTGTATCAAATACTTACCGTCATTTTCCTTTCCTGACGCCAAACCATGGCAGCATACGGTCCCATTTCGGTATGAAGCTAATTACAGAGAATGGGGTGGGGCCTAACTAGGCCTTTCATTTATGCTATTCACTGGTCCTGAGGGAGTGGTCAAGAGGCAGAGCTCTATCACTAGTATGCTGCCATGGTTTGGCATCAGGAAAGGAAAATTACGATAAGTATTTGATACAATTTTCTGCTTTGTGAAAATAGATCAACCTGGCTGTCATGTAGTGATTGTAGATATATATATATATATATATATATATATATATATATATATGTGTGTGTGTGTGTGTATATATATATATATATATATATATATATATATATATATATATATATATATATATATATATATATGTGTGTGTGTGTGTATATACATATACATATATATATAAATATATATATATATATATATATATATATATATATATATATATATATATATATATATATATATATATATATATATATATATGTGTGTGTGTGTGTGTGTGTGTGTGTGTGTGTGTGTACAGTTACCATTTCAAAGATCTTCATTTCCTACTATTGTGTGATTGGCTTAGCTGCTACTAGTTGTTGCTAGTGAACCTCTTCTCTTGCTTTATAAAAATAGATGACTAAGAGTATTATTAGCCTACTACTATTTAGCTGGAGATATAATATTTTTGCAATAAAGTGGAAAGTCCCATTAAAGGAAATAATTATGTATAAATCCTCTGAAGTGAGTTTAAACCCCAATAATATTATCTGATACAATCCTAAAAAGGACCTCAGATTTGGCAAAAAAAAATAAAATGCACATTTGCATGACAGTGGTCTAAGTATATGAAAATATATTTTTATTTCACTAACTAAGCTTAACACTGCACCCACCTTCTAACCTCTATTCTAACTACCCTGTAGAAGAAAAATGCTTATTCTTACCTTTTCTCAGGGCGCTATGGTCCGGTCACACAATCTCCCCAGCTGCCGGCTTCAGGGGAGAGTAGAGAGAGTAAACAATGGATGAAATGCCTGGGCAGGGAGACCACCCTTAGACTTACTATAGGGCATCCATTGTTGACTGTCCCTCCTCCCCTATGTGTGCTCCTAGAGAGAGGAAGACAGTTATGTGAATCCCAGAATCCCTGCATTTCTAGGATGTGCTTTCCTTTCCTGACGGTACTTCAGATCAGCACCACCTTGTGGTTGAAGCTGAGATTCATATCTCCAGAGAACCAATGGATGCCAGGTTTCATCTATGTTTGTATGAGTTCTTGCTGGTTATAGTGAAGTACAGAGGAGGAGGAGAAACCAGACAGGAATGTATCAGGTTTGAGTTTTTCTCCTTCTCCGTTACTGGCAGAGCCATTTAATTTCTAAAAACAGTAAGCATTGTTTTGCAGAGAGGGTTTTCATGTGTGTAAAATGACAGTGGGATTTTGTTAAGTTACAGTCACTGCTATATAACAGATATATCTTCTGCTTCTCGAGATCTTCTTTTAATGTGCAAAAAGATTTTCTCACTAAACACAAACAGCATGACTATCATAAGTTAGACAATTACATATTTTTTAAAGATTGAAATCAAGATTTGAAAATGTTCCTTCTATGTTGATTCCAGCTCTCTAAATATGTCAGCATATTTTAAAGAGTCATAGCAGAAGTGCTAAATGAGCAAGTAAGCCTTTCAAAGAAATATCAACTTAGAGTATATACCACAATTTAAAATGATTTGTGATGTTAGAAATTAAACTGGCATATGCAATCAAATATTAAATACAGATTTTAAATTTCACTCTGTGAAGCTAAAAAGATCAAAGAAAATTCTTAACTGTTCTTTGAATTTAGTATTATACTTCCTAGCAGGTCATTTACTCCCATAATTTAGTTTGACTTATTTTGGTTTTTTATCCATTACAAGTATGTGGCAAATTGATGGTCCCTCTCTGTCTGTACTTTGTAGTTTTAAATTTGAACATGTCTATGGAAGGGGATGCCTCAAAAGAGATGAGCTGCTGAAATGGTAATAGCTTTCAAATCTTTTCACTTCTTTAGATCTTTGATTGGATGTGTTTGTATTGCATTTAAAATCAGTCCATTTTTTGCATTGCTGTGGATAGTTTTCTCTTTTTAAATGATTAATTAGCCTGCAGTGTAACTGTCTTTGGGTCACTTTTTTCTGAAAGTTAACAAGTTATCCATTGATCTTAATTTTGGTATCAGTATATGCTAGGCACAGGCAGTTCAGATCTGACTACTAATAACTTTTTTCCCTGATGATAATAGCTACGGAAATGTTAAAGTGTACCTGTCATTTTGCAAATTATTTTGGAAAAAGTGAGAGGAAGAGAAAAATAGGGTTTTCCCTTTTTTTTTTTAATCGTTATTAAGGTTTGTGTGTATTTTTTAAAGTTTGTAATACACCCTGCTTCCAAAGTAATACACCCCTACACATCATAGGGGTCTGTTTGAAATATACACAAATGTTTTGTATTAGTTATGGCAGCAATGGACAGCATTTTAGATATTGTAGACCTATGTGTGACCCCAAGATTCTTCAAAACAACACAGTATAGTTATTTTACTTAGAAAATTAAATAAATGGATGGGAAAAATACTGCATTACTTATAGAAATTGTATTTTGACATTATCACTAACTAAATATGAGGTGTAGCTGTAATCCTGGGAACTAAGTAATAGGATATTGCTCTAACTTTTTTCTTTTTTTTTTTTTGATCATTGAGTTTGTCTACTGTGAATACGGGCATGTAAGATAATATAGTGTTTCCTAAAAGTGAAGCTAAGCCATCTTAAGTCAAAACATTTTTTCCTAGATTGTGGAAGGGTGAGAACCGCTGTCAAGTTTTTCTTGCTGTCTGTGTCTTCAGTAGGGAAATTCTCTTTTTTTTGGTCACAATGGCCTTTGTCACTGTTCTAAAAATTGCACAACAATTAAATGTGTCTGTGATTCTGCGCAAAACCTCTCCACTAATAAAAAGTGAGCAATAGGTAATATCAATATGTGAATCAACAAAAGATAATACTCTATGTAAAATATAGCATACAAACATCTACAGTGACTTCAGTGCTGGTACATAAGGTGAAGTGACTGATGCATAAATATAAAGTGACTGAACAAAGTGCAAGTGCGTTGATAGAAGATCTGGTGACTTTCGTGGTGTTGGATCCCCACTCGGGGCTCCCAGAACTCTCACCTTGATGACACAATAAAAGTGCCTGTTAGAATCTGTCGGATGTTGTACTCTTTCCGCCCGGATCAATGCTGGCGCTCTGGTATGCCTATGGGTAGGCGATCGGCGGTGTTCCCTCCAATGAATGGGCTCCACATGGGGAATAATCAAAAGGAGGGGACTCCAATGGTGTAATAACGTATGACCAAAGATTTTATTAAAAAATATTAACTGCTTACATTAAGAACGAAAAATTGCGCTGGGCAGCAGTAAGAAACAGCGTGGTTTCAATCCCCGCTATGTCACTTCCGGTCCGCGTGTGTTGTGTATCCGGTCACGTCCTACGCGTTACGTCATGTCACATGACTTCCTCAGGGCACCGGATTGGCTATTGCCATTGTATATTTATATCATTCGGACAGGAAGTAAACAGATCGCCATTTTGTTGTGGACAGGATGTGTGTCAGTACAGCGGCCATCTTGCGGAGGATGGTCACGCTGGTAGTGTATTAATAAAGTTTCCTTGTATACAAACAAAAAGGTAAAAAAAGGGGAAGCCAAGGTGTTTGAACTATAGGGAAATCTGCTTGGTGACTGATGTAGTATGGATGGATCCATGATCGCTCAACTTGCGATCATGAATACAAGTTCAAACAAGTAGAACAATAATGGCAATCCCCATTCTGTAAAAATAAATAAAAAAGGTTGATGCCTAAAAACAAAAACGTAATGTATAAAACCCCGAGCTTTATTATATAACTGCTAGTGATTCAGCTATAAAAATATTTAAAAACACTGGATAGTTAAACCAGGTAGGTAGCCAATACTGTATATACAGGTCCATATGTGTGTGCATATATCTGCATGAGAATGTATATGTGTTGATATATAAAAAATATTTAAAAAAATTTTTAAATATTTTTTTAAAAAAATTGTTTAAAAAACCCCCTATACAGTTGGATTGGACAAATGATAACAGCAACGTATGGCACACCGGAAATGATATAGTGGGTTAACATGAATCAGTGTAAAATGGTTAAAAATCACTTATAAAACAGTTTAAGTCAAATTCTATGTTTAACCCTTCAGGTGCCAATGTCCTAATTTTATGTATCCACTTAGACTCGTTCTGACTGAGTGCTCTAATTTTATGATCCCCTCTCCACGATCTGTTATATTTCTCTATGCCCCAAAACAACAATCCCGTGGGGTCTTTATCATGCTTTAGCGCAAAGTGCTTAGATACATTATGTTTCGGACATCCTTTTATAATGTTTTCAATGTGCTCTTTGATTCTGGTTTTTAGTGCTCTCTTGGTTCTCCCTACATACTGTAAATTACAGGCACATTGTAGAATATACACTACTCCTTCTGTATGACAATTGATAAAATCTTTTATAGGGTAGGTATTTCCTGTGCTAGTTGCTTTAAACTCGTGTCTTTTACCCTGAAATTTTTTTTGCATGTGTACATGCAAAGCAGTACTTGCAGGGATAGAACCCTTTGCCATTGAAAAATGTAAATTTGTTTTTGGGGGAGGTTCAACCACATTTTTAACAATAATGTCCCTCAGAGTGGGTGCTCTTTTGTAAATAATCGATGGTTTCTCTGGTAGTATTCTTTGTAAATGCTTATCTTCCTTTAGGATATGCCAATGTCTTTGAATTATCCTTTCTATGTCTTTGAATTGGACATTGTAATCTAGAATTAGACTTGGTGCTTCTGGAAATGGTTGTACCTTCTTGGGTGTATGTATCATCTGTTTTCTGTTCATTGTTTGAATCGATTGGATCTCTCTTTTAATCTGCGCTTCTTCATACCCTTTGTTCACAAATCTTTGTCCAATCAGGTTAGCCTGGGTCTTAAAATCTCTATCAGTGGTGCAGTTACGCCTGATTCTCACGAGTTGGCCTCTCGGAATGTTATATAACCACGGTTTATGGTGGCAGCTTGTTATGGGTAGGTAGCTGTTCCTTGACACTTCCTTAAAATGGGTTTTGGTTATTAATGAGTCTTCTTCAATAGTGATTTCTAAATCTAGAAATTCTATTTTTTTGGCATCTATGTTCCAGGTTAATTGTATATTCCTGTCGTTATTGTTTAAATTGCGTAAAAATAACTCTAACGACTCTGTACTTCCATTCCATATGATGATGATGTCATCAATGAACCTTTCAAACAGTCCTAGTTCGTGAGGTTGGTGTTTGTACACAGATTCCTCCTCCCATTGTGCCATAAAGGCATTGGCCACACTCGGCGCAAACTTTGCACCCATGGCAATACCAGTGATTTGTTTGTAGTACTTTTGGTCATGGAAAAAAAGATCAGTTTGTGGTGGGATATTAGTACATTCGAACGCTATCTGAGAGAGAACATAGTTCTCCAGAAGACTCAGATGGGAGCTCCCCCCAAACGATGGCCTCCTTGATAAAGAATCCATTAATGAATGGTACAGTTTCTTTAATGCAAAGAGCATTGAAGGTCTCAGATTCCTCCTAGATAGAAAATATAGAAAAATGAAAGCCATAGACCTACAAATTGAGGAATTAAAAGACAAACTGGAACCACATAAGGAATCTGAAGATTTTAAAAAATTAGCAAACCAACTTAATAAGGACCTGATGACCAAAGATTTGGAAACACAGCAGAGGAAAACTAAAAAGTATCAGAGAGACGTCACAGACTACAAAACAGATCAAGTCTTCAAATGGCAAAATAAAGTTGAAGAACCAGTTACAGCGTCAGCATACTCCACACCAGAAAAAGAGGTGAACAGCTACCTACCCATAACAAGCTGCCGCAGATTAAAAGAGAGATCCAATCGATTCAAACAATGAACAGAAAACAGATGATACATACACCCAAGAAGGTACAACCATTTCCAGAAGCACCAAGTCTAATTCTAGATTACAATGTCCAATTCAAAGACATAGAAAGGATAATTCAAAGACATTGGCATATCCTAAAGGAAGATAAGCATTTACAAAGAATACTACCAGAGAAACCATCGATTATTTACAAAAGAGCACCCACTCTGAGGGACATTATTGTTAAAAATGTGGTTGAACCTCCCCCCAAAAACAAATTTACATTTTTCAATGGCAAAGGGTTCTATCCCTGCAAGTACTGCTTTGCATGTACACATGCAAAAAAATTTCAGGGTAAAAGACACGAGTTTAAAGCAACTAGCACAGGAAATACCTACCCTATAAAAGATTTTATCAATTGTCATACAGAAGGAGTAGTGTATATTCTACAATGTGCCTGTAATTTACAGTATGTAGGGAGAACCAAGAGAGCACTAAAAACCAGAATCAAAGAGCACATTGAAAACATTATAAAAGGATGTCCGAAACATAATGTATCTAAGCACTTTGCACTAAAGCATGATAAAGACCCCACGGGATTGTTGTTTTGGGGCATAGAGAAATATAACAGATCGTGGAGAGGGGATCATAAAATTAGAGCACTCAGTCAGAACGAGTCGAAGTGGATACATAAAATTAGGACATTGGCACCTGAAGGGTTAAACATAAAATTTGACTTAAACTGTTTTATAAGTGATTTTTAACCATTTTACACTGATTCATGTTAACCCACTATATCATTTCCGGTGTGCCATACGTTGCTGTTATCATTTGTCCAATCCAACTGTATAGGGGGTTTTTTAAACAATTTTTTAAAAAAAATATTTAAAATTTTTAAAAAATATTTTTTATATATCAACACATATACATTCTCATGCAGATATATGCACACACATGTGGACCTGTATATACAGTATTGGCTACCTACCTGGTTTAACTATCCAGTGTTTTTAAATATTTTTATAGCTGAATCACTAGCGGTTATATAATAAAGCTCGGGGTTTTATACATTACGTTTTTGTTTTTAGGCATCAACCTTTTTTATTTATTTTTACACAATGGGGATTGCCATTATTGTTCTACTTGTTTGAACTTGTATTCATGATCGCAAGTTGAGCGATCATGGATCCATCCATACTACATCAGTCACCAAGCAGATTTCCCTATAGTTCAAACACCTTGGCTTCCCCTTTTTTTTACCTTTTTGTTTGTATACAAGGAAACTTTATTAATACACTACCAGCGTGACCATCCTCCGCAAGATGGCCACTGTACTGACACATATCCTGTCCACAACAAAATGGCGATCTGTTTACTTCCTGTCCGAATGATATAAATATACAATGGCAATAGCCAATCCGGTGCCCTGAGGAAGTCATGTGACATGACGTAACGCGTAGGACGTGACCGGATACACAACACACGCGGACCGGAAGTGAGGTAGCGGGGATTGAAACCACGCTGTTTCTTACTGCTGCCCAGCACAATTTTTCATTCTTAATGTAAGCAGTTAATATTTTTTAATAAAATCTTTGGTCATACGTTATTACACCATTGGAGTCCCCTCCTTTTGATTATTCCCCATGTGGAGCCCATTCATTGGAGGGAACACCGCCGATCGCCTACCCATAGGCATACCAGAGCGCCAGCATTGATCCGGGCGGAAAGAGTACAACATCCGACGGATTCTAACAGGCACTTTTATTGTGTCATCAAGGTGAGAGTTCTGGGAGCCCCGAGTGGGGATCCAACACCATGAAAGTCACCAGATCTTCTATCAACGCACTTGCACTTTGTTCAGTCACTTTATATTTATGCATCAGTCACTTCACCTTATGTACCAGCACTGAAGTCACTGTAGATGTTTGTATGCTATATTTTACATAGAGTATTATCTTTTGTTGATTCACATATTGATATTACCTATTGCTCACTTTTTATTAGTGGAGAGGTTTTGCACAGAATCACAGACACATTTAATTGTTGTGCAATTTTTAGATTTTAGGTAGTGGAGTGGTGTTCACTATTTGATTTTGCAGCATTACACAGAGTATTCCTTAATCACTTTAGTAGCGCAGAAGTCCATCGCAAGATACCTCACTTTGTCACTGTTACTTAAAAATTAGGTAAAAATCTAAAAACAGGAATAGGAGGGGGATAGCTTCCAGTGGGGACTTTTGTTTCAGTGACAGCTGTCTGAGATGTAATTTTTCTCACTTTGGAGTGATTTTGGGGTTGATTTACTAAAGGCACATGGACTGTGCACTTTGCAAAGTTGCAGCAGAGCTAAGTAAATGAGGTAAAGTTTTGCTTTGCAAACAATACCCAATCACATGCAAGGAAAATGAAAAAAAAAAAAACAGCATTTCTACTTGCACATGATTGGATGATGGTAGTCAGTAGGGCTGAATCAAATTTACTAAGCTCTGGAGCAACTGCACTTTGCAAAGTGCACAGTCTATTTGTTTTCTTTTTTAATACACCCCTTTGTGTCAGTGAAGTGAAGGGAAATCTCCCCACTGGGTCACGGATGGCAGGGGAAAAAATTACAGAATTTCTTAACTACTTCCTACTTCATATAAAATGATAAAATAAGTTTTGACTTTGGATAAGCTTTGAAGGATGCTTTTACCAACATATGAAATGATCCTGGTCTCATGGGACTGGGGTAAGTGCCCATTTTGACCCTTAATTCAAGCATTGTTTGGGTAGAGGACCATTGCAAGGAAAGGGGGGGCAGAATGATATTTCCGGGTACCGTCAAAAGCAATGCAGCCAAGTAAAATCAAGTTTCTTTATTACATATTAGTTGAAATATATACAAAAGAGACATAAAACCAATGATTAAAAAATAAACCAATTTCAAAGGCTAAACTGTGCATTGGATATCTACCCAAAATTATGTATATAGCAATATTTACAGATAGGGTATACAGTTAGCCACTATGCGACATGTTTCGAGGTTGACCCGATTCTTCAGGAGTTTCAAATGGGAAAAGAGTCAGTCCTATAACAAAGAATATAATGTAATAATTTAGATCATAAAATCTATGAAGATAAGTAGTAATACTGTGTACATTTTTAAGTGGCTGTGATAGACATCAAACAATTGTTTGGGTAGACTGGGAGACTACATTTTTAGGCCACAAGGACTGTATGTTGCCTCTGCGCTACTAGCTGAATATCACTGATGACTTGCATATCTAGCATATAATAGACCTGAAAAAAAAGAGGTCACTATCATTAAGCTTGATTTACACAACTAATGGTCAGAAGAAAAAAAAATGTAAAAAAAATAAAACGTAATCATTTAATTATATTTTTTCTTTTTCACTCATATCCTGTTGATTAACATTAATCAACATTTAAATATGCAGTAGCCTTGACTGGAATATATTAATAATGAAGATATTATATTGACTGTAATAGTTCTGTAGTTCTGCCATAAATCAATCAAAAAAAATTGGAAGTGAGATTAGCTATGTTTTACGAGACATGCAGTAGAAATAGAACATCTTTCAATCTTTGCAGAAAAAATAATTTTTCTGTGCCATTAATAAAACAGATGTTGTAATTACTAAGGGGATTGTGATTATAACATAACCATAATTATTATTTATTATAGTATGCCTGTCGCTTTATTGCAGGGGAAATTCATAAATTTGAAAGGGTGGTTTCAAAAAAAAATATATAACATCTTTTCTGTCCTCCCCTTACATCTTTATTGCTCCTCAAACCATAGTGTCAATTGTCATAGTCATCCATTGTCTTTTTTTAATGCCATTTTTCCAAAAAGATATAATTTAGTATTAGAGCGCTAATTATCTCCATTCTTTGATATAAGAACTGAACATGTAGTTCCTGGGTTATATGTCTGCCATTTTTTTATTCTCTTCCCTTCCTGCAGCCTTTCTGTCTATTTTGAGAGATAGGTCACAAGTACATGAAAAGGATAGAAATTTACTTATGGAATATCATTTGCTTAGTTAGGTCATACATACATTCTTTATTTACTAATAAGGTGTATATTACAGAACACAATATTACTAAGTTGCACATAATTGTACTTCAATGGGGGGGGGGGGGGGTTGGGGCTATGAGCATGGTTTTTAATTTGTCTCTATTTACATGTGCTATATAAATGTGCTATATAAATGAACTTTTTTTGTTATAACTCTTTATTTAGTCAAGACAATTGGATTCAACGTGACAATAATTAATGTTAAGCCATATCATCATATTATGAGATACATACCAACATTTGCCACAACAGTTTAAGCAGTAGTAACCAGCTTTTTTTTAAAAAAAAACCTGCGAGACAAAGAGATAATGTGCTAGTATAAATCGCAAACTAGCACATTATGTGAAACTTACCTTAGAACAAAGCCCTCCAGTCGTGCGCTGTCACCGCTGAAGGCGCTTCCATCTTCATCTGGTCTTCTTTATGGGATTGAGTGGCTGGAGCCATGATGACGTCACTCCCGTGCATGTATGCGGGAGCCACCGTTTAGAGTGCATGTGTTAGTGACATCACTGGCTGCATCAAAAGTAAATATCTCCTAAACGGTGCGCATTTAGTAGATATTTACTGTACCTATAGGTAGGAGTCATGCATAGGAGTTTACTCCCACTTTAATAGTTAGATTGTTTCATCATACTTTACTTAGACCTTTTTATTCAAACTTAACTAAACAATGATATTTATCCTTATGTAAGATGTTTTTTCTATATCATTTTACTGCTGTAAATGTACTGTTCTACCCCAAATTAATATTTTTTTTCCTTATTTACCTTACCCCCCTTCCTCCCTTCAAACAATATTACTAAAAAGAGAAAAATAATTAAAAAAAAAACAATAGCCTCAGAAGATCTCTGAAGATCTCAGAAGAACCTGATCAGGCAGATCGCGTTATATCAAATCCTACGGCACTATTTGCCGCCCCCCCAAAAAAAATAAATGAGGCACCAGCCGCCACTGCTTTGAATTCAGAATGATGCCAAATAATTCTCCTAGCTATTCTCTGCTCCTCCTGTCCTCATCCTGGAAATGCCATGTCTTTTCATGTGAATGAGTAGTTATTACAGTACACAAATATGCTGGAGGAGCACAGCCTGCCTGTGAGAGATTTGAAGAAGAATCTAAGTTGTGCATCATGCACAGTGCCACAAGGTCTCTTTTAAACTCTTCCAGATTATGGAAAGGAAAAGCCTCTTCTTATTGGAAAACATCTTTGAAAATGTTTCACAAACAACACTTATACTGCAGACATCTCATCCTATACACATCCATAGAAATTGTGTGTGTAAACCTTCAGTTTCCCTGTAGCCCTTTTGAGATTGTTATAGAGGTGCAACTCCCCTGAACACATTCAGAATGTCCGAAGACATTTCAAATATCTGCTTTTACTTCTTTATTAACACATATTCTGCCAAAGACACATCTGCGAATAGAGAGGCTTTAGAAGGCCCTCGTTATTCCAAAATGGGAGCTGATGGTAGCTGATGTAGTGCTTTCCCATGAAGCCCATAAATAAACTGCTTGTATGGAAAGTTCATGCAAGAAACTGTTCTAGTTGTACATGAAAAGATAGTACACTGTTTTCTTTTGTACTGGTTTAGAAATTAAAAACTGTCTGGTTTTCACTGGGAGCACTTATTCTTTAAAATGTGTTTTGTCAAGTGTTCAGATTTCCAATATCAAAAATAAAGGTATATCTATTTGATAACAAGACAAAACTACAGCTAAACAAAAAATGGTAACTATTAATTGCATTGTTTACTGGACAAAACTGCCCACTTTTAACCACTTCAATACCCCCGTATAGTCATATGACGTCCACAGATGGGATCTCCCATCCTGGGTGGACGTCATATGAAGTCCTGGGATTCCCGGCCGCCGGGAGCGCGCGCGCCGGCCGCGTTGCTCGGGACCCGGTGCATGTGCCCGGCGGCCGCGATGTCCGCCGGGCACCCGCGATTGCCTGTTAACCGGGCCGGACCGTGGATGTGTGTGTGTACACGTCCTGTCAACCCAGAGGAGAGCGATCTGTGTTCCCAGAACGGAGGAACACTGATTGGTCTCCTCCCCTTGTGCGTCCCCTCCCCCTACAGTTAGAATCATTCCCTAGGAAACATATTAACCCCTCCCCGCCCCCTAGTGGTTAACCCCTTCACTGCCTGTCACATTTACACAGTAATGAATGCAATTTTATAGCATTGATCGCTGTATAAATGTGAATGGTCCCAAAAATGTGTCAAAAGTGTCCGATGTGTCCGCCATTATTTCGCAGTTACGAAAAAAAATCACGATCGCCGCTAAAAAAATAAATAAATATATATTTTTTAAAAACGCCATAAATCTATCCCGTATTTTGTAGACGTTATAACTTTTGCGCAAACCAATCAATATACGCTTATTGCGATTTTTTTTACCAAAAATATGTAGAAGAATATGTATCGGCCAAAACTGAGGAAAAAATTATTTTTTTTTTTTTTAAATTGGGATATTTATTATAACAAAAAGTAAAAAATATTGTGTTTTTTTCAAAATTGTCGCTCTTCTTTTGTTTATAGCGCAAAAAATAAAAACCGCAGAGGCGATCAAATACCACCAAAAGAAAGCTCTATTTGTGGGGAAAAAAGGACATCAATTTTGTTTGGGTACAACGTTGCACGACCGCGCAATTGACGTTTAAAGTGCAACAGCGCTGAAATTACCCTGTATTGAACCGGTTAAATATGTAATTTAATGCAACACAGTATACCATATTATATAGTTGCTTTTCCAAGTGCATGTCAATATGGTATAAGTTTTGACTCTTTATATTAAAGTAGCCATCACACATACATTCTTTAGTGTATCAAATGTATTCTTAATGTATCAAATGTATTCTTTAGCGTAATGTATTTTTGAGCAGTACAATCACAACAATCTATGGTAAGTGATGCCGACTCTGCTAAGCTATTGATGTAAACAAAATAAAAGGTGACCCGGAAGAGCAACATTTGGAAGGCATTTAGTGTTAGTACATTTGAAAAGTACATTTTGTATTTGTGAACCCAATATTTACAGTCAAGGTTTTAACCAGACCTATTTAAAATATTAATGGAGTCAAATTGCCTTGTTCAAATGTTCCTATGTGCATATCTGTGACATGGAGTAAAGATAAATTATATTTTTTTACATACCATTGATTTTAGTTTGTTTGCTGTGGTTTCATTGACATCTTTGTACTTTATTTTTCATTCAAATCACCCTGAATAGCCTATACCTGGATGAGCCCGATGTTCGCCTGTTCGCCGAATTTAGAACATTATGGGGGGATCGCGCCCGCGGAATGCCCCATAATGAACTGCGAGATCGTCAATGCACTGTGAGATCGCAGTGCATTGACGGCTGCTGATTGGCCAAAGCATTCACCTGACCTGCGCTCTGCTGTGAGAGCCATGATTGGCCAAAGGTAGGGTGCCTCTGGCCAATTATGACTCAGGGGGCTAAGTCCACGCCCCTCGCTATGTAAGGCTGCTAACATAGTGGCTGTACATAATGTAATAAATAAGAGCAGCAAAATGACATTTCTAAAGGAAAAAATGTAATTTAACCGCTTGCCAACCAGCGCACGACCATATACTTCGACACAATGGCACAGCTGTGCAAATGAGCGTACAGGTATATCCGCTTTAAGACGTGGCATTGTGGGCACGTGCATGTGCCATGTACTCTGTGACCGTGGCCGTGGTTCCCGCAGACTCGGTGTCCGCTGGGGGCCCGCGATTGTGTCACAAGGCATTTGTAAACAAGTCATTTCCTCTTTCTACCTAATGACATGACAGAGATCTACTGCTCCCTGTCATCGGGAGCAGTGATCACTCTCATGTCAGTGGTAGCCCATCCCCCCACAGTTAGAATTACTCCCTAGGACACACTTAACCCCTTGATCACCCCCTAGTGTTTAACCCCTACCCTGCAGTGTCATTTATACAGTAATCAGTGCATTTTTATAGCACTGATCGCTGTATAAATGAAAATGATCCCAAAATAGAGTCAAAAGTGTCCGATGTGTTCGCAGTCACGATAAAAATCGCAGATCGCCGCCATTACTAATAAAAAAAATTAGTAATAAAAATGCCATAAATCTATTCCCTATTTTGTATTCAAAATATACACTTATTGCGATTTTTTTTTTACAAAAAATATGTAGAAGAATACATATCGGCCTAAACTGAGAAAGAAATTATATATTATATATTTTTTGGGGATATTTATTATAGCAAAAAGTAAAAAATATTGCTTTTTTTTTCAAAATTGTCACTCTTTTTTTGTTTCTAGCGCAAAAAATAAATACCACAGAGGTGATCAAATACCACCAAAAGAAAGCTCTATTTGTGGGAAAAAAGGACGTCAATTTTGCTTGGGTACAATGTCGCAATTGTCAGTCAAAGCGAAGCAGTGCCGTATCGCAAAAAGTGCTCTGGTCGGGAAGTGGGTAAATTCTTCCGGGGCTGTGGTGGTTAAAAATGCTCGCGGCTGTAATGTATTGTCTGATCCCGGGAATATAGATAAAAATCATTGAAAAAAATGGTGTGAGTTCCCACCAGTCTATTACCAGGCTCTTTGGGTCTGATATGGATATTAAGGGGAACCCCGAGCCAAAAAAAATGGCGTGCGGTTCCCCCCTACAATCCATACCAGGCCCTTCAGACCTGGTATGGATTTTAAGGGGAACTCTGCACCAAAATAAAAATGACGTGGGGGTCCCCCCAAAATCCATACCTGACCCTTATCCGAGCACAAAACCTGGCAGGCTGCAGAAAAGGGGGACAAGAGAGCGCCCCCCCTCCTGAACCCTACCAGGCCACATGCCCTCACCATGGGGAGGGTGCTTTGGGGTCCCCACAAAACACCTTGTCCCCATGTTGATGGGGACAAGGGCCTCTTCCCCACAACCCTTGCCCGGTGGTTGTGGGGGTCTGCGGGCAGGGGGATTATCAGAATATGGAAGCCCCCTTTAACAAGGGAACCCCCAGATCCTGGCCCCCCTACATGAATGGGTATCGGGTACAATGTACCCCTGCCCATTTACCCAAAAAGTGTCAAAAAGTAAAAATGACAGAAGACAGTTTTGGACAGTTCCTTTATTAAAAAAAAAAAGTTTCCCACTATGTCCATCCATCCTTAATCACAGCGCCAATGAGAAAAAAAATGGAAAAACTCTGCCTCCATGGGAGGCGTCCCACCGACTGCAGCCTTTTCGCAATGACAGCTGTTATATAGTTGAGGGGGGCCACATGGTGATGTAAACCGGTGACACCACCCCCTCTGATGTCACATGACATCACATTACATCAGAGGGGGTGGGGTCACCTAGTTATGTCACTGGGTGGCCCCACCCTTGCCTATATAACAGCTGCCAAAGCATAGAAATCGGAAGTCATGGGGACGCCTTCCATGGAAGCAGTTTTTTCTTTTTTTTTTCTCTGGAAACATCAGACGCTGTGATTGAAGATGGATGAACATTGCGGGACACTTTTTTTTTAATTGTCTAAAACTGTCACCTGTCATTCTTAGTTTTTTGACACTTTTTGTTAAAGGGGGCATCCAGTTTCCGATAAGCCCCCTGCCCGCAGACCCCCACAACCAAGGGTTGTGGGGAAGAGGCCTTTATCCCCATCAATATGGGGACAAGGTGTTTTGGGGGGATCCCAAAGCACCCTCCCCATGTTGAGGGCATGTGGCCTGGTACGGTTCAGGAGGGGGGGTGCTCTCTCATCCCCCTTCTCTCCCTTTCCTGCGGCCTAGCAGGTTGCATGCTCAGATAAGTGTCTGGCATGGCACCCCCATGCCATTGTTTTTTTTAATTTTGGTGCGGGGTTACCCTTAATATCCATACCAGACCCAAAGGGCCTAGTATAGATTTTGGGGGGGACCGCCACGCCATTTTTTTATTTGGAGCGGGGTTCTGCTTAATATTCATATAAGACCCAAAGGGCCTGGCAATGGACTGGGGGGAACTTATGCCGTTTTGTGCATGGTTTTTTATGTATATTGCCGGGATCCGACAATACATTACAGCCGTGAGCAGTTTTAAATTTAATTTTTTTTTCTTTTAGAAACTTCATTTTGCTATGGTACTGTTATGAACATGGGAAAGATGCGCTACCTTACAGGTAGACTAAGGCACAATATAAAGGCACACCTCCTGAAGACGTAATCACGAAATGTACGTCGAGGCGGTATCCGGTCACGCTGTACCCTACGTCACATCCGGGTCTCTGGTTGTCTGCAGTGGTGGGGGGAACGCATGCCCGCCGCAGAGGTGAATGCGGCACAAATTCAGCTTTTCCCCACGTGTCTAGCTTGCAGCCCCAGTGCCGGGTCTTGCACTTTTTAAGTAAGGAGCCATTTAGCTATTTTTTTAACATGCTTTTTAATAAACCATGGATATTCTTTGATTGTCTTTACATATCCTGCCTTATACCCTGAGTAGGAGGTCCCTGTGCATCTCACAGCTTCTCCACATGCGAGCAGGCATTATCCTGCCAAAGCGATATTTGACTTTCTTTTTCATTAAAGAAGTCAAATATATCTGGTAAGTAGGGATGAGCCGAACACCCCCCTGTTTGGTTCGCACCAGAACATGCGAACAGGAAAAAAGTTTGTTCAAACACGCGAACACCGTTAAAGTCTGTGGGACACAAACATGAATAATCAAAATTTTGCTAATTTTAAAAGGCTTATATGCAAGTTATTGTCATAAAAAGTGTTTGGGGACCTGGGTCCTGCCCCAGGGGACAAGGATCGATGCAAAAAAAAGTTTTAAAAACGGCCGTTTTTTCAGGAGCAGTGATTTAAAGTCAAACAATAAAAGTGTAATATCTCTTTAAATTTCGTAGCTGGGGGGTGTCTATAGTATGCCTGTAAAGGGGCGCATGTTTCTCGTGTTTAGAACAGTCTGACAGCAAAATGACATTTCAAAGGAAAAAAGCCATTTAAAACTACTCACGGCTATTAATGAATTGCCGGTCCGACAATACACATAAAAGTTCATTGATAAAAAACGGCATGGGAATTCCCCACACCGAACCAAAATTTTTAAAAAAATGACGTGGGGGTCCCCCTAAATTCCATACCAGGCCCTTCAGGTCTTCAGGCCCTCCTGAACCATACCAGGCCACATGCCCTCAACAGTGGGAGGGTGCTTTGGGGTAGCCCCCAAAACACCTTGTCCCCATGTTGATGAGGACAAGGGCCTCATCCCCACAACCCTGGCTGGTGGTTGTGGGGGTCTACGAGCGGGGGGCTTATCGGAATCTGGAAGCCCCCTTTAACAAGGGGACCGCCAGATCCCGCCCCCCCCCTGTGTGAAATGGTAAGGGGGTACAAAAGTACCCCTACCATTTCACTAAAAAACTGTCAAAAATGTTAAAAATGACAAGAGACAGTTTTTGACAATTCCTTTATTTAAATGCTTCTTCTTTCTTCTATCTTCCTTCATCTTCTTCTTCTGGTTCTTCTGGCTCTTCTGGTTCTTGCTCCGGCGTTCTCATCCAGCATCTCCTCCGCGGCGTCTTCTATCTTCTTCTCCTCCGGCCGCTCCGCACCCATGGCATGGGGGGAGGCTCCCGCTCTTCTCTTCATCTTCTTCTCTTCTTCATCTTCTTCTCTGCTTCATCTTCTTCATTTTCTTCTCCGGGCCTCTCCGCATCCATGCTGGCATGGAGGGAGGCTCCCGCTGTGTGATGGCGTCTCCTCGTCTGACGGTTCTTAAATAAGGGGGGCGGGGCCACCCGGTGACTCCACCCCCCTCCGACGCACGGTGACTTGATGGGACTTCCCTGTGACGTCACGGGCAATGCCACAGGGAAGTCCCGTCATGTCCCGTGCGTCAGAGGGGGGCGGGGTCACCCCCCATTATTTAAGAACCGTCAGAAGAGGAGACACCGTCACACAGCGGGAGCCTCCCTCCATGCCAGCATGGGTGCGGAGCGGCCCGGAGAAGAAGATGAAGAAGAGAAGAAGAGAAGAAAAGAAGAAGATGAAGAAGAGAAGAAGATGAAGAGAAGAGCGGGAGCCTCCCCCCATGCCATAAGTGCGGAGCGGCCCGAGGAGAAGAACATAGAAGACGTCGGAGGAGATGCTGGACAATAACGCCGGAGCAAGAGCCAGAAGAACCAGAAGAAGAAGAAGAAGAAGATGAAGGAAGATAGAAGAAAAAAGAAAAAAGAAGCATTTAAATAAAGGAATTGTCAAAAACTGTCTCTTGTCATTTTTAACATTTTTGACAGTTTTTTAGTGAAATGGTAGGGGTAAGTACCCCCTTACCATTTCACACGGGGGGCGGGATCTTGGGGTCCCCTTGTTAAAGGGGGCTTCCAGATTCCAGTAAGCCCCCTGCCCGCAGACCCCCACAACCACCGGCCAGGGTTGTGGGGATGAGGCCCTTGTCCTCATCAACATGGGGACAAGGTGTTTTGGGGGGCTACCCCAAAGCACCCTCCCAATGTTGAGGGCATGTGGCCTGGTACGGTTCAGGAGGGGGGGGGCGCTCTCTCGTCCCCCCTCTTTTCCTGCGGCCTGCCAGGTTGCGTGCTCGGATAAGGGTCTGGTATGGATTTTTGGGGGGACCCCATGCCATTTTTTTTTGGTTTTTTTGGCGCGGGGTTCCCCTTAAAATCCATACCAGACCTGAAGGGTCTGGTATGGAATTTAGGGGACCCCCACGTCATTTTTTAAAAAATTTTGGCCGGGGTTCCCCTTAATATCCATACCAGATCTGAAGGGCCTGGTATGGAATTTAGGGGGACCCCCACGTCATTTTTTTTTAAAATTTTTATCAATGAACTTCTATGTGTATTGTTGGGCCGGCAATTCATTAATAGCCGCGGCCCGCGAGTAGTTTTAAATGGCTTTTTTCCTTTGAAATGTCATTTTGCTGTCAGACTGTTCTAAACACGGGAAACATGCGCCCCTTTACAGGCATACTATAGACACCCCCCCAGGTACGAAATTTAAAGGGATATTACACTTTTATTGTTTGACTTTAAGCATTATTAAAATCACTGCTCCTGAAAAAAGTCAGTTTTTAAAACTTTTTTTGCATTGATCCATGTACCCTGGGGCAGGACCCAGGTTCCCAAACACTTTTTATGACAATAACTTGCATATAAGCCTTTAAAATTAGCACTTTTGATTCCTCCCATAGACTTTTAAAGGGTGTTCCGCGGCATTCGAATTGCTGTGAACACCCCAAATTGTTCGCTGTTCGGCGAACTTGCGAACAGCCAATGTTCGAGTCGAACATGAGTTCGACTCGAACTCGAAGCTCATCCCTACTGGTAAGCAGCCCATTCATCTGCTCACGTTGGGTGTATCTAGTGTGGTGAAGGATTGGTCACTATTTCACTTAAAGAAAGTCTTTCAACTAATGATCACCAATTCAACATATTCTGGATCTGAACTTTTGCTATATATATTTTGAGTTTGGAATAACTCTCTTTCAAAGCACGTATTTTGCTAACATTTTTCTCACTTATAAGGACATACTATTGAGTAAAGTTTTTTTGCTGTGATATAATATGCTTTAACTATTCACAATGTTTTTTTATTTTTTATTTTTATGGTGAAATATACTATTAGCGCTTCCTATTTTATATCCACAAATTGTAGAGTGTTTTTTTTCACTTTTCTAGGAAAGCAGCTTTTTTTGCATTTTATTTTTATACTTATATATATATAATTAGTGGCGCAGAGTTTTTTCTTTTTCTTATATGACAACAACTTACCCCATTCATTTACTGGCTGGCAATCATAGACATATTATTAACCACTTGCGGATCGCAACCGTCAATATACAGCAGCAGGGTGGCTGCTCTGCGCTAGATCATGTACCTAGTATATGATCTGACATGTCCGGGTTTGGGGCGCGCGTCCACGCCACCAGCGAACTGCTCCTGCTGTGATAAGTGGGGTTTTTGGTTGTTCATTATTGTTGTGAGTCTGCATCACTGGGCGACATAATTGACATTGAATTTATTTTTTTTGTTTAACCTCCCTGGCGATATGATTATTTCAGATTTTAGGTGCTGAAAGCGGTACCAATATTTTGCATGGAAATTTGGCATTTTATATTGTAGGCCTGTAATTCTTAACAATAACACACTTAAATCTGTCCACCAAGAATCTAGTAAATATCCCGGGTATGATGAAGTTTGAAACACAAAAACATAAATTATAATATAATAAATAAATATAAATAATTAAAAAAAAATAATATAATAATAATAAAATAAATTTCCCCATGATTCACTATCGCTCAATTCTGCAAGTGTTCTAATTTACTATCGTTGTTTTCTAGCTGGTTTAAAGCCACTTTTGACATAAAGGGGTTGATTTACTAAAGGCAAAAAGACTGTGCACTTTGCAAAGTGCAGTTGCACTCTGCAAGAGCAGTTGCTCCAGAGCTTAGTAAATGAGCAGAAGCTCTGCTGACATCCATCATCCAATCATATTCAACCAAAAATGAATTTTTTTTTATTTTCCTTGCATGTGATTGGGTACTCTTTGCAACGTGAAGCCTCACCTCATTTACTAAGTTCTGGAGCAACTGCACTTGCAGAGGGCAACTCTAGTCTGTTTGCCTTTAGTAAATCAACCCCAAAGGGACACTTTTTGGTTGCTATGGACAATCTCAAGTTTCCAGGCAAAAAGAACAGTATATATCATATAACACTGCATGCAGGGCATTGGACAAAGCACTGGGGACAAAAGGGATGTGAAATGATTTCATACAGTACTGTATGTGTTATGATTTTTACAGTTTTTTAAATTTGCCACCAGGCTCCGCCCCCCGTGGGTCGCGACAATCGCAGGGAATGGAGCCTGGCACAGAGAGGCTTCAGAGGAGACAGAGCCCGCAGACACAGCAGGGGACATCGCAGGATCCTGGGGACAAGGTAAGTAACGTGGCACCAGCATCCTGCAATGTAATCCCGAGTGTGGCTCGGGGTTACCGCTAATGGTGCTGAAATTTAACCCCGAGCCACACTCGAGAAAACCATCAGGGAGGTTAAATAAAGGACTTTAGTTACTGCATACGTTTTGTGTGTGCACTTGCCCATTATTCATTCACACGCATTTTGGTGTCTCCTTATTGTGAAAGGATACCCCTGCCCATTAATCCCCACAGCTAACAGGCTAATGTTGAGGGAAAGAGACCCCCCTGTATTGAAGGCATGTGGCCTGGTGTGTTTGGGAGGGGGGCACATGTTTGTTTCCCCTTTCCTTGCCAGCCAGGCTGCATGCTCAGATAAGGGTCTGGTGTGGACTTCAGAGGGAACCCACATTCTTTTTCTTGTCTTTTGAATGGAGCTCCTTCTTAAATGTATACGAAAAAAAGTGTAAGGTTCCCCACAGTGCTTTTTAGCAGCAAATAGGAGTCAAAAAAGCCCCGTGGGGAACCTTCCACTTTTTTTTTGGGGTGTGCAGCCCTCTCAGACTCTCACATATGTGTCGCTCTATGATATAGTTCTTGAAATGTATACTAGTGAGATACAGAAAGCAGGAAAAAATGAAGAAAAGTTCAGACTATAATATTCTAATATTCTTTATTTATCTGGTTTAAAGTGGTTGTAAACCTCTGAAATATGAACAAAGCAAATTCCTCTATAGTGTCCACTTGCCTCAATCCATAGCACTAAGTGTCATTTTTCTCTGCAGCCGCCTCCTTCCTCTGTCAGCTATCAGCATGAGTCCTTTCTGACAAGTTTTCCTGACACCAAGAGAAAAAAGGTGACAGGGGAGGGAGCTCCAGCACACAACCTGTGACTGGCAACCTCAGCTCTGTTCCTGCGTGCTGTGTGATGGGGGGGGGTCCTTCCCTCCAATCAGCTCTCACAGCTGATTGGAGGGAAGCTCCCAACCCCCAGCTTTCTGAAAGCTCAGACAAGCTGTGTAAATGCTGTACTTTGACAGCTGTAGAGAAAAGAAGACTACAGATAAACAGGTACAACTTATTTAGGAGGAATTGTTCCATCCCTGAGGCATATGTAAGGGTATGTTTAAGGGTTTACAGCCACTTCACTGTAAAAACTTTGCCCCTTTTCTTCAGAATAGTTCCACATGGAATCTTAATGGGCAGCCATAAGCATGTGCATATACATGTATAATTTTCATCTATGTTATTGGGATAGTATAATGTATAATCATATGAATGTCTCCACTTAGAATAAACCCCCTGTACTGCACTATTGCTACATATCCAAGGTTAATGTAGAAAAACAATTACAGCAATAGTATTTTGAAGCCAGGTTATAATAGAGAATAGAATTTTAATAGAATGAGGACATCATTTTAATAGAATAAGGACATAAGCTAAAGAATATCCCTGACTGTAAAAACAATATTGGGTCCCTTTCTATACCAAAAATATTACTACCATATTTTACCAAAACTGCTTATATAGCCCGGAGATTATTGTGAATATACGTTCTTTTTTTACCTTGACAGATCCTGCCACTACTGCATTTGCACCAGTCACTGAATACATTCTCCCCATGTTCAATTTCTCCAGAAATCTTCTGATTTAAAATATAGGAAGGTGATTATGTTTATGCCTTAGTCAAAGTTGTCACCAAGAAAAATCTCTCCTTGTTGTTTCTTTAAAAAACAATTTAAATCTTGACCAGTTGACAAGAAGATCTCAAGCAGTAGCCTGTATTAACCGAGACAATCCTCTTCCTAACTACAGTATAGTATGTGAAAAGTAGTAAACCAAAAAAATCTAAGAAAACTGCATATACTTTTCACTGCGATTCTCATCATAGAAATTACAGTATATCATTTAATTTAAATACCGTATCTTTATTTTACAGTTACATTGCAATACCCAACAAAGGGAAATAGTTTAAGTAGGAGTATAAACTATCGGAATTACTGTAATAATTTCAGTGGATTGTTACCTTAATTCAAAACCATCATTGTCACATTCAGTACTGCATAATTATATAACAAGTAGGCCCAACCATTAACACAGAAAAATTTACATACTAAAAAAATTATAAGGTTTAAAATTTGATACACATAGTCTGCTTTAAGCAAATTGATTTATTAGTAATATTACTTTTTACACATCGCTATTGTAATCTCTAATGAACAGGGCCCTCTGATTCCTCCTGTATTGAATTGTATTGTAACTGTACTATCTGCCCTCACGTAGTAAAGCGATGTACAAATTTTTAACGTTATATAATGTATAACAGTAATAATAATTGAATGTATTATGATTACATTTGCATTAAAGTGTGGAAAAAATCATAATAGCGCAGTTAACAGTAAAACAGGAAGAAAGTGACTAAATTTTTTTTTTTTTTGTACGAAACTCCAATAGCTGACTGACAGTACAATTTTTTTTTTCTTCTTGTAATAAGGGAATATAGTTGGTGTAATATAAGCAATGAATCATCTTCAAGTCAAGCTATTGCATTTTTCATTTATATTCTAGATGGATTTACTTAGATTTGGTTTTCAGAATAGCGGTGCAAACTTTCCTAATCTCACTTTTTTGGTTTTCATTTCTCTTTTTTTAATGCTTTCCAACACTTTTTTCTTTCCCTCTGTATTTCTCTCCCTCCATGTTTTTTCTTCCTGGTCTATAACAACATCACATTTTGAGGACATTGTTGACGACAAACCGCAGGCTATAAACCAAGCATATATCAGAAAGTAAAGCAATTTTGATATATGTGAAGCTTGCCATAAACACATTAGTCATTGCAATGAAATGTTAATGCAAAGCTGTTGTTATAATAGTTTGGTAACAGATCTGAAGCAAGTAATGATCTCACAGTAAGTTGATTAATTCTGTTATATAAATATACACTGTATGTATGTACTGTATATATAGATATCTATAGATATATCTATATCTATATCTATAGATGTGGATATATCTATATCTATAGATATATATAGATAGATATAGATAGATATATATCTATCTATATATATATCTATAGATATAGATATACATATATATTAATATATTATTATTAAATATAAATAAATATATTATTAAATCTGTATGCATATATATCACGATAGAAGGAAAGACTCAAATGTATATTTGGTTTACCAAATGTGCAGATTTTATATATTAAAAATAAATAAAATGCTATCTATCTATATCCATGTTATCCATTTTAACACTTTAAATATAAAGGGCACTACTGGGCTCCTTTACTAGCCTGCTCGTTGGAGTTTTTCACTTCTCCACTTTTGGTGGATAACTTGTTCCATTTATTCCTTTGTTATAAAGGGCCAACTCCAGCACAGCATAATAAGACAGCAATATATGCGACCATCTAATGTCAAACAATCAGGATAGGCATGGCTGACTTTTGGAATGTGAGCAGCGGCTCTTCAGAGCTCCAACTCAATCTCTGTATCCTCTGATGATCCTGCCGTTCTGACAGCTTCCCCTCCCGTACACAACTGTAACCCCCATCTGAGGGATGTCGGAAGAGCTGCCAATATAGTTAAAATCGGCCAGCCCAGCATGCATATTCACCCGGACAAGCCACCTCATCTCCCCTGGGACGAGATCCAAGATGGCGCCGGCTCATCAAGTGGCTCCGACATAGACACTGAGTCGCTTCTACACGCAGCTCCTGTACATAGAGTGCCTTCAGCTCCTGGGCAGGGTGAGTTCCTCTCCCCTCCAACATCTTCTCCACTGAGCCCTGAGCTCAATGATCCCCCTGAGACTGCTGCTGTGCCCTCTCATGCTGGGATTTACCCTTATGCTGCTAGTGCAGAACCCACCTTGTCTCAGATTATGGAGGCAATCCAGCATTATTTATTTTATGTTATTTAATGTTGTTATTTAATGTTTATTATATGTTATATCCATTGACTCTGCTGTTCCCTGCAGATTTTGTTGCTGGATACTGTTGGCATGTGTTTATACCTTTAATACCGTTTTCACTCTCCTACAAACCTCAGTTTGAATACTCTACTCACTGTTAAGACATGGGGCACGGTTGTCTCTTATAGTTGTTTCAACTTTTTTGTCACTAGATCCTTGTATCTAATCTAACGGACTATTACACATTCATATACTGTTTCTGGTTTTGGGATTAAGCTGTCAAAAGTTGGGTTTGGGGCTGGAAGGGTTGCGACTGGGGTCTTTTGATACGATTGCTTATAGGCTTTTTCTTTTATCTTTCCATTTATACTATTACACATTGTCATATCTATGATGCTTTGCACAACTACATCTGTGTCAATGCTTCATATTTCCCACTTGGGGTTGGAGACCATTTGGAGGTCCTCTTTGGCTGATTTGTTGCCTACAGAGGGGAATCCTCCTGGACACCATGGGTGTCTGTTTTTGCACTATTCTGCATTACATGCCATTCTTTAGCTCCCTACGTTTTCTTTCTTGGAATGTTATGGGGCTTAATTGTAAAATTAAGCGATCTTTGATTTTTGAATATATCTCATACTCCCCATGTCATCCTTCTCCTCATTTACTAAGACCCTGTTTGAATGTATTATGGGTCTAATTCTGGAAGTAGCCGAGGATCCATAATTGATTGCAGGAGACTTTAATACAGTCTTGACCAACTCTCTCGATAGATTTGGGTGTTATACACAATCCCCTACCTCTCTTCGCTCATGTCTTGAAAAATTTGACTTGGTGGATGCCAAAGATGGAAATATGTGTAGCATTGGGAATAGTCCTGTCATTCTGAAACCCATAAAACTCTATCATGGATTGATTTATGTTTGCTGTCTTCTGAACTGTTGAGTTGTGTGCTAGATACCTCCCCAGTACCTTCCCAGAGCTACAGTATATCTGACCACTTTCTCTTACTATTAGATTTGGCTTAGGGAGCCTCCTGCAATTATAAATTGTGGAGATTGAGTCCTTTGTGGCTTGCTAATCCTTCGTTTGCGGATGACTGAGATGAACTTCTTGGCTGACTAATGCACATATTGCCTTGATTCCCATTACTTGGGATCTTTTTAAAATGACTAAGCGGGGCTCATTTTCCCTGGCCATTAATGCGGCCCATAAGGCCTCCAGATATAGGCTTTCATCTCCTAACTGGACTAAATGTATTGGGAATATAGGCTCATTTTACCATATGGTTTGGGACTGCCCTTCTATTTAAGCTTATTGGTCAGAGGTCACTAACTTTACTAGCACAACTCTTCAAATCCCTAATATTTGTAATCCTTTACGTTGTTTATTGGGATATGTTGAAGAGGATACTCTTCCCACAGGGATGAAAATACTTGTACATATATTGATTTTCTATGTTTTTCTATGCCAAAAAAAGCAATACTTCTAACCTGGAAGTCTCCAACCCCTCCCTCCCTTTCTTCTTGGCTCACTTTGAATAATCAGGCTCTCCCTATATATAAATTAACCTATGAAGCAAGAGGATGCCCTAAGAAATTTACCAAAGTTTGGCCCCCTTTGCTGGATTCCCAAGCTGCAGTTGCTCTAGAATAACCCTTTGTGTTAATATATTCATGACAATACTGATATTGGTGATATTAGGTATTTCGTGCATATATACATTTATGTCCTTTGTTCCTTACTTTGTTATGGCAGACTTTGTGACAATTTTGTTTTCTCAATAATCACTGATCTTATTTGGTATAGATAATTAGATATTTTTCTTTTTTTTTGTCTGTACTTGGCTGAGCTGCGTTTTGGTTTGTATTCTGCCATTTTTGGTGAGCTTTGTTTTATTACTACTCAGCTTTAGTCGTCGTGGTAATGTTTGCAAAATACTAATACACATACCCTTTAAAAAAATGTTGAACAATCAGATAATTAAACTATGCCAATAATATTGCACAAATCAAACCAGCAGCCCTGACTGGGCTGTAAGAGAAAAGAAAATAACATTTGTTAGTCAAATTCAGGAAAATTGCTAATATGCAAACGGTAATGCCTGTCCTAGTTTGGAGCATAATAGTTACATAGTTACATACATAGTTACATATTAGGTGAGGTTGAAAAAAGACACAAGTCCATCAAGTCCAACCTATGTGTGTGATTATGTGTCAGTATTACATTATATATCCCTGTATGTTGCGGTCATTCAGGTGCTTATCTAATAGTTTCTTGAAGCTATCAATGCTCCCTGCTGAGACCACCGCCTGTGGAAGGGAATTCCACATCCTTGCCGCTCTTACAGTAAAGAACCCTCTACGTAGTTCAAGGTTAAACCTCTTTTCTTCTAATTTTAATGAGTGGCCGCGAGTCTTGTTAAACTCTCTTCTGCGAAAAAGTTTTCTCCCTATTGTGGGGTCACCAGTACGGTATTTGTATGTTGAAATCATATCCCCTCTCGAACGTCTCTTCTCCAGAGAGAATAAGTTCAGTGCTCGCAACCTTTCCTCATAACTAAGATCCTCCAGACCCTTTATTAACTTTGTTGCCCTTCTTTGTACTCGCTCCATTTCCAGTACATCCTTCCTGAGGACTGGTGCCCAGAACTGGACAGCATACTCCAGGTGCAGCCGGACCAGAGTCTTGTAGAGTGGGAGAATTATCGTTTTATCTCTGGAGTTGATCCCCTTTTTAATGCATGCCAATATTCTGTTTGCTTTGTTAGCAGCAGCTTGGCATTGCATGCCATTGCTGAGCCTATCATCTACTAGGACCCCCAGGTCCTTTTCCATCCTAGATTCCCCCAGAGGTTCTCCCCCCAGTGTATAGATTGCATTCATATTTTTACCACCCAAATGCATTATTTTACATTTTTCTACATTGAACCTCATTTGCCATGTAGTTGCCCACCCCATTAATTTGTTCAGATCTTTTTGCAAGGTTTCCACATCCTACGGAGAGGTTATTGCCCTGCTTAGCTTAGTATCGTCTGCAAATACAGAGATTGAACTGTTTATCCCATCCTCCAGGTCGTTTATGAACAAATTAAATAGGATTGGTCCCAGCACAGAACCCTGGGGGACCCCACTACCCACCCCTGACCATTCTGAGTACTCCCCATTTATCACCACCCTCTGAACTCGCCCTTGTAGCCAGTTTTCAATCCATGTACTCACCCTATGGTCCATGCCAACGGACCTTATTTTGTACAGTAAACGTTTATGGGGAACTGTGCCAAATGCTTTTGCAAAATCCAGATACACCACGTCTACGGGCCTTCCTTTATCTAGATGGCAACTCACCTCCTCATAGAAGGTTAATAGATTGGTTTAGCAAGAACGATTCTTCATGAATCCATGCTGATTACTGCTAATGATACCGTTCTTATTACTAAAATCTTGTATATAGTCCCTTATCATCCCCTCCATAATCGCATTCAAAGAACAAAATAGAGAAAGAAATGGTACAAGGGGGAAGGAAAGTAGGTTGAGGATTTCCCAGGGAGCTAGCTAAGGTCAGGCTCTAGAGAGGGAAGTAGCAAAAAGTCATCAAAGTGTGAGGGCAAAAAATGGAGTACAAAGGGCTGCTACAATTTGATACACTTGGGACTGTCTTAAAGGACAGCTTCAATTTTGGCTTTTATGCTTAGTCGCCACTATGTTACAAGATTTAGACTTCCAATTCTTCGCTATAGCCTGTTTAGCAGCTGTTGTCACTTGTAGAAACAGTTTGAATTGGGCCTGAGTTAAGTTGGGGCAATGGTAGAAGTGGGTCAGGGGGAACTAAAGTGGAGAATAGTATGGAAATGTTTTGAAATATTGCTGTTCAAAAGCAACATGCAATTGGGCAGGACCACCAGACATACCGATGTGTACCATAGCTTCCACAGCCACGTTAACAGGGATGCGGGTAATTTGGAAAGAATAGGGACCAGGTATCATCAGGTCATGACTTTGTAGTTGGTTTCCAGGGCACTAATGTTTTGTGCTGAGAATTTGGTAATTTATCAAACAGCATTCCAGGCACTCGCATGCAAAGAGGCTCCAAGATCATGTTCCCATCGTCATGTTTATGCGAGGGGGCTTGGAATTAGGTTTGACTAACAGTTGGAAATACAAACAGGTTATGAGGTCTAGAGAGTGGGGGTCATGATTACACACGCATTCAAACTGGATCATCTGATGTAAAGATGAACCTTGGTCAATATACAGTAGGTGGAGTAGAAATGTTTAATTTGTGTATAGTGGAAGATTTTGGAATCAGATAGGCCATGTGGTTCTTGTGTGGGCAGGAATGAGCTGCAGAACTTTCCAGAAGATTTGAAAAAATCACATGACGGGTAAGTAGTGAATCAAATTAAATTACATTTAAACTGCCCATTTGAGTCGGTCCCAGGTCCCATAGGTAGGGGTCACTATTGTGTTCCCCCCACCTTTTATGGGACTGGAGAAGAAACTCAAAAACTACTTCTAATATATACATTTTAAATAAAGATGACTAGACCCAATATTGTGGTATGAATAGCTGCGGTCCTTTATTACTGGCATAATAAATACAATACAATACAATATAATCGCCTCTCCAAATCCTCTCCTTAACCTCCCTGGTGGTATAATTATTTCAGATTTTTGATGCTGAAAGCGGTACAATTATTTTGCATGGAAATTTGGCGGTTTATATTGTAGGCCTGTAATTCTTAGGAACAACTCACTTAAATCTGTCCAAACAAGAGTCTAGTAGACATTCCGGGTATGATAAAGTTTGAAAAACGAAATAAAAAATTATAATATAATAAATAACTATAAATAATTATAACAAATAATAATATAATAATAATAAAAATTATTCAATAATGTAATCAAATCAAAAACACTGAAATTTGCTCAGTTGCAGAATTGTTGCTGTCATTACTTTTAGTGTGTGATGACGAATTTTCCCACAAATCACTATCGCTAAATTCTGCAAGTGATTCTAATTTATTATTGCTGTTTTCTAGCTGGTCTAAAAGCACTTTTGACGTAAATGGACATTTTTTGGTTGCTATGGACAATCTCCAGTTTCCTAGCAGAAAGAATAATATTTATAATATAAAACGGCATGCAGGACACTGGGCAAACCACAAAGGGGATGTGTAATTATTTGATACAGTACTGTAATCTGTAAGATTAAAGTGTACTGTATCTATACTGTGTCCTTTACTTTTTGAATTCAGCGCCGAACTCCATACCCGTGCGTTGCAACGCTCGCAGGGAACGGAGCTCGGCCCTGTGAATTGAACGAGACACGACGGCTCACAGATCACAGCGGGGAGACATCGCAGGATCCAGGGGACAAGGTAAGTAACCTCTACATGGATCCTGCGATGTGATCCCGAGTCTTTTGGTACTCAAAATCCACCCTGAACCAGACTCGGGAATACCGCCAGGGAGGTTAAATGATGTAGACAAGTGAAACCCCAAGGGGGAAATTTCATACGCCATGGCCTTCATAAGACAGCTCTCCGGAACTGAAGAAATAGGAGCCAAATGAGGAGTTGGTGTTGGAGTATTAAGGGGCAAATCTGTACCTTTTTCAACAGGAGGAACGGAAATGGATACTTTCGTATCATTCTAAACTTGCAATAGAGGTTCAGAAAAGTAAGAATACCTGTAGAAAGACAGCATTTAAAATTGTCCACTAAAGAAGCAAAGGAATTCAACCAATGCAGTAATGAACACAATTGGTCAGACGCAACACCAGAAGTTATCTGTGACACAGGCATTGAGGATTCAAGTGGCTCCCCAGACTAGACATGTATGGTTTGTTTCAATCCGAATTGAAATTAATGGTTTGGGATATGGTTTGGGACTGCCCTTCTATTACAATTACAATAGTACCAAATTTAAACAAATCTAAATAATGAAATAAAAACATTCAGACGAAATTCGATTGTTTTCAAATCATTTTCAAATCTTTTTCGAATACTTTTCAAATTCGAATAGTTTTCAAATTCTAATTTGAAAAGTTTTTGAATTCAAATAGTTTTCAAATTTGAATTCGAAATGTTTTCGAATTTGAATTGTTTTCCAATTTCCAAAGAGAATAAAATAGAATAGAAAATAAAGGAGTAGAATAGAAAAAAAATAGAATAGAAAAGAATATAACAGAAAATAAAAGAATAAATTATAATAGAGTAAAACACAACAATATACAATAGAAAATAAAAGAAAAGAATAGACTAGAATATAATAGAAACAAATAGACTAGAATAACATAGAAAGAATATAGCCATCTTCTGAAATTCGAATTTAAAATAGAATAAATTACAATTTCAATACATAAGAACAAAATTGAATAGAAAACAATAGAATAGAAAAAAAAAGAATAGAATAAAACAGCACTTAATTCAACAACAGGAGGAACGGAAATGGATACATTCGTATCATTCTAAACTTGCAATAGAGGTTCAGAAAAAGTAAGAATACCCGTAGAAAGACAGCGTTTAAAATTGTCCACTAAAGAAGCAAAGGAATTCAACCAATGCAGTAACGAACACAATTGGTCAGACTCAACACCAGAAGTTATCTGTGACACAGGCATTGAGGATTCAAGTGGCTCCCCAGTCTAGACATGTATGGTTCGTTTCGATCCGAATTGAAATTTGGACAAATTTTCGTTTCGTTTACAATAGTACCAAATTTAAACGAATCCGAAATAATGAAAAAAAATTCAGACGAAATTTGAATTCAAATAGTTTTCAAATTTGAATTCAAAATGTTTTCAAATTTGAATAATTTTCCAATTTCCAAAGAGAATAAAATAGAGTAGAAAATAAAGGAATATAATAGAAAAAAATAGAATAGAAAATAGAATATAATAGAGTAAAACACAACAAAATAGAATAGAAAATAAAAGAACAGGATAGACAAGAGTATAACAGAAACAAATAGAATAGACTAGAATAACATAGAAAGAATATAACCATCTTCTGAAATTCGAATTTCAAATAGAATAAATTAGAAGTTGAATACATAAGAAAAAAAATTAATAGAAAACAATAGAATAGAAAAAAATAGAGTATACTATAATAGAATAGAAAAAAATTGAATAAAAATACAATAGAATAGAATAGAATAGAATAGAAAGAATATAACCATTTTCCAAAATTAAAATAGAATCAATTTGAATTTGAATAGAATAGAACAGAAAAGAATAGATTAGTATAGAATAGAGAATAACAGAATAGTATAGAACAAAACAACAGAACAGAGTCAAATAGAAAGAATATAACCATCTTCTGAAATTGGAAGTTCGAATAGAATAAATTTTAATTTGAATATAAAAGAATAGAATAGAAAATAAAATAATAGAATAGAAAAGAATAGAATAGAATAAACAAAAAGAATATAATTTAAAAAACAATAGAATAGAACAGAATAGAATAGAAAGAATATAACCATTTCCCAGAATTCAAATAGAATCAATTCCAATTTGAATACAATAGTAAAGAATAGATTAGAATAGGACGATGGTTATATTCATTCTATTCTATTCTGTTGTTTTTTCTATAGTATAGTTGTTATTTTCTATTCTATTCTACTCTATTATTTTCTATTCTATTCAAATTTGAATTTTGGAAAAAGGTTATATTATTTATATTATATTATCCCCTTCCCGCCGATCATACGCAGATGTGCAGCCTCGGCTTTCAGGGGTTATACCGAGATGATGCCCGCAGCTGCAGGCATCATCCCAGTATCGTTTTTTAGAGCCGGCGATCGGCTTTCCAGGTATAACAACCGATGCAGCTGTTATACTGGAAGAGCCTCCCACCGCTCTCAACGGGCCTCCCGATTCCACCAGGAGACCCGATCAACAATCCGGCGGCTAGCCACACACTGGAACAAAGCCTGAAATGGCTTTGTTCCAGTCTCCTGAATGTAAACACGGCAGCGACGTCATGACGTCACTTCCCGTTTACTCGGCTGCCAATGGCGCCGGTTTTAAAAAAATATACAGTATTCAGAATCGCCGAAAATGGCGATCTGAATACTTTGAAGTGCAAAGGAGGGATCGGGGGTCCTTTAGACCCCGATCCCTCCATAAAGAGTACCTGTCACCACCTATTACTGTCACAAGGGATGTGACATATTGTGACAGCAATAAAAGTGATCAATTTTTTTTTTTTTAAACACACTTTATATATATAAAAATAAATAAAATAAATAAGAAAAACATTGTTTAAAGCGTTTCCGTCCCCGCGAGCTCGCGCAGCAAAGAAAACGTATATGGAAGTCGCTCCCGCATATGTAAACGGTGTTCAAATCAGACATGTGAGGTATTACCGTGATCATCAGAGCAAGAGCAATAATTCTAGCACTAGACCTCCTCTGTAACTCTAACCTGGTAACCGTAAAAAAAAAACGTCGCCTATGGAGATTTTAAGGTACCGTAGTTTGTCGCCATTCCACGAGTGCCTGCAATTATAAAGCGTGACATGTTTGGTATCTATTTAGTCGGTGTAACATCATCTTTCACATTATACAAAAAAATTGGGCTAACTTTACTGTTTCGTTTTTTTTAATTTCATGAAAGTGTTCCTTTTCCCAAAAAGTTGCATTTAAAACATCGCTGCATAAATACCGTGTGACATAAAATATTGCAACAATCGCCATTTTATTTTCTAGATTCTCTGCTAAAAAATATATATATAATGTTTGGGGGTTCTAAGTAATTTTCTAGCAAAAAATACAGATTTTAAACACCAAATTTCAAAAAATTGGCTTAGTCATGAAAGGGTTAAATTATATTCTATTTTTTTTTATTCTATTCTTTTCTGTTCTATTCACATTTCAGAAGATGGTGTAATCTTAATTCTATTCTTTTGTTAAATTATTTTCTATTCCTTTCTATTCTATTATATTCTATTATTTTATTTCTATCCTATTTTGTTCTGTTTTACTCTATTATATTCTATTCTTTTAGTTTATGTTATATTCTTTTCTATTCTATTCTATTTTTTCTATTCCCCCCCCCCCCCCGGGCACACGTTCCCCTAAATATTGGGTTTTTTGGACAAACTTTAGTGTCAGATGGAGGCAGTAGAGGAGCACATGGAAGTATAAACTCCTTGTGATGCCAGTTATTAAGTGAACCTGTAATTTTTTGGAGCCTGGCTTACTTTAAAGCAGAAGTTTACCCATCACAACTTGATAACAATTAATATTCTTTAGCAAGGAACATATATTCCACATTAATAATTATGCTGTAATTATTTCCTCCAGCATTGTTCCTGTTTCTTCTTGCTGGAGGCTGCCATTTTGCTGAAGCCCGAAGCCCCTGAACAGCAGTAAATCATAAAGCGGAACTAAACCCGTTGATTTATTTGTTTAAAACAAAACAGTTACATTCCTGGAATGCTGGAATGCTAACTGTCACATTTGCTTGTGTCCTCAACCAAACTGTCAAATCATCAAATGGCTGGAGTCATAACTGATCACATGTGCAGCACCATGGCAGATGGCAGATGCTGATTAAACAGAAGCAGCTTCCTTGGCTGTAAAGAACAGCAGGGTTTAATTCTGCTTTAGGCTGGGTTCACACTGCTGCGGGGGGGGAACGCAGTGAATTTACTGCGGGTTCCCGCATCGCACCAACTCGCACGGCAGTTCACACTGCCATATGTGAACTGCTGGGGAGTGTCATACAATGTTAATGACACCCCCAGTTCAGCCCACATATCGCACTACGAACTGACAATTCGGACATGTATCGGATCGCATAGGTGTGAACACCCATGCGATCCGATTCTGGTCCGAACAAAAAAAAGGGTCCTGTGCGAGTTTGGACCGAATGCAGTGCGATATCAGCCATACTATCTGTATGGCTGATATCACACAGCACAGACATCGCATGTGATGTGAACAGCTGTGCGCTGCGAATCACATACGATGTCTGCCACCGCAGCAGTGTGAACCAGGCCTTAAGGCTGTCAGCAGTTCGGCCTCTACAAACTCGGCAGTGCTTAAAATGGAGAGCAACTGAGCATGTGCAGAGCAGTGTGAGACAGTATATGACTGGATTTTAAGCAGTATAGGCACTTATTTTTAGGTCTCATGCACACTGGACATTAAAATAACGTTATAAAGACGGCAGTAACTTTGCAGTGAGTTTTTCAAAGTTTTTAACATTTTTGCAATAGCGTTTTTCTGTGTTAGAGTTCTTTAGCGTTTTTTAAAAAAATATCTATATATTTTTTCAATGGATCAAAATGTAAAAACGCTGGTGTGCCACGTTTTTGAGCGTTTATCGGCATTTATCAGCATTTTTTGATGCTACAGCTGATAAACTCCTCTCAGAACCCACTAGTTTTGTTTGTTTTTTTAAAGCAAAAAAAACGCCCCAGCCAAAAACTGCTGATAACAGCCTATGTGTGCATGGACACAGGATAACATGATGGGGAGTTTATTGACTGTAGAAAAAAAAAGTCTGAAGCCAAAAAAACAGCTGCTGTAAAAACGTCCAGTGTGCATGAGGCCTAAATGTTTGACATAGCTTTACCTGCAAAAGGGGCCAGCCTGAAGTGATCCAGCTGGACTTTCTGACTAAAGCTCCACTTTAAGAGGGTCACAGAAACACTTAGTAAAAGATGTATATTTGGTGATGAATCCTAGTTCAAATTCTAAGTTTTTATTTTGCCCAACAGGGAGAGCTGCACTTTTAACTATTGTTATTCAGTACATGAAGCCAGTAATGCAAATGCTGTATTGCCAACATATTATGAAGTTATTAAATTTGAGTTTATAAATGCAAAGAAAAATTGCAGAGCTATGTAGCGCAGATTACTGTTACAGCAGATGATCTGTTTTCTTTGCTTTCAGTGGTGTATGTTTTGTTCAATATACATGATAAACACATTTTTAGTTTAAGAATAATAAAATCTTCAACAATACAATAAAAGAAACAATTCTATTTTGGGGCTATTAAGTAATCTCTCTATCAGCCTTACTTTTCTACACAAAGGTATTGCTGTGGGTGAATTGCGTTCTCATTTTCATTTCTGTGTAAGAATTGAAAAACAAAATTGCATTAGTGTTTATGGGCTGCATATTAATAAATAACCTAGATTGCGAAACATTTGCCTCCGATACAGCACCAGAGGAAATGTACGAAAGTTTAATCACATTTTTCAACAATCTATGCGAAGATTTGCTTCAGGCATACACCTGCTTTTTCCTGTTACATCTAAAAGTGAATTATTAGTTAATATATGTTATTGGTACACAATATTTTCTGAGATTCTGCTCATTATAGTGTAAAATAGAAAAAAAACTGAGAGGATTGCTATAATACAGCATACAATGAAATAAGTTGCATCATCAATTTCTGTCTTTTTCCCCAAGTCTTCAACACATGAAAAAAGTTTGATGACATAAAATATACTGCTACAGATAACATCCTAATATGAACATGACATTAGAATATGACTCGACTTTAATATTATTTGTGATTAAAAATGCTGATTTTTGTTTCAAAAGTGTTCCTGTCATGTACACTTAAAGAGTAACTCTGCTTGTTGAGAAAAAAAAGCAATCCCTTCTGGGTGAACTATGTACATTGCAAGAAATGTAACAAATTTTGTTGCAGAAAGCTTCTGTCACTAAATAAAATGGTTAGCTTACAGTCCTGTTTACACTTTGCTTTTGCTTTTGCTTTGCTTCGGCTTTGCTTCAAAAATTATGTAGCTTTAGTGGTCCTTCAAAGCATCTTCAAAGCATAGAAGTCTATGGCAAAGCTCACTTGAAGCCCCACTGAAGCCCCACGAAGCCTCATTGAAGCCCCACGAAGCCTCCCCAAAGCCCCACCAAAGGCTCATCGAAGCCCCACGAAGCCTCATCGAAGCACCAAGCAAAAGCAAGGTGTACACAGGACTGTAAGCTAACTATTTCATTTAGTGACAGGAGCTTTGACTGGTGCTCAGAGAGCTTTAACAAAGCATGTCTGAAGCCATGTTTTGAAGCAAGTGTAAACTAGCCCTTAGAGATTTTTCTACTCACTTACTGTTCTAGTGACAATGTTTTCATCAGAGAGGAAGTGAGAGAAACAAGGGTTCCAGACTTCTCTTATTCTATTATTAAACTGATTGTAAAGTCTCCTTTTTTTCTATAAAAATAGCAAATGTGTTATACTTACCAGCTCTGTTGCAGTGGATTTGCACAGAGCAGCCCAGATCCTCCTTTTCTCAAGTCCCTCTTCTGTGCTCCTGGCCCCTTCCCCCTGTTGAGTGCCCCCACAGCAAGCTGCTTGCTATGGGGGCACCCAAGCCAAACTGCGGTTCAGCCCTGCCCCCTCCCTCTCCTGATTGGCTATCTGACATTGATTGACAGCAGTGGGAGCCAATGGCACCACTGCTGTGTCTCTGCCAATCAGGAGGGAGAGTCCCGGACAGCTAAGACACCCGTGGACATAGTTGGCCAGAGATTGGGCTCATGTAAGTATTAGGGCGGCGAGTGGGGCTGCTGCACACAGAATGCATTAAGATAAAAAGCCTTCTGACTTTAAAACCCCTTTAATCAGCTTATTCAATTGCAGTATTCTAATGAGGAAAGTTGCAGGGTTGACATCCCTTTGGAAATAATAAACCCTTTGGGAGTATCTTACCAAAAATAAAAATTTTGCTGCAGAGGATGCCTAAAATCTGACTTGTATCTTACTGCAGACTTCTGGGAAAATTAGTCAATAACACAAGCAGGAAATGAATTTCGCGAGATGTTCTGTACACCAGCTGTGTACAAAAGGCCCCCAGGTTGCCATAATACATGGATGCTCAACCTGTGGTCCTCCAGGTGTTGCAGAACTACATGTGCCATGAGGCATTACAAGCCTCTGACAGTTACATTTATGACTCCCAAATGCAGAGGTATGATGGGACTTGTAGTTCCGCAACAGCTGGAGGGCCACAGGTTGAGCACCCATGCCATAATTCATTGAATTACTTTTCAGAAAATTACAGCAGTGCAGATTGAAAAGGAAAGGTAGTTTTTAATTACATTACATTACAATATGACTTGTTTAGCAATTGTAAATAACATTTTTTTTTTGGCTTGAAATTGTGAACTAGTGACAGAAGTCATGAAGTGCAAAGGGCATCATTTGAATTTCTACTTTGTAGAGCTGTGAATAGGATTTTAGATTGTATGGAATCTGACTGGGCATATTTCTTATTTCTTTACTATTCTATGGACTTAGGCAGGCTACACATGAGTCGAATTTCGAAAGAATTTTCTCTCGTATTTCACACCATCGAATTTGAGTAATCGGACATGTTGGAAATTTTTCGAAAAACAAACGATTTTCTAATCAATAATCTTGTGAGAAATGTAATTGAAAAAGAAATGCGCATGTGCAAGAAAAGAAAATTCCCGGAAAGAAAAGAAGATTCCCAGCCACGAAAATTCTTTTCTGTAGCAACATGAAGTGAAATTGAAGGCTTGGTTGGTCGAATTTCAAAATCAATGGTGGCACCATCGGATCACAAAACGCACAAATTTTCTGATTTTCAAAAGAAAATTCTTTCAAAATTCGACCATGTATGGCCAGCCTTAGTTTAAATGTTAACTGATGTTCTGCTTCATCCTTAAAGTCCTCAGTGTGCAAGAAAAAGTGTCAGTTTGCCAGTCTTCTACTTCACAATAAAAGTTTATTGATCATGTTTTTTGTTTACAAACTTTTATTGAGTGTAAAAACATTGGTACAAAAAAGTTGTTTACATATGTCATGAAAGTATATTAAAGAAAATTACAAATATGTTATATTGTCATAATGTATTCAATATTTGAAAGAAATTTTTATTAAATGTTATTTGGGTAATATAGCTTTAGTATCGTAAAATATTATGCCTTGTGTGTGTGGTTTGGTAAAGGAACAACACATTTTTTTAAAGAAAACCTAAATGGAGTCAAATTTAAGACATCTCATTGTTTCTACTACAGAAGGCAACTGTCTAAACTGTAGTATAAAAAACAAAATAAACACATACCGCAAGCTAGAGTCAGACCTAGGCAACTGGGCTAAGGGAGGAATCTCTTGGCTAGGTAGAGTTCATGCAGTTAAATATTTTACAGAAATGTGTAGCGCTAAAATGGCAAGATACCTTAAAACTGATACGTTTAGAAGGCCTATACCCAAAGTATAGTATACATATAAAAGTACATGCAAAGTCTGACTGAAAATCAAAAGTGTATCAAAAGGACAGTCAATGAGTTGGAATTGAGTGGGTTGCTACCCCAAACGTGAAGTGAGGAGCGCCTTCACCAACACACAGCAGAAAGGTTTCAGAAGGTGATGTTCTGCAATCACTTGAAAGTCTCATCAATACATTGGATAATCCATCTTTAAACCAAACTCATATCATACACCACTGTGTCTTCAAAACATGCAGTGCACTTGGATGTTATAGATGGGGGCTTACCGGAGGGTTTGAACCCAAGACAGCGTATACTGTGAGGGTCAAACCAGCTTTTATTGCACCCTGGCAATGGTGAGAAGATCTTTGCAGCCTGAGGATAATGAGAGGGGCTTTTCTAAAGGTGTATCTTCTCCACACGTAATGCTGGATCTCTCCACGCAGGGTTCATAAAGGGCACAAAAGGGACTACATAGCGTGATACCGTAAACACCGTAATTTATTAAAATAAAAGAAATACACTTACATGATGAAGTGGATAAAAAGCGCTTGTACATAAAAAAGGGGGCGACAGTGGAGTCCTCCCGACGTGTTTCGTCTGAGTAGACTTCGTCCTGGGGTACCCTCCACTGCAGCCCGATTCCCTAATATAGGAACTGTAATCCTCCTGATGTGAATCCAGCCCATTCAATTCCAAAAGCAGCACTTCCGGGTTGCCCAAGATGGCGGACCCGCGTGCGTTCCAGACCTCGTTTTGGTGGGTGTATCCATGCGTTCCACCCTCCAAAACGGAAGCTAGATGTTCCCCATGTGTCTAAGATAAAGAACTGTCATCTTATTGTGATGAAACATCGAAATTAGTCTTAGGTTGCAGTGTAGCTGATTATTAGAGCTAATTGGTGGTGTTTGTTATCGTCCTTCGAACACCAGCGAGATCCCGCCGCGTCTCGCGATGTGACGCTATAGCGTCACGACGCTGAGGCGGAAGTGTTCACAAGAAGCACTTCGCCTGCGTTCCACTGGTGGTGAACCGGAAGTTCCCGGATCTCAGCTAATCTCGCGATATCGCGCTGTGACACCACAGCGCAAAAACAGAATTGGTTGTATAGGTCAACCGCTTGCGTTCCACTTGTGGTTAACCAAAGGTTCACAGTGGAACGGCGGGTTGAAACCAGCTTCACTAAAATGGCTTATCTGTCAGTTACTAAGTAAAGAACTGGGGGCCAATAATTGCTCACATAATATGCACCATAAGGGGGCGATGTGGTAATAGTGTAAGTAACTCGGTGCCACCCAGTCACATTACAACTGGGAGGAAGCGAAGAATAATTTATATAACTGTGAACCCATGTGTTTTAGTTACTTAACAGAATTAAGTGAGCTGGATTCACATAGGTGTGCCCATTTTATAGCATATACGACATATATGGTCTTATAGAGGGTAACAACCGTATATAAATACATCTAAAATGCAGACATAGAGATAGAAAATATACAGGAATACACACTTGGGAATGGATATTGTATCCCTTATGATTCGTCCAGAAAGGCATTAACATCAACCTCTACATTGAGCCCCGACGGGGCAAAAGTTTTTAGCTCGTATGCCCAGAACATTTCGAGGCGTGATACACCCCTTGTTCTAGCACCCCTTCTCCAGGGTGGTGTGTATTTGTCAATAATGACAAACTGTGATCCCTCCGGATTTCCACCGTGGAATTCCTTGTAGTGCCTAGGGACCGTGTGTTTGGGGTCTCTGCTTTTAATTAAGGCGATGTGTTCACCCACCCTAATCGAAAATGTTCTGGTGGTACGGCCAATGTACTGTTTAAGGCATGGGCAAGTAATGAGATACACTACAAATCTCGTGCTGCATGTGCAGAATGGTTTTATCGTATATCTCCTTCCCGTCACTGTAGAGGCAAATTCAGAAACTTTACGTGTTCTAATGTTATTATGCTGACATACCGTACATTTCCTACACGGAAAGAAGCCTGTCCAATCATGAAAGAACAGGGGACGGGTGGGAGGGTTTATAATATTGGGGGCTATCTGTCCTTTTAAGGAGGGTACACCCCTGAAGATAACATTGGCTTCCTCTGGGATGAGTGGGCCCAGAATGCTGTCTTGCTTCAGGACGCCCCAATGTTTCCTCATGATGTTTTTAATTTGTCTGTGCTGTGTTGAGAAAGAAGTTAGCAGGGCCCATCTAAACCTCCCGTCAGATTCTTTTTTAGGTTTGACTTCCAGTAATGATTTCCTGTCAATACTGACAGCTTTTTGAATCTCCAGGTTCAGGTCATCAGTGTTATACCCCTTATCCTCAAACCTGGATTTCAAAATTTTGGCCTGTTCAAAAAATGTCTCCTTTTCGGTGCAATTCCGTCGGAGTCTTAGAAATTGGCTCCGAGGGACCGAATTTAACCACGAGGCATGGTGACAACTATCAACGGGAATGAACCCGTTGCGGTCTGTGGATTTGAAATAAGTACTGAATCTAAATTCATTATTGATGATCTCTATCTGTAAGTCTAAAAAGTGGATTTTGGTCTTACTGGCTTGATAAGACAAGGCTATACCCCTATCATTATTATTCAGACACTCAAAGAACTCATCCAATGTTTCCATGGTGCCATTCCATAGGAGAAGGATGTCGTCTATGTAACGGGTCCACAAAACCAGAGATCTGGTCTCGTGGACATAGACGACATCCTCCTCCCACTTGGCCATGAACAGGTTCGCGAGACTAGGCGCGAATTTCGCCCCCATGGCCACTCCCCGTTGCTGGAGGTAGAAATTGTGGTTAAACCAAAAGTAATTGTGTTTTGCCGCGAACTCTAGTAATTCGACAAGATACTCGCACTGAAAAGAGGCCAAAGAATGTTCCTGAGACAAAAAGTGTTTGACGGCATCGATACCCTTATCGTGTGGTATGCACGTGTACAATGATGCCACGTCCGCCGTGGCCATGATATAGCCCTCCCTTAGAGGGATGTTCTCAAGGAGTCTAATCGTTGAGCTAGTATCTTTTAAATATGAAGGTGTTTTCTTTACTAGAGGCTGCAGGAAAAAATCGATATATTTGCCTATTCTGGCCGTAATGGAATTTATGCCACTTACAATTGGCCTACCGGGGGGGCAAACTGGATCCTTATGGACTTTAGGCAAATAGTATATAGTGGGGATTCGAGGTGCTGTAGGAATCAAAAAATCTTTCTCTCTCTTGTTCAGGATCTTTGATTCATATCCTTTTAAAACAAGTTGATGTAATTTTTGTTTAAATTTGTGCGTAGGATTATTAGGTAGCAGCTGATAAGTCCCTGGTTCACTCAAAATGCGATGCATTTCTGCTTCATACTGGCACTTGTCCAAAATCACTATCCCTCCCCCTTTGTCCGCTGGACGGACTACTAAATCTTTACGCGCACATAGAGATTCCAAACCATCTCTTAACAATGGAGGATGGTGAGTGCGTTTATTGGGCAGTGAGGCTAAATCCTGTAAGACAAGGTCCCTAAAGATTTTTACAGCAGGGGCTGTGGGGACTGGGGGGGAAAAGAGGGAGGGATTCGATAGGCCGGAATGAACCGTTCCTGATGTGGATGCTGGGTAGTCAGTACGGACCAGGTTGGAAACCAGATACCTCTGTATATTGACCTTACGGATGTATTTGTGAACATCCATGAACGTATGGAACTTGTCAAGTTTTTTGGGGGGGGGCATATTTGAGGCCTTTGTCTAATAAGGATAGTTCTGCTTCCGTGAGGGTTTGAGAGCTTAAATTGTAGACACCTTGGCCTTTTACAGTCTTTGCCTTTTTTCTTCTTTGTACTCTCCTCCCCCCTCTGCATCCTCTCTTTGGTTTGGGCCTCGTTTCCTTGAGTGTGGGGCCTCGCGAAAAAACTGGTTCCCGTGTGTATAGGGATTATGTATGTATGGAGATTGATCATAATCATCTCTCCTTCGTTCAGGGCTATACATATCCCTGAGGGGTGAGAACCTATTGTGGGTGCGTATAGGGGAGGGGTAGTGGTGGTAGGGTTCATCCCTTTGTTGAGAATCCTGCCCTGATCTGTAATGTCTGGGGGAAGGGTGGTATGTACCGTATTGGGAGCTGGTATCAGAATGTTGTACCCTACCATGGGTATTGCCTCTACCCCCCCTCCTCCCTCTTGTGTTGTTTCTACCCCTGTGGGGGGTTTGAGGGCTATAGTGTTGCACCCGCGACTGGGAAACATGGGATACCCCACCACGTTTGTTTCCACCCCTCTGTGGACCACGACCACGAGAATGGACGCCCATGGGCTGAGATTGTGCAGTGGTGGTGTTTGGAGTTGGAAGGCCACCTGTTGAAATTATGCCAGCCGTGGTGTCAGAGGAAACCTCCATGGGTGGGGTGACCTGCAACAGTTTTTGCCACCCAAACACTGTATGGTCCTTATAGTCGCCTACATCCCTAGAATATTTCTTTTGTTTCTTTATCCTTTGGTCACGTTCCTCTTTCTCTAAGTGTCCCAAAAGGTTAGCGGAAAGGGACTTGTATTCCTGAGAGTTTTTATGAACTGAAAGTTTATCCTTCAAATCCTTGATTTCTCGATCTATCGCCTGAAGTCTAATATTTTTCTTGGATATAAGAAACTGTAAAAAATTGATGCCTGCATCGTTAAAGTATTTAAACCATGTTTCCAAATCAGTTTCCCCCTGTTGGGGTTGGACTTTCCAACGGAGGCTTCTAGGGACCATTTGTTCAGTGATGTATTGCTGTAAGAAAACTAAATCCCATTGCAAATGGAGTTCAGTTGTCATTACATTTTTAAGTCTGAGGAACAGACCTCCAATTTCTGTGTTACTACCTATTGTTATAAATACTCCCTCAGGGTTAACCCTGCGTGAGGCTCGGTAGTCAAACACATCCATGGTGGAATGATTCCACAGAGCAGCAGCAAAAATGATATTTCTAAATGTATATACCAAAATTCACACTACTCGTAGATTTGCGCTTGCTCTAAAATAATCTAAAAATTATAAGCAGCTAACACCACAACTAGAATCGTTGCCCAACAGATAAATATTTTACAGAAATGTGTAGCGCTAAAATGGCAAGATACCTTAAAACTGATACGTTTAGAAGGCCTATACCCAAAGTATAGTATACATATAAAAGTACATGCAAAGTCTGACTGAAAATCAAAAGTGTATCAAAAGGACAGTCAATGAGTTGGAATTGAGTGGGTTGCTACCCCAAACGTGAAGTGAGGAGCGCCTTCACCAACACACAGCAGAAAGGTTTCAGAAGGTGATGTTCTGCAATCACTTGAAAGTCTCATCAATACATTGGATAATCCATCTTTAAACCAAACTCATATCATACACCACTGTGTCTTCAAAACATGCAGTGCACTTGGATGTTATAGATGGGGGCTTACCGGAGGGTTTGAACCCAAGACAGCGTATACTGTGAGGGTCAAACCAGCTTTTATTGCACCCTGGCAATGGTGAGAAGATCTTTGCAGCCTGAGGATAATGAGAGGGGCTTTTCTAAAGGTGTATCTTCTCCACACGTAATGCTGGATCTCTCCACGCAGGGTTCATAAAGGGCACAAAAGGGACTACATAGCGTGATACCGTAAACACCGTAATTTATTAAAATAAAAGAAATACACTTACATGATGAAGTGGATAAAAAGCGCTTGTACATAAAAAAGGGGGCGACAGTGGAGTCCTCCCGACGCGTTTCGTCTGAGTAGACTTCGTCCTGGGGTACCCTCCACTGCAGCCCGACTCCCTAATATAGGAACTGTAATCCTCCTGATGTGAATCCAGCCCATTCGATTCCAAAAGCAGCACTTCCGGGTTGCCCAAGATGGCGGACCCGCGTGCGTTCCAGACCTCGTTTTGGTGGGTGTATCCATGCGTTCCACCCTCCAAAACGGAAGCTAGATGTTCCCCATGTGTCTAAGATAAAGAACTGTCATCTTATTGTGATGAAACATCGAAATTAGTCTTAGGTTGCAGTGTAGCTGATTATTAGAGCTAATTGGTGGTGTTTGTTATCGTCCTTCGAACACCAGCGAGATCCCGCCGCGTCTCGCGATGTGACGCTATAGCGTCACGACGCTGAGGCGGAAGTGTTCACAAGAAGCACTTCGCCTGCGTTCCACTGGTGGTGAACCGGAAGTTCCCGGATCTCAGCTAATCTTGCGATATCGCGCTGTGACACCACAGCGCAAAAACAGAATTGGTTGTATAGGTCAACCGCTTGCGTTCCACTTGTGGTTAACCAAAGGTTCACAGTGGAACGGCGGGTTGAAACCAGCTTCACTAAAATGGCTTATCTGTCAGTTACTAAGTAAAGAACTGGGGGCCAATAATTGCTCACATAATATGCACCATAAGGGGGCGATGTGGTAATAGTGTAAGTAACTCGGTGCCACCCAGTCACATTACAACTGGGAGGAAGCGAAAAATAATTTATATAACTGTGAACCCATGTGTTTTAGTTACTTAACAGAATTAAGTGAGCTGGATTCACATAGGTGTGCCCATTTTATAGCATATACGACATATATGGTCTTATAGAGGGTAACAACCGTATATAGAGTTCATGCAGTTAAAATGACCTTACTTCCTAGACTCCTCTACCTTTTCAGGGCCCTCCCGATAAGCATTGTAAAAGATCACCTATCTGCATTCCAAAGGAAAATCATCAGGTTTATCTGGGGAGACAAGGGGCACAGACTTCAGCAAAATACCTTATACTTGTCCAGATCACAGGGGGGCTTAGGTCTCCCTCAGCTCTTCTGGTACTATCAAGCTGCTAGACTCGCCCAGTTATCAATAGTCTATGGGAAGACAGAAAAACCGGATTGGATCCAAATAGAGAGACAGGCTGCACCATCATACACCCTAGATTTCCTACTATGGGTCCCCCCTAGAAAACGCCCCTCAATTCTCTCACCAACTCTTTCTCCATCCTTTAAATTATGGGACTCTCTAAGAAACAATCGGAGCTTGATCTCAAATTGCCACCCACTTGCTCACATATTTAATAACCCGGACTTCGTTCCAGGTCTAGACATCAAAGCATTCCGTTGGTGGTTGGATAAGGGGTTGTACCGGATCGGACACTTCTATACGAGTTTAGGCCCTATTACCCTGGCCTTTTGTGTGAGCCAATTGGAGATGCCTACCTCGGAGCGATTCAGATTTCACCAAATTCGTCACTTCCTCGCCCACAACGGGGAGGCAAAATTGGCCCCCCACTCATTCACGCCATACGAACTCTGGTGCGGCAGGTCTTCTGAGCAGAGGGGAGGCATCACCGTCATATATCAGTCGCTCGCCAATCAGTCAACCAAGACTCCATATATGCTAGCGTGGGAGTCAGACCTATCTATGCAGTGGGACCTTGATAAATGGAGGATCACCTTTCTCAGGGCTTACAGGGGCATTAAGAATATTTCCATGATAGAGTCTAGTCTTAAGGTTTTTACCAGGTGGTATCTATCTCCTGACAGATTAGCCAAAATGTTCCCCTCGGCTGACCCTAGTTGTTTTAGAGGATGTTTACTTAGGGGTACGTTGGTCCATATATTCTGGGAGTGCCCAAGACTGAGGACATACTGGAATAAGATCTTCCTCCTGATAAAGAAAATTACCAAGGCCCATATCCCGAAAATACCATTGATGGCTCTCCTAAATGACAATTTGCCCAGGATCCCGAAGCTTGCCCGCAAACTTATCCATTTTATTTTCCTGGGCGCTAAGCTCACCATAGCCAAGGCATGGAAGAAACCCAAAGTATCCCTTAAGGCGACGATCCGGAAAATTTCCTGGATCATGGCCCAAGAGAAGCTCGCTAGCATTCTCGACAACTCAAAAGAACAATTTGAGGCTACTTGGGAACCCTGGGCAAATTTCATTGGCATCTCCCTGATTCCGGGCGTGCAACCATAACTCAGCTGGATGTTACGGGGTTGCGGGACATCTCCCCGCGGGCTGGCTCCCTCTCCTCTCTTCTTTCGCCTTCCCCATCCCCTCTCCTTTTCACACCCTTCTCTTTCTCGCTTTTTACTTGTCCTAAAGTTTCGAATCACAGACAGTCTGATGGTCTTAGTGTCACTTTTGATCCCTGTTGGTTCCCGTTATAAGGGGTTCAAATAATATGATGTTGTTTCACTATCTGGATATTCACTTTTCAGCAATGTTCACTGGGCGGTTGGGGGGGGCTGTGGGAGGTTTCGCCGGTCACAGTGAGTTCCCTTTTGGGGTGCCGACGGAATCCCTCTGGCCTCCTACAACTACCCCAGGGAAAGCCTAGGGATTTATCCTCTCTATAGCTCTTTTCTTATGGTAAACGGTGTTGTTCTTTCGGATTATCTGTTAAAACCACAGGCCGGAACCTAACCCCTCACACTTATTATTGTTTTCTTTTATTGTCTGTGTTTCGTTTGTGATTCCTCTTCTTTTTGAAATACCTACCCCACTGGGGTCTAACTGTATGTGTTATGTCCAATGTGCATTTATGATTCATTGACTGTACAACTTACTTTTTTGAAAAATCCAATAAATATTTTGAAATAAAAAACAAAATAAATTCCAACATTCATTTGAAAATGTTTATATCCTGCTGTTACCGCATTCAATTACCAGGTTAGGTTGTATATTTTCTTTGCTTCTGGTGAGTAACGTAATTGTGCATTCCATTAAGTAGCTAAAAAACAGATTTAGAATACTGTATGTATGTTTAAATTCACACATTACTTTAGGGCAGCTTTGCTGAAAAAAAAAAAAAAAAACGGATCTGTTCGAGTTTGCAGTAATTGTTTCAGCCAAATTACAAGTGCATTATTCTCTTATGAGAAGACATATGTTTTTCATTAGTGCGCTAAATACAGGAATTACTCTTCAAAGTGGTAAGTACAAAGAGCCCTAAAATAAAATAGAAAGATTGTGTCAGCCCAGCTGTAATTAGCAGTTTTTACATTTAAATCTTCGTAGATTTTCTCTGAATCTGAGCCATCACAAGTGATCTATTGGCACAGGGACCACTTTGTTAACACAGAACAATGCAAATTGTTTCTTTTTTTTTTTTTTTAATCTTTTAGTTGATTTTACACTCCAACAGGAATTCATTATCCTAATAAAGTGAATGTCAAGCCAAAACAATTCTTCTTTACTTTTGGATACAATGAAAATTAAATTAGAACCTCATCAGGTTTTCCTGTTACCTGGGACTCTTTTAAAGAGTTTTCCACTCACGTACTGTTCTAGTGATAATGCTTTCATCAGAGAAGAAGTGAGAGAAACAGGGGTTCTAGCCTTCTCTTATTCTTCTAAAGGAAAGCATATTTTTTTCTGCCTACACTTTGTGACTGGTGAAAACAATGGCACTGGGGCAATTAAGCTGGCCAGAGCTGGTTAATTTGTTTTTGATCAGATAGCAGGCTGCTAAAAAAAAAAAAAAAGAACATATTCTCCAATCCACACAATCAAGATGGATAGCGGAATCCTCCCCGCTGTGTCTATGTATTCTGTCAGCAGGACTCCTCCGCTGTCAAAATACACTGATCAGCAATGCAACAAGTACATGGCTGCATGCACTGATTGAACACACATTTTCCAACATTCCCGTTTGAGAGGAGTCGATCACTATATTAACACCACTTGAATGGGAACAGCCATAGCTAGATCAAAATTCAGCAGGTCCCTGTTGAACCAGTAAAATTTTGATCGATCTGTAGCCAGCATTAGAAAGAAAAATCTCTTCAACAGCTGTGAGCTGTGAATATCATTAAAATCTGACTGGGGTTCTTCCCCATTCCAAAATTTAAAAAGTACTGTCTGAACATGCAATTCACCCTGAAAAGTACCCCAAATTGCTGGTACCTGATGGATGTTGTTGGCTTCCATGTTTTGCTTGCATAGCCTCCCACCCTACCTTTTTCCTCAGGCAGTTAGGAGACTTTGTGTTAAACAGCACTATAGGGGTAGAGCAGCCACCATTTTTTTTTAAAGTTCCACCACATGTCAGAGTTTCATTAAAATGACCATTTGGAGTGCATTGGGACTTGTTGGCTCTCACGGCCTAAATCCAAGTGTTTATCACCACAAACTATCAGTAAATATTACTTCTTAGTTTCACAGGGTTTTTTGTCTTGTCAAACAAATATTCCAGCAGACATTAGCCAAGGCCACTTTAGGTCTGTTATTGGGTGAGGGTAGCATTAGGGATTCAAATGGGAAATTCAAGTTCAAACTGGAAAATACTTTGAATTACAGTGAAAGGAGATTAAGGGCTAGTTTCCTGCTAGTTCTGTGTAGCACAACAATTCTGTACTCCTAAATATGAGTTGTCAAAAATTGTATTCCAGTTTCCAGCTTCATAGGTTTGTTTTTGGTTCATTAACAATACTTTTTAAGTTCTATAAAAGTATACATTTTCAGGTCACAGAGACAAATGATGTTTCTAAGGAGGTTCTATTGATACAAAAAAATGTATTATCTCAAATGTTTATACACAATTTTCCACAAACCCTTTTCAAGGTATATATATTATAAAATACCAATGTAAGCAGGCCAATAAACATATTGATCTCCGATTCATTCAGGATGAGGTGGAAAAATAATTGAATTCTGTGGTATATTGAAAAAAAGAGGAGCCTTTTGGTTTTTATATAGTTTATTGGTGTTACTTGATAAATAAAGACCATCATTTTTATCTTCCCAAAGATGTCATACAAATTAAGCAGGCTAAAAATGTTTTTATATTAAAGTACTAAGGTACTTTTGCAGTTATCCTATAATAAGCTTCTTACACACCCTGAGTAAATCCCTAGTTACCCTGTAATAAGCTTCTCCCACCCCCTGAGTGTCTCCCACTAGGAATACTTACCTTCAGCTCCTATCCAAAGGACTTCACTGAGTGGTTCCACTTAAAGCCGCACAATATTATTCCTGAAAATGGCCAGTTCATACAGCATGTGCACACCATGATCCTAGTGATCCCTATGTGACCACTTGAGACATAAAGGAGTATGGCTTTCTCAAAGGAATGCATGGGTCCACAATATGTATGCACAGTATGAACTAGCCGTTTTCAAGGAAAGGTTGCATGGCTCTTGGCAGAGCTGAACTGGTGCTGAAAATTGGTATTTTAACTGGAGGCCAGCACTCAGGGGGTGGGAGGAACTTATTATAGGACAACTGTACAAAGGTATTCTGGTCCTTTAAAACTGTTTATGAGATAAACACCAAAGCACACTGAACCACCACTACAGGAAAAAACTGTAACTTTAAATTGTAAAGGTATTCATTTAAATGCGTATTCCAGAATCTCACCCATTTGGGGGTTTTTAGGCATGCAGATGTTTTTTCCCTTTTATTTTTTTTACAAAAAATATTATTTTAGTGGTATCTGTCCTTAGTTGTGTCCTATGTGGAAATATGAATCAGTCATGACAAACATTTATTAAAAAAAGATATAGGTAAGGTGATAAATAGAGTGAATATTTGATTTTCTTTTTTTTTTTTTTTTTTTTCAATAAATGTTTATTAAAATTTTTCAGACATACATAAAGTCACAGTTATCGGGTATACATTGAAACAGAAGCTGTTTACAATCAATAAGTCATACAATCAATAAGTCATACAATTGATAAATAAAGCAGAAATGTAAGAACGAGTTCAAAATACGGCCAACTGAGCCTCTTACTAGGTGACTTCTGTATTAGTGATGGAGGTGAAGTTCTGACCCAGTAAAGTATTCCTATGGTAAAGCGGGAATACCCTAATTAACAAGTGTATAAACTAAGGATCATTAAGCATCTCCGTGTGAGGGAGAAGGGTTTGATGTGGGGGTAGGGGTCCAATCGGGGTAATGTTATGTACCGATCAAAGCCACCCTTAAACCCATTCACCCCTAAAGGGTTCTAACTGTGAATGGGTGGGGGCCATGTGTAGTAATGTGTGTGGTTTTAAACCTATTCGGTACCCATATGATTGAGAGGCAGCTCCGTAATAATAATATGTTGTTTAGGAGTGGGGGGGGGGGAGTAAGGAGACCAGAAACCGTTAGGGTGTGTGCTCCTGCCGGAACAGTGAAGGAGTTATGTTGGTATCAGGTTGAGAGGGTGTGGAGATCGCCTAAGTATGATCGGTAAGGATTAATTGGGTAAGAGGAAGGGTATGGACGGAGGGAGGGCACGATCAGCCAGACACTATGACGTTTCTGTGACAGATCAGTATCGATCATGGCAGAGAGGTTGGGTCACCGGGGGGAATGATCTGCGTCGAGGAAACTCTAAAGCAGGGGTCCTCAAACTTTTTAGACAGGGGGCCAGTTCACGGTCCCTCAGACTGTTGGGGGGCCGCACTATAGTATAAAAAAAAATATGAACTAATTCCTAAATTCATATGCACACGTTTTTTGTAGTGCAAAAGAATAAAAGAATGAATAATAAATAATAATATATATATATATAGGGGATGGACAGGGGGACAGTGGGATGGACAGAGGGGTGGACAGGGGGACAGAGGAGGGGGGCAGTGGGGTGGACAGGGGGACAGTGGGATGGACAGGGGCACAGTGGGATGGACAGGGGGACAGTGGGATGGACAGAGGGGTGGACAGGGGGACAGTGGGGTGGACAGGGGGACAGAGGGACAGAGGGGTGGACAGCGGGACAGTGGGGTGGACAGTGGGGTGGACAGTGGGATGGACAGTGGGGTGGACAGGGGGACAGTGGGGTGGACAGGGGGACAGAGGGGTGGACAGGGGGACAGAGGGGTGGACAGGGGGACAGAGGGGTGGACAGGGGGACAGTGGGGTGGACAGGGGGACAGTGGGATGCACAGGGGGACAGTGGGGTGGACAGGGGGACAGAGGGATGGACAGGGGGACAGTGGGGTGGACAGGGGGACAGTGGGGTGGACAGGGGGACAGAGGGGTGGACAGGGGACAGTGGGATGGACAGGGGACAGTGGGGTGGACAGGGGGACAGTGGGGTGGACAGAGGGGTGGACAGGGGGACAGAGGGACAGTGGGGTGGACAGGGGGACAGAGGGATGGACAGGGGGACAGAGGGGTGGACAGGGGGACAGAGGGGTGGACAGGGGGACAGAGGGGTGGACAGGGGGACAGAGGGGTGGACAGGGGGACAGAGGGGTGGACAGAGGGACGGACAGGGGGACAGAGGGGTGGACAGGGGGACAGAGGGGTGGACAGGGGGACAGAGGGGTGGACAGGGGGACAGTGGGGTGGACAGGGGGACAGTGGGGTGGACAGGGGGACAGAGGGATGGACAGTGGGTGGACAGGGGGACAGTGGGGTGGACAGGGGGACAGTGGGGTGGACAGGGGGACAGTGGGGTGCACAGGGGGACAGTGGGGTGCACAGGGGGACAGTGGGGTGCACAGGGGGACAGTGGGGTGGACAGGGGGACAGAGGGATGTACAGGGGGACAGAGGGATGGACAGGGGGACAGTGGGGTAGACAGGGGGACAGAGGGGTGGACAGGGGACAGAGGGGTGGACAGGGGGGCAGAGGGGTGGACAGGGGGACAGTGGGGTGGACAGGGGGACAGTGGGGTGGACAGTGGGGTGCACAGGGGGACAGTGGGGTGCACAGGGGGACAGTGGGGTGCACAGGGGGACAGTGGGGTGCACAGGGGGAAAGTGGGGTGGACAGGGGGACAGAGGGATGGACAGGGGGACAGAGGGATGGACAGGGGGACAGTGGGGTAGACAGGGGGACAGAGGGGTAGACAGGGGACAGAGGGGTGGACAGGGGGACAGAGGGGTGGACAGGGGGACAGTGGGGTGGACAGGGGGACAGTGGGGTGGACAGAGGGATGGACAGGGGGACAGTGGGGTGGACAGGGGGACAGAGGGACAGTGGGGTGGACAGGGGGACAGTGGGGTGGACAGGGGGACAGTGGGGTGCACAGGGGGACAGTGGGGTGCACAGGGGGAAAGTGGGGTGGACAGGGGGACAGAGGGATGGACAGGGGGACAGAGGGATGGACAGGGGGACAGTGGGGTAGACAGGGGGACAGAGGGGTGGACAGGGGACAGAGGGGTGGACAGGGGGACAGAGGGGTGGACAGGGGGACAGTGGGGTGGACAGGGGGACAGTGGGGTGGACAGAGGGGTGGACAGGGGGACAGGGGGGTGGACAGGGGGACAGAGGGACAGTGGGGTGGACAGGGGGACAGAGGGGTGGACAGGGGGACAGTGGGGTGGACAGGGGGACAGTGGGGTAGACAGGGGGACAGAGGGGTGGACAGGGGGACAGTGGGGTGGACAGTGGGATGGACAGAGGGGTGGACAGGGGGACAGAGGGGGGGCAGTGGGGTGGACAGGGGGACAGTGGGATGGACAGGGGGACAGTGGGATGGACAGAGGGGTGGACAAGGGGAACAGTGGGGTGGACAGGGGGACAGTGGGATGGACAGTGGACAGGGGGACAGTGGGATGGACAGTGGGATGGACAGGGGGACAGGGGGGTGGACAGGGGGACAGAGGGATGCACAGGGGGACAGTGGGATGCACAGGGGGACAGTGGGATGCACAGGGGGACAGTGGGGTGGACAGGGGGACAGTGGGATGCACAGGGGGACAGTGGGATGCACAGGGGGACAGAGGGGTGGACAGGGGGACAGAGGGGTGGACAGGGGGACAGTGGGGTGGACAGGGGGACAGAGGGGTGGACAGGGGGACAGAGGGGTGGACAGGGGGACAGTGGGGTGGACAGGGGGACAGAGGGGTGGACAGGGGGACAGAGGGGTGGACAGGGGGACAGAGGGGTGGACAGGGGGACAGTGGGGTGGACAGGGTGACAGAGGGGTGGACAGGGGGACAGTGGGGTGGACAGGGGGACAGAGGGGTGGACAGGGGGACAGTGGGGTGGACAGGGGGACAGAGGGGTGGACAGGGGGACAGTGGGATGGACAGGGGGACAGAGGGGTGGACAGAGGGGTGGACAGGGGGACAGTGGGGTGGACAGGGGGACAGAGGGACAGTGGGGTGGACAGGGGGACAGTGGGGTAGACAGGGGGACAGAGGGGTGGACAGGGGGACAGTGGGGTGGACAGAGGGGTGGACAGGGGGACAGAGGGATGCACAGGGGGACAGTGGGATGCACAGGGGGACAGTGGGATGGACAGGGGGACAGTGGGATGCACAGGGGGACAGAGGGGTGGACAGGGGGACAGTGGGGTGGACAGGGGGACAGTGGGGTAGACAGGGGGACAGAGGGGTGGACAGGGGGACAGAGGGGTGGACAGGGGGACAGTGGGGTGGACAGGGGGACAGTGGGGTAGACAGGGGGACAGGGGGGTGGACAGGGGGACAGTGGGGTGGACAGAGGGGTGGACAGGGGGACAGAGGGGTGGACAGGGGGACAGAGGGGTGGACAGGGGGACAGAGGGGTGAACAGGGGGACAGAGGGGTGGACAGGGGGACAGTGGGGTGGACAGAGGGGTGGACAGGGGGACAGAGGGGTGGACAGGGGGACAGAGGGATGGACAGGGGGACAGAGGGGTGGACAGGGGGACAGTGGGATGCACAGGGGGACAGTGGAATGTACAGGGGGACAGTGGGGTGGACAGGGGGACAGTGGGGTGGACAGGGGGACAGTGGGATGCACAGGGGGACAGAGGGGTGGACAGGGGGACAGAGGGGTGGACAGGGGGACAGAGGGGTGGACAGGGGGACAGTGGGGTGGACAGGGGGACAGAGGGGTGGACAGGGGGACAGAGGGGTGGACAGGGGGACAGAGGGGTGGACAGGGGGACAGTGGGATGGACAGGGGGACAGAGGGGTGGACAGGGGGACAGAGGGGTGGACAGGGGGACAGAGGGGTGGACAGGGGGAGAGAGGGGTGGACAGGGGGACAGTGGGGTGGACAGAGGGACGGACAGGGGGACAGAGGGGTGGACAGGGGGACAGAGGGGTGGACAGGGGGACAGAGGGGTGGACAGGGGGACAGTGGGGTGGACAGGGGGACAGAGGGGTGGACAGGGGACAGAGGGGTGGACAGGGGGACAGAGGGGTGGACAGGGGGACACTGGGGTGGACAGGGGGACAGTGGGGTGGACAGAGGGGTGGACAGGGGGACAGTGGGGTGGACAGGGGGACAGAGGGACAGTGGGGTGGACAGGGGGACAGAGGGGTGGACAGGGGGACAGAGGGGTGGACAGGGGGACAGAGGGGTGGACAGGGGGACAGTGGGATGGACAGGGGGACAGAGGGGTGGACAGGGGGACAGAGGGGTGGACAGGGGGACAGAGGGGTGGACAGGGGGACAGAGGGGTGGACAGGGGGACAGAGGGGTGGACAGGGGGACAGTGGGATGGACAGGGGGACAGAGGGGTGGACAGGGGGACAGAGGGGTGGACAGGGGGACAGAGGGATGGACAAGGGGACAGTGGGATGGACAGGGGGACAGTGGGATGGGCAGGGGGACAGTGGGATGAACAGGGGGACAGTGGGGTGGACAGGGGGACAGTGGGGTGGACAGGGGGACAGAGGGGTGGACAGGGGGACAGTGGGATGGACAGGGGGACAGAGGGGTGGACAGGGGGACAGAGGGGTGGACAGGGGGACAGAGGGATGGACAAGGGGACAGTGGGATGGACAGGGGGACAGTGGGATGGACAGGGGGACAGTGGGGTGGACAGGGGGACAGTGGGGTGGACAGGGGGACAGTGGGGTGGACAGGGGGACAGCGGGGTGGACAGGGGGACAGAGGGGTGGACAGGGGGACAGAGGGGTGGACAGGGGGACAGTGGGATGGACAGGGGAACAGTGGGGTGGACAGGGGGACAGAGGGGTGGAAGGGGGGACAGGGGGACAGAGGGGGGGGACAGTGGGATGGACAGGGGAACAGTGGGATGGACAGGGGGACAGAGGGGGGGACAGTGGGGTAGACAGAGGGGTGGACAGGGGGACAGTGGGGTGGACAGAGGGGTGGACAGGGGGACAGAGGGGTGGACAGGGGTGGACAGGGGGACAGAGGGGGGGGACAGTGGGATGGACAGGGGAACAGTGGGATGGACAGGGGGACAGAGGGGGGGACAGTGGGGTAGACAGAGGGGTGGACAGGGGGACAGTGGGGTGGACAGAGGGGTGGACAGGGGGACAGTGGGGTGGACAGAGGGGTGGACAGGGGGACAGAGGGGGGGACAGTGGGATGGACAGGGGTCCTCACTTGTTAGCAGGCTGTTGCCTGAAGCCTCCGTTCTCGCTGTCACCCTCCGTGCCTCCTGTCTGCGTGAGGAAGACCTGAATCCGTGCGGGACTGTGCTGGAAACTACACTTCCCAGCATGCAGTGCGGCACACGGAGCCCTCCATTACTGGGGTGGGGGAGGCAGTTTGAACGGAGCAGATATGCTCCCTGCTGAAGCAGAGTGGACCTGCCCAAGCCGAGCCGACCTGGCCCCGGCCCGAGCCTGGTCTGTCAGGAATCCGGCCCTGGGTGGGGTGGGCCGGATAAATGTCCTCGGCGGGCCGCATGTGGCCCGCGGGCCGTAGTTTGAGGACCCCTGCTCTAAAGTGTAACCAGCAAGCCCATGTTGTATTAAATTTTGTCGGATTGTCTTTTGCTTGGTAAATGAGTTTTTCCATCTCGGCCGTTCTATCGACTCTTTTGAACCATTCAGCCACTGTGGGTGGTGTGGAACTCCTCCAGTGAACCGGGACACAGAGGTTGGCTGCATTGATAAGGTGTAGGGTAAGGGATTTTTTGTAGGAGGAGAGGGGCATGGAGGTGTGATGGAGCATGTATTGGGCCGGAGTGAAGTCTGGGGTGTAAGAGGTAATTTGGGTGATAAGGCGGTGAATTTCCGTCCAGTACGGTATGATAAGAGGACATTCCCACCAGATATGAATGAGGGTGCCAAGCGCCGCATTGCAACGCCAGCATGTCGGGGGGACCGAGGGGTGCATTTTGTGGATCTTATCAGGTGTCCTATACCAGTTGGTGAATATTTTGTATCTGTTTTCCTGGGTGGATACATTAATGGAGCCCTTATGAATATGGTTGTGTATACGTTCCCATTCAGTGGAGGTTAAGTCTATAGACAGTTCTGATTCCCAACGACGGACAAGCTTATCATCTTTAATTTTGCAATTTGAAAATAAGAATGTATAAACAGTAGAGATCACATGACGTTGGGGTTCTGAACTATCACATAGCAATTCAAAGGGTGTACGATCTCGGTACCACAGTGAGATGGATTTGGCGTCAGTAAAAAAGTGTCTTAATTGTAGGTACTTGTAAAAGGGGATGTTGTATTCCGTGAGTTTGGCTGCCATGGCTTGGTGGGGGAGGAGTTCACCATTTTGGAAGAAGTGGTGTGCCCTGATGGGGGCTGTGCATGATTCCCTGTGCAGATCTCTTAAGGCAAGGCCTGGCAGGAAGTCAGGATTACGGACCAAAGGGGTCATAGGGCCTGGGTGCGGTGTGTAATCCAGTGCTTTGCCGGCTAATTTAAGGTGGGACAATGTGGCTCCAATAAAGGGATGTGTCACCAAATCTCTAGGAATGGAGTTGTGATTGATCCAGGGTAGATGTGACAGCGGGGTTTTAGTGAAAGAGTCTTCAAGTGTAATCCAGGCTTTATTGGAACGATGCAGATGCCAATCTACAATCCTAGTTAAATGACATGCCCAGTGGTATTTTTGAATGTCGGGGAGGCCAAGGCCCCCTAATAGCTTGGGGAGTACTAGCCTATCCCAGCTTAGTCGGGGGGTCTTGGACGCCCAGATAAAAGTCCTGCACATACGCTTGTATGATGTAAAAAAGGAGGTGGGTAGCTTTATGGGGATTGCCTGAAAAAGGTAAAGAAGTCTGGGCACTACATTCATTTTTAATATGGCTGTCCTACCCAACCAGGAGAAGGACCCGAAATGCCATTTATTTAAATCAGCTTGTATGTTTTGAAGTGCGGGTTGGAAGTTTCTTATGTAGAGATCCTGTAGTTTAGTAGGTATTTTGATGCCCAGGTATGTAATGTCCTGTGATTCCCATGTAAAGGGGAAGTTCTGTTTGCATTGGGTGACCAGTGAGGCTGGTAGGGAGATGTTCAGTGCTTTCGATTTTGTAAAGTTAATTTGAAGGTTTGACAAGGTTTTGAATAATGAGAAATCTTTAAGAAGATTGGGGATAGTGACTATAGGGTCCGTGAGGAAGAGTAAAACGTCATCTGCATAGGCTGCTAATTTATAGTGGTTATCACCAATGTTAATGCCTTTGACGTCCGGGTTGTCTCTTAATCTGCGAAGCATTGGTTCCATAGTAAGGATGAATATGAGCGGGGATAGGGGGCATCCCTGACGGGTTCCGTTTGAGACAGAGAAGGCATTCGACAGGCGGCCATTGATCCTAAGTTTAGCTGTAGGTGCAGAGTATAGCGCCAGGATCATTTGGAGTAGATGCGATGGGAAACCCATTACTCTTAAAGTCGCTTCCATATAGTCCCAGGCCACCCTGTCGAACGCCTTCTCTGCGTCCAAAGACAGGAAAAAACCTTTTGTGGATGTTTTGGAGAGCCAGTGATGTATATTTAGAGCCTTGATAGTATTGTCCCTGGCCTCCCTGCCAGGGACAAAACCTACTTGATCAAGGGAGATTAATTTGGGTAGCAGAGGGAGAATACGGTTTGCCAACACTTTGGCGTAGAGCTTTAGGTCTACGTTCAGAAGTGAAATCGGGCGGTAGTTAGAGACCAATGAGGGGTCTTTGCCTTGTTTGGGAATGAGAGTGACGTGTGCTTCAAGGATGTCCCTCATCGTATTAGAGGTTGGTGAGAGATTATTGAAGGCTTTGGTGAGGTGGGGAATGAGGGTGTCTGGGAAGGACGTATAATAGCTAACTGACAGGCCATCTGGGCCAGGGCTTTTGCCCGGTTTCATTTGTTTTAATGCAGTTAAAATTTCTTCTCCTGAGAGTGGGAGATCAAGGTCCGAGGATTCATCTGAAGAGAGGGGGGAGGGACAGTATTGTGCAAGGAAGTCGGTAATGGCTGCCATTCGGTCCGAGGTGGCTGCAGGGGGGAGCGTGGTGGGGAGGTTGTATAGTTTGGAGAAGTACTGAACAAAATGGTCAGAGATATCATCTGTAGTAACAAGGGCGTCGCCAGTCGGTGTTGTAATTTTGTGAATGGTATGGGCCGCTTTCTTAACTTGAAGCGCTCTGGCTAAAAGTTTACCCGACTTGTTGCCGAATTCATAGAATAATTTTTGGGTCATGGCGTAGTTACGTTTTAGTGTATGGTTAAGTTCCTCTAGAAGTTCTTCTCTGGTCTGAGTTAGTTCTGTTAATGTGGAAGCTGCTAGCGACGCTTTGTGTGCTTGCTCAAGTGTTAGTATGCGGTCGGTCAGCTCATTAATTCGTGCTTTTCTGATTTTGTTTCGTTGGGCCGCAAGGGAGATAAATTTCCCCCTTATGACGCATTTGTGTGCTGCCCAAACGGAGATAGGAGAGGTGTCTTCTGTTGTATTTTCTGCAAAGTATTGGGTGAGGCTCGTGGTAATTTCTTGAATATGGTCCAGGTCGGTCAGTAGAGAATTATCAAGTCGCCATATGTTGGACCTACCATGGGTCGTCGGGAGGGTTAGAGTTATAAATATGGGGTTGTGATCAGAAAGAACCATGGGTTCAATCGTGGCTTTTGAGAGGTGTGTGAGATCATTTTGGGATAAAAAAAAGTGGTCTATTCTGGAGTATTTGTTATGAGGTGCAGAAAAGAAGGTGAAGTCCTTAGTGTTGGGGTGTAATGTGCGCCAGGCATCGTGAAGTAACAGGTTGCTGAGCTGCAATTTAATAGCTCGTAAGGCTCTGTAGGTTAGGGAAGAAGAACCGTTGGATGTGTCAAGGGAGGGATTCAGAGCGACATTGAAGTCACCTCCTACTATAAGAGTACCTGATTGGAAGCTGAGAAGTTGTTGGAAGGTGTCTCTAAAAAAGGCCACTTGTTGCGAGTTAGGGGCGTAAATGTTAGCTATTGTGACAGGCCTGTGGTGCAGAGTGCCTTTAATGAATAGGAATCTCCCTTGGGAGTCTCTTTGGACTTCTGTCACCTGCAGGGGGCATTGTTTAGAAATTAAGATTGAGACTCCTTTGGATTTAGCCTCGGTGTTGGAAGCGTGGTACACCAGTGGGAATTGGTGATTATACAGTTTAGGGATGCTATCTGTCCTGAAGTGCGTTTCCTGTATAAGTGCTACATGTATTTTTGATCGTTGTAGAAAATAGAACAGTTTAGACCTTTTCTCTGGGATGTTAAGGCCTTGTATATTGATTGAGCAGAGTTTGAGTGTCTGTAGGTACTTATGTAGGTCAGGCGGTGAGGCCTGGGGGTCTGTGTCATCCGCCATAAGTATGAGTGAAGGGAGAGGGATGACCTAGGCGATCAGGATGTGGGTCTGTTCAGTGTATGGCAGGCTTAAGTGTAATGTTGGGGTAACTGGGGTGAAACCGATGAGGTTTGGGGGTGACTTGCTCCCGAACCTCTAAACTGTACAGTATCGGTAAGGTACAGTGCGGGTACGATGTGTGTACCCCGAGGGGTGTAACAGCACCGTGACTCACAACTGTGTGGGGGTTGGCAATCACTAAGCAGTGAAGGAGGACTATAGGTAAAGGAAAGAACGGTATAGTCCGCCACCACAGGGTCTTCAGGTGATAAAAGGATGAGGTTTTGGAGAACGTATTTTCTGGGGGATATATAATAATAGGGCGAGGGGATACTCTCAAAGAAACGTGAGTGCTGAGTGGTGGGATTTGGGTGAGTAAATGCATCATTACACAAACAGCATACAAGAACCATCATATAGAAATATTGGAAGTTATGATACCACCACCCAGCCCCCATACCAGAAGGCACCCAAAACGCCATTAAATACTATCACGGCTAAATGTGGGATTTGTAAAGGTGGGTGCCCTCTTATGGGTCAAGTGTCAGCCTCAGAACGTGTGAGGTAATTAAACAGAGGACATTTATAGGGCCTAAAAACAGCACAAAAATCTCAAAAGAGGGATAGAACACTGTAACCGGAGTAACATGTAAATAAACAAGTAAATCAGTCAGCAAGCTGACCATGCAATCAGTGACAGATCTCCAACTAGAAAGTCTGAGGAATACTAAACTTATAGACTAGAAGATTTCCCATAGAGAGAGTGTGGAATATACCTCATACCTCGCCGTGCAACCTAACATGCCAGCAAGTGTGATTGGGTAAAGTTACAGTTACAGGCCAGTAGATAGCGGTAGTGCACTCTGCATAAGTCTGCAGGTAGATGTCACATCAGTTGAGTGTCTGTACAGGACATGTAGATGAATGTAGTGTACTGTGTATAAGTCTTCAGGTAGGTGTCACATCAGTTGAGTGTCTGTACAGGACATGTAGATGGATGTAGTTTACTGTATATAAGTTTTCAGGTAGGTGTCACATCAGTTGAGTGTCTGTACAGGACATGTAGATGGATGTAGTTTACTGTATATAAGTTTTCAGGTAGGTGTCACATCAGTTGAGTGTCTGTACAGGACATGTAGATGGAGGGGGTAGCCCCTGTAGGCTCCTCAGTCAGTACACGAGTGGTTGCCGCCAGCGATGGAGTAGAAGAGTCCATGTGAGACACAGCTTTGGAAGTCAGCATTGAGTGTGATGATCTGAGGCGTTGTCCAGGTAACAGTCGCAGTGTACGTCGGATATTCTTGAGGCTTTTCCTTGCTGTCAGGGAGATTGTGGGCGGAAGTGACACTGTACAGGACTGCTGCCAGGTCAGGGGCGGGTACAAGCCGCAGGGTGTTGTGGGTCATGTAGTTTTAGAACACTCCACTAGACATATGGGCGGTGTTCATTCCATAGGCAAGTGCTGCTGCTTTCTAGCTAAACTTGCAATGTCCATGACAGGGACACAATCCGAACCCAGTAAAGATGCAAAACATCTATTGTGCTGAATATCTCTTGAAGAAAGTCAGTCACATAAACATTGAATTAAAGGTTAACAGTGTGAAAGAACTGATTAAAGCTGAACAGGGCAAACTGAGATTGCATGGTAGCGTGTATCTGAGGCCGGCTAGCGGTTTCGGCGAGCTCTCCTGAGCCTCGGTGAGTTTGTGGGGCTGCCCCCCTGGTAGTGAATGTGGGTACCGGTAAGGTGCCTGGGGCGGATGGGGACCTTCTCCTACGGTACCTGGTATCCTGCGCCTCCATGGGTTCTTCCTGAGGTGATTCTTTGCTTGTAACTGAGTGACGAAACTCTGCATACCAGTTAGGGACATCTACCAGGGGTATGCCCAGGGTTCCGCAGAAGTGAGGGAGATCCTCTGGTACTCTCAGGAGAGCCGTGCGGCCCTGGGTGGAGGCAGAAAGGCAAAACGGGAATTTCCATTTATATTGAATACCTTTCGTGCGAAGGGCGTCCAACAGAGGCCTCAGATCACGGCGGTGCTGTAAGGTGATTCTTGAGAGGTCCTGATAGATTTGAATTGCTCTCCCATCATAGAGAATTTGAGGTCTGCTTCTTGCTTGTCTGATAATTTCTTCCTTCAGTTTGAAGTCTATTATACAGCAAATGATGTCCCTCGGGGGATCCGTCTCCCTTCCCTTGGGACGTAAGGCCCGGTGGATCCTTTCCATATCAATGGGTGTATGAGGTGGTCTATTAAGCAGACCATTGAAGATTCCAGTCACAGTGGGGGCTATTTGTTCTCCCTCGATGGCCTCTGGTAGTCCTCTGACTCTGAGATTATGGTGCCGACCTCTGTTGTCGAGGTTTTCCAGATGGCGTTGCATATCTCTCATTTGTAATGTGTGGGAGTCAATGCGATTCGCAGCTTTGCGGATAGTCACATCATGGCGTTCAGTCACTCTTTCAACTGTGAGAACTCTATCACTGAGCGCACGGATATCGAGCCTGAGCTCTGAAATGGCGGCAGATAAGGTGTCTTTGATATCCTCTGCGATGGTGCGCAGGTCCTGCATGTTTAAGTGCGGCTGTGGTGAGAGTTCAATGACATTTCTATCCCTGTGAGGGTTTGGAGATCCTGTGTGTGGTGGTTCTGTCAGGGCTGCCTCAGAAGCCTGAGAGTGTGAGTGTCTGTGGCGGGAAGGCCCCGTGTTCCCTCTGCTGGTATGAAGCATTTCAGGAATATTATAACCCTCGTCCCCTAATTGTTCGCGGGGGGAGCGGGAGCGGGAAGCAGAAGAGTTCCGTGATGCAGTCCCCATGATTTGGAGGGATTTAGGGGCAATTTTACCTCAGATTCCAGTCAGCTTTTCCCTGTGGTGGCAGGAGCTCAGGGATTAGGCTTCCATCTTCCTGCTAGGTCAGGCCACGCCCCCGAATATTTGATTTTCAGTAGCCTGTGTGCAGCTATTTGCTGTGATGCTAACACACCTTGGAAAGAAACAATATTTTAAAAAGTAAACTCACTTTGTAGAGATTTTTTTCCACTTCCTGTTTCATCTCTGGGACAAGACTTTAATGTAAATCTCCCTGATAGGGAACAAACATGAAAAAAAAAACAGATGACAGTGGTTTAAGCCTTTCCCTATCCTGAACTAAAAATAATCTTTGGGTTATACACAAACACACATACACACTAAAAACACAACACAACAAAATCCTGAATGTAATTCTTAATCTAACCCCTAAAATTAACCTTTGCCATTTTGTCCCTTACAACACTTAACCCTCAAGACAAGACATTAACACTTGGACCTTCTAATCATAACACCTAATTTAACCCCTTAAGCAAACCCTAAACATTTAGGGTTCTTTCCCATGATGCCACTTTGCTCCATACAGTAGGGGATCCATAAGCAGGTCTCCTGCAAAATCGGAGCTAAACGGGACAGATGTCAGTTCAATTTGTGCCTTCATTTACAGGCAGGAGAGGACTCTTTTGTCAACCAGACTAGAAAGCAAACTTCAAAATTCTCTTTAAAGATCACCCACCCCCTTCTCCAACCCACTTATACTCACCTTCCCAGTGCTTCCCCGCTGCTGCTTCATCTGTTGCAGTAGCCTCAAGGTAACTGTTCCATGTCAGATGGCATGGTATCTCATCACACAACCATAAACATTTATAGCAGTCACTGAAACCAGAAAAACACAATAAAGAAGAATTTTAATTGTGAAATAAAATTAATACCGTAACTGAAAAAGTGAAGAAGTTTGAAATGTGAAAAAGAAAAAATATTGTTTAACCACTTGGTATCAACAATCTATAGCAGTGGTAGGCAACCTTGGCACTCCAGCTGTGGTGAAACTACAAATCCCATCAAACATTGCAAGATTCTGACAGCCACGGGTATGGCTCGCAGAGACAAAGCCATGATTAGTTTCACCCCGGCTAGAGTGCAGAGGTTGCTACCCATAATCTATACCTTTCTGAGCCATTTGAACGTTAATATATTTTGCATCGGAGAAGTAGTAACATGCAGCTGTGAGTGCTTCTAAATTTGTCACCACATTGTCTCAATCATGTGATCACCATGAAAGCTTATCATAGTGATCACTCAAAATTTGTTTACAGATGGCACTGTGCCTCTCTTTCATTTGACAGATAAATAGAATTTGTGATATAAAGCATTTTAGTTTGTAAAATAAGAAAAATCAAAATAATTAAAGGTTTGTTTACAAACTGTGCAAAATAGCCAAAAATGCATGTTTTTCACTTTTTCTATTTGTCTATTTGTCAGCTAATTAAAAAAAAACAAAAAAAAAAACATTAGCAGCTTATTTTTTTTAAAATAGTAAGCCAAACATATCCATTATGTACCCGTAAAAATGATGTAGGTAAGCAATTAATTAGAGAGCTGAAGTCAAGTTAACTGATACATTCTGCTAAATGATGATGCTAAATGTCAAATGATGATGCTGCTCGTCTGGGCATCTAAACTTCAATGCTGTTTGGTCATGAAGGGGTTGGGCACTAATTTTAGAATTAAACTTCAGCCAATTCAAGTTTTATGCATTGTTAACTTTAAAAAAACATATGTTTCCCCCTTTCATTCTTCCACGTTTTACTTTCTCTGTAAAATTAAGGCAATATTTATAGCCTTTCCCAACAGACTCCCCTTCCAGATATACTTTGGTGAAGATGCACTATGGTGTATCTGATGTTAAAACAACATCTGCATTTTGTAATAATATATTTTGTAGCATAAATCTATTTTGCCTATATCCTGAAGCAAGAACAAGCAAATTAACTTTCTTTATTCTATTATGCAATGGCATTAATGCAATATACCTGTGACATTGATAAATCATCACATTTTTGTAGGACCTAAAATTGAACCAGATAGATATTTTTGGTTTTTAAAGTAATAATATAAATATGTACATTTATTATTATTGCTGTAATTGTTTACATTTCTACAAGGAACAAAAGAGTGTGCATCACATTCAATAATAAGCCAGCTGTATATTTCTTTAATAAATCTATTATGCTTGGCTGTCTACAGCTAGACTCATTATAATGTACAAACAATATTTATATTATCTGCATTTAAACTTAATTGTGCATAATGTTGTGCAAGACTTGCAAACTCTGTTGTCTTAACAAACATTAGAGGAATTTTCTAAGCTTGGCTGAGTGTTTTGTTTTATCAGCAGTATTTTTAAATTTGAAAACTAAGTAGAAAAAATAGCTTTGTACGGCTGGATTTAATCATTAAGCACCTAATAGCTGACATTAAATAACACTGAAAAATAAAAGTGAAAAGAAGATTCTTTTTTTGTAGCTTCTTCTTTTACAACTATTAGATTTAAAATAACACACTCAGGATAATAAAGTGTAGTTCTTCAAATAATGGTTGTAAAATGAATTGCCTTACACTTTTATAGAATTTTCTGAAAGTATTTTTAATGTGATTTTTTACATTTTTCATTTACTTGTTCCATATTTTCATGGTCATAATTCTTATACAAGACTGCAGGTAGGGCTGTGTATGCTATAATGCATTTATGGGCTAATGCTTAACCACTTGCCACCCAAGGTACGTAAATGGACATCCTTGGGTTGCAGTGGTTATACCGAGATGATGCCTGCACCTACAGGCAGCATCCCAGTATGGATCTTTTCAGCGGGCGATTCTGAGAAAGGCAGAAGTTATCTGAGTGACTAATTAGCCACTCAGTCACTTCTGTGGGTGGCGAAAGGGGGTCCCACCCCCCTCCCACCGCCAGCGCCTCTCCCAGGCTCTCCGGTCCTTTTGCAGAGGCCGGGAGTGATGCAGCCGGCAGTGATGGCTGCCCTGTACAGAGAAAGAAGAACTGAAGTCATTCCCCTCTCTCTGTAACCCTGGAAAGTGATGAGTAGTTTGTCACTCCTGATTCCTCCTCTTTGTTTACCTGGCCACCAGCGGCCAGGTAAGCAGTTGATTTGACTGATCCGTGTCTGATAGGCTGTGCGGGATGCCAGAGGAAAGATTTAGGGTCTAATAGACCCCAACTCTCTCCATAAAGAGGACCTGTCATGGCCCATGTTGTTCATCTCATGTTACAACAATAAAGTTATTACAAAAAAAGTGTAAAAAATTATTTTTGTATAAAATAAATAAATAAATTATAATAAAAGAAATGTAAAGTGCCCCCGTCCCACCGCGCTTCTGCACAAATACAAATGCATACGTATAGTGCCAACATTGTGGTAGGAAGTTCTCACTACTAGAGTACACAAAAGATATAGAAACCCGAAGGTGACCAAGCCCTCCAGGCCCTAAAGGCGTTTAAAGCATCGCCTATGGAATATTTTAAGCACCGTAGTTTGACGCCATTCCACGGGCAGACGCACTTTTAAAGCATGACATGTTAGGTATTTATTTACTCAGCATAATATCATCTTTCACATTATACAAAAAATAGGTCTAACTTTAGTGTTCTGTTTTTTTTACAAAAAAATTGTGTCAGAGCCCTCCCCACCCCAGGGCACCCCACTATGTTGAGGGCATGTGGCCTGGAATGGTTTTGGAAAGTGGGCACTCGCTTGCCCCCCCCTTTCCTGACCTGCTGGGCTGCATGCTTGCATAAGGATCCAGTATGGAATTTGGCAATTCGGCAATTTAAATGTCATTTCATTCATTTTCCTTTAGAAATCTCAGTTTTGCTGCAGTAGTTTCTATCCATAGTACATAAGCGCCACGTTACAGGCAGGTCAAGGGGACCCTCAGGCACTATATTTAACCACTTGCCAACCGGCGAAAACACAGATGTACATCGGCAGAATGGCACAGGCAGGCAAATAGGCGTACCTGTACGTCCCTTTGAATTTGCCACCTATCGGGTGCGCGCACGCTCCGCACACCGCGGGAGCATGCCCGTGGGTCCCGGGAACTTGATGTTTGCCGGCGGCCCGCGATTGCGGTGTGGAGAGGCAGAACGAGAAGATACCTTTGTGAACAAGGCATTTCCCTGTTCTGCCTTGTGACATGACAGAGATCCACTGCTCCCTGTCTTCGAGAGCAGTGATCACTGTCATGTCAGTGGTAGCCCATCCCCCTTACAGTTAGAACACTTCCCTAGGACACACTTAACCCCTTGATTGCCCCCTAGTGTTTAACCCCTTCCCTGCCAGTGTCATTTACACAGTAATTAGTGCATTTTTATAGCACTGATCGCTGTATAAATGACAATGTTCCCAAAATAGTGTCAAAAGTGTCCAATGTGTCTGCCATAATGTCGCAGTCATGATAAAAATCGCAGATCACCGCCATTACTAATAACAAAAATCATAATAAAAATGCCATAAATCCATACTCTATTTTGTAGACACTATAACTCTTGCGCAAAGCAATCAATATGCGCTTATTGCGATTTTGTTTACCAAAAATATGTAGAAGAATACATATCAGCCTAAACTGAGAAATAAATTTGTTTTCTTATATATTTTTGGGGGATATTTATTATAAAAGTAAAAAATATTACTTTTTTTTCAAAATTGTCGCTCTTTTTTTGTTTATAGCGCAAAAAAAAAACTGCATAGGTGATCAAATACCACCAAAAGAAAGCTCTATTTGTGGGAAAAAAAGGACATCAATTTCTTTTAGATGCAACATCGCACGACCGCGCAATTGTCAGCTAAAGAGACGCAGTGCCAAATCGCAAAAAATACTCTGGTCAGGAAGGGGGTAAAATCTTCCGGGGCTGAAGTGGTTAAAGGAATTTTTTTTTTTATTGTTGCACTTTAAGCATCAATAAAGTCACTGCTCCTGTAAAAACAATCTTTTTTTTAAAAAAAAATTTGCATTGATACGCGTCCCCCAGGGCAGTACCTAGACCCCCATAACCTTTTTATGGCCAATAACTTGCATATAAACCTTCAAAATGGGGACTTTTGATTTTTCAAGTTTGGGTCCCATAGACTTTAATAGAGTTCGCTGTTTGGGTCAGAACTTTTTCTCTGTTCGGGAGTTCTGGTGCGAACTGAACAGGGGGGTGTTCGGCCCATCTCTATTTAAGACAAATTATACATTTTTCATGGTACTGCTTGTGCCTATTTTTATATTCTCTATAATATACTTTCCACTTTATAAGTTCTGGTCCATTTCTGGGTCTCTGTTTAGCACTGATCCACATGTATTTGCCTAATTCTATATAATTTTGGACTTTTGCACCTCCAAGATCTTCCTGATGGGCAGTTTTCATAAAATGTATTGTTCACTAAGCCACTGTCTAAATGAATGTTATTTGCCTAATAATGTAGTATCTGCTGCACTTACCAGAATAAAATGATTTTCTGTCTACTATATCTACTATATATATCATGGGCAGTACACTATTTATACCTAAATTCCTTTTATAATAATCTATACCAATCTTTATTACACAAAAGCAATTCTATCTTCAAACTTTTATTTCACATTTCAGCAAAAAATGGCTTTTTGATTCAAAGTTCCACATGTCAGACCTTACTAGCTGATTTTGAAAAGTCAAAGTGCACTTTGAGCCAATTTCAAATGGAACATAAAAGTACGTGAGAGCCATGTAAGAAAAGTGTATTCCCAAGCAGTATAATAGCCTTGTGTAGCTTGTTCTCTTATCAGTCTACTTAAACAGTTTCTATCATGAGCCGCCTGTAGTAAGGAAAAGAAAAAAATACTTTCCTTTCAACATAAAATGTTGAGTATTTCATTTTTGCAACATGCAACATTTTTTAATGTCTGTGGGGCTGTATTTATCGTAAGACACACATGGACAGGGAGAGAAAGGACAGCACCAAAGCTCTATAGTTACAAATTGAAGTTGTTTTGCTAAAAGAGTTGAGAATATTCACTTAATATAGTGTGTGAATATTGCTATTAATTATCGAATCATGTAAAAGGAAATGATGTACAGATGAAATAATCAGGAAATTGCTTTTCACATGATTGGATACTTAAGGTGAATATTCACACTATTTATTCAACCCGTTAATAGATCAGCCCAACTGTGTTTACTTTGTTTGTCCAGCTCTGCAGTGTAATGGAAAATTTGAATAATGGAATTAAGTAAGGCAAGTTGTAGGATACAAAAAGAAGAGTCAGTTCTATATCTTTACTATGATGCCATCTTCTCTTGACTGGAGATACTGTATTTGGAATCTAGTGGCAAGTCTGCACAGAGAGCAGGTTTATGCTTACACAATTCTCTTTTCTGTCCATGTACATGTAATATTTAAGTTACAGACAGAGCCTGGAGGGCTTGGTCACCTTCGGGTTTCTATATCTTTTGTGTACTCTAGTAGTGAGTACTTCCCACCACAATTTTGGCACTATTCTTACAAGAGCATAAGTGTGCCATGAAGAAAAATGTTTAAAACGCATTTAATCTCAAAAACAACAATTAAAAATATTGGGGCTTACTGATGCTAAAATATAGTGACTACATTTGTTTTCTGTTTCTGTTGTGTTTTTTTCCATTATTTTTACCTGGTGATCCGGCAAGTTATATTCTTCCTTTCTTATGGTGGCTCACTTCTTCACTGTCTTTTCTTGCACATAGGACTAGTAGATGTACCGTATATACTCGAGTATAAGTCGATCCGAGTATAAGTCGAGGCCCCTAATTTACCACAAAAAACTGGAAAAACGTATTGACCCGAGTATAAGATGAGGGTGAGAAATGCAGAGGGTCAACAATGCCCATCTGCAGCTGCATGCCTCCCTGTGTCCTGTGCAGCCTACCTGTATCCTGTGGATGTGTCCTGTACATGTGCATGTGTCCTGTGCATGTGTTCTGTACATGTGTATGTGTCCTGTGCATGTGTCCTGTACATGTGTAAGTGTCCCTGTGTCCTGTACAAGTGTCCTGTACATGTGTATGTGTTCCTGTGTCCTGTACATGTGTCCTGTACATGTGTATGTGTCCCTGTGTCCTGTACATGTGTCTTGTACATGTGTATGTGTCCTGTACATGTGTCCTGTACATGTTTCCTGTACATGTGTATGTGTCCCTGTGTCCTGTACATGTGTCCTGTGCATGTGTCCTGTGTCCTGTACATGTGTATGTGTCCTGTGTGCATATGTCCTGTGTGCATGTGTCCTGTGTGTATGTGTGCATGTGTCCTGTGTCCCTGTGCAGCCTACCTGTGTCCTGTGCAGCCTCCCTGTGGCGATCTCCGATCAGCGTGTGATAATACACTTTGGCGGCCATTCCACTGTTCAAAAGCTGCGCCTCCTCCTCGTCTGTGATAGGCTGACCGCTGTTCTGCCTATCACGGAATTCTCTCATTCTCATACCACGGACGAGGATGAGAGAATGTCCGTGATAGGCTGTACACTGACAGCTGTTCAGCCTATCACAGATGAGCAGGAGGCGCGGCTTTTGAAAGCTGGAATAGCCTCCGAATGAATTATCACACGCCGGCCGCCGTCTGCCTGTATGATACGCTGACACGCTGATCATGCAGACAGACGGCGATGACTCGAGTTTAAGTCTAGGGGATCACTTTCAGCCCAAAAAAAGGGCTAAAAATTTCACTTATACTCGAGTATATACGGTAGTTAAAGACTAACTCTAGCTGACACTTTTTAATAGACATGTGCAATTCCTTAATTAACGACTCAAAATTCGGATGAATTTTGCATCATTAGGACATTTGGATACATTCAAATGTCAGAGGAAAAAAATAATGAATTTCAACTAATACGAAAGAAATTATAATAAAATAACAAATTAATTTGGCATGATTCATTAATTTGTTAAAAGGTCTATTGAAACAGCAGGTTGACTCAGAGTAAATCTTACAGCCCAATGAGTTGATTCATTTTGTGCTGGAGGTTGGATTAATAATACTGTCAAAGTGCATTCCTAAGAACTGAGTGAGAAGGGTGTTGTATTTGAGCAGAGGAGACAAGTTTTGAGAACCAGCAGAAAAGATAGTGTGTGTGTGTGTGTGTGTGCTAATGAATTCAAGCTCTAAACATCAGTTCCTACTGGTACCAGTAACATTGACACGGAACTACCACTGGCAAAGTGCATTTCTGAGAAGGGTGGTGTATTGCATTTGAGTCGAGGAGATGAGTTTTGAGAAGCAGTAGAAGAGACATTGTCATTGTGAGTGTGTGTTAATGAATTCAATAAACAAAAACGACTTTCAGAATTACGATTCGTTATCACAAATATATATACCTAAAAAACGAATTATCCAAAAACAAAACAATTAAACATTAAAACAAATTGATTAGTTATAATGAATATCTATATTCTACATAAAATAATAAATTATCTGAGAATTAATTATTGTAACATAACAAATATAACAGAACAAAATGATGTATTTTACGAAAACAAAACAAAACTTATCGCCGTGCACATGTCTACTTTTTAAGCAGTCACAGCAATTTCCTTTTGGGATGTTACATAAATGGATAAAAGCATTGTAAGCTTGTTAATGCTAGTGACAGACTGCATCATATATCTCATTTTTATGTTGCCCATAGTTCATCTTTAGTAAAAAAAAACCTTGCAGTTTTGCTTTGAGTACAATTTTAAGAGTTGCCTGGGTGATATCAGAGCCCTTATAAGGAAGTACTATACACTCTTATTGGGATATAATGTAAAAGGAAATATACCTTTGCTTATTTTAGCAATAACATAATAGGAGGCATGGATCACTATTGGATCCCACCAGGTCACTTGGGGGCAGAAAGTCATTCCCACTATGCTTATGAAAGTGACCTTGTCCTCAGCCTAAGTTTAGAGTCAACTTGCCTGATCTTCTGCATGTTCTGACACATGCTAATCACTTCACTCATCTCCACATATAATAATCATCTATTTGCTTTTGTCACCAATCAGTTGTGGTAATCTTTTGTTGCAGGATAAGGCAGAGCTGAGCTACTATAGATCAGGTCAACATTGCTCTAAAATAGTTTCTGGAGCTTACAGGAAGTTCCAACAAAGTCAGAAGTCTCTCCGGTCCTCCAAGAGCATAGAGCCGAGTGGGGGCCATCTTGCCCTCACTCGACTTCCTGCCCAGCAAATGGCCAATTGGCCATATTGGATCAATGTTTCTCTCCATTGCCTTAGGGCCTACATGACTCGGGCCATAGGCTAGTTGCATGATCATCTCTGTTTGAGGCGGGACACATATTCAATTTTCCTTGCACAAGAGTCCATCTTGGTCCTTCTTTGCTTCATCCCTTTCCATGATTTCATTCCAATCATCAGATGCAGATTCTTGCAATTTCTTAATCAATTCTTTTACTTTCAGTATTTGTTCTTCTTTTCCTTCAATCTGTTATGGGCTTCTTCTTATTCCTTTGCAAAATCAGTGATTAGGGTCATGATTGCTTCCATTGGTGTTTCAGCGGTCTTTCTGTATATGCCTTGACCTTCAGGATGGCTACTTCCTTTGGGAGGGTGACTGCTTCAAAAAGTTCTCAAACACATTTCCATTTTTTTTTAATTGGTTCTCCTGCAGCAGTTGTGAATCGTCTGTTCTTCCTTATGTGTCCATAATCATGGACTACTTCAAGAGCATACTTGCTATCAGTGTAGATGTTGGCTGTTTGATCCTTTGCAGTCTCACAGACTCTGGCAAGTGCTACCACTTTGGCAACATGTGCTGAAAGTGATGAAGGGAGTAGTTGGGTCTCAATCACTTCTTCCAATGTTGTCACCGCATATGCCATTCTTGGGACTCCATTTTTGTACAGGCGTGAACCCCCTGCAAAGAGGATCAGATCAGAATTTTCAAGAGGAGTGTCCTTTACTGTGGAGATTTGCTGCATTTCTTCTTCCATAAGTTTTAAGCAAATGTGGTCACCCTCCTCTTCAAGGTCTTCTTCTCTCTCTAGGAAAAAACTGGCTGGATTGATTGTAGTACATCTTTTCACTTCTATTTCTCCTAATTCAAGTAGTATTGCTTCATACTTGCTCAGCCTTGCTGATGACAAATGTTTTGTCCTTGCTCTTTTCAAGATTTAATTAGCATATTTCTTCATAACATCCGTTCTAAAGCATATCTTCCCTTTTGTACAGCACCACTAACTGGATCTATTTTATACACGGTTTGAAAGGATTTGCGGTCAACAGGTCAGGATAAGGAGGTTTCACACCATTTAAAAATGCACGATATACAGAAAACATGACAACAATGTTCTGGAAAGCCAGCCTCTAGGGAAAGACAGTTCAGACAAACTGGACACCTCTCAGTTGAACTTAATGCTAAAGTACTGGCACCGGTCCTATCTTTGCCTTCGTCGCCATCTTTTTTTTTTCATGTTGCTGGTCTCTGGCATCAGATGAGCATAAACATTTGCTCCTCATCTTAGGCTATAAAAGCACTAAGTCTGTTGTATTCTCTTTTCTCTCCTCTCTCTGGGCTATAATGCTACTGCACACTTCTCTTAGCAAAGCCCATTCAAATCCTTGTTTCCTTATTATGGCAGTAAAGTTAGTACTCAGTCACATCCACATTTACTCTCTCTGCCATGGACTGGACACATTTAAAGTAATCAAAACATCCTCAGCCTCTTCTTGTCTCACACCCAGCACTATTAATAATTCTATAACATTCTGTCCACTTTCTTCTAGTGCAATTCACTTTCATGTTTCCTATCTACTTCTTTAAACCACCAATATCCTTCTGATATCTCTCTTCTGGCATGTGCTTCCTTGTCCAACTACTGCTTCTTAACTTGCATAGTTCCTTTAATATTCTGGCATACTAAAATACTAAATCAATCCGGTCTTATCAGTGCGTGGAACCTTTTCCCTTTTCACACTCAGTAGGCTGTAATGGAGAACTAAACATTTAAATAATTATAATAATCATGGCTACCTTTTAGGAATTTAAATCAGCCTTTTCTTTCTTTGTTTAAAATGAATCCTAGAGTTACATAACAAAAACTAACAATTTCAACTAGGATTCCACTTCTGCAACATAGTTAAACATTTCCCTTGGTCTTGTACATCACTCAAATTTGAACATCACATGTTATACTAGTAATTTCATAACTGGTCAAGAGTTAACATTTTACAGACACAGTCTCTCACACAGGAATTTGAAGGGAGGGGCACCTCACTCCTTTCTTACACAAAAATACAAAAGGTGGGAGGTGAGGAAACTGCAAAAGACGAGCAGGCTTCTCTCATCAGTATCTTATAATCATCCATATGTAGCATTGCCTGGTCTAATTCTCTTTTTCTAGACCCATCAGTGATATGCATTAGAAAAACTTTGACAGGCTCATAACTAGTTAAAGTTCCATCACGCTGCATACCTTCAAAAATCCAATATTGTACACATTTAATCCCCTTATCCAACTCTGTCAATCTGCCATAAAAATTAACATACACAGAAACCCAAGTTGATCATAACTTCTTCAGCTGGTATTGATCTGGCCTGTTTTGGTCCAGCCTATAATAGTCTCGGTGTCATTTCTTAACCACTGTTCACATCTGTCTGTCATGTCTGTCATAGGACTTACTTGTGCCACTTCTACCTTTCCCGGCTTGAAAGGTCAATGGGAGCGCCATACTCCTAATCTAGAGTCCTCACTCTCGAGTCTCTAACAATTTGTGGGTCGTCACCCAAAATTTTTTCCTTTTTTTTCTTTTTTTCTTTCTCTGGGCCACAAACAGTAGCCGTCAAATGGCACTTTATTACACTTGGCCACACAGGCCTGTACACTTTCTGCATAGGCATTAATCGCCCCACAGGCTCACTACTACAGTCCTCTGGTCAGACCTTCTCACAAGTCTCATAAATCTATTGACACCCCAAGCATAGAAACAAAACATCAACATTGATAATTATTATTGGCTCTATTATTTCTGCAACAGTAAAGTAAAGGAGTTATTTGGGTCATTACTCTAGTTTACACTCAATTTTACCTTAATCTAACCATCTCATCAACAGCATAAGACTCCTTAAGCCAATGGACCCCAGACACTGACTAATTACTCACCACAGAGAGCAGAATAAGTAAGAATAACAGTTTCTTACCGTGGCCACTGGACTGTATCCAAGTCACGGCACCATTCTGTTAAATCAGGTTAGGAAGTCTCCAAACAAGACATTTTTCTGATGAGATAGTAGACCCAGATCTTTGTAAAATATAAGTAGGTGTTTTTTATTGCATTTTTATTCCATACACTGCCATGGAGAAATACAGCACAGTTCTCAGCTACTATAAGCGAGTAAAAGTGAAAGCGTTTCTGCCGTACAAACATCAAGTTTAACAATATATACGTATGAATATGCATAAGTTCTAGGTGTGTTATAGATGTGATCGTATAGTTTAGTTGAATCAGCATTCATATCTTCTTAGTAGCAAGGGAACAGTTAAATGGGTGGTTATATCATGTGACTGATAGAAAGCGAAAGAACACACTGGCGCCACCATGACAGTACTGGATCAGACCAGCTAGATAAGACTGTCCATTTCTTGGAGCAAAAAAGGAGTAAACTGTTGCTTCTTATCTGGCGGTGAAGGGCATCATAGACTGTGTCTAAGAAGAAGCAAGAAAGTGTATTACAAATTCTTAAAGTGATAGTCTCATATATATATATATATATATATATATATATATATATATATATATATATATATATATAAACTCAACATTATCAGACCCCTATAATTATACTCACCTGCATGTCTGGGCTTGTTATGGGAGCAGACACAGACGTAAAGGAGTGGAGAGTGCCATCGGGGGGACCCCAGAAGATGAGGTTCGGGGCAGCTCTGTACAATATGCTTGCACAGGGCAGGTAAGTATAACTTTTTTCATTTTAGGTAAAAAAAACTGGAGACTTTAGAATCACTTTAAGACTACTAAAATGCATTGTGTAAAATGTGTACACATAGCTTCAGCAACCTATCATGTACTGCATAGAATGAAATTATTTATAAATCACCATAAAAGCTGCTTTGATTTCTAAACACTACAGTTAAATTTGCTTTGCATTTTGTTTGTACATATCCAGGTTTAAAAGTAATAATAACACCTGGAGCTTGAATAAAATGCTAACAAGATATTGGATTAAGTCGGGAATGAGGCATTCACCTTTCTCTATGTTTGGTTTAGTTTGAATGAAGATACTCAATTGAAACAATGATACACTCTTGAGCTGTCCTCTAGAGAACAGTATATTCTGCTGAAGAGATTCATGAATATGTGCAGACTACTATCCAACAAGAACCTGCCTTTATGAAAGAACCACAAGGAGCTTATCAGTTTTTACCTATTTATATAATAATACAAAGAAGACATACTACATAATTTATAATCTATCTATCTATCTATCTATCTATCTATCTATCTATCTATCTATCTATCTATCTATCTATCTATCTATCTATCTATCTATATATATATATATATATATATATATATATAGGAAGGCCAGTATGGTGGCCTGAATTTATGGGAGGAGCCCGGGGGGTATTTAAGCAGCCCGCTCACCTGTGGTGCTTGTCGGTTTCCTGTGCGCGATATACGTCACTAGGCCGACTATTCGAACACCAGCGTCCGCAAGTTCTTGTCTCGCAAGTTCCCGCATTCGCAATTTCCGTGCTCGAGAGTTTCGAAGTCCGTGTTTACCGATTCGTAGTTCGTACCACGCGTCTGTCTTGGCTGTCGCAGGTAGGGTCCCGTCGGACTTTTGTTTTCACGCATTATTAGATATCATGTCACTAAACCGTGATATCAACTTACGAATCACTCGTAAATTCACACGTAACCGCAATGTATATCACTCGCACCATCGTTATGTTACTATTTCGCGTTATCTGAGAATACCACCGCGACGCAGGCGTCGCTTCATTTCAGGCATGTCTAAATTGCTAAAACATGCGTCAGTAGACAGCCATAGCGACTCGCAGTTCACAATCTTATCGAACCACGTCAGTTCAATACCAATCATTTCTCATTTCTGAACATTTCTAAATACATTTCTAACATTTCAAACCATTTCAAGTCATTTCTCATTTCAGTCACGTACCGCGCTCCGATTCGAATCCAGTCGCACCTAAAAGATGCACCGATTCGCTCCGGTGTGCCCCAGTAGTTACGGCCTCATTTCAGTACATGCTCCAGAGTCACGTCATTATCAGTCGCTTCGACTCACCGATTCGTACCTCTGTCATGGTTATCATTTCATTGCCACGTATCACGCTCCGATACGAATTCAGTCGCATGGAAATGCACCGATTCGTCTCGGCGTGCCCCAGGTATTTGCCACATTTCAGTACATGCTCCAGAGTCCGATTCGTAGTCAGTCGCTACAGCAGCACGACCGATTCGCGCCTCTGTCATGGCAAACAAAATGTTACACCTGCACTTACCGCGCTCCGCTTCTAATCTAGTCGCATCCTCCATGCACCGATTCGTTACGGCGTGCCCCAGGGCTCAGCCTCATTTCTGAAACATGCTCCAGAGTCCGGATCATAGCTAGTCGCAGATATCGGGCGACTGATCCGCATCTCTGTCATGGGAATTGCTACCATTTCACTCCCACAGCGCATCACCGTTTAGAAACCAGTCGCATCCGAGATGCACCGATTCGTCACGGAATGCCTCAGTTGTTTCGGCCGTATCCATACCTATACCAGAGCTCGGTTCGTTGCCAGTCGCAAATTGCGGCACAACCAATTCGAGCCTCGGTCAAGGTAAAACATTTCTCTCATTTCGTTTCATACTGCGCTCCGATTCGAATCCAGATGCATCAAACATGCACCGATTCGTCCCGGTGTGCACCAATGTTTTTCAGTTGCCTCATTTCAGTACATGCTCCAGAGCCCGGTTCACGGTCGGCTCAGTCACGACACGACCGAGCCGGACCTCTGTCATGGAGTTCACTCATTTCATAATCAAGGCAAACATTTCAAATCATTTCATTATCACAAGATTGCAAGCACCATACAAGTCATTGCTTCAAGTTAGTCAGCAAACCCTTCACGAATTATCACCTTTCATTTTCCTCCAGGTCAGTCAAAGTTCAGTAGGTCCACCCTGCACCAGGTTGGACGATATCCCCCCAGGTTACAGTCAACCAAAAAATACGAGCTCAAAGACAGGATATTCTCACCAGATCAACCATGTCTCAAGCCGGCAGCGAAGACTTCACGGCCCCTCTGTCACCTTCCCCGGTCTCAGAGAGCGGCAGCGTGCAGTCCCTCTGACGGCAGAGCTCAGACGCAGAGGTGTGCCCTTCCCCGCCACAGCGAGGAAAGGCGAGCTGTTCAAACTCCTCTTTCCCCCACCAGCAGCAGGACCCAGTACCCAACAGGCATCCCTCCAGTCAATATCTTCAGCCATCTCACAACTTCACACGATGGTGTCATCCCTGTCTACCTCGGTCACAGACGTCCAAACCAGGGTGGCACTCCTGGAGGCTCGACCGGCCGCGGCTGTCCCCGACCCAACCGCAACCTAAACCTTAACACCCCTTCCTGCAGGTACCTCAGGCTGGAGCCCCATTGTCTACCCCTCCCATTTGGTTCCAACCAGCATCAGGAAGGACATTTTGGACGGCAGGGACGTCAACCTGGCCTCTCTCTTTATTTCTGTGCACGATCTGGCAGAAAATAAGGCCTACTCCTTAAAGCCAAAGACCCCAGATTGAACCGCAAGTTATCTGTCCCAGAATTCACCTTGGCCTTCGGCATGCTGAGAGACGTCCTATGCTCAGCCGCCCCCAGCAGAAGGGAAGAGCTGGACTTGTACCTCCATACGGTAGTAGACTTGGGCTACAAGTATGGAGGATTTTCCTTTTACGACTACCACCGTTCCTTTTCCGCAAAGGCTGCTGCCAGACTCACACAGTTCCAAACAACAACAAATTGGAGTCTCATGGACACAGAGCTCTTCTGCCGCCATTTTGCCGGCTTACGCTCACCCCTGTGTGCGATTTGCCAGTCCTCCACCCACACTGCCACCTGGTGCGCCAATGCGGCGATCAGACGTCCCTTCGAATTTCCCTCTACCTCCGGTGCACTTCAGGGTCAGTCGCCCCCTGAACAAACGCCTCAGGTGGACAAATTCGGACGCCCTGTCCCCTGGGAGGGGCAGCCATCTGCAATAATTACAATTACGGGTCCTGCAACTTCAGTCAGTGCCGCCTACTCCACATCTGCACCTTATGCCAAAGAGCGCACCCAAGAAACTTGTGCGAAGTCAAACAACAGAAGAGGGCATGACTAAGCTGGATCAACGTCTTATGGCTAGGACTCTACCTCACCTCACATCCCACCCCCTCCCTGGCCACCTACCTTATCCAGGGCTTCACAGTAGGCTTTCACACCGGCCTCATTTCACTACCCCACAGTACTTACGAATGTGGGAATCTTCGTTCAGCAGCCATTGACGAACAAGCCATAGATTGGCTCTTACAAGCAGAAGTAGACCGAGAGTACGTTATAGGCCCTTTCACTCAGCCCCCTTTCAGCACTTGGAGAGTCAGCCCTATTGGGCTTGTCAAGGGCAAATTCACAAATAAATTACGTTTGGTGTACGACCTGTCTGCGCCTCATTCTTCCCACATCCCCAGTCTCAATTCCCTGATCCCCTCCGAAGAATTCTCCCTAAAATATTCCTCCGTGGACACGGCAATACAAGCAGTCATCAAAGCAGGTACAGGTGCCTGGCTCTCCAAAGCCGACATCTCGGATGCCTTCAAGCTCCTGCCTATCCACCCATCCCTTTGGTGCTGGCATGGCATCAAGTGGAAGGAGGCATATTATTTTGCCACAAAACTGACCTTCGGTTCGAAGAGTAGTCCTTGGCTCTTCGACACATTCGCTCAGTCCCTTGCTTGGATACTGTTACACAAGGGTCAATGCCAAGAAGTCATCCATTACCTGGACGACTTCCTACTAATAGAACCTCCCAGCAAGCCCCCAGGAGACCTCGACAAACTCAGACTGATATTCGGAAATCTCAATGTTCCCATCGCCGAGCACAAAGTCGACGGCCCAGCACACATCATCACCTTTCTCGGGGTCAACTTAGACACCTGCGCTATGCAAGCCAGTCTCCCCCTCGACAAACTAACCCGCATTAGGGCGGTCCTTCACAAATTCACCCACACCAAGGGCTGTACCAAAAAGCAATTGCAATCTCTCCTGGGAATGCTTAATTTCGCCATGCAAATTATTCCACAAGGCCGCACCTTTGTGTCACGCCTGCTGAGATTCCTATCAGAAACACAAGACCCCGATCAGATCCTAAATCTAGACTCCGCAGCAATAGCGGACATATCTATGTGGGAGGAATTCCTGTCCGCCTGGAATGGCATATCCCTATTTATACCCATGGTTTCGGCCCTGTCACCCCAGGTGGTGACAGACGCTGCAGCCTCCACAGGTTTCGCGGCAATTTTTGGCCACCAATGGTTTTCAGGACCCTGGCCTCAACAGATACTGTTGATACCTGGCTTTATTCGAACATCTTCCCTCTTCGAACTCTATCCCATAGTGGCAGCTGCACAACTCTGGGGCCACCATTGGACAGGGCAAACCGTAGTCTTCACCACCGACAATCAGGCCACGGCAGACATCATCAACAAAGGCAGGTCCAAGTCCCTAGCAGTCATGTCCTTCCTGCGCAGATTGGTACAACTGTCTTTACAGCATCAGTTTAACATACACTGTGCATTTATTCCAGGCAGATACAATTTAGCTGCTGACGCACTGTCACGTTTTAACTACACCTCCTTTTTCAAACAGGTTCCCGAAGCCGAACCAGTGTCGGCCCCTATCCCTGTCTGGTCACAGCTGACCCCGGACTAGTTCAACATTTACATGGAACAACGCAGCTCATCAATCACTCACTCTCTCATAACACACTCAAAGCCTACCAGACAGCTTGGAAGGCGTTCAATAAATTTCTCACATCCTGCCGTAAAGGACCAACAGATGTCAAACAGGTACTGGCCTTCACTTCATACTGCCACACTCAGCTGGCCTTATCTTACAATACCATTCGGCTATACCTAGCCGGCATACAACATTTCTTGACGCTTGAAGACCCCACAAAATCTTCACTGTTCTCATCACACGCTATACGAGCCATCCTAAGGGGCATTCAGAAACAACAACCAGTCATCAGCACCAAGCGCTTACCCATTACGGGGCCCATCTTCAGGGACATGTCGACTATTCTGGCTACTTCGCCATTCGGTCTGCTCCCCAGCACGGTCCTACAAGCAGCCATATATTTGGCTTACTATGGGTTCTTGCGACCTGGCGAATTCACCTATAACAACCCCACAGACCAAGTACTATGCAGACGGCACTTGCTTCGCTACCAAGACCATTTCATCCTTCACCTCGAGGTCTCTAAAACCCAGATAAACAGGCTCTGGAGTGGACATTCACCTCTACAAAACCAATAACAGCTGGTGTCCAGTCACCGTACTCAACCGTCTCCTGTCACTCCTGCCTGAACAACCGGACACCAGTCCTCTTCTACCATTCCCAGTTAAACCCTTAAGCGCCTGTCAGTTTGTAAAACACATAAGGATACTTCTCCGCAATCTTCACCTTAACCCCAGTCAGTATTCCGGACATCAAAAGACTAGGCAGGTGGAAATCAGCCTGCTTCGCCCGGTATATCCCCAATCCTCAAGTAGAGATGGCACAGGCATTCTCCAAATTGGCTCAATGAATAACTGAAAACCAATAAAATATTATACCCCTACCTGAATGTTTTTGCCCCCTTATTTTGGCATACCGGCCATTAGACCAAGGCACAATTTCAGGTCCATTTCATATGGTAAGTCCACACTTCCAGGTCTATTTCCGATGGTAAGTCTTATCTTAACTATAAATGTTATCTATGTCCATATCGGACATAGGGCTCCAACCATAAGTAGGAAGGCCAGTATGGTGGCCTGAATTTATGGGAGGAGCCCGGGGGGTATTTAAGCAGCCCGCTCACCTGTGGTGCTTGTCGGTTTCCTGTGCGCGATACCCACCCTCCCATCCCCATTTCACAGCATTTCTCAACTATTCATTTCTCTTTACAGAATAATCATTTCTTAAACCAGGGTATGCCCCCTTATTTTGGCATACCGGCCATTAGACCAAGGCACACTTTCAGGTCCATTTCATATGGTAAGTCCACACTTCCAGGTCTATTTCCGATGTTAAGTCTTATCTTAACTATAAATGTTATCTATGTCCATATCGGACATAGGGCTCCAACCATAAATATATATATATATACAGTATCTCACAAAAGTGAGTACACCCCTCACATTTTTGTAAATATTTTATTATATCGTTTCATGTGACAACACTAAACAAATGACACTTTGCTACAATGTAAAGTAGTGAGTTTGCAGCTTGTATAACAGTGTAAATTTGCTGTCCCCTCAAAGTAACTCAACACACAGCCATTAATGTCGAAACCACTGTCAAAAAAAGTAAGTGCACCCCTAAGTGAAAATGTCCAAATTGGGGCCAATTAGCTATTTTTCCTGCCCGGTGTCATGTGACTTGTTAGTGTTACAAGGTCTCAGGTGTGAATGGGGAGCAGGTGTATTAAATTTGGTGTTATCACTCTCACTTTCTCATACTGGTCACTGGAAGTTCAATAGGCACCTCATGGCAAAGAACTCTCTAAAAAAAAAAGAATTGTTGCTCTACATAAAGATGGCCTAGGCTATAATAAGACCAAGACCCTGAAACTGAGCTGCAGAATGGTGGCCAAGACCATACAGCAGTTTAACAGGACAGGTTCCACTCAGAACAGGTCTCGCCATGGTCAACTAAAGAAGTTAAGTGCACATGCGTGAGTGCTGTCAGCATTGCTGCAGAGGTTGAAGGCGTGGGGGTCAGCCTGTCAGTGCTCAGACCATACGCCGCACACTGCATTAAATTGGTCTGCATGGCTGTCATCCCAGAAGGAAGCCTCTTCTAAAGATGATGCACAAGAAAGCCCACAAACAGGTTGCTGAAGACAAGCAGACTAAGGACATGGATTACTGGAACCATGTCCTGTGGTCTGATGAGACCAATATAAACGTATTTGGTTCAGATGGTGTCAAGCGTGGGTGGCAGCAACCAGGTGAAGAGTACAAAGACAAGTGTGTCTTGCCTACAGTCAAGCATGGTGGTGGGAGTGTTATGGTCTGGGGCTGCATGAGTGCTGCTGGCACTGGAGAGCTACAGTTCATAAGGGAACCATAAATGCCAGCATGTACTGTGACATAATGAAGCAGAGCAGAGCATGAGCCCCTCCCTTTAGAGACTGGGTCACAGGGCAGTATTCCAACATGATAACGACCCCAAACACACTTCCAAGACAACCACTGCCTTGCTAAAGTAGTTGAGGGTAAAGGTGATTTACTGGCCAAGCATATCTCCAGACCTAAACCCTATTGAACATCTGTGGGACATCCTCAAATGGAAGGTGGAGGAGCACAAGGTCTTTAACATCCACCAGCTCTGTGATATCGTCATGGAGGAGTGGAAGAGGACTCCAGTGGCAACCTGTGAAGCTCTGGTGAACTCCATGCCCAAGAGGGTTAAGGCAGTACTGGAAAATAATGGTGGCAACACAAAATATGGACACTTTGGGCCCAATTTGGACATTTTTACTTAGAGGTGTACTCACTTTTGTTGCCAGTGGTTTAGACATTAATGGCTGTGTGTTGAGTTACTTTGAGGGGACAGCAAATTTACACTGTTATACAATCTGTACACTCACTACTTTACATTATAGCAAATTGTAATTACTTCAGTGTTGTCATATCTAATAAAATATTATTAAAATAAATAAAATGTGAGGGGTGTACTCACTTGTGTGAGATACTATATATATACAGCATATACAGTATATATGCTAGAAATGACAGAATGACAGTGAAACTACCTGTCCGTAGAGTGAACATGAACAAAATTACAAGTATTAAAGAAGAGCTCTGGTGTCATTAAAAACAAGTAAATTATTTCAGAATGATAAGCTGCTGATATTACTAAATGTGACTGATTTACACTTTACTTTATGAGAGTATGGCTAATAACCAGTCTAGGTACTGACAGCTTATTGTCACTGCAGCTTGCATATAGCAGAATAGGGAAAATACTTTTTAACGTTGTGTAAGCAGAACGTTATTTTTTCATTTAGAAATGTTATATTTATTTACATATACCTGACCAGTAGAGGCACAGGATTTCCATAAACACAAAGAGCCTATTTACATCTATTCAGTCTGGTGATCTCTGCACCTCGCAGGTGTCCATTTTTAATGCACCCCAACAAACCAAGGTAATGCATTTCTGATGCACATGCATGGAGGGGCACCATGACACATTACTATGTAATATGATGCAATGCATCAGGAAATAAATGCTGCACATACGTTTTTATGTCCATGTTGGTGCACTGGCAGCCAATTCATATGAAGTTTAATATAATGTACAAGAATGGAAAAGTGTGAATAGGCCCTGAATAATAACAGCAATGGATGTTTTTCTTAAAATAAACCTAAACCATTTATTCAAATCAGATGGAACCTAAAGTGTCATTAAATCTACATCATTAAAAACTATCAACAAATGCTGTACTATATGCTCTTCATACTCACTCTGAGATTCGTTTTCTGTATTCTGCAAAAAACCTGGTTGATCATGCTGTTCTCTGTCTCCCCCTCCTGCCCATGTCCCCACTGCAATTGGGGACTTTGCAGAGTAGTGTTGGCAGCAAGTGATCCATTGTGGTAGTATATATAGTGCATATAGGTAGTGTATTTCTACCTATCACATCTGAGCATGTCACTATAAAGCCACACGGGTGGGCGTATACACAATGGTAAATGACAGCCCACTCCCTTCCTCCTCCTTCATGCCCACTAACCAGCTAAACACAATGGGGGCAGCAATATTACATCTTGATGGAGGCTTCACCTCCCTGTTATTCTAAGACACAGACTGTGACTGGCAGACATCCACCAACACCATGTTATTGTCAAAAATGCTAACAATTTTATTTCAAATATATATTCAAATATATATTTGTATAACGATTTAAAAAAGTTTATTGATATGAATTATTTATTTTTACTCTGTATCGCAAAGGCTGTTTTTTTTTTTCAACATGTGACCAGCAGCAGAGGAATAGAACTCTACAGACAGGCTGGAAAAGAGCTAAGTAACAGCTGTGTATTGATTAGGAAAAAAGGTACTTAAAAAAAAATGTAAAATAATTACATTGCCATTATCCATATAAAGAAAGAGAAGGGACAATATAAATTAAACAGCATGTGTTTAGCATTACTTTAACATGTTAATATCTTATGCAGACTACAGGCAACCATGCTGACACACATTGTTTAGGCATGGTCCACCATTGTCACTATTAGAAAGCCACTCCAGAGCAATGGTGTGCAACCAAATTTGGAGCAAGACTATGTAGACAGGATGTGACAGAAGGAGATCAGCACAACAGAGATGCAAAAATTGCAAGCCAAAAAAAAGGAAAAAATAGTATCTTAATCTTATGAGAAAACCATGGAGATAATTTACCATACACTGCTCTTTAAAGCTGATCTCCATGTTTTATTTAACTTTACATAATTTGTTTGGACCAAGCTGGTCCAAGCAAACTATTTGCTTCACTAACAGTTACAGCTGTTGTGTGTGCAGTATAAACTGTATGTGGCCTCAGCTACATGCACTATACAGCAATGTGTTCCAGCAGTGGGATGAGAACTTCCCATCCCACTCCTGAAAAAAAATTGAGTTAGGCCGAAATGAAGAGGTATCATGATGACGTTAGCAATACACACCAAACTGAGCATGTGCAAAATGACTCCAAAGGCTTTGTCTTATCAGGAGATGGATTGGGGACAGGAAAGGAAGAGGAGGATCAGGGAAGACAGGATCAAACAGCTTTTTTTACACAATGCGGAGGATTAACTTTACTCCATATACAGACTGATTTTACTGTTGTGGGTTTAGTAACACTTTAAATGAAACATGGAGATCAGCTTTAGCAAACTAAATGTAATCTAGTTAACTGCTTGAGCTCTTTAACGTGTCTGACAAAGGAGCTACTGCAGCCATGAGCTTGTTTTGTCACAAAAAAACAGAAGGGAGAGATAATTCATCAATGAGGAACATGCAATGGTCAATACATATATAAATGCTATTTATTGAAGAACTCACTATAAACACCAATTCAAAAATATAACCAATCACCAATTAAAAAGGACAACATGGTCATGGACAGACACAGGTGGCCACCACTCACATTAACCACTCACACCTATCATATGAATTCATTCAGGATGATTATACATAAATGAATTCAAAGTAAATTGGATAGACAGGGTTGCTGGAAGTCCTTAGAAATCAAGGGGTAGCAGCAGATGATGACAATGGGAAATACTTGGGTTGTGGATAATGTGATAACAGTCCAGAATGTCATGATATCATAAACTTGGGAACAGGGGAACCGGAGAGGGGGAGCAGTAGTGGAGAGGCCGGGGACGGAGGGACCCAGTGCTGACTCGACAATGGCTTTAGGACATTAGATAATGCAGTCCTGTTCGGTAAGAGTCTCTCTGGGCCATTGATAACTCACAGCGCTAAAGACCAGGAAGGGGAGATCTGGAATGAAGGATTCACTAAGCTGTGGCTGGTAAATCCGGGCTGGGCGGTGTAACTGATTTGGTGAACCATAGATACTGGGTAGTAAGTACTAGGTACTAATTAAAGTAGCTGTCCCAAGCTCGGGATGCAGACAGGTATAATCTCACCCAGTGTTAACTGCAGTTCACGTCAGGAAGTAAAGTTGAAGCTCTCACCGTCTCCAGCTGATTAGTTGAATAGTATTCCGTCCTCCTTCGAGTCATCCGCAGTACACATCCATCAATGGCATTCTGAAGGTGAAGAAAGGGGGGTAAGCCCAGGGGAATGCGGCAAGTAGAGCCAGATTTCCTCATGCATTCAGTCCTCCCCTCGTTCCGTTTCGCGGGTAGATTCAGACGGCCGTGTTGATCACAGGCCAGTGATATCAGGGCTGGTGGGTGGGTCTGTAAGTCTGCAAGAACGCTATGGGTAGCGTGATGGCATCATTCTGACGCGTTTCATCCGTAACTCGGATTTCATCAGAGCATGCGCAGTAGCAGATATCATCATCTTATATAGCACCGAGACGGAACCACGTGAGGGCTTCAGCGTCTGGTTGTCAAGGCTACGGCGCTGTTCACTGACAGCCATACACATAAACAAGACATAATACACAGATAACGGGCCGGGTCCGTATGTACAAACATCCAAGAAAAGAAAAAAACCTGCAAAACAAAATCCAAAACGGAAGGAAAAGGAAAAAGGGCAGAAAAAGAGGGAAAGAAAAGAAGAGAAAAGAAAGACCAAAATAATAACATTAGGAAAGTAAAGCTAAAATGAAGGAAAAGGGGAAGGGGAGGAAAAAGAAAAAATGGATAGACCATCAATGTGACACATAAATAAAAAATAAAAATATATAATATATCTAAAGGGACTTAAGATAGAAAATTCTGACCAGAGGACAGTACCCCTTTACTGTCCAGTAGAAGTTACGAGGTGAGGAATACAGCAAGATTGCACTCATTGTTTAACCCATGGGGGTAAATACTGTTAATATTATATATCCACATTTTCTCCTTCTGGTACAGAATCCTGTCAAAATCGCCCCTTCTTTGTGGGAGATTGAGCCTATAGATACCTTTAAATGTAAGCCCAGCGGGGTTTCCCCCGTGGAATTGAATGAAATGTAATGGGATGGGTCGCTCATCATCCTTACTAAGGATAATTTGGACATGTTCACCCATTCTGACCCTCAACTGTCTCTTTGTCTTACCAACATAGTGTTTCCCACATGGGCAGGTAAGCATGTAAATCACTCTTGTGGTGTTACAGTTGATAAAGTTATGGATTTTAAAACATTTTTTACCCTCAGAGTCGGTGAACATGTCAGTGCGTTCAACATACTTACAGACCGAGCAACGGCCACATCTAAACATGCCCTTCAGGGGTGGAAGTTGGGTAAGCAAGTTAGGGGTGGGTGATCTCTTATACTCAGAATGGATAAGACTGTCTTTTAAATTTCTGGAGCGACGGGCAGTCAGGAGGGGCCATGTACCTACAATCTTACCCAAAGTGGGCGACTCAGACAGAATGTGCCAATGTTGGTTTAGTATTGCCCTAACTTGGTCCCAGTGGGCACCAAATTTAGTGATAATCCTTAAAGGCCCCTGTGACTCTTTCAGGAGTTTAGAGTCTTTTTTCTTAAGGAGTGTTTGTCGGTCTGTCTGGGTCGCCCTCCTTTTGGCCTCCCTAATGCAGGAGTGGGAATACTCTCTCTCCCTGAATCTATTATAGAGTTCTTTAGACTCCGCAAGAAAGTCCTCTTGGTTAGAACAGTTTCTCTGAGTTCTGAGAAACTGGCCCACCGGTATTGCCTTAATCAGGGATTTAGGATGGTCACTAGATGCCTGAAGGAGGGTATTTGCTGCTGTGGGCTTCCTAAAGGTCTTAGTTTTTATCAGGCCATTATCCACTTGTATAGTTAAATCAAGGAATGAGAGGGTATGGGGATGTGAAGTAAAGGTGAGTCTAATGTTCCGGTCATTGGTATTAAGCTCATTCATAAACAGCTGCAGCTCATGTTCAGAGCCGCCCCAGATCATGAGGACGTCATCAATGTACCTCAGCCACATGTGACAGTGGCCGAGGTACATTGGTGACGGATAGACCAACTCCTCCTCCCACATGCCTAGGTGAAGGCATGCGTACGAGGGGGCCCAGGGGGCTCCCATCGAGGTCCCCCTAATTTGCTGATAGAAGGTTCCCAAAAATTGGAAGCAGTTATGTTCAAGTAGAAAGTTGAGAATTTCACCTATGAATTCATTCTGCTGTCCAAGAAGTGGGAATTTCCGCTCAAGGAAGAATTGAACTGCACGTAGTCCCCAAGTGTGGGGTATTGATGTATATAACGATTCAACATCAATCCCTACCAAGAGAACACCAGCCGGCACAGCCATAGTGTCCAGTCGCAACAGTACATCCCTTGTATCTTGCACGTATGAGGGTAAGTCAAATACTAGTTCCTTGATGAGTGCATCAATGAACTTACCAACTTTCTCAAGGGGACCATTGACAGCAGACACTATGGGTCTGCCAGGTGGGTTCTGCAGGGACTTGTGGAGTTTGGGGATGATATAAAATGTTGGGGTGTTGAACTGTTGAATCCGCAAATAGTTAAACTCTTTCTTGGTAATCAATTTTGCTTCCAAGCCAAGGCTTAGGAGATAGTTAAGAGCATTGACAATGGCTATGAAGGGGTTGGAATGGAGCTTACGATAAGTGGATTCATCAGCAAGTAGTCTTTTAACTTCATTCTCATATTGGTCCTCGGTAAGAAGGACCACATTGCCTCCCTTATCACTACCCTTAATGACAATACCAGGAGCTTCTTCAAGTTCCCTCAATGCTTTTCTCTCTTCATGAGAGAGATTATCCAATCCCTTGTATTTCCAGTTTACTTTGGAGAGGTCCCTCTTGACTTGTGTCAGAAAAAATTCAATGGGTTTATATTTGGAAAGTGGGGGCAATTTGGTAGACCTGATAGATAAATTTGCAGGACGTGTCAGTTCATGCTGACAGTTTGGAATCTCTGTATCTGAATCAAACTCAGGATTCTCCTGTAGGAGTGAAACTAAAGCATCCAGGGCCTCTCTTTCCTCCTTAATTACTGGTGTTAGTTGGGACTCATCCTGTTTTGATGAGTGCCAATATTTGAAGATCACCTTTCTGAGATAGAGTGAGATATCTTTGTAGACCTCAAACTCGTTCATCCCGGATTTAGGAGAGAAGGAGAGGCCTCTCTTGAGTAGTGATAGGTGATGTTCATTTAGAGGAAACTGAGTAAGATTAGCCACCTTCATGTCCGCAAGGGAACTCAGGGTAGTTGGATCATGTGTAGTAGTGGAATGCATTATGTTCTGTGTGTTCTGTTCCTTAATTGTCGCTGACTCCTGCGTGTTTCTCGTGCCCTTCCTTGATGAGGTGGGGACTGATGTGTAGTTTTTTGTCCCTTTATATTTGGTTTCACTTTCCCTGTAGTTGTAGTAGGATTGTCTAAAGGGAGTGAGTCCTTGTCTAAAAAAGTCACAGAAAGTTCTTTATGTTCACTATCACTGTCAGTAGATGAGAGGTGATTGCGACTAGTTTTGGAGCTGTTCTCTCTTCCCCTGCTTCTACGTGATCTGCTTCTACCTATTTTAATCGTAGGGTCAAATAGATCACCACGCTCCAAATCTAGTAGATTCTGTTTGAACTTCTCCTGTTTATGACTTTTCAGATTTTTTTGTGTTTTTTCTACTTCTTTTTTGAGGAGTTCATTGTGTTTATCAAAGGAGGGGTCTGTCTTAAAGGGTTCAAGTAACCCGGCGCTTACTTCTATATCTGCCTTGATCTCATTCAGTTGAATTTGTTCCTCATCAACAATCATTTGCATTATTTCAAGGCCACGTTTAACACAGCTGGCCTTCCATGCCTCAATGAACCGAGGAGTATGAAGGTGTCCAGCTGGAGTGACCCGTTCTCTTCAAGGACGAGATATCCCATTTTCTGTTCAAAAACTTGATAGTTTTTTATGGTTTCTGAACAGAGTCTGAAGTGAGTCTTCACCATCCCTCGGAACCGGTTGTTCACAAGAGAAGGCAGACTGGATCTCTCATTCTATGTCATCATCTAATTGATAGGCCATATCAAACAGGTCTAAATTAGATAAGAGGAGAATCAAAAGGAAAAAGATAACACAAAATATAATAATAAATGTAGGAAGATAGGTACCTGCGGACCCGCCCGCAGATTAAAAGATAGGTGAATGGTACAGATTGGCATGTGTGAACGCAGAGTCAGGTTCAGGAAGGGAAGTCTAATCCCACAAGAGCATACTATGAAGAAAACAAGTGATAAAAGAACCAAAACACTCTGCAGTCAAATATAATTATAACAGACTGAAGGCCAATAGTGACCACATCTGTATAGATTAAAGACAATTGCTAACACCAACCGTAATTAGGGTGTGTTCCTCTGAATTAATGCGGCATATCACAAAAAACAGAAGGGAGAGATAATTCATCAATGAGGAACATGCAATGGTCAATACATATATGAATGCTATTTATTGAAGAACTCACTATAAACACCAATCCAAAAATATACTGTAAAAACAGGTACCATCACCAATTAAAAAGGACAACATGGTCATGGACAGACACAGGTGGCCACCACTCACATTAACCACTCACACCTATCATATGAATTCATTCAGGATGATTATACATGAATGAATTCAAAGTAAATTGGATAGACAGGGTTGCTGGAAGTCCTTAGAAATCAAGGGGTAGCAGCAGATGATGACAATGGGAAATACTTGGGTTGTGGATAATGTGATAACAGTCCTGAATGTCATGATATCATAAACTTGGGAACAGGGGAACCGGAGAGGGGGAGCAGTAGTGGAGAGGCCGGGGACGGAGGGACCCAGTGCTGACTCGACAATGGCTTTAGGACATTAGATAATGCAGTCCTGTTCGGTAAGAGTCTCTCTGGGCCATTGATAACTCACAGCGCTAAAGACCAGGAAGGGGAGATCTGGAATGAAGGATGCACTAAGCTGTGGCTGGTAAATCCGGGCTGGGCGGTGTAACTGACTTGGTGAACCATAGATACTGGGTAGTAAGTACTAGGTACTAATTAAAGTAGCTGTCCCAAGCTCGGGATGCAGACAGGTATAATCTCACCCAGTGTTAACTGCAGTTCACGTCAGGAAGTAAAGTTGAAGCTCTCACCGTCTCCAGCTGATCAGTTGAATAGTATTCCGTCCTCCTTCGAGTCATCCGCAGTACACATCCATCAATGGCATTCTGAAGGTGAAGAAAGGGGGGTAAGCCCAGGGGAATGCGGCAAGTAGAGCCAGATTTCCTCATGCATTCAGTCCTCCCCTCGTTCCGTTTCGCGGGTAGATTCAGACGGCCGTGTTGATCACAGGCCAGTGATATCAGGGCTGGTGGGTGGGTCTGTAAGTCTGCAAGAATGCTATGAGTAGCGTGATGGCGTCATGCTGATGCGTTTCATCTGTAACTCGGATTTCACCAGAGCATGCGCAGTAGCAGATATCATCATCTTATATAGCACCGAGACGGAACCACGTGAGGGCTTCAGCGTCTGGTTGTCAAGGCTACGGCGCTGTTCACTGACAGCCATACACATAAACAAGACATAATACACAGATAACGGGCCGGGTCCGTATGTACAAACATCCAAGAAAAGAAAAAAACCTGCAAAACAAAATCCAAAACGGAAGGAAAAGGAAAAAGGGCAGAAAAAGAGGGAAAGAAAAGAAGAGAAAAGAAAGACCAAAATAATAACATTTTTTTTCTTGGATGTTTGTACATACGGACCCGGCCCGTTATCTGTGTATTATGTCTTGTTTATGTGTATGGCTGTCAGTGAACAGCGCCGTAGCCTTGACAACCAGACGCTGAAGCCCTCACGTGGTTCCGTCTCGGTGCTATATAAGATGATGATATCTGCTACTGCGCATGCTCTGATGAAATCCGAGTTACGGATGAAACGCGTCAGTGTGACGCCATCACGCTACCCATAGCGTTCTTGCAGACTTACAGACCCACCCACCAGCCCTGATATCACTGGCCTGTGATCAACACGGCCGTCTGAATCTACCCGCGAAACGGAACGAGGGGAGGACTGAATGCATGAGGAAATCCGGCTCTACTTGCCGCATTCCCCTGGGCTTACCCCCCTTTCTTCACCTTCAGAATGCCATTGATGGATGTGTACTGCGGATGACTTGAAGGAGGACGGAATACTATTCAACTAATCAGCTGGAGATGGTGAGAGCTTCAACTTTACTTCCTGACGTGAACTGCAGTTAACACTGGGTGAGATTATACCTGTCTGCATCCCGAGCTTGGGACAGCTACTTTAATTAGTACCTAGTACTTACCACCCAGTATCTATGGTTCACCAAGTCAGTTACACCGCCCAGCCCGGATTTACCAGCCACAGCTTAGTGCATGCTTCATTCCAGATCTCCCCTTCCTGGTCTTTAGCGCTGTGAGTTATCAATGGCCCAGAGAGACTCTTACCGAACAGGACTGCATTATCTAATGTCCTAAAGCCATTGTCGAGTCAGCACTGGGTCCCTCCGTCCCCGGCCTCTCCACTACAGCTCCCCCTCTCCAGTTCCCCTGTTCCCACGTTTATGATATCGTGACATTCAGGACTGTTATCACATTATCCACAACCCAAGTATTTCCCATTGTCATCATCTGCTGCTACCCCTTGATTTCTAAGGACTTCCAGCAACCCTGTCTATCCAATTTACTTTGAATTCATTCATGTATAATCATCCTGAATGAATTCATATGATAGGTGTGAGTGGTTAATGTGAGTGGTGGCCACCTGTGTCTGTCCATGACCATGTTGTCCTTTTTAATTGGTGATGGTACCTGTTTTTACAGTATATTTTTGGATTGGTGTTTATAGTGAGTTCTTCAATAAATAGCATTCATATATGTATTGACCATTGCATGTTCCTCATTGATGAATTATCACTCCCTTCTGTTTTTTTGTGATATGCCGCATTAATTCAGAGGAACACACCCTAATTATGGTTGGTGTTAGCAATTGTCTTTAATCTATACAGACGTGGTCACTATTGGCCTTCAGTCTGTTATAATTATATTTGACTGCAGAGTGTTTTGGTTCTTTTATCACTTGTTTTCTTCATGAGCTTTTTTTGTGCTGCCCATTCTTTTCCTTTTGGTAAAAGAGATGCAACAGAGGAAATCTCCCAAAGTGAGACAAATTGTCATCATAGACATATTGCCATATTGGGTCCACACAAATTAATTTTTATATATGCAAGCTGTTTTTATGCAGTTTATTTAATGTAGGTAATTGTGTTATGCAGTGGATCTTATTTGTTGAGGTCTATACATAGTTTTAGCAATTTATGAGGATAAAATAAAGTTTTACTCATTCAATTATAGAACAGATAGAAATGGCTTTATTTAGTCACTCTGCCAGTACTTTTATGAGACATACTAAATGTTGGTCAATTTATTTGTTTGGACTAGTGGAGCATCAGCCTTAAACTTTTAAATAGCAATAAAAACTTGACAGAGGTTTTTATGCTATTCAAAACGAATAAATAACTTTTCTTAGAGATACGTATTAAGAAAGGTCCACTTTCAGGAGGCCTTTAAGAAGGATTGTAATTTCCCTGAACAGCTCAGTTATTGAGCACATCGCCCTGCATATTCACTAGGGACCAAGGACATGGGGAGACCTGGGGGTGGGGAGTGGGAGCTTGCTGCTGTAAAATTTAAACTAGGACTCTTACCCAAATATTTATTCCACTGCAATCATGTGTATCCAGTCCTTTGCTAAGTGCATGTATGTGAATGTGGGCCTTACATTTATCTAGATTATACATATTTCATATTTTTCAGTTTTTTCTAATAATGTTTCCAGTGTGACAGCCATTATACATACTCCTGTGCATTTGTAAGCATTGCAGATAAGAGATCATCAGGACAGCGGAAAGCCATAATTAATAGTATAAAAATAATATAACATTATACTGTAATTTGACTTGTTTTTTTTACACAAAATATTCCACAAATTTGCATTTGTAGAGTAAAACGTAAAAGCATGAAGATATTGCTAAATATGAGTTCCAACAATGCCACTTTACCAGCTTAATGACTTTGACTGACATGTTTAATCTAATCTGTCAGTTATTACTAAGACATGTATATCTCATAATGAATTTGCAAATCATTTTGCAGAATACGGGGCACAGATTTTTTTTTTCTTGCTAGAAATGCCATGACAAACCAGCTTCGTCTGTGACAAACAGAATCCTAGAGACAATTGTCTTCCAGATCTACCATTGCACAGCTTAGGGTTATGATCCCACCAATATTTAAAATAGTTCAGATTACATTCCATTGTTTGGAGAAAGAGTTTATTACTCATTATCTACCAGTTTACTCATGATTGATATAACATTCTGCTCAGCAGGGAAAAAAACTGAGAAAGTTTTATGAATAATTTATAAAATCTTGGCATATTTAAGATACAGGCAGTAAGCGCCAGAGTGTAGTTTCATATGCTTTTCTTTATTGCATAATGGCAGAAAATGTTCTATACATGAGTCACTATTAAATATCAGCCTTAAATGCTAAAATATTTGGATGTTCCTCAGATGAGAGGTCAATGGTTTTAAAGTCACAACTTTTAAGTTGCACTTTTAGGGAAATAATTAGTTTTTTTATTATTAAAGCGGGGGTCCACCTCTCTATCATTTTTTTTTTTTGGAGTTCATTCACAAACTTTTCTTCTCATGATTATCTACTCACATGTTCTGTGTAATAAGTCCGCCTGTGTCCAATTTAGTTGTAAAGAATAACTTATAAAATTCACTGAAGGCGGTTTCCATCTTCATTGTGGGCATTTGAAGCCCACAAGCATGTATTTCCTGGATGCGGTGAATGCTGTGCTCCCAGCATTCACTGAGATGTTGTGATGACGCTGTTGCACAATGCATGCTGGGAAGCCTGAGACTAGCTCCCAGGGGACTGTGGGAGGTCTGGGAGAGGCTAGAAACACACCTACTCCCATGGGAGGAAAACCAGGAAGTGCTAAGAAGATTAGAAAAAAAAAGGTAATTACGGCAATTTAAATTTTTTTACACAGCATGTCAGCATCTAGGCAAGGAAGAGAATGCATAGAGATAATGTTCAAAATTTGGGTGGAACCCCGCTTTAAATAAGATGTGATGATTTTTATTATTAAATATTATTAATATGTCTTGATTAAATACTATTAAAGTGATATTTTCTTTTCCAACGGTGATTTTTTTTTCATCCAAGTAAAGTTCTCTGTTATAGGGTCTATTTACCCACAACAAATATTAGAATTTTGTTTTTGAAGCCTGCATATTGCGATAGTCACTGAATTCTCCTATATCCTGTCAATTCTGGTAACTGTGGATTGGTTGACAACTCTGCCCACCTACCACAGATACATTGGAGCAAGACTTCCTAGAATGCTGATGCAAAGCCTTAAACTCTGACGGGAAAATTTAGGAGCATTTATGAAGTCACAAGGGAGGGAGTAGTCAGCCCACCACTATCCACAAATAACTGAAACATTAATGCTGAATGAACAGAACTTTTACAGGGTAAACATTCATGCAAAGGTATCCCCCTGCATAGTCCAAAAGCTGTGAACATTTGAGATGTTATTGCAAATTTATAATGCTAAATATTCTCTTTTTTGTTAAGTTTAGCAGGGTTCCCCTGCTGAAGGTATATCAGATATGGATGACATCATTACTTGAACGCAGATGACTTACTAAAAATGAGTTATTGACTCATGGATATCGCTCAAAGTCTATTTTGTTATGCATCTCCAAGGGTATAGTTTGGAAACCATGGATTGAGATGCATAAAGTAGTTCAAAAACTGCAGTGGTCACGTAGTATTCTCGAAGGAGAAGACAGCAGCACGGAGAGTCATATATGACTTGAATATCTAGGAAGATGGATAAGGCAGGAACCACATTTGTATGTGTGTGTGTGTGCATGTACATACAGAGAAAAAAGAAAGAATAGATAGATATATAGACAGTCAGATGAATAAAATAGATATGCATCCAGATCTGCCAGCTTGATTAAAGTGGTCCAAACAAGTACATTATCTCAGTTCCCTAGGGTTTTACATATGCATTATAAGCAATGAAGTATATATGCAAATATATTCTCCACAATTTTAATATATATGTGAAATATTTCCTTTGAATATATTAAAGAGTGCTTGACGGCAAAAAGTAGAAATGTGCATGTAACATGCTTGTACTTCCCATGTGCATATGTAAGAAACAATGTAAATGTCTTATTAAAAAAAAATAGTTTTATACAAATCAAGATTTGTTGCAAATATGTGATGTGGCTAGGGTAGCCAGTTAGATTTAGAGCCCAAATTCAGACCCAGGTAATTTTGTATATTTTTCAATAGAATGAGTAGAAGTCAGAACTTCTGTTGGTGTTTTATTGTTCTCTGTCACCCTTTTGGTAAAAGTTTCCCTTAACCACTTCAGCCCCGGACCATTATGCTGCCTAAGGACCAGAGGACTTTTTCCAATTTGGCACTGCGTCGCTTTAACTGCTAATTGCGCGGTCATGCAATGCTGTACCCAAACGAAATTTGCGTCCTTTTCTTCCCACAAATAGAGCTTTCTTTTGATGGTATTTGATCACCTCTGCCGTTTTTATTTTTTGCGCTATAAATGGAAAAAGACAGAAAATTTTGAAAAAAAAATGATATTTTCTACTTTTTGTTATAAAAAAAATCCAATAAACTCAATTTTAGTCATACATTTAGGCCAAAATGTATTCGGCCACATGTCTTTGGTGAAAAAAATGTCAATAAGTGTATATTTATTGGTTTGCGCAAAAGTTATAGCGTCTACAAGCTAGGGTACATTTTCTGGAATTTACACAGCTTTTAGTTTATGACTGCCTATGTCATTTCTTGAGGTGCTAAAATGGCAGGGATGTGATTGGGTTTCGGGGCCCCGTACGCGGCTAGGCTCCCAAAAAGTCCCACACATGTGGTATCCCTGTACTCAGGAGAAGCAGCTGAATGTATTTTGGGGTGCAATTCCACATATGCCCATGGCCTGTGTGAGCAATATATCATTTAGTGACAACTTTTTGTAATTTTTTTGTTTTGTCATTATTCAATCAATTGGGACAAAGAAAAATAATATTCAATGGGCTCAACATGACTCTCAGCAATTTCCTTGGAATGTCTACTTTCCAAAATGGGGACATTTGGGGGGGTTTTGAACTGTCCTGGCATTTTATGCACAACATTTAGAAGCCTTTGTCACACATCACCCACTCTTCTAACCACTTGAAGACAAAGCCCTTTCTGACACTTTTTGTTTACATGAAAAAAATATTTTTGCAAGAAAATTACTTTGAACCCCAAACATTATATATTTTTTTTAAAGCAAATGCCCTACAGATTAAAATAGTGGGTGTTTCATTTTTTTTTCACACAGTATTTGCGCAGTGATTTTTCAAACGCATTTTTTGGGGAAAAAACACACTTTTTTTAAATTTTAATGCACTAAAACACACTATATTGCCCAAATGTTTGATGAAATAAAAAAGATGATCTTAGGCCGAGTACATGGATATCAAACATGACATGCTTTACAATTGCGCACAAACGTGCAGTGGCAACAAAATAGATCCCTTTTTAAAAAGTCTTTAAAAGCCTTTACAGGTTACCACTTTAGATTTACAGAGGAGGTCTACTGCTAAAATTACTGCCCTCGATCTGACCTTCGTGGTGATACCTCACATGCATGGTGCAATTTCTGTTTACGTTTGACGACAGACCGCCGCTTGCGTTCGCCTTAGCGAGAGAGCAGGGGGTGACAGGGGTGCTTTTTTTTTTTTTTTTTTCTTTATTATTTTTTTGCTTTTTTATCTTATTTTTAAACTGTTCCTTTCATATTTTTTTTAATCATTTTTATTGTTATCTCAGGGAATGTAAATATCCCCTATGATAGCAATAGGTAGTGACAGGTACTCTTTTTTGAAAAAATTGGGGTCTATTAGACCCTAGATCTCTCCTCTGCCCTCAAAGCATTTGACCACACCAAGATCGGTGTGATAAAATGCTTTCCCAATTTCCCAATGGCGCTGTTTACATCCGGCGAAATCTAAGTCACGAAATGCTCGTAGCTTCCGGTTTCTTAGGCCATAGAGATGTTTGGAGCCACTCTGGTCTCTGATCAGCTCTATGGGTAGCTGGCTGAATCACCGGCTGCATTCTCAGGTTCCCTGTTGAGACAGGAGAGCCAGAGAAAAACACGGAAGACGGTGGGGGGGGCATTCCCTCCCACGGCTTGTAAAAGCAGTCTAGAGGCTAATTAGCCACTAGGATTGCTTTTACATGAAAGCCGACCGCTGGCTGAAAAGAATGATACCAAGATAATACCTAAACCTGCAGGCATCATTCTGGTCTAACCACTCAAAGTCGTGAATGGCGTACCTGAAGACAAAAAAATGGTTAACAATAAAACACAGTAAACGGTAAAGTATAAAAAATTGCATACCTGAAAAGCAAACATGATAAAACATAATAACAATAAAACATTGCAGAATAGAATACAGTAAAAAAGAGCAGAACAATAGAGAGAGAGAATCGAGAGAGAGAGAACAATAAAACGACAACTATTTTTTTTTATTTTATATATATATATTTTTTTACACTTTTTTTGTAACTAACTTTTATAACTGTAACTGGTTCCAGGTTCGGGTCTCCCAAAATGCGATGGCATCTTGGGAGACCCTGTGAAAGTGTGTCCTAGTCTGTGCAATGCTGTACCCTACGCTAATACTCAACTAGTGTATGGTAGCATTCAAAACATTCACCAATGCAAAGACCAGGATTGTCAGGACAGGAGGGACAATAATAGCGGGTGTCACGCCTATATCCGCGCTTGCTGCAGACACGACATCTTTTTTGGGGGGGTTCGTTGGGTAGGGGTACTCTGGAGGACATAAAAAAAATGGCTCTCATGCAGCAGACTGCATTTGGTTGGGGATGTGAATGGGGGAAGTACGGGCGCTGCAGAAGTGGTGGGTTCCCAATTAGGATTGGCGAATGCAGCAGGAAGGGCATTATGGGCACGACAGGTCTGTTTGTCTTCTTCTTGGTGGCAGCGGGACACTACTTGTGCTTGCCTCCTCACCAGCTTGAACTTCACTTATGGGACTCGCCACGTCACCAAGTGTTACTGCAGTGCTGGTTTGACTACGACCGGGGTGTACTAGGCCGCTGGCGCTTGCCAGTTCACCAAAACGCTGCCAAAAAACTGTTAGCGATTGCAGGGATCAGGCCTGACTCTGCGAACGCTGCAGTTATGTGTTTAGTGTTTTGTAAGTGACAGTGATCGATCGATACTGCACTTGGGTGGGCTGGGCTGGGCCGGGCGGAGGGGCAAAACGCAGGTGTTAGCAGGTATCTGGACTGATTCCGCTAACACTGCATTTTTGGGAACCCTAAACTGCTGGGGATGCTAGTATAGATCTGATCGGATCAGATATTGATCCGATCAGATACTATACCACTAAGGGAGGTGTACGGTGCGTGCGTGGGTGTTAGCGGTACTGGCGCTAACCTGACGCTGCCTGGGGCTGGTGCTTGCCAGTTCACCGAAATGCTACCAAAAAAACTGTTAGCGATCACAGGGATCAGGCCTGACTCTGCGAATGCTGCAGTTATGTGTTTAGTGTTTTGTAAGTGACAGTGATCGATCGATACTGCACTTGGGTGGGCTGGGCTGGGCCGGGCGGAGGGGCAAAACGCAGGTGTTAGCAGGTATCTGGACTGATTCCGCTAACACTGCATTTTTGGGAACCCTAAACTGCTGGGGACGCTAGTATAGATCTGATCGGATCAGATATTGATCCGATCAGATACTATACCACTAAGGGAGGTGTACGGTGCGTGCGTGGGTGTTAGCGGTACTGGCGCTAACCTGACGCTGCCTGGGGCTGGTGCTTGCCAGTTCACCGAAATGCTACCAAAAAAACTGTTAGCGATCACAGGGATCAGGCCTGACTCTGCGAACGCTGCAGTTATGCGTTTAGTGTTTTGTAAGTGACAGTGATCGATTGATACTGCACTTGGGTGGGCTGGGCTGGGCCGGGCGGAGGGGCAAAACGCAGGTACTAGCAGGTATCTGGGCTGATCCTGCTAACACTGTGTTTTTGGGAACCCTAAACTGCTGGGGACGCTAGTATAGATCTGATCGGATCAGATATTGATCCGTTCAGATACTATACCACTAAGGGAGGCGTATGCTGCGTGCGTGGGTGTTAGCAGTACTGGCGCTAATCTGACGCTGCCTGGGGCGACGCATATCACCGCCGGGTGATCAGGGGGCTAAACCTTTATTCGGTAATAAACGGCGGGTGCCCTGACACTATAAAAAATCAACGAACTAACCAGCGTCACCCGTAACAGTTACATAGTTAGTACATAGTTACATAGTTAGTAAGGTTGAATAAAGACACCAGTCCATCCAGTTCAACCTGACAATCCAAGGTCCCCAACTCACATTAATATACTAGGGGCAGTTTTGAACAGAAGCCAATTAACCTACCAGCATGTCTTTGGAGTGTGGGAGGAAACCGGAGTACCCGGAGGAAACCCACGCAGGCACAGGGAGAACATGCAAACTCCAGGCAGGTAGTGTCATGGTTGGGATACGAACCAGCGAACCTTTTTACTGCTAGGCGAGAGTGCTAACCACTACACCACTGTGCTGCCTTTTATACGGTGATCAGTGCTGAAAGGGTTAACTAGGGGGCAATCAAGGGGTTAAAACATTTATTAGGAAGTATAATAAGTGTTTATCTCGTGTTAGTAGAAGTTTGGTGAGAGATGATTCACGATTTTTAGCCTCGTACTTTTCCGATCGTTACTGTTCTTCAGTTTGTGCTTGTGGTTTCATACCTGGTTTTCAGTGCTTGCCCCCCCAAAGTGCACGCGAGGTTCATATAAAATATATGGAGTACTTTGCGGGTTAGTTAAACTAAAATAATATTTCCTTTGATTTACTGCTTATGTTTCTTTTATCTAGGTTCTCCAATGGGCTTTTTTTTTTTTTGGACATTTTCTTCAATAGTGCAAACGTAGTTTATTTGATACACGAGGTAACAATCTCTTCTTCAGCAAACTATTATTATGTTTTTGTTTTTGTTGTTAATGTATGTAATGCATTACTGATAAAATATTCATCATTTTCAGCACCATTAATGAATTTTGGTGAGTCACGAAAATGGCCTGATTGTGGCAAATTATAAAACACTGTGGGAGTTATTTACTAAAGGAAAATCCACTTTGCACTCCAAGTGCACTGCAAAAATGCACATGAAACTGCACTGAAAGTGCACTTGTAGTGCAAAGTGGATTTGCCTTTAGTAAATAACCCCCATTTCAGTGTAAACACCAACTTAGTCCAAAAAATGACATTGAGCATTGAAAGAAGAAGCCACACATTGTTGAGCAGAAAACCTTTTATTCTGTGCACATTCACATGTGCGTTAGAAAAGGGTTTTTGAACAAACCAACATATTTTAGTAATAACATTGTTGTTTTTGACAGTACAAATGGCCTTTTTTGTGTTAAAACAGGCATGTTTAAAACCATAAAACAATACACAACTCAGGAACTTGCAAAGTTCAACTTTGACAAAGTGAAGGCAATAGCAGACATTAATATGTCCAAACTGTGTTGATATTGCCTTCATCAGATGAGGTGATGAGTTGCGAAGAAAGGGTTGCACCCCCAAAACGCGTACATTGATATCCGTGATGGCAGATAGCACATGTTGACACACTGTGTGCATCTTCAAAATTTGGCTTTCAATATACTTCAAAAAATTTTCAAAAATGTTTAAAACATGAACAAATTGAAGAATTTTGGTGTGTTTTAGATTCTGCCTAAAACATCAATGATGTTTTTGAGTCTTTTTTCCACATCATTGATGTCTTCCTTGATCTTCTGTAAATCCCGATTGCACACCATAATCTCCCCGATGAGGACGTGTGCACTTGCACTTGTGAAATGAGATTCTTCTTCCACAACATCCACATCACCTAAAATAATAAAACACCCCATGTATTATAAATATGCAGGCATACATCTATTACCTGAAGCTGTGGTCTCAGACACTCACCTGTTGTTGTCACTATTTCGCCCACTTCATAAACCTCTCCTTTCTCCACATCTGGTGTGGGGATTTCCCCTTCTTTAGGAGGCGGGGGTGCCTGGTGTCCTCAGATGTCCCGCGTCTTTTCTCCCCTATGTGAATCAAAAATAGGTATACTTAGCACACAGATATTTGAGGCAAGAAATAGTAATATGAAACATTGTTTGGAAGTGTCGTACAATTGTCTTTTTTGGCAGAGTTCCAAGCTGAAGACATTATTTTTCTCCCTTTATAAAACTGGAATACTTACCTTTTTTGTACAATTTTCACACATGGAGACACCCCTAGTATCCACTTGAGCACCTGTGTGGGACACCCTAAAAAGTTTGTTCCGGTGTCCCACACTAGTGCTCCTGCGTCCAGATGTGTAAACAGCTGCTGAGTGTCCTCTCCCTACACTAAATCAAGTTTGCATTTAATTCTAGTACAAACCCATCTAGACAACAACGTCATAAACTTCTTTTAATACAAATAGGCCTGAACAAATGTAGTTAACCTGGATCTGCCAAAAATATTGTATTAGCGGTAGAACGAACGATGTTTACTACGAACGAGTACGGTCCCCAAGAACCTGAAAGTTGCCATTTTAAACTGTACAACAGTAAAGAAAAGCAAATGGAGCAGCACGACTGCAATAAGAATAACACACGACAAATACTTACTTTTTTGAAGAACTATCTTGATCTGCTGTACTGATCCTGCTCCCTCAATTTCAGGTGTGACCAGCGTTTACTCAGTTGATCGTGGATCGCCATACCCCAAAATTCCTGTGCAGACTTATCACAACTTTAGTCATGATCTTGGCCTTTCTCACATTTGGGTTTGGGTAAGGTCCATGCTTCCCATCATGGTCAGCCCTCTTCAAGCTGTGCAGAAAGACAACGGGCGTGGAATAGACTAGAAAGAATGTCAGGGTGGGCGGACTTTCACGCATGCGCAGTGTATAAAAAGCGTAACATGCGTGAGTCGTACGTACGATCTGTGAGTGGAGGAAGGTGTAGCGGAAGTGCCGATCGTTCTAACGAAGGTACTATTTTAATTTGGTGCATCAGTGGCCTATACTGCTTCTAGATTGATAGGCCTATATTGGGACAAAATTAGGAGAGTTTAGTCTGACATTAGGGTTTGTCTTGTGTTGTGTCTTGCAGATAAAATGGATCTATTAAATGATGAGGACTTTCCCCCCATATTCCTTGATTTGTACAGGGAGCTGCCCGGTCTGTGGCAGGTAAACTACCCTTTTTATAACAATAAATCAAAGAGGAAGGCAGCGCTGGATCAATTGCTGAAATTTGTGAAGCCGGTGATCCCCATGGCAGACATCCCCTATTTGAAGGCCCTAATTGGTGGCATGAGGAGCACTTATAATAGGGAGCGCAAGAAAGTCCAGGATTCCCAGAGATCAGGAGCTCCAGCAGATGACATTTATGTACCCAGGCTGTGGTACTATGACAGACTCCATTGTCTGGCAGGCCAGACTGAACCCAGGCCAGCACTCTCCAATCTTCCTTCAAGGCTTCCTTCCACCTCAGCTTAGGCTTCCAACGTCCAACCTGGGCCTTCCAGCCAGGAAGTGGAGGAGCCCAGCTTGAGCCAGGTATAGCATTGTTCAACATATTTCTAGTCAAATAATTAATGATGTTAAGTAGATGTTATTACTGATCAGTAATTTCTGATTTTACAAAGTGTTTTACATATCAATAGACAGTAGTGGCCACAAATGATTGGGACAAGAATAAAAAATGCTGGGGTCAGAATGATAGTCTTTTCTGTTTATTAACATTCAATTTGCAACAGTCATAAACTGAAAATTGTGTGTGATTGATGAACCAAAAACTAAAACTATGTCCATTTTTCATACACAGGAAAGTCTCAGCCAGGAGGAGGCGGGGGTAAGTGGCAGCCAGGAGGTGGCCGGGCCCAGTAGCCTGCCCGAATCCCAGGTCCCTCCCCTCCGCCTTCCAAAAAAACTCCCAGGAAGAGGAGTAACCTGGAGGAGGCAGCACTTGGGCTATTTCGGAAGGCTACTGCAGCCCTCAGAACCCCCCCCAATATACAAGAGGACTATGCCTACATTGCAGCCTGCCAAATGCAGTAAATGGAGGTGGGCCAACGCCTCTTATTTGAGGAAGTTATCTTACAAGCTCTAAATAAGGGGTTGAGGGGCGAACTCACAAGCCAAAGCCATGTTTGTGAGTTCAACCATGATCCTCCTCCTCCTCCACCTCCTGCTGCAACTACAACACCAGAGCCACAGACTGGAAGCAAGCGTGGAAGGAAACGTGGAAGGAAGACAAGAAAGTGATGTCCTGGGTTTAGTCTGGTCTGACAAAAGATGCAGGCTGTTGTATGACCACAGCTTGGGGACAGATATGTCATCTGTTGCTGTTCCTGATCTCTTGTAGTCCCGGACCAGATTGTGCTCACTATTATAAGGACTCCTCAGGCCAACAATTTTGACTGTAAAATAATTGATGTAAAATAATTGATGTCTGCCCTGGGTTACAAAGGCTTCGCAAATTTCACCAATTTCTCCAGCGTTGCCTTCCTCTTTATTTTGTTATGAACCATAATAAATGGCTATTTCTTTTTCACAAATACTTGCCTATGTATTTTACTTCCAAAAGGACAGTTTGTTTGTGAGTTGGCAGGTACATTTCAAAAATACAATGTCAAATTAACAAGGGACACCAACACCAACCTCATTGAGGTTAAAAAATACAAGATAATGATGGTGTTGTGGTAACTTGACACAAAACAAAAAAAAAAAAATTATGGAGATCACTATAAAAAAAAATATTCATGAGATCACGAGAAATAATAAAAAATCAGGTTGTCAGAACTCTGTGTGAATATCAGCAGCAAAACAACTTCATTATTCTAGCATTATAAAGAAGAAGAGAATGCGCTGCATTAAAAGATTTTAAAATTTGCAGCGTGTCGAATGTGCTATCTCCATTACGAACACTAGTTTTACCAGACTGAGTGCTTCCGTCTCATAATTGATTCAGAGCATGCATGGAACTTTGCGCGTCGGAATTGTGTACATATGATCAGAATTTACGAGAACGGATTTTGTTGTCGGAAAATTTGAGATCCAGATCTCAAACTTTGTTTGTTGGAAATTCCGATGGAAAATGTCCGATGGAGCCTACACACGGTCGGAATTTCCGACAACAAGCTCCTATCAAACATTTGTTGTTGGAAAATCTGACCGTGTGTACGCGGCATAACTCTTGTTCTTGTGACACCCATGCCAAAAGTTAGGTGTGTGGTCATCTCTGGGACAGGAAGGCATGGACAGCATTAAAAACACCATCAAAGGCTTGAACCCTTCTCCACGCTACTAATGTTTTTGTTCTTTTCCATGTCTAGACTGCTTAAGAGAAAAAAGGTTGGGACTTTATTTGAAGCATACCGTGGAAAGGTGACAATGAAAAAAATATGTCTGGCGAATAGATTGTAACGGTATCTAGAAACGCTATATCATAGTACAATATAGACAAAATTATAAATTGAATAAAATGTATTTAATATATATAACACACATGATCATCATAGCATGATAACATAGTAGCATAGTAGTACATAATAATAACCACTAATATAAAACACTAGACTTTTTTGATCCATATTAACATTGTCTATATAAAAAAAGTTCATAATTATTATAGCATGGTACAGTAAAAAAAATAATTGTGATAATCCTGAGATATAAACACATGATTGTAGCATCTAAATAGCTCAAAACGTTTCGTGGATGACCGCCACTCATCAGGAGCGGATGTGGGATTGATATCCTGCTTACTGTCCCGGGAGCTGAGATGGTATAACCCATGGCACAATGGCGGAAAACCATCAGGAGACAGATATCCCTGGGAGTGTGGACCTCCAAGGTGATGAAGGTGATGTGAGTAGCATCACCATAGTAACTCTTGAACTCCTTAACCAACCCATATTGTCCAAAATGGTGCACAGTGTTCGCAGAAATACTGTATATAAAGTCCCAACCTTTTTTCTTTTAAGCAGTCTTGTAATCAGGGATGGAGGCAATTGTTTTTTATGGTCTGTGCCTCATATAAAGTCCCAACACTTCCATTTTTCCCTTGTCCATGTCTAGATTGGACAGATGTCCCATCATGCCCTGTCCAGAACAGAGAGACAAGCACAAAAAAACTTGATAGTGGCTGTAACCTTTCCCTGCTCAAAGTTTTGCCTGTAATTGGGCTTTAACCACTTCAGCCCCAGAAGAATTTTCCCCCTTCCAAAATGGTGCACAGTGTTCACAGAAATACTGTATATAAAGTCCCAGCCTTTTTTCTTTTAAGCAGTCTTGTAATCAGGGATGGAGGCAATTGACTTTTATGGTCTGTGCCTCATATAAAGTCCCAACCCTTCCGTTTTTCCCTTGTCCATGTCTAGATTGGACAGATGTCCCATCATGCCCTGTCCAGAACAGAGAGACAAGCACGAAAAAAACTTGATAGAGGCTGTAACCTTTCCCTACTCAAAGTTTTGCCTGTAATTGGGCTTTAACCACTTCAGCCTCAGAAGAATTTCCCCCCTTCCTGACCAGGCCATTTTTTGCGATACGGCACTTCGTATCTTTAACTGAACAATTGTGCGGTTTTGCGCCGATGTACCCAAACAAAATTGACGTCCTTTTTTCCCACAAATAAAGCTTTCATTTGGTAGTATTTGATCACCCTTGTGGTTTTTATTTTTTGCGCTATAAACAATAGTGCAAAAAAATTTTTTGCGCTATTTGCAACAATAAATATTTTTTTTTTCAGTTTAGGCCGATATGTGTTCTTCTACATATTTTTGGTACAAGAAATGTATATTGAGTGGTTTGCACAAAAGTTATAGTGTCTACAAAACAGAAGATAGATTTTAGGCATTTTTATTATTTTTTTTTTTATTAGTAATGGCGGCGATCAGCGATTGTTATTGGGACTGCGATATTGCAGCAAACAAATCGGACACTTTTGACACTTTTTTAGGACCATTGACATTTATACAGCGATCAGAGTTAAAAATAGCCACCGATTACTGTATAAATGTAACTGGCAGGGAAGGGGTTAACACTAGGGGGCCATCAAGGGGTTAACTGTGAGGGGATTGGACTGACTGGGAGAGAAGACAGATTATTGTTCCTACTTAGTAGGAACACATGATCTGTTTCTCCTCCCCTGACAGGACAGGGATGTATATGTTTACACACACAAATCTCCGTTCCTGCTCTCGTGCCTGCAATCGCGGGTGGCCAGCGGGAATCGCGCTCACCGGCCACGCACATCGGATCCCCCGCCGTGTTCTCTTTTATACTCTGTAGCTCCTGCTGAATTTTGCTTCTAATCCCCTTGTGGAGGCTGCCATTTGTGGATGGACATTTTATGGGTACACAACCTATCACATTGCTATAATATTTTTATATGGACTATAAACTGAAGGACTTATGAATAAAAGGTTGTGGAATGAATCATTTGAGTTTCCATTATTTCTTATGGGGAAATTCACTTTAATATATAAGTGCTTTGGATTACAAGCATGTTTCCGGAACGAATTATGCTTGCAATCCAAGATTTTACTGTGATCTTAATTTCATAGGTTTGATTACAACTTCCAGCATCAGCTTTTCTGATCAAATGACATCTCAGATCTGTAAAGAAGTCAGTAGTGGAGAGCTTTCCTCTGCCAGCTGTTGTAATATCAGGTCTGAAAAAAAAAAACAGGTAACAATAAAATTCTCACCATGTGTCACTGACTTCAGGTTATCCTCTGGTTGACACAGGGCTACTAGCCCAATATATCCTTTTTGCACTGCCCTGTGTCACAAATGCCTCCCCTCCACCCCCAGCTCAGTTCTCCCCATATAAATAGCTAAAATCCTTTGAATTTAAAGAAATACTGAGTGGAATGCACATATTTGTAAAGGTTAGTACTCTTGCCCTGCAGCACTGTTGTCCTAGATATGATGCTGACTGGCAATATATCTGCATGGAGCTTGTACGTTTTTAAATATCGGTGGATTTCCTCTAGCAGCTTTTATGCTCGGAGTCTAAATACATATTTGTATGTCAACTGGTCTCAGCCTAAATTGAATGCTTATAGGTACAGGAACTATAAGCTCCTCTGGGGCAGGAACATGGGTGGGTGTGTCACTGTACACTATACTGTAAAGCTTTGATATGCATGCAAAGTTAAAAAAAGAAAAGTATATAACTGCACTACATAGATTTTATCACAACTGTATATGATGGAAAGATCTCTCTAATCTCTCTACATCTATCTGTTTTCTGTCCTCCTTCTTACTCTCCCTCTCACTCTGCTGTTTCCACAAGGCAATGCAGAATCATTCTTAAACAATTGTTTATGCCTATGTTTCAAATGAACATATGCTTTATTTTTTTCTATTCTATCTTCACAGCACCCTCTAGTGAAGTGATGTTGCATTTAATGTACTGTGAAAGAAAAAGAAAGCTTTTATCTATACAGTAAGGTAAACAGTGTAGTGCAATTTTGTCAGAATCATTTCCAGTATAACTATAGCTAAAAGTGCTAATTTTGTCCTAAGCTTGTGATGATCTGGGATAATACCTGTAGGTGGTTGCTAAATATGTATCAACAGAACTTTACAGGGTAATATACACATTAAATATTTAGTCACCAAAGGTGCAAGTTTTCATGATCCTGCATGATTCATTTTGACTGCAGATAAATAAATCACTTCTGTGCAACCTACCCATTGATTGTGGATGATTCGGATACTGCCCAAGTCATTTAGATTTTTGTTATTTATGAATAAAACAATATCACTCTCCACCTTAGAAACTTTTTGTGCGCTACAAAGGACTTTCCCTTGATTGCACTCCATCTCCTAAAAATATGTTGTTTGTTTAAAATAAGGCAAAGGGAGTTTGGGTCTTTTTGTCTTTCTTCATTGTTACCACTAGTAGTGGATAAAAGTCCCATCTTTCTAACAGTGATAATGTTTCTAGAGTCTCTGTTTCTAGATTAGTGTAGTTTTTTTTCTTGCAGTTGGGGCTAGGAAAGCTTATGTCAATAATTGAGAAGCTTGGATCATTCTTCGCTCTGGATAAGTCTTTGATAAACATTGAAAAGAAGGATAAAGGTGGAAAGGAGATTTGATATTTCTCTTTAAACCTTAAGTCCACTGTTGCCCCTTTTTCTTGATATTGTAAGACAATGTTGTTACAACTATGTGTACACTATGTACAGTGTCTAAGAAGCCAAGACCTGGTAGGTGTGACACTTTCTTGTAAATTTCAAGCTCAGGAAGATCATTCACTTCGAACTGTTGGCTCAATTGGACTGAGCTGACAGTTCGATCTGACCCCCTGCCACCCCCGTGGTCAGTCAGGTCACCCGCGGGTCACCCGCACCAAGTCCCCCCACCCCCTGGGTTGTCGGTCGGTAATCCAACCCCGCACTTACTCCATCTATGTCACAGGCGGGCAAGGCTCCTGCAGGCAGGGGCTGTCATCGCATCTCCGCCTCCTCCTCTGCATCACGGCAGCTTCCGCCATGTGTTTCCTTCCTCCTCCTCCTGGTTCATCCAATGGGATCATCTGTCATTTCAGCCAATCGGGTGACGGGTCTCAGGATCCGCTTCCAGATTTTCCTGGAGGAGAATTGCTTGAAGAAGGAACCAATTAGCTGTTCCAAAAGCATCGTATGTTGATGACATCACTTCCTGTTTACTATCCACTCTGGTTGTTGGTCCCTTCCCTTTGATGTCACTTGCTGGATTTGGCTTCCATGTCTCTTCCCAGTATCCAGGAGAGTTGTGGCTTCCATCTGCCGGCCACTTCAGAATATGCTACTGTACCATAGAATTACACCTCTGGATATCCCTGAGACTCCCAGAATGCCGAACCACCTGCCATATTACTAATATGATGTGCTCCTACCCATCCACCCTTTTGTACGTGTTTTTAACCCTTTTGGGAAATATAACGTTTTACTTTTGCACTTAGAGGCGCCTTTTTTTCTTTTCATTTTGCTTCCAGAGTTTGCTTCTCTCTTCAAGTGATGCCAAAAGACCCTCTTCTTACTCTACATATATTAATATCTGCTTAGTCTGTTACTCAGAGCGCCCTTATACACACTTTTATCTCTACTGTCACACAAGTGGCTGTGCTCCAGGGTGCAGTGATCCACGCAAGCCCCCGAGACCAACTTTTTTTGAAGCCTATTAGAGCCTCTGGATCCAATCACGTGCTTAAAAAAAAAAGAAAAAACACTGGAATCCAAGCGTTTGGTGCCCCGCATGTAGACACATGGATAGGGGCGGCATCCCCGCGCCCCTTATAGACAGGCTGCTGCTGGTTTGAACTGAACTTTTGTTATTCGGGCATTCTGACAGCAAAGGGACGACATATATGTCCACTGGCCATATTTGGGCAATGGCATTGCCCAAATTTGGCATGGCCAAATTTGGGCAATGACATTGAACTTATATGGCATGACCATATTTGGTCAAGGATGTCACCACTATCCTTGCTCCTGACGTCTCAAAAAATCTTCACTTCTTTTAAGCAAAAGGGCAAGGATAGCAGTGACCTTGACCAAATATGGCCATGGCTACATTTGGTCAATTAAGTCATCATTATCCCTGCCTCTTCCATTATATAGCTGATGACAGCTCACATGGGTGTCCCCTTTAATATTAAAAGGGGCTTCCAATTAGCACTTTGCCCACAGCCCCCCCTGGTAAGGCACTCCCCCATGTTGAGGGTATGTGACTTGGTATGGTATGGTGACCTCCCACCCCCCACTTTCCCTGCAGCCAGGATGCATGATGCATGTTGGGATTAAGAGTCAGGTATGGATTTTTAGGGCCCCCTTAAAATACATTTCCTGTGGGATATCACACATTTTACCTCCTTAAAATTCATACCAGACTTAAATAACATTCATTACCAGCTTCTTTTTAGTGAGACCGAACTACGGGGAGACACGGTGCGAAGTGCACCCTGTTTGTCTGAGTAACATTATTACACACCTAATGGCCACATCAGAAGAGAGTAATATTCACCCTATTTACGCAATTGAATTAAATACTGCCATGTTTATGTAAAGTATTTTCAACTTCTAAAATCTGCTCTCAGGTCATTGGTTGCCCTTCAGCCCAATGGGAGATATATTTTAATCTGCACTGAGAGTCATGAAGCAAAATGATGTTTAGTATTTATGCTGCCTGAAGAAACAGAATATAACTGCAAAACACATCCGGTTTTCACACAGGTTAGTCAGAATAGGTAGTTAAAGAGGACTGAAGGTCCAAAAGGGATTCATCAAAGTGGAATGATCCGGTATATCAGAAAAATTGGAAAAGCTTTCTTGAAAATTACAAACACTAATATAAAAATATCAACATCTCCACTATTGCAATTGTTAACATATGAAAACGTTGTCACCACTAGGCATGAGCCGAACACCCCCCTGTTCAGTTCGCACCAGAACATGCGAACAGGAAAAAAGTTCGCTCGAACACGCAAACACCGTTAAAGTCTATGGGACACGAACATGAATAATCAAAAGTTCTAATTTTAAAGGCTTATATGCAAGTTATTGTCATAAAAAGTGCTTTGGGGACCCGGGTCCTGCTCCAGGGAACATGGATCAATGCAAAAAAAAGTTTTAAAAACTGCCGTTTTTTCAGGAGCAGTGATTTTAATAATGCTTAAAGTCAAACAATAAAAGTGTAATATCCCTTTAAATTTCGTACCTGGGGGGGTGTCTATAGTATGCCTGTAAAGGGGCGCATGTTTCCCGTGTTTAGAACAGTCTGACAGCAAAATGACATTTGGAAGGAAAAAACATAATTAAAACTACCCGCGGCTATTGCATTGCCGACAATACACATAGAAGTTCATTGATAAAAACGGCATGGGAATTCCCCACAGGGAAACCCCGAACCAAAATTAAAAAAAAAAAATGATGTGGGAGTCCCCCTAAATTCCATACCAGGCCCTTCAGGTCTGGTATGGATATTAAGGGGAACCCCGGCCAAAATGAACCCCGGCCAAAATGTAAAAAAAAATGACGTGGGGTTCCCCCTAAATTCCATACCAGACCCTTCAGGTCTGGTATGGATTTTAAGGGGAACCCCGCGCCAAAAAAAACAAAAAAACGGCGTGGGGTCCCCCCAAAAATCTATACCAGACCCTTATCCGAGCACGCAACCTGGCAGGCCGCAGGAAAATAGGGGGGACAAGAGTGCAGCCCCCCCTCCTGAACCGTACCAGGCCACATGCCCTCAACATTGGGAGGGTGCTTTGGGGTAGCCCCCCAAAACACCTTGTTCCCATGTTGATGAGGACAAGGGCCTCATCCCCACAACCCTGGCCGGTGGTTGTGGGGGTCTGCGGGCGGGGGGCTTATCGGAATCTGGAAGCCCCCTTTAACAAGGGGACCCCCAGATCCCGGCCCCCCCCTGTGTGAAATGGTAAGGGGGTACTTACCCCTACCATTTCACTAAAAAAACTGTCAAAAATGTTAAAAATGACAAGAGACAGTTTTTGACAATTCCTTTATTTAAATGCTTCTTCTTTCTTCTATCTTCCTTCATCTTCTTCTGGTTCTTCTGGCTCTTCTGGTTCTTCCTCCGGCGTTCTCGTCCAGCATCTCCTCCGCGGCGTCTTCTATCTTCTTCTCCTCGGGCCGCTCCGCACCCATGGCAAGGGGGAGGCTCCCGCTCTTCTCTTCATCTTCTTCTTCATCCTCTTCTCTTCTTCCTTCTTCTCTCCCGCAGACCCCCACAATCACCGGCCAGGGTTGTGGGGATGAGGCCCTTGTCCTCATCAACATGGGCACAAGGTGTTTTGGGGGGCTACCCCAAAGCATCCTCCCAATGTTGAGCGCATGTGCCCTGGTAAGGTTCAGGAGGGGGGGGGCGCACTCTCGTCCCCCCTCTTTCCCTGCGGCCTGCCAGGTTGCGTGCTCAGATAAGGGTCTGGTATGGAATTTAGGGGGAACCCCACGTCATTTTTTTTTTACATTTTGGCCGGGGTTCCCCTTAATATCCATACCAGACCTGAAGGGCCTGGTATGCAATTTAGGGGGACTTCCCTGTCCTTTTTTTTTAAATTTTGGTTCGGGGTTTCCCTGTGGGGAATTCCCATGCCGTTTTTATCAATGAACTTCTATGTGTATTGTCGGCAATGCAATAGCCGCGGGTAGTTTTAAATGTGTTTTTTCCTTCGAAATGTCATTTTGCTGTCAGACTGTTCTAAACACGGGAAACATGCGCCCCTTTACAGGCATACTATAGACACCCCCCAGGTACGAAATTTAAAGGGATATTACACTTTTATTGTTTGACTTTAAGCATTATTAAAATCACTGCTCCTGAAAAAACAGCCATTTTTAAAACTTTTTTTGCATTGATCCATGTCCCCTGGGGCAGGACCCGGGTCCCCAAACACTTTTTATGACAATAACTTGCATATAAGCCTTTAAAATTAGCACTTTTGATTTCTCCCATAGACTTTTAAAGGGTGTTCTGCTGCATTCGAATTTGCCGCGAACACCCCAAATTGTTCGCTGTTCGGCGAACTTGCGAACAGCCAATGTTCGAGTCGAACATGTGTTCGACTCAAACTCGAAGCTCATGCCTAGTCACCACAGACAGGCAGCTGCAACAGACATGCATCCATCTCCATACATACACCTAGATCTCGTTAACCGAGATAATAAACAAGGCAGTTTTGTTAAAGGAATGGAAAATATTCCCCAATTCACAACAACTGCACTGCTGAGGAGATCTGTGTGGAATCCAGACTGTGGAGACTGGACCCAGACACAGACTCTGCTGGGGTGGATGTATCATGTAAAGAGATCCTGCTCCGATCCCAGAGCTGGTGAATGGGGCTGGGTTAGACCCTTGGTTGGGTGTAGCAAAGATTTGTGCTTTGTACAGTGAGTCCTATGCTCGGTATACAGCAGCTTGGGAGGGACGAGGCAGAGCCGACAGGTGGTGGTTACCCACAGAGAGGCTAGTCTGTTGGTTTCTGTCTGTGTCAGAGCATCACAGGCAGGAACCAACAAACTAGCCTCTCTGCTCCAGGAACCAGCAGAGATAACAGAAGGTGTGTGGACCCGGAGGTCAAGGTGCTTTGGAGGCTGATCCAGGAGCATACCGGTGGATCCTTTCATGCTATCAAGGAGTGATGAGACTATTTGAATCGACACTACCCTGCACATCATTTGCATCTACCTCCAGCCAGCATTACAGTGGGGCAAAAAAGTATTTAGTCAGCCACCAATTGTGCAAGTTCTCCCACTTAAAAAGATGAGAGAGGCCTGTAATTGTCATCATAGGTATACTTCAACTATGAGAGACAAAATGTGGAAACAAATCCAGACAATCACATTGTCTGATTTTTGAAAGAATTTATTTGTATCAGAGTACTCACCAAAGCCGAGATGCTGGGAGTGGCTTCCCTTGCAGCTAAGCGCACTCTACCCCTGGAAGTGGTACAGGGGGTATAGGGCACAGAGAGGCACGGGTCGCCAGCAGGTAGATGGTTCTTGAGAAGAGGACTCCTGCAGCGTGGAGATGAGGAGCAGTGATGAATCCGGCCCCGGGACTGGGGTAGAAGACCCGGCTGGGGCTCTAACCCACAAGGCTCAGTTAGAGTGCTGGAGGTCAGGCACGGAGAACTCAGTAAGAGAAAGTCTGTGAAGCAGGTCGGGAACATACACTGGAGGCAAGTGAATAAGGAAGTCCTCAAAACAGGCCGGGGGTCAAACACAGTAGACAGTAATCAGAGAAATCCTGAAGGCGAGCCAGAGGTTGTGCACTGGAAGGGGATGGCAGAGGACTCCGTTAGACAAGCCGGGGTCATACACAGGATGGCAGGAGAATCCTTAAGACAGGCCGAGGGTCAAACACAGGAGGCAGTAGATAGAGAAGTCCTTTAAACAAGCCGGGGTCAAACACTGGAGAGAAGCAGAGTAGGTCAAGGCAATCCGGGTCACAACAGGTAAGTACAGGTAGCAGAATTCAGGAACGGATCACAGGAAGCTGAAAGACAAACCAGCAATTATACAAGGAACAGATCAGTCTTTATATAGGCCAGCATGGGGGGTGTAACGCTAAAGTGTGTACGTTCGTTCACCGTTACGCCGCTGCGCCGTGTCACGAACCATTGTGTGCTCTTCTGCTACATCGCGAACCCACATGCGCCGGAGCGTGACTCCTCTGCGCAGATGCACAGGTACATTCCGATACTGAGCTTCCTGATGACGCATACAATGATGCGAAACGCGTAGAGGCTGCTGGGAGTTCTTTCGGAACAGGTGATCGGAAACGTCCGGGCAGCGGGCGGAAACACATACAAAAGCGAGGGGTGAAGCGCAAGCCGAACGCGGAGGTCACACACGGACCACGGAACCGTTCAATACTCGTTCTTATCTGCTGGATTCGCTCAGTGCCGGCTTGAAGGCACTTTTAAATGTGAGTGTAATATTTGTTTTTGGTTTTTACCCAATAAATGTTTTAAACGCACTGCGCAATGATCGTCTATCTATATACCCTACATGAGGAAAACTAAAGCATAGTCGGTGAGAAGTGATACTAAGGTGGAGCGATACTAAGGTGGAGCGGTATTAAGGTAGAGTGGTTATCCCATGAATGAACCAAAGGCACATCATTTAACAAGCATCTGGTGAGTGGCCAATCTACAAGGTGGTGGTGTGTCACAAAGTCACATATGAATAGAAGAGACACAAGAGCACGATAAGAATACAGTCACAGCAATTGATAGAGGATTTTTGGATTCCTGCGGCCTGCCAGGTTGCGTGCTCGGATAAGGGTCTGGTATAGATTTTTGGGGGGACCCCACGCCGTTTTTTTGTTTTTTTTGGCGCGGGGTTCCCCTTAAAATCCATACCAGACCTGAAGGGTCTGGTATGGAATTTAGGGGGAACCCCACGTCATTTTTTTTTACATTTTGGCCGGGGTTCATTTTGGCTGGGGTTCCCCTTAATATCCATACCAGACCTGAAGGGCCTGGTATGGAATTTAGGGGGACTTCCCTGTCATTTTTTTTTAAATTTTGGTTCGGGGTTTCCCTGTGGGGAATTCCCATGCCGTTTTTATCAATGAACTTCTATGTGTATTGTCGGCAATGCAATAGCCGCGGGTAGTTTTAAATGTGTTTTTTCCTTCGAAATGTCATTTTGCTGTCAGACTGTTCTAAACACGGGAAACATGCGCCCCTTTACAGGCATACTATAGACACCCCCCAGGTACGAAATTTAAAGGGATATTACACTTTTATTGTTTGACTTTAAGCATTATTAAAATCACTGCTCCTGAAAAAACAGCCATTTTTAAAACTTTTTTTTGCATTGATCCATGTCCCCTGGGGCAGGACCCGGGTCCCCAAACACTTTTTATGACAATAACTTGCATATAAGCCTTTAAAATTAGCACTTTTGATTTTTCCCATAGACTTTTAAAGGGTGTTCTGCTGCATTCGAATTTGCCGCGAACACCCCAAATTGTTCGCTGTTCGGCGAACTTGCGAACAGCCAATGTTCGAGTCGAACATGTGTTCGACTCAAACTCGAAGCTCATGCCTAGTCACCACAGACAGGCAGCTGCAACAGACATGCATCCATCTCCATACATACACCTAGATCTCGTTAACCGAGATAATAAACAAGGCAGTTTTGTTAAAGGAATGGAAAATATTCCCCAATTCACAACAACTGCACTGCTGAGGAGATCTGTGTGGAATCCAGACTGTGGAGACTGGACCCAGACACAGACTCTGCTGGGGTGGATGTATCATGTAAAGAGATCCTGCTCCGATCCCAGAGCTGGTGAATGGGGCTGGGTTAGACCCTTGGTTGGGTGTAGCAAAGATTTGTGCTTTGTACAGTGAGTCCTATGCTCGGTATACAGCAGCTTGGGAGGGACGAGGCAGAGCCGACAGGTGGTGGTTACCCACAGAGAGGCTAGTCTGTTGGTTTCTGTCTGTGTCAGAGCATCACAGGCAGGAACCAACAAACTAGCCTCTCTGCTCCAGGAACCAGCAGAGATAACAGAAGGTGTGTGGACCCGGAGGTCAAGGTGCTTTGGAGGCTGATCCAGGAGCATACCGGTGGATCCTTTCATGCTATCAAGGAGTGATGAGACTATTTGAATCGACACTACCCTGCACATCATTTGCATCTACCTCCAGCCAGCATTACAGTGGGGCAAAAAAGTATTTAGTCAGCCACCAATTGTGCAAGTTCTCCCACTTAAAAAGATGAGAGAGGCCTGTAATTGTCATCATAGGTATACTTCAACTATGAGAGACAAAATGTGGAAACAAATCCAGACAATCACATTGTCTGATTTTTGAAAGAATTTATTTGTATCAGAGTACTCACCAAAGCCGAGATGCTGGGAGTGGCTTCCCTTGCAGCTAAACGCACTCTACCCCTGGAAGTGGTACAGGGGGTATAGGGCACAGAGAGGCACGGGTCGCCAGCAGGTAGATGGTTCTTGAGAAGAGGACTCCTGCAGCGTGGAGATGAGGAGCAGTGATGAATCCGGCCCCGGGACTGGGGTAGAAGACCCGGCTGGAGGTCAGGCACGGAGAACTCAGTAAGAGAAAGTCTGTGAAGCAGGTCGGGAACATACACTGGAGGCAAGTGAATAAGGAAGTCCTCAAAACAGGCCGGGGGTCAAACACAGTAGACAGTAATCAGAGAAATCCTGAAGGCGAGCCAGAGGTTGTGCACTGGAAGGGGATGGCAGAGGACTCCGTTAGACAAGCCGGGGTCATACACAGGATGGCAGGAGAATCCTTAAGACAGGCCGAGGGTCAAACACAGGAGGCAGTAGATAGAGAAGTCCTTTAAACAAGCCGGGGTCAAACACTGGAGAGAAGCAGAGTAGGTCAAGGCAATCCGGGTCACAACAGGTAAGTACAGGTAGCAGAATTCAGGAACGGATCACAGGAAGCTGAAAGACAAACCAGCAATTATACAAGGAACAGATCAGTCTTTATATAGGCCAGCATGGGGGGTGTAACGCTAAAGTGTGTACGTTCGTTCACCGTTACGCCGCTGTGCCGTGTCACGAACCATTGTGTGCTCTTCTGCTACATCGCGAACCCACATGCGCCGGAGCGTGACTCCTCTGCGCAGATGCACAGGTACATTCCGATACTGAGCTTCCTGATGACGCATACAATGATGCGAAACGCGTAGAGGCTGCTGGGAGTTCTTTCAGAACAGGTGATCGGAAACGTCCGGGCAGCGGGCGGAAACACATACAAAAGCGAGGGGTGAAGTGCAAGCCGAACGCGGAGGTCACACACGGACCACGGAACCGTTCAATACTCGTTCTTATCTGCTGGATTCGCTCAGTGCCGGCTTGAAGGCACTTTTAAATGTGAGTGTAATATTTGTTTTTGGTTTTTACCCAATAAATGTTTTAAACGCACTGCGCAATGATCGTCTATCTATATACCCTACATGAGGAAAACTAAAGCATAGTCGGTGAGAAGTGATACTAAGGTGGAGCGATACTAAGGTGGAGCGGTATTAAGGTGGAGTGGTTATCCCATGAATGAACCAAAGGCACATCATTTAACAAGCATCTGGTGAGTGGCCAATCTACAAGGTGGTGGTGTGTCACAAAGTCACATATGAATAGAAGAGACACAAGAGCACGATAAGAATACAGTCACAGCAATTGATAGAGGATTTTTGGATTCTCATTTTTTATGGGACTTTGAAATGTTTTATGCACATGATTGTTAATTTGGTATATGGTTTCAGCTGTTTAGCAGGTTTTCATGTGTGACATACACGCAGTGGAAGGCCATTGGTATACATGCACTTATTTGATTTATGGTTTTTGATTTTTACACAGAAGATGGCTATTTGAATATTTAGGGGATATTGCCGTATGATGTAAAATATATATATTTTTTTATGACACATTATTAGGAATAGGAATTTATATTGTGAGTGGTGTAGAGATACGAATAGCGCATTCACATGTACTAATTTTCACATTCCCCATTCTAAAGAAGGGTTTTTTTGAATGCAGCAATTCTGATAATAACACTGATTGATTTAGAGGTTTTTGCGCCAGTGACACATACACACGCAGTTTTTATTTCCCATACATTCTGATACTGGCAAGTTCTGTTTCTATTACTTCTCTGACAGTGCCCCCCCCCCCCAAGGGGCAGCCTCCGGATGCCCAATCTGGCCAGTACTCCCGGGTATTTCTTGTGAAATGCTTGTATTAAACGTGGGGCGTGTATATTGGAAGAAGGTTCCCAAGAGTTATCTTCTGGGGGGTACCCCTTCCACTTGACCAGGTACTGTACATCTAAAAGTACAAAAAAACTAATGCGCAACACCACAGCTGAAACTACACAAAACACCAATTAGAGAGCTGCCAACACAGATAGGTCCACTCAGTCCCCCAATATAAGAGTATTGAAAACAAGTATGTGGCACTACTCCATCCTTCGGTGCCAAACAGCCTAAAACCAAATCAAATATAACAATAAGTGATCATATAATGAGATAAGATAAGATAGATAGGCGCTACTCTGTCCTTCAGAGCAAATCTAAAAGATAAGAGCGCCTATATTAATATACTGAGTAACGTACAGTCCTCCTATTGAAAAATAGGTGTGTAAATGGTACACCTATATGGCCACTCCACACAGCAGAAGAAACTCAAAATACAGTGTAGAATACTAGATATGCGACTTTCCTACTGAATACGTGCACCGTGCTTCAAGCCAGAGACATGATATCCACAATAATCTCTGCGTGGCAGTGTAAACTGAAATGATGTGGTAACGTGCTTAATGCAAATAATCTTTCCTAATACCATACCCAAATGCATAGTATGGAGTGTGAGATATTTCTAATGTGACATAATAAGTGAATGAAAATCCAACCCAAAACTTGTAAAAAATACAGCAAATGACAATAATGATAATGAGGTACCTTGTGCTATAAAATATATAAATATATAAATATACAATATAATAATAGGAAGATGTCACATGTGAGTAAAAAATAAATAGAAAGGTATCGCTAATAATGTGCAATCACAATAAATCAAATAATATAAAATAATAGATGGTGATAATTAATGTCCATACAAAGTGCCAATAGTGCAAAATGCTGTCCACAATAACGTGCAAAAGTGATTATAAGTGTCCACACAGCAGTCTGTACAACCAAGTGCAAATAGCAGTGCCTTGTGCTGTTCTTCAATTCCAGTGCACACACTAATAGTTTCCCCCAGCCTCTCACCTCCAGTAGCGGCCCCCAATGGGCCAAATCAGGCAGAATGGATAGTGCTCTGGTAGAGCGGGTGGATAACCTGAAGCAATTCTCCTTCCCCGAGGGATGTCCGTGGATCTGGCTCTCACGTCTCACCTCCCGTCACTCACAGTGATCCCAGTTTGGCCATAATGAAGAAAGGAACAGCTCCCATAGTGTAGTAGTTAAGGTAAGATTTATTTAAAAAAAGCAGTAACTTACATATCAGTAACAGATGAACAGTAAAAACAACGTAGCGCTTCCGGGTTCGGCCGTCCCCGGGAAGCGACGGCACCTGGCTCCTCCTACCTTGACGCGTTGCGTCACACCACGTGACTTTATCAAAGGGATGGAAGAGTCCGGTGCCAGCTAGCCTATTTAAGTATATGCCGCTGTCATAGCAACGGCTACACAATCTAAAAAGCGATCCAACGTACACAGTCGATACACTAGGTGGAAGGTGAAGTTAATTCATTGATATAAATTAATACATACATGATTAGTAACCACATTTCCTTTCCAAAATTAAACTAAATAAGGGAACTAAAAACGAAAAAATGTAATTGAATCAATAGGTGAACCATCTAATGTTAAATTAGCTTCTACAATTCCTGTAACTGCTGCACCGCCTTCGCCATCTAGTGGTGATTTTAAATACCTGCCACAATCTAATAATATTATGAACAAGAGGAAAGGCAGGACACAAACTTCTATCCAGAACAATAGTCCCTTTCCCAGGACCTGGCAATACTAGTAGTGCTAATAGTGAGCTCATAGGCTTGATCCAATACACATAAAAAATGTATCCATCTAAAAGCAAAACTCTTCTCATATAGGCCAATACATACAAATATTTTCTTCCTTCAATATATAATATACAAAATCCAATCCAAGAGAAGGTATCATAATAAAGACAATCTAATCAGAATAATATTGACTAATATAGGGTAGGCAATTTCAATGGGAAAAAATGGGAAAATTTAAAACCATACATATTAAAATTTCAATGAGAGATAACCCAATTATATATAAGATAATAAATCCATATTATTAAAAAAATATAAAAATTATATATATTTAAAAAGTATTGCTATGGTACTATTAAAAATCGGAGATAAAACAGTTCAAATCAAATTCCACGTTGTGTCCTAGGGGCGATAGAGTCCGTAATTCATGGATCCATCTGGACTCTGCCTGGCTAATTCTAATAATTTTGTTATCGCCCCTCCAATGGGGTTTGTATTTTTCAATTCCACATACCTTCAGGGATGAGGGGTCACTGTTATGGTACTCTGCATAGTGTTTGGATAGACTATGTTTATCAAAGCTTTTTTTAATATTACGTACATGCTCTTTTAGTCGTATCCACAATGCCCTCTTGGTTCTGCCAACATATTGGATACGGCAAGGGCACTCCAACAGATAGACGACTCCTTCACTCCTACATGAGATGAAATCTTCTATCACGTAATTCTGTGCCGTGACAGTGGATGTGAAGCTTAATTTTTCTTCTTATCTTCTCTCGTATGTCTACAGGTATAGCAGTTTTTACAAGGATAGAACCCCTTGCCTTCAAAGAATGAGAATTTTTTCTTTTTGGGGGGGGTCTAGAACATTCTTTGCCAGACGGTCCCTCAGTGTCGGGGCCCTCCTATATACGAATTTTGGTAAATTATCTAACACTGAGGAACGGGCCTAGATGTCGATCCATTTTAATGATGTCCCAATATTTTGGAAAGGAAATGTGGTTACTAATCATGTATGTATTAATTTATATCAATGAATTAACTTCACCTTCCACCTAGTGTATCGACTGTGTACGTTGGATCGCTTTTTAGATTGTGTAGCCGTTGCTATAACAGCGGCATATACTTAAATAGGCTAGCTGGCACCGGACTCCTCCATCCCTTTGATAAAGTCACGTGGTGTGACGCAACGCGTCAGGGTAGGAGGAGCCAGGTGCCGTCGCTTCCCGGGGACGGCCGAACCCGGAAGCGCTACGTTGTTTTTACTGTTCATCTGTTACTGATATGTAAGTTACTGCTTTTTTTAAATAAATCTTACCTTAACTACTACACTATGGGAGCTGTTCCTTTCTTCATTATGGCCAAACTGGGATCACTGTGAGTGACGGGAGGTGAGACGTGAGAGCCAGATCCACGGACATCCCTCGGGGAAGGAGAATTGATTCAGGTTATCCACCCGCTCTACCAGAGCACTATCCATTCTGCCTGATTTGGCCCATTGGGGGCCGCTACTGGAGGTGAGAGGCTGGGGGAAACTATTAGTGTGTGCACTGGAATTGAAGAACAGCACAAGGCACTGCTATTTGCACTTGGTTATACAGACTGCTGTGTGGACACTTATAATCACTTTTGCACGTTATTGTGGACAGCATTGCACTATTGGCACTTTGTATGGACATTATCACCATCTATTATTTTATATTATTTGATTTATTGTAATTGCACATTATTAGCGATACCTTTCTATTTATTTTTTACTCACATGTGACATCTTCCTATTATTATATTGTATATTTATATATTTATATATTTTATAGCACAAGGTACCTCATTATCATTATTGTCATTTGCTGTATTTTTTACAAGTTTTGGGTTGGATTTTCATTCACTTATTATGTCACATTAGAAATATCTCACACTCCATACTATGCATTTGGGTATGGTATTAGGAAAGATTATTTGCATTAAGCACGTTACCACATCATTTCAGTTTACACTGCCACGCAGAGATTATTGTGGATATCATGTCTCTGGCTTGAAGCACGGTGCACGTATTCAGTAGGAAAGTCGCATATCTAGTATTCTACACTGTATTTTGAGTTTCTTCTGCTGTGTGGAGTGGCCATATAGGTGTACCATTTACACACCTATTTTTCAATAGGAGGACTGTACGTTACTCAGTATATTAATATAGGCGCTCTTATCTTTTAGATTTGCTCTGAAGGACAGAGTAGCGCCTATCTATCTTATCTTATCTCATTATATGATCACTTATTGTTATATTTGATTTGGTTTTAGGCTGTTTGGCACCGAAGGATGGAGTAGCGCCACATACTTGTTTTCAATACTCTTATATTGGGGGACTGAGTGGACCTATCTGTGTTGGCAGCTCTCTAATTGGTGTTTTGTGTAGTTTCAGCTGTGGTGTTGCGCATTCGTTTTTTTGTACTTTTGCTTTGATTTTCACTCTCTACCTCACTAGTGCTGAAGACCATGGAAGTATTTCAGTTTTTGGATAATAGAACTCTAGATATTGATACAGTATTCAACAAACAGGAAACCAATCAGGTAGGAGATATTGAAAATGGATTTAGAAAGATAGGACATCTGATGGAGAAGAAAATTAATGCATGGTGGGATCTGATAACTCATGAAAAGTATATCAAGGATAAAATAGTACCCAGGAGACTCCGTTGGGATGTACCTATAAATGATGGCCTAGTAGATCAAGAATCTACAGACGAATGGTTTCATTTCTTTAATGAGAAGGGCCTCAAGTTACTTGAGTTCCTGAGAAAGAGAAAACAAAAGAAAATTAGACTACTTAATAAAACCATTGAGGAAATTAAAACCACTCTGGAACCCTCTAAAGAACTACCAGAATTCTTGGCATTATCTAAACAACTGAATCGGGATATGGAACAGAAAGATAAAGAAACAGCTGCACGAAAGAGAAGAAAATATCAGAGGGACACAAAAGACTTTAATGATGACCTCGTGTTCAAATGGCAGAATAAAATTGAAGAGGCAATCATAAACTCCAATAATAGTACCCCTGTTAAGGAAGTAAAAATGATGGAGAATGGAAATGAAAGAAAAATTGAAGAGCCTTTACCCACTAATAGAACCCTGGGTAATTACAATACTTATAACACCCCTCAACAAAAACAAAGGTGGAAAGGCAATAATGGGAAAAAACCCTTCTGGAGAAACAATGGACACTTGAACAACCATCAAGGGAGACCGTACCACCAGTCCCCATGGGATAGAAAATCCCCCCATAAGAGGTGGCAAAACTATGATAATAATGGAGAAAGAAACAATGGCTATTCAGAACAAGAAGGGAAGAAAGACCTTTGAGAGGCGAGAGACACTTTCATTATGAAAATAGAAGAAGGGACTCTCCCCCACGGTTTGATTATTATGCCGTTCCAACACACAGGTATGAACAATTACAAAGGTATGATGATGGTGGGAGATTACCCTGGTATCAAAAACAACATTCTGATAGACATGAACGAGAAAGAACACCGTACCGTTTTTTAGATCAACGCCATTGGGAATCCCCGAGACGCCAATATCACGAGGATCCCCCACGGAGACAGGACAGGCGCACCCCGAATTCCAGTCCGGACAGGAGAACAAGGAGGAGAGAAGACAGGAAACAAGAAGGACAGAGGGATCAAGACAGGGGAGACTACCAAAGGAACACTCCAAGAAGATCTGTAGAAAAAAAGAAAGGAAAAAACAAAAAACGAGAAGAGGATGTCGAGCAGGAATCAAAAAACAAAAGAAAAAGAGAACAGTAGGGGAAGGCATTATCAACATTAGTGGGGTAGAAGTAACACCAGAAGAAATGAAAGTATTAGACAAGGGATTAAAGTTCGCCCCAAGGAAGAATTTGAATAAATTCAATGCATACGTGGATATTAATAAATTTATTAGGAGCCTTAATATAAAAAAAATACATGATTAGCAATCCGCTAGAAAGAAGAGGAACAACTTCACTAGAGAATAATGGAATTATATTCAGCAATTTGAGGAATAAATCCCTCTTTAACCCACCCGCTGGGAAAGATGGGCACATTGAAGTTTTTAAAAGAATGATTTTAAGAGATCTACAAGAATTAGAAGTGAAGAAAGTGTGGAATTCAAGAAGTATAAAAAATGGGATAAAGAAATTAGAAGCAAGAAATGACATTGTAATTAGGCAGGCCGATAAGGGAGGAGCCATTGTCATCCAATCCAAGGAAGACTACAATGAAGAGCTGAATAGACAAGTCAATGATAAAGAAACCTACCAGTTGTTATTAAGTAACCCAACGATAAGATACAAAAAAGAATTGGCGAAGGTTATACAGAAAGGAGTAGATAAAGGCCTCCTGAATAAAAAAGAAGCTCTATACCTACAGCCGAAAACTTGCAAAATACCTATAATCTATACGCTTCCTAAGATCCATAAGGATAAATGCAAACCCCCAGGGAGGTCTATAGTGAATGGTATCAATTCGGTAGGCGCAAGAATTGGTGAATACATTGACTGGTTTCTACAGCCAGTAGTGAAGATGACGAGATCATACTTGAGAGATACCAAACATCTTATTCAACTCCTCAATGATGTAACCTTGAGTGATGGGCCCGTATATCTAGCAACGGCCGATGTCTCGTCTCTGTACACAATCATCAATCATGATGAAGCCATACAGGCAACTAAATGGGCCTTGCGAAAGTACAGCAGCTTGAAGTGCAAGCAGAGAAGATTCATACTAGATTGCTTGAATTATAGCTTGGATTCTAATTATTTCTGGCACAACAATAATTATTATAGGCAAATATGTGGAATTGCAATGGGCTCTAAGTATGCGCCCAGTGTAGCTAACCTGTACATGTCAGAGTGGGAAGAAGAAGTACTGTATAGCAATCAACCACAACAACTGACCCTTTTTAAACGTTTTATTGATGATATTTTTATAATTTGGAGTGGAAATAGAGAAAGTCTCATTGACTTCTGTTTTTATCTTAACACTAATAATAAAAACATAAAATTGACTTGGGAGATCAGTGACGAGGAAATCAATTTTCTAGATCTCCAAATTAAGAAAGAAGGAATTAAGCTATGTACCCAGACGTATTTTAAAGCAGTAGACAGGAACAGTTATTTACCTCTGGATAGCTGCCACCATTCATTATGGCTGGATAACATACCTAAGGGCCAGTTGGTAAGGCTAAGGCGAAACTGCACCAAGAAAGAAACATTTCTGGAACAAGCCAAAATGATTGGAGAAAGGTTCATCCAGAAGGGATATGATGCGAAATTTATTGAAGAAAAAATTAATGATGTCACACTAATGGATAGAGAAAAATTAATACAGGATGGGGAAAAAAATCCTACTCAGCAAGAGAATGTACCCATCATTTTGGATTATAACATCCAATATAAACAAATTGAAAAAATTGTTAAAAAATATTGGGACATCATTAAAATGGATCGACATCTAGGCCCGTTCCTATCTAATTTGCCAAAATTCGTATATAGGAGGGCCCCGACACTGAGGGACTGTCTGGCAAAGAATGTTCTAGACCCCCCCCAAAAAGAAAAAATTCTCATTCTTTGAAGGCAAGGGGTTCTATCCTTGTAAAAACTGCTATACCTGTAGACATACGAGAGAAGATAAGAAGAAAAAATTAAGCTTCACGTCCACTGTCACGGCACAGAATTACGTGATAGAAGATTTCATCTCATGTAGGAGTGAACCAGTCGTCTATCTGTTGGAGTGCCCTTGCTGCATCCAATATATTGGCAGAACCAAGAGGGCATTGTGGATACGACTAAAAGAGCATGTACGTAATATTAAAAAAAGCTTTGATAAACATAGTCTATCCAAACACTATGCAGAGTACCATAACAGTGACCCCTCATCCCTGAAAGTATGTGGAATTGAAAAATACAAACCCCATTGGAGGGGCGATAACAAAATTATTAGAATTAGCCAGGCAGAGTCCAGATGGATCCATGAATTACGGACTCTATCGCCCCTAGGACACAACGTGGAATTTGATTTGAACTGTTTTATCTCCGATTTTTAATAGTACCATAGCAATACTTTTTAAATATATATAATTTTTATATTTTTTATTGATTTTATGGATTTATTATCTTATATATAATTGGGTTATCTCTCATTGAAATTTTAATATGTATGGTTTTAAATTTTCACATTTTTTCCCATTGAAATTGCCTACCCTATATTAGTCAATATTATTCTGATTAGATTGTCTTTATTATGATACCTTCTCTTGGATTGGATTTTGTATATTATATATTGAAGGAAGAAAATATTTGTATGTATTGGCCTATATGAGAAGAGTTTTGCTTTTAGATGGATACATTTTTTATGTGTATTGGATCAAGCCTATGAGCTCACTATTAGCACTACTAGTATTGCCAGGTCCTGGGAAAGGGACTATTGTTCTGGATAGAAGTTTGTGTCCTGCCTTTCCTCTTGTTCATAATATTATTAGATTGTGGCAGGTATTTAAAATCACCACTAGATGGCGAAGGCGGTGCAGCAGTTACAGGAATTGTAGAAGCTAATTTAACATTAGATGGTTCACCTATTGATTCAATTACATTTTTTAGTTTTTAGTTCCCTTGTTTAGTTTAATTTTGGAAAGGAAATGTGGTTACTAATCATGTATGTATTAATTTATATCAATGAATTAACTTCACCTTCCACCTAGTGTATCGACTGTGTACGTTGGATCGCTTTTTAGATTGTGTAGCCGTTGCTATGACAGCGGCATATACTTAAATAGGCTAGCTGGCACCGGACTCCTCCATCCCTTTGATAAAGTCACGTGGTGTGACGCAACGTGTCAGGGTAGGAGGAGCCAGGTGCCGTCGCTTCCCGGGGACGGCCGAACCCGGAAGCGCTACGTTGTTTTTACTGTTCATCTGTTACTGATATGTAAGTTACTGCTTTTTTTAAATAAATCTTACCTTAACTACTACACTATGGGAGCTGTTCCTTTCTTCATTATGGCCAAACTGGGATCACTGTGAGTGACGGGAGGTGAGACGTGAGAGCCAGATCCACGGACATCCCTCGGGGAAGGAGAATTGCTTCAGGTTATCCACCCGCTCTACCAGAGCACTATCCATTCTGCCTGATTTGGCCCATTGGGGGCCGCTACTGGAGGTGAGAGGCTGGGGGAAACTATTAGTGTGTGCACTGGAATTGAAGAACAGCACAAGGCACTGCTATTTGCACTTGGTTATACAGACTGCTGTGTGGACACTTATAATCACTTTTGCACGTTATTGTGGACAGCATTGCACTATTGGCACTTTGTATGGACATTAATTATCACCATCTATTATTTTATATTATTTGATTTATTGTGATTGCACATTATTAGCGATACCTTTCTATTTATTTTTTACTCACATGTGACATCTTCCTATTATTATATTGTATATTTATATATTTTATAGCACAAGGTACCTCATTATCATTATTGTCATTTGCTGTATTTTTTACAAGTTTTGGGTTGGATTTTCATTCACTTATTATGTCACATTAGAAATATCTCACACTCCATACTATGCATTTGGGTATGGTATTAGGAAAGATTATTTGCATTAAGCACGTTACCACATCATTTCAGTTTACACTGCCACGCAGAGATTATTGTGGATATCATGTCTCTGGCTTGAAGCACGGTGCACGTATTCAGTAGGAAAGTCGCATATCTAGTATTCTACACTGTATTTTGAGTTTCTTCTGCTGTGTGGAGTGGCCATAGAGGTGTACCATTTACACACCTATTTTTCAATAGGAGGACTGTACGTTACTCAGTATATTAATATAGGCGCTCTTATATTTTAGATTTGCTCTGAAGGACAGAGTAGCACCTATCTATCTTATCTTATCTCATTATATGATCACTTATTGTTATATTTGATTTGGTTTTAGGCTGTTTGGCACCGAAGGATGGAGTAGCGCCACATACTTGTTTTCAGGTACTGTACATGACCACCCCTCCTTCTACAGTCCATTATAGCCTCCAACTCAAATTCATCTTCGCCTTCAATGTTGATCGGAGGAGGTGGCAATTCTTCCCTTCCTGAAAAAGGGCTGGGAGTTACTGGTTTCAAAAGGGAAGTATGAAAAACAGGGTGAATCCTGTAAGAGCTAGGTAGAGCAAGTTCAAAAGCCACGGGGTTCACGACTCTTTTCACCTTGAAGGGACCCATACATTTTGGGCTCAATTTGCGTGAGGGACAAGGAAGTTTGAGGTTCATTGCAGATAGCCAGACTTCATCTCCAATTTTAAAAGTTGGATTGCTCTCTTACTTTGGGGATGATAGGAGTTTTGAGGTGAACTGGACTCCTCTGTCAGACACAATGTTATCGGGTACTCCATGGAGCTTAACCACTTCCTTGATGAATATATCTGCGGCAGGGCCGATCCTAGGGTCACAGACGCCTGGGTGCAGAGATATTTCTGGCGCCCCCACATGGGCGTGGTCATCTTACCAACTCCTCCCCTTTACAAATGATTCTATGGCAACGACTCAAATACAGAGCTGCTCCCCTAAGAAGTCTTTGTTACCCTGAAATCCTCCCATGATCTCTTAAGAATAAAGAAAATACAGAAAGAGAGAACACTAATGAGACCTGGAGGGGAGTCTCTCTGATGCACACAGAGAGGGCTTCTGTTAGAAAGAGTCCCCAGACATAATACAGGATACGGTCAAAGTATGCAGACATGGTACAAGAGATGGTCAGAGACTGCAGACATGATACAGGATATGATCAGAGACTGCAGACATGGTACAGGAGGTGGTCAGAGACTGCAGACATAGTACAGGAGATGGTCCGAGACTGCAGACATAATACAGGAGATGATCAGAGACTACAGACATACCCTGTTTCCCCAAAAATAAGACCTAGTGTGACTGTCAGTGATGGCTGCAATATAAGCCCTACCCCCTAAACCAGCCCTAGTTAAAGTCCTTGTAGGTCTTCTTTTCAGGGTAGGGCTTATTTTCGGGGAAACAGGGTAGGCCTTATTTGGGGGGTAGGGCTTATATTGCAGCCATCACCGACAATCACGCTAGGTCTTATTTTCGGGGAAACAGGGTACTACAGGGGATGATCAGAGACTGCAGACATGGTACAGGAGATGATCAGAGACTGCAGACATGGTACAGGAGATGATCAGAGACTGCAGACATGGTACAGGAGATGATCAGAGACTGTAGACATAGTACAGGAGATGATCAGAGACTGCAGACATGGTACAGGAGATGATCAGAGACTGCAGACATAGTACAGGAGATGGTCAGAGACTGTAGACATGATACAAGAGACAGTCAGAGACTGCAGACATAGTACAGGAGATGATCAGAGACTGCAGACATGATACAAGAGATGGTCAGAGACTGCAGACATAGTACAGGAGATGGTCAGAGACTGCAGACATGATACAAGAGATGGTCAGAAACTGCAGACATAATACAGGAGATGGTCGGAGACTACAGACAAGATAGAATAGATGGTCAGAGACTGCAGACATGATACAAGAGACAGTCAGACACTGCAGACATGGTACAGAAGCTGGTCAGAGATTGCAGACATGATACAAGAGATGGTCAGAGACTGCAGACATTGTACAGAAGCTGGTCAGAGATTGCAGACATGATACAAGAGGTGGTCAGAGACTGCAGACATAGTACAGGAGATGATCAGAGACTGCAGACATGATACAAGAGACAGTCAGAGACTGTAGATGTGATACAAGAGACAGTCAGAGACTGCAGACATAGTACAGGAGATGGTCTGAGACTGCAGACATGGTACAGGAGATGATCAGAGACTGCAGACATGGTACAGGAGATGATCAGAGACTGTAGACATAGTACAGGAGATGATCAGAGACTGCAGACATGGTACAGGAGATGATCAGAGACTGCAGACATGGTACAGGAGATGATCAGAGACTGTAGACATAGTACAGGAGATGACCAGAGACAGCAGACATGGTAAAGGAGATGATCAGAGACTGCAGACATAGTACAGGAGATGGTCAGAGACTGTAGACATGATACAAGAGACAGTCAGAGACTGCAGATATAGTACAGGAGATGGTCAGAGACTGCAGACATGATACAAGAGATGGTCAGAGACTGCAGACATAATACAGCAGATGGTCAGAGACTACAGACAAGATAGAATAGATGGTCAGAAACTGTAGACATGATACAAGAGACAGTCAGACACTGCAGACATGGTACAGAAGCTGGTCAGAGACTGCAGACATGATACAAGAGATGGTCAGAGACTGCAGACATGATACAAGAGATGGTCAGAGACTGCAGACATGATACAGGAGATGGTCAGAGACTGCAGACATGATACAAGAGATGGTCAGAGACTGCAGACATGATACAAGAGATGGTCAGAGACTGCAGACATGATACAAGAGATGATCAGAGACTGCAGACATGGTACAAGAGATGGTCAGAGACTGCAGACATGATACAAGAGATGGCCAGAGACTGCAGACATGGTACAGGAGATGGTCAGAGACTGAAGACATGATACAAGAGAAGGTCAGAGACTGAAGACATGATACAAGAGAAGGTCAGAGACTGCAGACATGATACAGGAGATGGTCAGAGACTGCAAACATGGTACAGGAGATGATCAGAGACTGCAGACATAGTACAGGAGATGATCAGAGACTGTAGACATAGTACAGGAGACGACCAGAGACTGCAGACATGGTAAAGGAGATGATCAGAGACTGCAGACATAGTACAGGAGATGGTCAGAGACTGTGGACATGATACAAGAGACAGTCAGAGACTGCAGACATAGTACAGGAGATGGTCAGAGACTGCAGACATGATACAAGAGATGGTCAGAGACTGCAGACATGATACAAGAGATGGTCAGAGACTGCAGACATGATACAGGAGATGGTCAGAGACTGCAGACATGATACAAGAGATGGTCAGAGACTGCAGACATGATACAAGAGATGGTCAGAGACTGCAGACATGGTACAGGAGATGGTCAGAGACTGCAGACATGATACAAGAGATGGTCAGAGACTGCAGACATGGTACAGGAGATGGTCAGAGACTGAAGACATGATACAAAAGAAGGTCAGAGACTGAAGACATGATACAAGAGAAGGTCAGAGACTGCAGACATGATACAGGAGATGGTCAGAGACTGCAAACATGATACAAGAGAAGGTCAGAGACTGAAGACATGATACTAGAGAAGGTCAGAGACTGCAGACATTATACAAGAGATGGTCAGAGACTGCAGATATAATACAGGAGATGGTCAGAGACTGCAGTTCCTATGGACGTTAGTAGATAATGGCCGATCGGCCCTCTCACCTGACCCAGCGATGGTTCCTCTGATCAGGAGTCAGCTCACTCTGAATTGCCCGTGGCGACTCCGCTGGGTAGCACCCAGATCTGTATTCTGGCAGTGACTCCATTCCTTTCTCCGCCAGGGATGGCGCTAGGCTGTGTGTCTTTCCCTCTGGTGGCACAGGGCAGTGGGGTTCCCTCTCTGATGGTGTTCCCTTAGCACTGCCCTCTCCCTCTGGAGTCCTGGGTGTACTTCCCTGAAAGCTTTCCCAGGCTCCTGTATCTCTCTCTCTCCCATTCAGCTGAGCCTGCTGTGTGGGCTGCAGTTTCCATGTTACAGTGGGGCTGCCAGTCCTCGGGACTACATGTCCCACAATCCTCTTCTCTGCTCCTTTTTCTATTCTATTTTTTCCCTGGCTGATATGAAGGCGGGGGAAGAAACATAGTGGGAGGCTGTGCTGGCCAGCGCCGCTCACTAGTATAGCAGTGCACGTGCGGAGGAGAGGGAGAGGGAGGGGAAGGGGTGAAAGAAGAGCCCGCAGCTGCAGTGACGTCACTAGGGTTGGTGTCACCAGGTGTGGTATAACATGGTGTCACCCCCCTTCTACCAACTTTAGTCGCCCCTCAGTACAGACCCCCCTCCACTAAGTATAGACCCCCCTTCGTCAGTGCATACCCCCCCACTAAGTATAAACCCCTCTCTCAGTACAGACCCCCCCTTCATCAGTATAGACCCCCAGGACAAACCACCCCCCTCCATTAGTAGACCCCCACCAGGACAACCCCCCCTCCATTAGTACAGATCCCCCCAGGACAAAGCCCCCTCCATTAGTACAGACCCCCCACAGGACAAACCCCCCCTTCATTAGTACAGACCCCCCAGGACAACCCTCCTCCATTAGTACAGACCCCAGGACAAACCCCCCTCTATTAGTACAGACACCCCAGGACAAACCCCCTCCATTAGTACAGACCCCCCAGGAGAACCCCCCTCAAGTAGTACAGACCCCCACAGGACAAATACCCCCTTCATTAGTACAGACCCCCCAGGACAAACCCCACCTCCATTAGTACAGACCCCCACAAGACAAACCCCCTCCATTACTACAGACCCCCCAGGAGAACCCCCCTCCACTAGTACAGACCCCCACAGGACAAATCCCCGCTTCATTAGTGCAGACCCCCAGGACAAACCCCCCTCCATTAGTACAGACCCCCCACCAGGACAAACCCCCCTCCATTAGTACAGACCCCCCACCAGGACAAACCCCTCTCCATTAGTACAGACCCCCCAGGACAACCCCCCTCCATTAGTACAGACCCCCCCGGACAAACACCCCCCTCCATTAGTACAGACCCCCCAGAACAAACCCCCTCCATTAGTACAGACCCCCCCAGGACAAATCCCCCCTCCATTAGTTCAGACCCCCCCGGGACAAATCCCCCCTCCATTAGTACAGACCCCCCAGGACAAATCCCCTCTCCATTAGTACAGACCCCCCAGGAGAAACCCTCCTCCATTAGTACAGACCACCCAGGACAACCCCCCCCCTTCATTAGTACAGACCCCCCCAGGACAACCCCCCTCCATTAGTACAGACCCCAAAGGACAACCCCCCTCCATTAGTACAGACCCTCCAGGACAAACCCCCCTCCATTAGTACAGACCCCCAGAACAAATCCCTCCATTAGTACAGACCCCCCAGGACAAATCCCCCCTTCATTAGTACAGACCCGCCAGGACAACCCCCCTCCATTAGTACAGACCCCCCCAAGACAACCCCCCTGCATTAGTACAGACCCCCCAGGACAACTCCCCCTCCATTAGTACAGACCCCCGCAGGACAACTCCCCCTCCATTAGTACAGACCCCCCCAGAACAACTCCCCCTCCATTAGTACTGACCCCCCCAGGACAACTCCCCCTCCATTAGTACAGACCCCCCAGGAAAAACCCCCTCCATTAGTACAGACCCCTCAGGACAACCCCCCATTAGTACAGACCCCCCCAGGACAACCCCCCATTAGTACAGACCCCCAAGGACAACCCCCCTCAATTAGTACAGACCGCCCCCAGGGACAAACCTCCCTCTATTAGTACAGACACATTAACACCCGGGCGGCAGCTAGAGAGGACAGTGTGCAGCCGCGCCGCCCGGGTGAAGAGCAGATCGAGACAGGCAGCAGCTTAGGCAGGAGTGAGAGACAGAGGAGGAGAGAACCTGTGTCAGGCTGCAGGCACGGGCCGCCCCCGCCCCCCCAGCGAAGTCACTGCACGGCTGGTCTCTCTCAACACAGAGACCAGCCGCTCCAATCTCCTGCAGCTGCTCTCCTCTGACAGGAGGAGGAGGGAGGGGGGACGGGCTCTAGCAGTGTGAAACACAGCGGCCGCTAAGCAGCGGTGACCTGCGGACAGAGCTACTTCTGGACACGGAGGGGAGGAGGAGGAGGGAGGGGAGCACTCTGGCGCTGCAGCGCCCCCACCCTGTCTGGCGCCTGGGTGCACTGCACCCCGTGCACCCGCCTAGGATCGGCCCTAAACTGCGGTATCTGAGGCAGAGGGTGTGCCTTTCATAGGTAAGAAGTCAGCCATTTTTGAAAGGCGATCAACCACTACCAGAATGGTGGAGAACCCCTCAGCAGACGGTAGGTCAATGATAAAGTCCATAGCCACTTCCTTCCAGGGTTGCTCTGGTATGGGTAATGGTCTTAGTAGACCCCAGGCTTTCGCGTTGGACCCTTTGCTGCGTTGGCAGACAATACAAGATTTTACATAATTTTTACAATCCTGACTCCACCCTGGCCACTAGAAGAAGCGATGTATTAGTTCAGAGGTCTTTTGTACCCCAAAATGTCCTGCAAACTTGTTATCATGAAAAGTCTTTAATATCAAGGGCCTTACTTGTACTGGGACAAATATTTTGTTTTGAGCCCATGACAAACCATCCTGTTTCCTCAACGAAGGTACTTCAGGGTCTAAACATTGGCTGGAGGCCTGTTCAATGGCAGTCCTTAGATCCAGCTGGATTAAACAAAGGAAATTTTGCAAGGACAGAATAGTGCCAGGTTCTGCTGTCTGGGGGGTCTCTGGGAACATCTGGGAGAGAGCGTCTGCTTTCCCATTTTTGGAGCCTGGCCGATAGGAAGTGTGAAAGTTGAACCTGGAGAAAAACAAAGCCCAGCGGGCTTGCCAGGGTCGGAGACGTTTTGCTGCCCTGAGGTACTCCAGGTTCTTGTGATCTGTGAAGATCATAATGGGGTGAGATGCACCCTCCAAAAGATATCTCCACTCTTCTAGAGCAAATTTGATGGCTAGTAGTTCACGCTCCCCAATGTCGTAGTTTCTTTCTGGCGGAGTTTATTTCCGGGAGGTGAAAGCCACAGGGTGAAGAAGAGCCTTATGACCTCGCCTTTGAGACAGAATTGCTCCTAAAGCTGACTCTCAGGCGTCCACTTCCAACACATAGGGCAAAGCGGGGTCTGGGTGTAGTAGTACCGGGGCAGAAGTAAATAGATCCTTCAGTTTTTTAAAAGCTTCCTGAGCTTCTTGAGACCACTGGAATCGGCTTTGCTGGCGAGTCAGAAATCGGCTTTGCTGCGGTAGAAATTGGCAAAGCCCACAAATCGTTGCACCCCCTTTTTATCTACAGGGGCTGGCCATTCCTGGATAGATTTCACTTTCTGAGGATCCCCTTCAGTGGAGATGGTGAACCCTAAGAATTGGACTACTGTTTTTTCAAACTCACATTTTTCCCCTTTTAGATAAAGTCCGTGTTTCCTGAAAATTGTGAGTACCTTCTTTACATGGACTTGGTGCAGCTCAATGGTGGTAGAAAAAAATCAAAATATCGTCAAGGTAAACGATCACAAAGTTGTCCAAGTATTCTCGAAAAATATCATTCACTAGATGTTGGAATGTAGCTGGGGCGTTGCATAGCCCGAATGGCATCACTAGATACTCAAAGTGTCCGAATCTAGACCTAAAAGCCATCTTCCACTAATCCCCCGGGCGTATCCGAACCAGGTTGTAAGCGCCCCGTAGGTCAAGTTTAGAAAAGATTTGTGCGGTTCGGAACCATTGGAACAGCTCTGGGATAAGGGGAAGCAGATAGCGGTTTTTGATGGTGATCTTGTTGAGCTCTCTATAGTCCACACAGGGTCTTAGGGTGCCATCCTTCTTTTCAACAAAGAAAATTCCCGCTCCGGCTGGAGAGGAAGAAGGACGGATGAACCCTTTTTCAAGATTTTCATTGATGTAGGACCGAAGGACCTCCAACTCATTTTCTGATAGCGGGAATATACGACCAAAGGGGATCTCAGAGCCAGGTAAAAGATCAATGGGACAGTCGTATGGTCGGTGAGGAGGCAAACTGTCGGCTTTGTTTTTATCGAAAATGTCCATAAATCCATGGTATGCTTTAGGGACGTGCTGTAGATGGTCGGGTACTGGCTGGATGGTCAGGCAGGAGGCAGTGCTGATGGGACCAGAGGTAAATCAATGCTGGGAGCAGTAGGCCGAGGAAAAGGAGATTTCCTTCTTACTCCAATTAATGTGGGGATCGTGAGTGTAACCATGGAAGTCCCAGGATGATAGGGAACATGGGAGAGCATATGATGTCAAAGCAAAGAAATTCTTGATGGCCTGAGTCTGTTATTGTGAGAGTGGGTTTAGTCTCCCAGGTAACAGGTCCTGAACAAGGTGAAGATCCATCGGCCAGATGGATTTGGAGACTTTGTCTTTTATTTTGCAGAGGGATATGTAAGCTTCGGGCTAAAGATGTATCCAGGAAGCAGCTGCAGGTGCCAGAATCAATAATGGCCAGTAGCCGGATCTCCTCGCCTGCCACCAGTAGGGAGACAGGAAGGACAAGATGAGTTGAGGTTGGACCAGCTACCTGAAAGTTCATAATCTTTTGTGGATGAGACTTACTGGGTCTTATGGGAGAATTGCGCAAGAAGTGGCCTGACCCTCCACAGTATAGGCATAGGTTGGCTTCCCGCCATCGTTGCTTTTCATCAGGCGTAATTGGAGCCCGGACCAGGCCCAGTTGCATTGGCTCACTTTCTAGAGTAGAGGGAGGAGGGTCTGTAGGAGAAGGGTGAGCTGAAGGGACCCTAGGTAGCATCCTAGTAGGCCCGGGGGGACTCGAAACGTTCAGAGCGTCGTTCCCGTAAACGTCTATCTAATTTCATGGCTAGCTGGATCAACTCCTCCAGGGTAGAAGGAGAATCAACGCATGCCAGTTCATCCTTAAGAGTCTCTGAGAGCCCCTGGCGGTACTGATATTTGAGAGCCGCCTCATTCCATCCAGTGTCCCCAGACCATTTTCGGAATTCGACCGTATAGTCCTCCACCGGTCTTTTTCCTTGGACTAAGGTATGCAAGATGGTCTCGGCCTTGGCAGTGAGTTGGGGGTCATCATATAATTTTCCCATGGATTCAAAGAAAGTTTCCACAGAGTTTAGTAAAGAGCTCTTCTGTTCCAGGAGGTCATGGGCCCAGGCTTGAGGTTGCTCGGACATCAAAGAAATAATGAACCCTACTTTTACTGTTTCAGAACTAAAAGTCTTAGGTTGAAGAGCCAAGTATAACAAGCAGGCGTTCTTAAATGCTCTGAGCCTCTTTCGATTTCCAGAAAATCGTTCAGGTGTGGGAACCCTGGGCTCTGGAAGAGTCATAACAACTGCAGGAGCTGTGCTGGAGTGATCATGCGAAGCGCTTGCTCCACTGGAGGATGCAGAGGCTGCATCCCTAGGAGATAATGTTAGGTGCTGGAGACGACCTTCAAGTTGAAAATAGCCATCTTGTAACCTCTGTACTGCTTGCGTGAGAGCTGTTACCTGCTGGCATAGTGCCTCAAGAGGGGAGCCTGCTCTGTCGGCCTCAGACATGGCTGGTTTGTACTATCAGAGTACTCCTTGAAGCCGAGATGCTGGGAGTGGCTTCCCTTGCAGGACAAGAGCACTCTACCCCTGGAAGTGGTACAGAGGGTATAGGGCACAGAGAGGCACGGGTCGCCAGCAGGTAGATGGTTCTTGAGAAGAGGACTCCTGCAGCGTGGAGATGAGGAACAGTGATGAATCCGGCCATGGGACTGGGGTAGAAGACCCGGCTGGGGCTCTAACCCACAAGGCTCAGTTAGAGTGCTGGAGGTCAGGCACGGAGAACTCAGTAAGAGAAAGTCTGTGATGCAGGCCGGAAACATACACTGGAGGCAAGTGGATAAGGAAGTCCTCAAAACAGGCCGGGGGTCAAACACAGTAGACAGTAATCAGAGAAATCCTGAAGGCGAGCCAGAGGTCATGCACTGGAAGGGGATGGCAGAGGAGTCCGTTAGACAAGCCGGGGTCATACACAGGAAGGCATGAGAATCCTTAAGACAGGCCGAGGTTCAAACACAGGAGACAGAAGATAGAGAAGTCCTTTAAACAAGCCAGGGTCAAACACTGGAGAGAAGCAGAGTAGGTCAAGGCAATCCGGGTCACAACAGATAAGTACAGGTAGCAGAATTCAGGAACGGATCACAGGAAGCTGAAAGACAAACCAGCAATTATACAAGAAACAGATCAGTCTTTATATAGGCCAGCATGGGGGGGTGTAACGCTAACATGTGTATGTTCGTTCGCCGTTACGCTGCTGTGCCGTGTCATGAACCCGTGTGTCGTTCCGCTACATCGCAAAAGCGCATGCACCGGAGCGTGACTCCGCCGCGCAGATGCGCAGGGACATTCTGATACTGGCAAGTTCTGTTTCTATTACTCCTCTGACAATTTGCAAATTATGGTGGAAAATAAGTATTTGGTCACCTACAAACAAGCAAGATTTCTGGCTCTAACAAACCTGTATCTTCTTCTTTAAGAGGCTCCTCTTTCCTTCACTCATTACCTGTTCTAATGGCACCTGTTTGAACTTGTTATCAGTATAAAAGACACCTGTCCACAACCTCAAACAGTCACACTCCAAACTCTACTATGGTGAAGACCAAAGAGCTGTCGAAGGACACCAGAAACAAAATTGTAGACCTGCACCAAGCTGGAAAGACTGAATCTGCAATAGCCAAGCAGCTTGGTGTGAAGAAATTAACTGTGGGAGCAATAATTAGAAAATGGAAGACAAACAAGACCACTGATAATCTCCCTCGATCTGGGGTTCCCCACAAGATCTCACCCCGTGGGGTCAAAATGATCACAAGAACGGTGAGCAAAAATCCCAGAACCACACGGGGAGACCTAGTGAATGACCTGCAGAGAGCTGGGACCAATGTAACAAAGGCTACCATCAGTAACGTACTACGCCGCCAGGGACTCAGATCCTGCAGTGCCAGACGTGTCCCCCTGCTTAAGCCAGTACATGTCCGGGCCCATCTGAGGTTTGCTAGAGAGCATTTGGATGATCCAGACGAAGATTGGGAGAATGTCATATGGTCAGATGAAGGTAAAGTAGAACTGTTTGGTAAAAACACAACTCGTCATGTTTGGAGGAGAGAGAATGCTGAGTTGCAACCAAAGAACACCATACCTACTATGAAGCATGGGGGTGGCAACATCATGCTTTGGGGCTGTTTCTCTGCAAAGGGAACAGGACGACTGATCTGTGTACATGAAAGAATGAATTGGGCCATGTATCGTGAGATTTTGAGTGCAAAGCTCCATCCATCAGCAAAGGCATTGAAGATGAAACGTGGCTGGGTCTTTCAACATGACAATGATCCCAAAAACACCGCCCGGTGAACGAAGGAGTGGCTTCATAAGAAGCATTTCAAGGTCCTGGAGTAGCCTAGCCAGTCTCCAGATCTCAACCCCATAGAAAACCTTTGGAGTGAGTTGAAAGTCCGTGTTACCCAGCGACAGCCCCAAAACATCACTGCTCTAGAGGAGATCTGCATGGAGGAATGGGCCAACATCTTCTGTGAAGACTTACAGAAAATGTTTGACCTCTGTCATAGCCAACAAAGGATATATAACAAAGTGTTGAGATGAACTTTTGATATTGACCAAATACTTATTTTCCACCATAATTTGCAAATAAATTCTTTCAAAAATCAGACAATGTGATTGTCTGGATTTGTTTCAACGTTTTGTCTCTCATAGTTGAGGTATACCTATGATGACAATTACAGGCCTCTCTCATCTTTTTAAGTGGGAGAACTTGCACAATTGGTGGCTGACTAAATACTTTTTTGCCCCACTGTACTCTTACCTCCCTACTGCACTTTGCCTGTATCCGTGGGTATCCACCACCTGTCGGCTCTGCTCTGTCCCTCCCAAGCTGCTGCATACCAAGCATTGGGTTCACTGTACACAGCATGGAACTTTGCAACACCCGGCCGAGGGTCTAACCCAGACCATAGGTGTGCGCAGCCTCTGGAATTAGGGTGTGCACCCCAAAGCTCAAATACATATGCATGTATATATGTACTGATGGTGTCAGTAGGGTAATGGACAGTGTAATTTTGTTTATTTTATTTTTCTAAAAATTATTTTCTTTTGTAAAATTTTTTTTGGGGATGAAATATCAGTGGTCTAAACAGGGCGGAATATGCACCACACAAGGCGATTAGGGTGTGCCCAGGCACACCTGGCACACCCTGTGCGCACGCCTATGACCCAGACCCATTCACCAGCTCTGGGAGCGGATCCCTTTACATGATACAGTATAGTATAATTGTAGAAATAACTCAAGCTACAAAAAGTTGCAAAAAGCATTTCTAAATGACTAGGTGTTCATCATTCCACAGTAAAACAAATTGTCTACAGTAAAGGCAGTATTCTTCCTAATGTTTGAGGGTGGACACCCTGTAAAGATCTTGGTAACATTGAAATATTCAATAGTAAAAGGGATGAAACAAAATTATGGGACATCGCAAAGGACCCACAGCAGAAGCCCTTACTCTCCAAAAAAGTTGTAACTTTGTGGATTATTTCAAAGCATGCATTTAAAAGATTGTACACCTCCAACCCCCCCCCCCACCAAAAAAAAAAAAAACCTGCAAGACAAAGGCACAATGAGCTAGTATGCATCACATACTAGCTAACTATAAAAAATACTTACCTTAGAACGATGCCCTGGATCAGCGTCAGCACACCGCTCACACGGCTGACATGTTTCCCAGACTTACTTCTGGGTTTGTAGGCTCCGTGATTGGCTGGAGCCATGATTACGTCACTCCCGTGCATGCGCGCGGGTGCCGTGTATCATGGCGCTGTCCATTCCTTCAGTGCGCATGCGCTGATGACATCGGCGGCAGTGTGCATAGTAAATATTTCCTGAACGGTGCCTGTTTAGGAGATATTTACAGTACCTTCAGGTAAGCCTTAATAGAGTAAGTAGTAATGCACTGTCAACCAAAGTAATAAAAATGACTTAGCATATACAATGTAGATAATTCCTGTGCAATAATAATAAACACGTGTCTCAAGGAGGGACACCAATAATTGAGTGAAAAATGCCTGTAAACAGCAATATATAGATGGGGCCATTTGTTCAAAGGTATTTAACATTTCATGATGAAAGTGGTCATATGGTGGGTGTTCAATTGAAACAGGAAATTCCTATTCGTATATTAGCCCGACATGTTTCGCCTAATAGCTACATCAGGGAATATACGAATCACAAAGTGCCTTTAACTGTACAGAAATACAAAAAAGACAAAATAAGTATAATAAATCAAAAAAAAATGTGTAACATTGTATACAAAATAGAATTTACACCAATTGCCAATGCTCTCCCCAGAAGAGAGGGAACCTACTGCTTTAAATCTCCCAGAGCAAACCACCACCAAGAAGGGACCAACCAAAAGGGTAAATTAGCCCTGCGTGGCCACAGAGGGAACAAAAGGACCAGGCTAAGAAGTGCAACAAAAGGGAAAAAAAAATATATATAAGGCCTATATAAGTTCATGAAAAATATTAAACAAGTTTAGCACCAAATTTAAAAAACGGTGCCTAACAGAATACTCATTTAAAAACAAACAAATGTAGAGCATGGGGGTGAAGGGTGACTGGGATATAAGATGAATTATATCCAGTAGGAGCAGGATAAACAACTCTGTGATAAGAGAAGATTAATAGTAAAAAAATATAAAACTGAAAAAGAAGAAAAAAGGAAAAACAAAAGGAATAGAGAACAAGTATCAGTCAAGTTTGTTAAAATGACAGCCTATGGTCATGTATGAAAAGGATCAATGGAATTATAAGGGAACAGAAGGGGATGTATGGGGATATTTAAGATGATTTATATTAACTGTATATAAAATAAAAAGCCATAATAGTCAAGGTTGGTACTATAAAGTAACAAAACAGAATTGGAAATGCCTCCAAAATATGGAGTAAACCGGAGACAAATGTCTCAATATAAATAATAAGATGAAATATGAATTAGTGTGAAAAGACTAAATATTTATTATATATTATTATTATTATGATTATTATTATTATTATACAGGATTTATATAGCGCCAACAGTTTGCACAGCGCTTTACAACATGAGAGCAGACAATACACTTACAATACAAATCAATACGGAAGGATCATAGGGTCCTGCTCGTTAGAGCTTACAATCTAGAAGGGAGGGTCAAGTGGAAACAAAAGGTGATAACTGTGGAGGGTGAGCTGATGGAGAAAATTAAAAAACAGTTGTTAGGTGTGGGTAGGGTAGGCTTCTCTGAAGAGAAGGGTTTTTTATGGATCATCTAAAAGCTAATAGAGTAGGAGATAAGCGGAGAGATTGGGGCATTCCATAGAATTGTAGAGGCTTTGGAAAAGTCCTGGAGGCGAGCATGGGAGGAAGTGACGAGGGAGCTACAGAGCAGAAGGTCTTGAGAGGAACGAAGAGAATGAGTAGGTTGGCATTTAGAGACTAGGCTAGTGATGTAGCTGGGGGCTAAATTGTGGATGGCTTTGTACATAGTTGTTAGTATTTTGATTTTAATTCTTTGGCCGAGCAGAAGGCAATGGAGGGATTGACAGAGAGGGGTAGCAGAGACAGAGCGATTGGTAAGGTGGATGAGTCTGGCAGCAGCATTCATGATGGATTGAAGGGGGGATAGACTATGTAGAGGTAAGCCAATGAGAAGGGAGTTGCAGTAGTCAAGGCGAGAGATGACCAGCGAGTGAATTAAGAGCTTTGTTGTGTCATTGGTTAGGAAGGGGCATATTTTTGAGATGTTGCGGAGGTTGAGGCAGCAGGATTTGGACAGTGATTGGATGTGGTGCTTAAAGGAGAGTTCAGAGTCCAGGACTACACCTAGAACCTTGGCATGTGGGGATAGGCTTACAGTTGTGCCATCGATTTTGACTGAGAGATCAGGGGAAGGGGCATATGGGGGAGGAAAAATTATAAGTTCGGTTTTGGATTGAGTTTGAGGAAGTGGTGTGACATCCAGACTGATCTATCTGAAAGTAAATTAGTGATACGTGAAGAGACAGAGGGAGTGAGCTGAGGGGTAGAGAAATAGATTTGGGTGTCGTCAGCGTAGAGGTGGTATTGGAAGCCATGGGAGGCTATCAGCTGACCCAGGGAGGGGGTGTAGATTGAAAATAGGAGAGGTCCAAGAACAGAATCTTGGGGGACCTCAACTGAGAAAGGAAGAGGAGAGGAGGAAGTAGAGTTGTAAGAAACGCTAAAGGTGCGGTTGGAGGTAGGAAGTAGGAAGAGAACCAGAGAAGAGTACTGTCACGGAGACCAAAGGCGTGGAGTTTTTTGAGGAGGAGGGGGTGGTCAACCATATCAAAGGCAGTAGAGAGGTCCAGGAGTAGGAGTGTAGAATAGTGTTGATTAGTTTTGGCCATTAGTAGATTGTTTGTTCGTTTTAGGAGAGCAGTTTCTGTGGACCGTTGAGGAGGAAATCCAGACTGAAAGGGGATCAAGAAGGCTATTATCAGTGAGGTGGACACTCAGTCGATTGTAGACCAGATGTTTGAGGAGTTTGGATAAGAAGGGGAGCAAGGAGATGGGGCGTAGGTTGTTAAGATTGGATGGGTCCAGTGAGGGCTTTTCAAGTATGGGTCTGACAAGTGCATGTTTTAGAGAGTTGGGGAAGATGCCAGAAGAGAGGGAGAGATTGAAGATGTGGGTTAGAGAGTGTAGCATAGAGCCAGAGGGTGAATGTAGCATTTGTGAGGGAACAGGATCCAGAGGGCAGGTGGTAAGGTGGACATTAGCAAGTAGTTTGGCAACCTCATCTATAGTGGTGGGGTTGAAAGAGGGAAGTAATGATTGTACCTGTGGGCATGAAGTGTAAAGTGTGGAGGGTATAGAAACAGTAGAGATCTCCTCGTGAATTGTATCAATCTTCTGTTTGAAGTTATTTGTGATCTCCTGGGCAATGAGTGAGTTGGCGGGTGGAGGCGGTGGAGGACGAAGTAGAGAGCTGAAGGTAGAGAAGAGTTGACGGGGACGGGATGATAAGTTGCTAATGAGAATGATAGAATAGGTCTGCTTGGCAGTGAGGAGGCTGGAATTGTATTTTTGGAGGGCAGATTTATATTGGTTGAAATCTCTCTGAGACTAATGCTGCGTACACACGGTCGGACTTTTCGGCTACAAAAGTCCGACAGACGCCGACGGACCAAATCCGGTGGACAATCCGATCGTGTGTGGGCTTCCCCGGACTTTCAGCGGACTTTTCCAGTCGCAAATATGATGGACTTTAGATTTGGAACATGCTTCAAATCTTTACGTCGTAACTCCGCTGGTCCCAGAAATCCGCTCGTCTGTATGCTAGTCCGAAAACCACGCTAGGGCAGCTATTGGCTACTGGCTATCAACTTCCTTATTTTAGTCTGGTGTACGTCATCACGTACGAATCCATCGGACTTTCGTGCGTTTGTGTGTAGGCGAGTCCGGTCGCTAGAAAGTCTGTTAAAAGTCAGCCGCAAGTCCGCCAAAAGTCCATCGAAAGTTTGTCGAACGGGCTGTCGGACTTTTGTAGCCGAAAAGTCCGACCGTGTGTACGCCCCATTAGTCTTACACCACAGGCGCCCATGAGCATGACTATGTTTTTTCAGACTTCTAGTATCATCTGTATGCCAAGGTTGAAGGGATTGGGTCTGATTCTGTGTGTAGTGAGGGGGGACAGTGAGTCCAGTGAGGCAAGAAGTGAGGCGTTGTAGACAGAAGTGGCTAGGTTGGTGCAGTATAGGGGTGAGATTTTGTCATAGAGGTTGTCGATAGCAGAGTAGAGAAGAGAAGGGTTGAAATGACGTAGGTTTCTGCGGGTAACTTTTAGGCGGTTGGAGGGAGAGGTGGTGGAGGAGAGGGAGAGAGTGAAACTAATAAGGTGGTGATCAGAGAGAGGTAATGGATAGTTAGAGAGGTTGCATGGAGTGCAAAGGTGAGAGAAAATGAGATCAAGGGTATTGTCTTCGGAGTGAGTAGGAGCGTGTATCCACTGCTTCAGGTCAAAGGAGGATGTTAGGCTGAGAAGTTTGGAAGTGGCAGGAGTGTTCATATTAATAGGGATGTTGAAGTCCCCAAGAATGATTGTGGGGATTTCAGAAGAAAGAAAGTAGGGTAGCCAGGCAGAGAAGTCATCAAGAAAGGTTGATACTGTTCCAGGGGGCCTGTAAGTCACAGCTATCCTTAGAGATACTGGAGTGAAAAGACAAATGCAGTGTGCTTCGAAAGAGGAGAGTGACAGAGAGGGAGATGGGTGAAGTACCTGAAAGGTGCTATGTGGGGCTAGAAGGATTCTGACACCTCCTCCCTTACGTCCACTGGGGGAGTGAGTCCAGAGAAGACCACAATGGGATAGGGCAGCAGAAGACGCAGTGTCGGATTCGTGGAGCCAGGTTTTGGTAATGGTGAGTAGGTTAAATGAGTTGGCGATAAAGAGGTCATGGAGAGGGGTGAGTTTGTTGCAGACAGAGTGGGAGTTCCAAAGGGCACAAGAGAAAGGGAGTCTGGTTATGGGAAGAATAGAAATGGGAACTAAATTGTGTTGATTGCGGCTGCTACCAGAGGGTGCAGGGTGATGGGTGCATGGGGTACAGTTAAATGATTGAGGCCCGGGGTTTGGGGATATATCTCCAGAGGTTAGGAGAAGCAGGAGGGTAAGGGAGGTAATATGGGAGTGGGATTTATATGAAGGGACATGGCCCAGGGTCTTGGAGATTTTTAGTGTGTGGATTTAGAATTAGCAGGAGTTGGTGGGTGCAGTAATAAGGAGAGGACAGAAGTGAGGGTGATATATATATGCTGTGAGGGGGAGAAGAGGGGTGAAGGAGAGATAATTTAAGGATAGAGGAGAGAGCTGTCAAAAGGAGTGGTAGAGAGTGCATGTTACAAGGAGAAAGAGCGGAAGGGGTGAACAAGGTCACCTGATGTTTGTGTGGTGTGTTTCAAAGTATTTTCTTGTGTCCCTTCGCTTTGTGCATTCGCTGAAGGGCAGAGTCAGAAGTGCTCCCACTTATAGAAATAGCCCCACTTTGAGAAAGGGCCCCAGTTGCAAATGTGCCCCCTGCAAATGCTTCCCCCAAAAGAAGCTTATATTTATACTGATAGGGGTGGGTGGTGGATGGGTTATAATTAGCAATCAAGAGGTAATAAAGGTTGGCTGGTTAACAGGGCAAAATTCTTACTTCAGAAACAAACTAGCAAGAGGGCACTAAAGTTAACAGGCCATAATTCTGGGTAAGACAAGGGAGATAATAAAGCATTGTAATGTGGACAGGTCTACAGACGGTTAAGCAAAAATAACTTACCTGCAATTATTAAAGACACATAAGCGAAGCAGATAGCAGTGTTTCAGTTTTTGGGTGGAGATGGTTCAGTTAACACATACCAGCAATTATTAAAGACACATAAGCAAAGCAGATAGCAGTGTTTTAGTTTTTGGGTGGAGATGGTTCAGTTAGCACATACCAGCAATTATTAAAGACACATAATCAAAGCAGATAGCAGTGTTTCAGTTTTTGGGTGGAGATGGTTCAGTTAGCACATACCTGTAGAAAGAAAGAAGAGATTTACAGATGAGATCAGATAATGATATAGGCAAGTAAAAGGAATAGGACTGGATATTAAATATGTAATGATGAAGCCTAACATAGTAGCACTACGTATGGTCAATAGTGAGCTAAAGACAATGAAAGAGGTTAGATAGGATAATAAAGTAATGGACACAGTCCTAAATAGTTAGAGAAACTATAGTAGAGAGATAAGTATAAGGTCACTATTGGTCCCACCTTAAACGACAAAAAGTATTGCAATAGTCACCCTACATCTCTGGCAATGGTGCTGCCTGAGAAGCTGGCTTTATTGTGTCCTCCATTTGGTCGGCATCTGATGTCACTGACCAAATGCGGACGTGATGGCGCCACTGCGCATGCACGAGAGTCCCACTTTTGGTGTCCATCCTTTTGGTGTCCATCTCTCCCACTTTACACTGTGTTCTACCTCCTTGTGTATTTTGTCCCTCCCCTCCCTCATCCATTCTTCTGCCTGTGGTGTTGCAGGGGGGCGGTCCTCTGGATGCAGTGTTCGGTTGGTCTCCTCCTTCCGTATATTCACCTGTAGCTACACCCCCCTCCCCTTGCCTCGAGGCATTGTGGATGATGTGGTTTGAGGGATTAGGCGGGACTCTCGCACATGCGCAGTGGCACCATCCCTTCTGCATTTGGTCGGTGATGTCAGACACCTACCAAATGGAGGACACATTAAAGCCGGCTTTTTGGGCAGCACCATTGCCAGAGACTGAGGGTGACTACTGCAATTATTTTTGTTGTTTAAGGTGGGGCCACTAGTGACCTTATACTTATCTCTCTACTATAGTTTCCCTAACTATTTAGGACTGTGTCCATTACATTTTTATCCAATCTAACCTCTTTAATTGTCTTTAGCTCACTATTGACCATACGTAGTGTTACTATGTTAGGCTTCATCATTACATATTTAGTATCCGGTCCTATTCCTTTTACTTCCTTTATAATAAATATTTTCACATTAATTCATATTTCATCTTATTAATTATATTGAGACATTTGTCCGGTTTACTCCATATTTTGGATGCATTTCCAATTCAGTTTTTGTTACTTTATACTACCAACCTTGACTATTATGGCTTTTTTATTTTATATACAGTTAATATAAATCATCTCAAATATCTTCATACATCCCTTTCTGTTCCCTTATAATTCCATTGATCCATTTTATACATGACCATAGGCTGTCATTTTAACAAACTGGACTGATACTTGTTCTCTATTCCTTTTGTTTTTCCTTTTTTCTTCTTTTTCAGTTTTATATATTTTCTTTACTATTACTCTTCTCTTATCACAGAGTTGTTTATCCTGCTCCTACTGGATATAATTCAGCTTATATCCCAGTTGCCATTCATCCCATGCTCTGCATTTGTTTGTTTTTAAGTAAGCATTCTGTTAGGCACCGTTTTTAAAATTTGGTGCCGAACTAATATTTTTTCATAAACTTATATAGGCCTTATATATATATTTTTCCTTTTGTGCCCTCTGTGGCTGCGCAGGGCTCATTTCCCCTTTTGGTAGGTCCTTTCTTTGCGGTGGTTCGCTCTGGGAGATCTGAAGCGGTATGTTCCCCCTCTTCTGGGGAAATCATTGGCAATTGGTGTAAATTCTATTTTATATACAATGTTACATTATTTTTTTTTTTTTTTTTTTATTTATTATACTTATTTTGTCTTTTTTGTATTTATGTACAGTTAAAGGCACTTTGTGATTTGTATATCCCCTGATGAAGCTATTAGGTGAAACATGTCGGGCTAATATACAAACATGAATTTCCTGTTTCAATCAAACACCCGCCATATGACCACTTTCTTAATGAAATGTTGAATACCTTTGAACAAATGGCCCTGTTTGGTTTTTAACTGTAATCTTATTAAACCTATACTTTTCTATATATTGGTTTCCATTATTATCTGTATGCACAGTGATAATCCCTTCCTCTTTCCCAAATTTAAATGCCTGACTATTTGGGATGAGGTGCCAACTGCTTGGGTGTTTTTCCTTTAGTCGGACATTTATAAAATAAGTAATATATATATATATATATATATATATATATATATATATATATATATATATATATATATATATATATATATATATATATATATATATTAGGTGACAATGATTCCTGTGCAGTAAAATACAACTATGTGTCTCAAGGATGGACCAAATAAATCCACACACTGAAGAAGTCATGTGGGCATGATGTAATGCGTAGGGTGTGAGTGGAGGCATACCGGAAGTGACGCCATTAAGGAACGAGTTCGGCAAATGAGTTCAGGCATTTTTCACTCAATTATTGGTGTCCATCCTTGAGACTCATATGTTTATTATTATTGCACCGGAATTATCTACATTGTATATGCTACATTGTATATGCTAGACTTACCTGTAGGTACAATTAAAGAGGAAGACTTTACTTCCTCTTTAAGATACGGGTCTGTCCATTTCATGTAGATGTCAAGCCAAAACCTTTTCTCTAGACCTATTTATAGTCAGATGGATAAGACCTCCTTTGCAGGTTTTTACTGCTGGGGTTCCATTAGAGAGATATACCTGCTGATAATTAGCTCACCACCCAGGAACTGAGGGAAAATCATTTTTAGTTTTGGATAGAGAAAATAAGGATTAGAACACATGTCGGCTTTTTACTGCTATCCAATAAAAATGCATTTGTGAGAGTTCTTCTCATTTATTGTTACAGTGACAGCAATGTTACCAGACAGGAAGTGAAGGAAAGTATGCATCAGGGATACAGACAGAAATAAAAATCTGGTGGAGATTCTAAAAATTCACTACTCTACTAAAGGAACCCATTTTTATGTTTAGAGAATTCTCTTTACTTTTGTCTGATAAAACAATTTCATCATGACAGGAAGTTAGAGTAAGTTTCTTTAATGGAGCCCTGGACACAGTAAAAACCCAACAGGGGGTGCTAATTCTTGCCAGCAATCTAAAATTAAGAACAAATCATCATAAAACCACCATTAACTTGTCTGTTTTTTGTCTTTTTAGAATGTTGTTTAATTAAATGAAGTAAGGTGATGAAAAATTGACCTCGCTTCTGGATTCTGAATTTGTTTCTTGTTTAGGCTGAGGCTGAGTGAAACAACAACAGATTATACAGGCAAAAAATTGTACTTTGGTCAAGTCTTAGTCTAGACCTCAACAGCAAATAACTTCACTAATATATACTTAAAATCCACAAAACCCCAGAAAAGAAAAAAATAAAATAATTTGCCTGTAAGTAGTTTTTACATCAAGTACAGGAAACAAGAAAAACTTATGGAGAATTCAGTTTTATTGAACCATCTAATTAAATTAACAAGTGTTCACACCATTAAGCAAATTGCACTATAACGTTTTCTTACAAAAAACAAATTGTTTTACAATTATGTAACAACAGTCCATGAATCTTGTTTCTTTAATGGTCAATGTGTATGCACAATTATGATCTAGCATTACTAATTAAGATTTTTGCTTGGTAACATTTACTACTAGAAAAATGAGTCTTAAAACACATTGATCATCTTTTTTAAATTAAAAAGCAATACAAATACCTACTAGGATGGTAAAATGAGGCTCACATGAAGAAGAAACATGAAATTCAATTTTAATAAGTCATATTCAAGAGTATTTGAAAGATCTGTTCATTCTTCAGGTCTCAGACCAAGGTCCATTGCTTCTTGTGCATGTTATTAGAGATCTTATATCCCTGTCTTCGGGACTAAGGTCCAACAGCTGCAATTCCCCTCTCCAATGAGCATGCCTCAGTGGCCAAATAAGTGACTCTCATTGGAAAGTGTGGAGAAAAGAAGATATGAAGGTGCTTCTGGACGTTTCAATTTAGATGCTATAATGCAGATGCAAAATAGCGTTTTATCACTTGAACTAAAGCCAAGATTTTCACGAAGTACATATAATACAAATTGTAGCCACATGTTCTTTTCAGGAACCTTATCATATTACCTCTTAAGCTCCTCTTCTCCAAAGTGATAACTGTAATCTAAGTATTTAATACTCATGGCTGAGCTCCATCCTCTTTACTAATTTTTTCTTTCTATACAGACATGTCTTTCATGAAGATTGGTGATCAATGTGTAATCTGCACGTGTATTTTTGTCACCCAAGTGCATAAATGTATACTTCTCAGTACTGAACTCCATTTGCCATGTAGCTGCCCAACCACCTACTTTCTCAACATCTTCCTGTAATGATGCAAAATTCTATGCCGAAGTTGTTTTACAGCATAATTTTGTATCATCAGAAAGCACTGAAATTGAGTTCTTGATACCAACAGCTACATCCCTGGTGCCCAGCCTGCTGCCCAAGGGCCACATGCGGCCCTTTGGTACTTAATGTGAGGCCCTTTGCAGACCTCAGCAGTCAGTAATGGAAGAATTAATTTGTAAAGCGGCTATAGTAACAGTGATCTAGCAGTTTTATGTAGCATGTCTCCAGCCTCTCTCTATCTCCCATGATGTGTCTACAGTCTCCAGCCGCTCCAACCACCTGCAGTTTGTGATTGTTTCCTCTACTATATGTGATGTCTTCTGTCATATATTGAATATTATGTATGGCCCTTTGGTGCTCTCAGGGGCCACAGTTGAAGCCCCTACACCTTGTAAGTTGACAACCACTGCTCTGTATCCTTAAAACAGAACCCTAGGGCATACCACCCCCAATTTTAGACCGTTCATAAAATGAGTCTTTTATGATGACTCTCTGGACCTGTTCATGTAAGCATGCTATCCATGTACACACAATTTCATCAATTCCAACAGACATTATTTTATAGAATACTTATGAGATATCAAAATGCCTTAGCAAAATCTAGATAATCTAGAAAATCTACATCCACTGGACTTCAACAATGTAATTTCTCACTTACTTCCTCATAGAACCATAACAAGCTTTTCTGACAAGAAGGATCTATAAATTTATGCTGTCTGTCACTTATGATACCTTTATCACAGACATATTGTATTTCTGTATAGAGTGCCTTACCATCCTCTCAAAAACCTTACATACTATTGATGTTAGACTGACTGGTCTGTAGTTTCCTGGTATAGCATATTTACTTCACGCCAAATCGTGGTCTGTGAGTACAAGTACAAGTGGGTCTGCAAGTGCACTTGGTCTGTGAGTGCACGTGGGTCTGCGAGTGCATGTGGGTCTGTGAGTGCATGTGGGTCTGCGAGTGCACGTGGGTCTGCGAGTGCACGTGGGTCTGCGGGGCACGCGGGTCTGCGAGTACCTGTGTATTGTCTTGTTAAGTACCTGTGTAGTGTATTGTTGAGCATTAGTGTCAGGAAGCTAGTTGTTAGGTAATTTGGACAGGGTATAATCCCCAATCCTCATTAAATTGGTAAGTATGATGCCTGGCGGGTGTGGAGATGTGGCTCGGTGTATATCTTGCTGCATGTATGCGCTTCTTGATTATCTGATTGAGGGCGAATACTGCTGTGCAAAATGTAAGCACATTGTTTCCCTAGAAGCCCAGGTTCTGAATCTAGGGAAGCAACTGCCAGCACTGAGAAGACCCTCCATACTAAAGGAGAGCCGGGAACGTACCCAGCAGGTGCCAGCAGGGGCCAGCAGAGAGGTGGGTGGAGACAAAGAGGTGCAGGCACTAGAAAAAAGTAGATGGGTGACAGTCAGGAAGGATAGAGGGGGAAGTGCCAGGGAGGCCCAACCAGGGCTGGAGCATCCCAATAAGTACGCTCCATTGAGTGTATGGTAAAACCAGTCAGGGACCAGCACTGCTGGAGATGAGGGACTCTCCTAGCTGCCAGGGGAAGAACTTCTCCAGTGAGAGTGGGGGGAAGCGAAGGGAAAGGATAGACATATTCTGGTGGTAGGGGACTCAATTCTTAGAAGGACAGAGAGGGCAATCTGTGACAAAGACCTGAAGTGCCGAACTGTATGCTGTCTACCAGGTGCTCGGGTTTGGCACATCACGGATCCGGTGGACAGATTACTGTTAGGGGCTGGGGAAGACTCGGCTGTCATGGTGCACGTTGGCACCAATGACAAAGTCAGAGGCAGATGGTGTGTCCTAAAGAACCATTTTAGGGACTTGGGAGCTAAATTGAGGAAAAGGACCTCCAAGGTAGTATTCTCATTAATAAATGTAATTTCAGGAATACTACTGGAACAGCTCTCATGATTGCCTGGCAACCATTCAAGGCCAGGGTATACCCTTTATCGCAGGGATAGAGAGGGTAAAAAAGGGGGAGGGGTATGGCTATATATCAAGAATAATATACAAGTGAATGTGAGAGATTACATTACTAAGGGAGCTAGGGAGGAGGTGGAATCCTTATGGGTAGAGCTCCAAAGGAATGAAGCTAAGGGGAAAATAAAACTGGGAGTATGCTATAGGCCTCCTAACCTGAAGGAAGAGGGAGAGATGGACCTCCTATCACAATTTGGATTAGCAGCAAGGATGGGAAGTGTTATCATAATGGGGGATTTTAATTATCCAGACATAGACTGGGCGGAGGAAATCACGCATTTGTCTAAGGCTCTCCAGTTCCTAAATGTCTTGCAGGACAACTTCATGGGTCAGATGGTAGATGCACCAACTAGAAATAAATCGTTACTAGACCTACTGATTACAAACAATACAGACCTGATCATGGATGTGGAAATATGGGGCAATTTAGGAAACCGTGGTCACGGGTCAATTGGCTTCAGTATAAATCACACAAATAAGAAACATAAGGGGAATACTAAAACAATAAATTTCAAAAGAGCCAACTTCCCTAAAGTACAAACCTTGCTAGAAGGCATAAATTGGGATAAAATCTTAGGAACAAAGAACACAGAGGAGAGATGGGTTCGCTTTAAGAGCATATTAATTAAGGGCATTAGCCAGTGCATCCCATTGGGTAATAAATTTAAAAGAGCGAACAAAAGTCTTGGATGGCTTAAGTCCAATGTAAAAATGCATATTAACGCAAAGGAGAAGGCCTTCAAAAAATATAATGTTGAGGGATCATCATCAGCATTCAGACTTTATAAAGAATGCAACAAGAAATGCAAGGGTGCAATGAGGGTGGCTAAGATAGAACACAAAAGACACATAGCGATGGAGAGCAAAAAAAATCCCAAGACATTTTTAAGTATGTAAACAGTAAAAAAAAGGAGGACAGACCATATTGGCCCCATAAAGAATGAGGAAGGTCATCTAGTTACAAAGGATGGGGAGATGGTGAAGGTATTGAATGTATTCTTCTCCTCAGTCTTCACAAGGGAATCGGTGGGCTTCAGTAACCAAAACTGTAGTGTTTATCCTCATGACACATCACAGGAAGCACCCTCATGGCTAACAGAGGACAGAATTAGAATTTGACTTGGGAAACTTAACATTAATAAATCACCGGGACCGGATGGCTTGCACCAGAGGGTACTCAGGGAACTCAGTCAAGTAATTGCCAGACCATTGTTCCTAATTTTTACTGATAGTCTACTGACTGGAATGATACCAGCGGATTGGAGAAAAGCCAATGCAGACACAGTTCACAGTTCAACGTTTACTGTACAAAATAAGGTCCATTGGCATGGACCATAGGTTGAGTACATGGATTGAAACCTGGCTACAAGGGCGAGTTCAGAGGGTGGTGATAAATGGGGAATACTCGGAATGGTCATGGGTGGGTAGTGGGGTCCCCCAGGGTTCTGTGCTGGGACCAATTCTATTTAGTTTGTTCATAAACGACCTGGAGGATGGGGTAAACAGTTCAATCTCTGTATTTGCAGACGATACTAAGCTAAGCATGGCAATAACTTCTCCGCAGGATGTGGAAACCTTGCAAGAAGATCTGAACAAATTAATGGGGTGGGCAACTACATGGCAAATGAGGTTTAATGTAGAAAAATCTAAAATAATGCATTTGGTTGGCAAAAATATTAATGCAATCTATACCATAGGGGGAGAACCTCTGGGGGAATCTAGGATGGAAAAGGACCTGGGGGTCCTAGTAGATGATAGGCTCAGCAATGGCATGCAATGCCAAGCTGCTGCTAATAAAGCAAACAGAATAGGGGGATATGATTTCAATTTACAAATACCGTACTGGGGGCCCCACAATAGGGATAAAACTTTTTCGCGGAAGGGAGTTTAACAAGACACGTGGCCACTCATTAAAATTAGAAGAAAAGAGGTTTAACCTCTTTAAACTACGTAGAGGGTTTTTTACTGTAAGAGCGGCAAGGATGTGGAATTCCCTTTCACAGGCGATGGTATCAGCGGGGGGCATCAATAGTTTAACTCCTTCAGATCCGTGCTATAGCCGAATGACAGCCACAGCGTGGATCTGCTTTTCCGGGAGCCCGTCTATTGACGTCCTCCCCTTTGCATGCTCACCACGTGCCCCTGAAGTTAATGAGACTCGGGTGATCATAGATCCGAGTAAGGGGCCGATCTCAGCCCCTTACCACATGATCAACTGTCAGCCAATGACAGCTGATCACATGATGTAAACAGAGGATCGGTAATCTTTTTTTTTTCTTTTCACGCTGACAGCGTGAGGAGAAAAAAAGCAGATCACCAGCTTCTGTTTGCAGGGACATTGGTCCTGAAGCGGAACAGCCAGTTATATGCCCACCAGTACCGCCTGCCTGTGCCACAAATCAGTGCCCACAGTGCCCACAGTACGTAAGTAACAGCAATCAGTGCCACCTATCAGTGCTCACAAGTGCCACCTATCAATGTCCACCAGTGGTGCCAATCAGTGCCTCATCAGTGCCACCTAGCAGTGCTGCCTATTAGTGTCACCTAGAAAAAACAGAAAAAGAAGGAGGGCGCACTAACCTAGTGCATTACCACTATTAAACTTTATTACAGCATAAAAACAGCAAAGATTATACTCACAAACGAGCTATCGAAGCCAGCTTTAAAAGGGCGCAAATGCGCTGTTCTAAGGATCAACACACCAGGACCTATTGCCAAGAGGATCAGACCGGTGCAAATGGCCAATGGCTAACGCGTTTCATGGGAGCACCCCCTTCTTCAGAGCCTGAACGGGCAATGGCTAGTCTCTCGAAATTGCCTCTCTATAGATATATATATATGTGTGTGTGCATAAATACCTGTGTTTGCCACACCCAATTGGTAGCGACGCCCCCTCACAAACAGCAACACCTAACCATTTGGGCTTACTCTCCCTACACCCCTCCCTCTATGTGCAAGCCCCATTTGCAGCCAGAAGATAGTACTGATAAAAACAAGCGACAGGCTTCGCTCTATGTTGCTTGTAGCAAAATCAGTATGGACCAAAAAAAAGGGGGGGGTGATGGTGGTGGGGGGGGGGCGCCGACCACACATACCTTTCATCCCACAGACAGCTCCATAGGTAGCCCCATACCGTGGACAAACCGCAGTAAATACTACGGGACTTCTCTGGCTCCCAGGAGCCATATGAACACTGCACACAGCGTGTGGAACGCATGCCGCCCGAAGGACCAGGAAGCGCGGGCGTACCTGCGTTCCACCCGCAACTTCCGGCCGATCGTGACGTCAGTTCCCCTTCTACAAGCGTCAGAGGACGCTGCGTGCAGGGGACACGGCCCGGAAGCGCGGGTGTGTTTGCGTTCCACCCGCTGCTTCCGGCCGTCATGGAGCTGCCTGTGAGTGGCCAGGAAAGTCGGTGCGCGCGCATCCCCGTTGGTCCGCGCGCCTCCCACCAATAGCTCCTAGGCTGATAATGCCTGCACAGTACGGCAGCATTCAAATTACAGCCACAGGCAGCTCGCAGCCCAAATCTCTCTATAAGGACCATTCATGGGATGAGAATAGAGGATAAAGATGTAATTGGTAGACGGCACATATATATGGTAAAAAATAGAGATTAATCTCAAATGGAGAGGTTGGTGAGGGGATCAAAATCGATACCAAATGAAATTACTAATAGATAATATTCCGTTGGTGTGATCCGCAGAGGTATCCTTACCAAGGTGCAATAGGTTAATACAACACATAATATATGTATGATTCATAAATTTGAAACACAGTAAATTAGACAGCATATAATATATATATTTTTTTCCCATAAAATAAAGTATCTTGAAACGGTCAAAGCATGAAAATCCATAGCAACATTAGAATCAAAAAGAGATCCGTGCACTATGGTACCTGAATAATACTGATCAAAAAAATTAAATAATAACAATAAATAGAAGATCTAAAAACAAGTGCTCATCGGCCTAAAACATTAATAACACCGTTAAAAAACAGTAATAGAGAATACCGGCTAAGAGACTACGCACCACTCTATAGAGATACAAATGTAATAAATATAGTAAAATAAATAACCTATGGCAGGATATAACATACTATGTCAAATAGCCATAGTGACCGTCCCCCCAGCAAATGCCGTGGAGGATACCTCTGCGGACTAGCGTACCAAAAACGAGAGAGACCATTGCCCGTTTGCACCTAATGGAAAATGAACACTATACCCCAATGGCGGTGAAGTACATAAAATGACATTTATTTTACTATATTTATTACATTTGTATCTCTATAGAGTGGTGCGTAGTCTCTTAGCCACCAACCTCTCCATTTGAGATTAATCTCTATTTTTTACCATATATATGTGCCGTCTACCAATTACATCTTTATCCTCTATTCTCATCCCATGAATGGTCCTTATAGAGAGATTTGGGCTGCGAGCTGCCTGTGGCTGTAATTTGAATGCTGCCGTACTGTGCAGGCATTATCAGCCTAGGAGCTATTGGTGGGAGGCGCGCGGACCTGACGCTTGTAGAAGGGGAACTGACGTCACGATCGGCCGGAAGTTGCGGGTGGAACGCAGGTACGCCCGCGCTTCCTGGTCCTTCGGGCGGCATGCGTTCCACACGCTGTGTGCAGTGTTCATATGGCTCCTGGGAGCCAGAGAAGTCCCGTAGTATTTACTGCGGTTTGTCCACGGTATGGGGCTACCTATGGAGCTGTCTGTGGGATGAAAGGTATGTGTGGTCGGCGCCCCCCCCCCCCCCCACCACCATCACCCCCCCCCTTTTTTTTTTTTTTGGTCCATACTGATTTTGCTACAAGCAACATAGAGCGAAGCCTGTCGCTTGTTTTTATCAGTATTATCTTCTGGCTGCAAATGGGGCTTGCACATAGAGGGAGGGGTGTAGGGAGAGTAAGCCCAAATGGGTAGGTGTTGCTGTTTGTGAGGGGGCGTCGCTACCAATTGGGTGTGGCAAACACAGGTATTTATGCACACACACATATATATATATCTATAGAGAGGCAATTTCGAGAGACTAGCCATTGCCCGTTCAGGCTCTGAAGAAGGGGGTGCTCCCCTGAAACGCGTTAGCCATTGGCCATTTGCACCGGTCTGATCCTCTTGGCAATAGGTCCTGGTGTGTCGATCCTTAGAACAGCGCATTTGCGCCCTTTTAAAGCTGGCTTCGATAGCTCGTTTGTGAGTATAATCTTTGCTGTTTTTATGCTGTAATAAAGTTTAATAGTGGTAATGCACTAGGTTAGTGCGCCCTCCTTCTTTTTCTGTTTTTTCTAGCATGAATACCCATTGTTCAGAGGAGGGCTGCAAGACGCTAGGCAATACCTTGTTATAGGTGGTCGCACCACATGTTCAGTTCCTGGACACCTGAGCGCAGGAGAGATTTGTTTTGTATTAGTGTCACCTACCAGTGCCGATCAGTGCCCATCACTGTTACCCATCAGTGCCCACCAGTGCCACCTATCAGTGTCACCTATTAGTGCCCTTCATGCCACCTATCAATTCCCTTCAGTGCCACCCATCATTGCCACCTCTCAGTGCCCACCAATGCCACCTATCAGTGCCGCTGATTAGTGCCCACCAGTGCCGCCTTTTTAGTGCCCATCAGTGTAGCCTTATCAGTGCCCATCAGTGCAGCCTATCAGTGCCCATCAGTGTAGCCTCATCAGCGTACATTAATGAAGGTGAGAAACTACCTGTTTGCAAAATTTATTAACAAAATATAAAACGGTTTTGTACTTTTAAAAAAAAAAAAAAATTATAAACATAAAAAACCTAAAGTTGATCAAAAACCACCAAAAGAAAGCTCTATTAGCGGGGAAAAAAATGATGAGCTAAGTATCCTAAGAACTTGCATATATAAACCATTTGGATCTGGTGATTTTTTTACATGAATTTTATCTAGACTCTTTTGTATCTGGTTTTCAATCAACCAAAGTGGTTCATTTGGTGAAACATCATTAATATAGGTGTTAACACTATCAAACCCATTTTCTTATTTTTAAAAACTAAAGAGAAAAAAAATAATTTAATACTATCTATATTTACTACTATTCTACTATATCTACTTTTACCCTTGTAACTTTTGACCAGCTTCCCTTTTTCATCTGTTATGGAGCCTGTCTGTTTATTCATAACCTTTTTTATTATTGATGTATTTGAAAAAAAAATGGATTTGATTTTACTTGCTGTAGCTTTCTGTTTCTCATATTTTATTTTACCCACCCTGATTGCTCCCTTGCATTTCTTGATGTATTCCTTGTAAATCTGGAATGCCAAGAATGTCTGTTCCATTTTTTATTTTATTGAGACATGTTTCTTTTTCTTCTTTTACTTGTTTTTTACAATAGAATTTAGCCACATTAGGTTTTAATTGTATTCTTTTATGTTTGTTACCCAATAGCATACAATGATTAATACGCTTGATTGATTCATCTTTAAAACATTTAGGGTTCTTGTCATACCAACATGCTTCTCTTCCCTGTAATTTCTGGCAAATGTGATTACACCATGATCACTATTACCCAAGTTGCATCTGTAATAAGAAAGAAGAAACAAGCAGAGCAAATCTATAATACCATAATCCAACACTATTACACCCACTGCTGAGTCTAATCACTTATTAGACATATGTAGTGTGTAATCAATATTGTGCAAACCATAATACTGTGTCTGGAATAAAAAACGTTCTGAAAAAAATTACAATAAAACAGTAATTAAAGTTCAAATGCTAATACAAAGTGCAAACAATATATGCTAAAAAAGTGCTAAGTGCAAAAAAGTCGGTGCCTACTATACATTAATAGGGTACCTTAAGTGATCAAAGAAATTCATATATATTCCAAAAAATAAAAAAAGTCCATTCAAAAAATCCCAAAAGAAAAAAGTTCAAAGTCCATGATCAAAGATGAATATTATATCCATGTGAAATAACACCCGGTGTGCTCCTTCACCATTTGCTCCAAGATCACTCACCAGAAACAAGAGCTGGTCAAATTATTAATCAGCAGAAGCG